>CM029518.1:3298927-3898927 GCA_017140615.1 Eucalyptus cladocalyx | reverse complement strand
GTGGAGCTGGTCGACTCTATGAAAATCTTTAAAGGCTAGATTTTCTAAAGCACGCATGAATCCCAAGAGGTTCAGGGCCAAAAGAACGAACACAACCGAGAACCAATCTTGAATTGGAAATACTCCGTGTGAGGTTTATTGTCTAGGCCTACACAAACAACTGGTGATTCAAGGCTTAGTCCATCGACTAGTTAAGTAAGTTCGATAGGCTTTCACTAAAGAAGGTTCAAAGCGAAAGCTACCTATCTTGATGCGGTGTATTTCAACAGGCATGCTCAAATTCCTTTGAGTCAAAAATGTTTTGTTGATCCATTAATGTGGGGGATTGTTGTAATTATGATTATAATTATGGTTAATGGATCAACGAAAGCCAATATACTAAGATAAGTTTTTTCTATTCAGGTATCTCTTTTGATGTTCACATATCTATTGAATTCATGAATTTTCTAGATTCATGTATTTATAGAGTTCACGAATCTCTTGAATTCATGTATCTCTTGATTCATGAATTTCGTGGATACATGCGTCTATTTAATTCATGTATCTCTTCTGTACATGAACTAAAAATCTCTATAAATAGATAGGAGAATAGAGCTTCAATAGAGTTTTTCCGGTTTTGGTTTTGGTTTTGGTTTTTCCAACTCAATTCCAAAAGGCTTTGATATACTTTCCTACTCTTTTATTTTTTCTGAGTGTGCTGGTTCAATTGAATGGTTCGATTGAGTCATGTTTGCATAGTGCTAATCCAAACAAGTTCGAGGTGTTGTATTTTGGGAGGCATAGTTCGTGAATCTGCGGAGCACCATTGGTAGGAACTAATCATCTTAAGGAGATTCGGTTATACGTACCTCACCTCTAATTTTATGTTATTTTTCCAATGATATCTTATTTTATTCTTCTCCAAGATTTGTAAGTTTACATTAAAAAAAGAGAGGATATTATATAACTATTATCGTCTTCTTTATATTGATGTTCTGATTACAACAAATAGTATGTATTCTTTGGATTAATTTCCAACAAGCACTTGTTCCAAGGTGAGACCTTCGGGTACTGGCCGAGCGACATCTTCACAGAGCTATTAGCAGGAGCTGATAGCCTGTCGTGGGGCAGCAAAATCTTGGGGTGCAGGAGCTGAAGCCAAGATCACAAAGGGGATGCTTCGAAGCCTGAGATGGGAAGCGGGCACCTGCCGGCGGAAGGCTTCTCGAGAACATGTTACGTCAACAGCCTTGGTTTGGTGAACTAGACACTTGAAAAATCAGAGCCGAAATCCCTCACCTTCATGACCACCTCGAGGGAGTGCTATGACGCGAGGGCTGGGGCCAAGGAGGGTGCTGCGGGGTTGACCCTCTACTTTAGAGGGAGCTGACCATGGATTTTGGAGGACCTAATCTAAGATTAACAAGCATAGTTAATCAAGTTCAATACATCTCCCAATTACTTTCCTGGTATAATCGTTTCTGTAAGAATGGGGCCTACTTTAGCCTTCTAGGACGCTCGACGTTGTGTCAATGTTATAACAGGTAAAACTACCCGTTTTTCTGTCTAACATAGGTTGTTATCCAATCGGCACTACGCTCCCTTTGCCATTCTCTTAACCAAACTCAAATTACAATCGTCAAAAGACTACTTCACACTAAGAATTTCATTAGAGATAGATCACTCATATCTGATAAGGTCTTGCTTGGGTAATGAAATGTAAAAATTAAAACATCGACCTCTTTAATAAGTGAGTAAGGAAAATTTATCACGAGTATTTTGCAAAAAATTTAGTAGGAATTCGGTTTAATAAAAGGAAAGGCGAAGGAAGTGAAGAGGAGAAAAAGGAAGATAGAATGAAGAGAAAAGAAGAAGTGGGCTTATCAAGAGAACAACTATAATGGTTCACGCAACCACCGCCTGCGGTGGCTCAGTTGGATAAGGCTCTCCTATGAAACTAACGAAAGTGGAGGGGGTCGAATCCCGCTGGCCGCACGGGATCTTAAGCGCGACGTCGGGGTGGTGGGTCCTCCGCTAGCGTCGTTCCGGGGTTTACCCGCCGGCTACCGGCTGTACGGGGTTCCCTGGGTATCAAAAAAAAAAAAAAAACTATAATGGTTCACGCATTAGAGTCCAATACGCGCATTCTAGAAAGGTTAATTCTAGATATCACGAAATTAACAATATAAGAAATTCAAATTGTTTGTGCATGGCACGAAACTTCATTTTGTTCACTCGTAATATGATGGAAAACTTCTTGAATTCAGTCAGATTCAATAAAATGTTCAAGAAAATTCTCTTTTAATCATAAAATCATCAGCCAAGATTATTATGACATCTCACTAAAAAAAAAAGGAAAGGAAAAATTGCTAACCCAAGATCCATGGAATAAGGTAAGGACTGCCCCCAATGTACCAATTCTGCATTCTCACTGATACGGTAAACCTCCAATCAATACGTTGTCAGCACAGTGCCAGAAAATTACCATGTCCGCAGCACATCTTTCCCTTCTACAAGAGTTGAGAATCAATGCTCAGTCATGTCCAAATTTGATAACCCAATAGAGGACCAAAAAAGGAATGAATCCCCATGTAAATTATAAGAGGGGTCTCTCATAGACGGTAATCAATGAAGCTAGAGTTCCAAGAGGGTTTACTCATTTTGCTCCAGGGATTTGCTTGGAACAAGAGCAAATTCCCTTGGCTTCTCCGAGCAAACTTGCCATTTTGTTCCTCGTGTTATTCCTAGTCGATCATGCGACAGTCACGCTGTTTGTTCGTGGACGAAGAGTTGTCCCATGAGGAAGCAAGAATGCGGCAAAGACAATTGAGGTTCTTGGTTTATCCAGTCTCATGCTGACATACTTTCTATGAATATCTGTGACGTGAAGGTTGCCATATGAGTTTGACTTGATGTTTTGGCGGACAGAAAATGGAGATGTGATTGTGTTGACATAGAGAAACAAATGCTTTGGATCATCCCCTTCTCAAGGGTCACAAGATACAGGTTTTGCTTTCCAACAATGCACAGCACATTGGACATATTATATCCACATTAATCAGCATGACAGTTCAGAAACCAAGTCTGATTAGCATTATCGAGCCCTTTCACCTGATGCTGGAAAAACTTTGTATCGGTTGAACTCAATTGGATGCTCAAGAATAGTCAAAAGTTTCTAATGTCAGGAGAGATATCATGCAAGTTGAACTCAATTGGATGCTCAAGAATAGTCAAAAGTTTCTAATGTCAGGAGAGATATCATGCAAGTTGATCCTGATGCTGTCCCTTTTGATACGGATGGAGCACAGTTCGTTGCCTGAGAGGATCGAGGCCAAGGATGATTGGAGCAGACAAGCGAAGATTGAGCTAAAAAGTGTGAATTGTCACAAGGAATGGTTATGCTCTTGAGGACTAATATCACAACAAAAGGTGACGCATTGGTTAACTGTAGGGGTTATGGTTTGGATTCAGATCCTCTCTAGTAGAGGTTGACTATGCTAATTTATTCACTTGGAAAATTCGAGAGGACAAGCAATTATTTTGACAGAAGATGACAAGTTGATACTTTCTGAATTGACATTTTAACGACGCGAATTAACATATTATTTGCATTACATTGCAACGGGATCTCCTTCATTCGGCTAATTGCGCTTCCTTTTTGCATGAAGCTAACTTTGTTCGTATATAAATAAGTGTGCGCGCACGTGTGCAGGATGCCTAGCTACTATAATGGGGGAGAAAGGTGATTACACACAGGCATATTAGGGTGAGTGAACGTATGGAACCCTAAGGTTGAGATCCCCGGCAGGGTGAGCGGAGCTTACATTTGGGTTCAACCTGGTCTTTTCGATGACAAAAATCTCGGTGTTACTGGGGCAGGAATGGATGGACGGTGAGGAATTTGTTAGACGCAAATTGCGTAACCCTAAGATCTCCATAACCAGAACAAGAACATGCATAATTGAGTAGAAAGATTAATGCACCTGTTTTGGGATCCATTGAATATAAAGCGGAAGCAGAAAAAGGGATTACCCACATATATCAAGGGGATCCACGCATCAAGTCCTTCTCCTCTATTGCCTCCGTATGCTATCGGCCCGGCTCAATGAGGCGGCCCCCCTCACGTGTAGCGTTAGATAAACGCCCCTTAGATGATGATTCATGTGAGAATTAGGGTTAGAGGAGAGACTTGAGCACTATTTATAGAGTTTCCAGTCAGTCCCCCTCATTACATTAGGCTCAACTCGGCCCACATTTAGCCATGACCCATATTAAACTAATTAAGAAACATTCTATCTCATCTTAGACCAACCCTGTTTTACAGCAACCGTAAAAATAGTAAATTACAATATCAATTAATTTAGTCTACATTAGAAAAACTTTTACATTCCCCACTTGGATTATATTAATTGAAATTATTTTGTATGTGCGCAGATTTGGTCAATAGATAATTCTTAATAGTCAATCATATCCCATAAAATCTTAAACACCGAATCATGGCGGTAACTGCATGTATACACACAGAGCCTTCCATGGTCACGAATGTTCTCAACTTTATTGATATTCATTCAATATGATAGTGTGTCAAATGGATAATATCTCTCATAGAGAGATCCCATTTGTCAGTCACCATTCTCTTAACTTTAGGCATCACAAAAACTTGTGCCACTAGAGAATGCTTTATGGTTCCAATGAACCCACATATGTCTTATCCTTATGGTTAACATTTCTTTATGTATTACAAGACATATGCACAAGGCTAATAACCGGATGCCCCTAGCCTTCACTCAAGGTTTATATAATCCCTTGAGACTTTATTAATATGTATTCAACATAATAACAATACATTCAAAAATATTTTATTGAATGCAAAAGTTGATACATATCAAACCGTTACAAAGTGTAACGAACACAGATGAAACATTTATCAGAGTAAAGCCAAAATAGCTCCCACTAAACAACAGTATCCGAAGATACTCTTAGGCCCATGCTAATGACATATCACTCAAATACACATAGGCGTAGACCTTTAGTTAGTGGATCTGCAATCACATCATCTGTAAAAATATATTATATTAAAATGTCACCTTTCTGTACCGTTTGCTTTTGGTCAAAAATTTTGACCACCATATATTTAGATCCATTGAGACCTCTGTAGTAAATAAATAATACTACAAATTTGTTATCTCAATACAACCGTATGGATCTATCCATAAAGTTAAAACGATCAACTCCTTCATGAGGTTCTGGAACCTAAAAGCCCAAGTAACAACCTGAAAGAATGTTACTAATACTGCATACATAGTAGAAGATAACATAGAACTTTATTTACTGCACTTCCTACTAACATAAATATGTATCTTGTTATTGATATTATAAATTTAACACATGAATACTTTACTCACTGCAAGAATTAAACATGTCTGTAAATTAGCATATAATCTCATGTTTTCTTTAAGTACCTTAAAACCTTCTTGACAGCAACCCAGTGATCATGTTCTGGATCTAACCGATATCTGCCTAGAAGTCCTGTCACAAAGACAACATTTAGTCTAGTGCAAATTCGAGTATACATTATACTATTAAGTGCACTGACACAAGGTATTCTCTTTAATTAGATTTTCTCAATATCTAAATAAGGACAATGTGATAGATTTAGTCCATCACCCTTAACAACATGAGCAATTCCTAGCTTGCAATAATGTATATTGAATATTTTCAATATACAATCAACAAATGTCTTCTGAGAAAATCTAATATAATATCAAAAAACAATCCTTACAGACCTCAGTACAAAGAATATAAGATATCTCAAGATCACAACTTGTAAGCAAAAATATTATGTTCATAGAGTATGAGAAAAAATAAATTTCTTCCCATTGACCTTGTAGTATATTGAATTACTTTGTTCCCAATTGAACAAAATAACAACACTATGAAACTTTAATAATATTATCTGGAAACTTGCTTAAGACTATAAATAAGACTTTTTCAGTCTACACACAAGTTTACTCGAAACATTTGTTGCAAAATTCTCCAATTGCACAATATAGATTTTGTATATATTTGGCGTAACTCCATATCAAAATAAATTATTATTGTCACGTTCACTCTGAAAGAATCTTTAAAAATACTAGAAAGAATTTATTTCTTCACTATTAACTATCCACCCCCTCTTTAGAATGAAAACTTTAGCTACTAATTTGGCTTTAAATTCCACAATCTTTCTTTGAAATTCTTTTAATTTTGTACGTCAATTTGCAACTAATGAACTTATGATCTTTAGGCAAATAAGTTAGTTTCGAAACACTATGATGTTTCATAGATTGTATACCGCCTTTATGGCATTTAATCACATACTTAATAGAGAACAAGAAACGACATTTATATAAGTTGCTAAAACAACCATGTAGTAGATATTGTAATCATGCTATCTCAAATAGACTATATATTATGATGATATAACTGATCGTCTTTCCCTAACAAATCTCCTTAATAAAGATGCGACCACTTCATTTTGCACTTGAGAGGTTTAAGAAATTTCATTATAAACTATATCAAAAATAGTACCTTGAACCTCAACAAGTTTAGTCTATGATACAAGAGATTCCATAATTATCTATATAGGTAAAGACGAAAACATAGTAACCTCCATCATACTATTATCTTTAATAGTTTGAGAGCAATTATCCTCTACAATTACGTCAATCTTTAGAAACTTTAGAGTATGTGATTCCATAATTATTGTATCTTCTTTAGGGTCTTAAAATCAATACCCTTTTGAAAAATCTAGGTAAGATACAAAATAATTTAGAGTGAATCTTTTGTCAGGATTTTCAGGCATAGTAATTAAGTTACCACCCTAGAATCTATCAAGTATTTGACAAATGACTCTTTAAGCTATTTCGCATTGTCATACTTGCCAAAATACTCACGGCCACTGTTAAGCCTGACAACATTTTAAGACCTTTATCTCGGTCATTTTCCTTAAATATAAAACTTTCGAAAATAACATTTTAATCATATACGAGATGTATATGTCATTAGAACTTAAACACAATCTTTGCAGATACGTCCTAATATCAATATCAGATAAGACATAATTTCAAGCAACTAAGGCTTTCATTATCTTATAGCAGTGCAGTATGCAGACAAACCTCTTTCAAGTGTTCTAAAATGGAACATTTCATGGGCGGTAAGCAAATTCAATTGCTATTTTCTCAAGTAACAAATTATATGTCCATAACTTAAAATTTGAAACAGTAAAAACCTCAGTAATAATGAAGTTATTAATTACAGAAAATGTAACTGAAAAATAAGCAATATATAATTAGCATCATGTGAGCACCGTGTAACTTGACGTACAAGTACACATCCAGAGAGTTACACGCATAATCATATAATCACATTTGGGTAGAATACATGACATGCAGTTGTACACTCCCCACATGATAGCGGTTATGAGAATATATTCTATTCTTTGTGAATTCATCATCTTTGGGCAGATGAACCATTGGGATTAGTCAATCCTTTACCACACCATTATGTATCCCTCCATGAACTAATACACAATCACCTCCTTTGGGAGTATGACCACACATTAGACCAGGAGACATCTCAATCATCATACGAGACCGAAATTTCTCAAACCCAATCAAGCGTGCCACTTTGGCGGTCACTACTCAATTGAATCATTGAAATTCTCTCATACCATGGATATAAACGTTACTATTTAGTGATAGAGGCATGTTATCACTAAAATCACATATCATGCTAATTACATTGCTTTATCCATTAATAAAAATTAATCATATATATAACGAACCTGAAAGACATATTCCAATGAAATCACCGATCACAGTAACATGAGAAAATTCTCATAACATAGAAGTAAGCATCTCTTGTGCACCCCGATTACTGATTACTAAAACAACATTAAAAGAATGCCGATCCAAAGTATCCCTCACAAGTTAACATAAATAGTAATACATGGTACTCCAGATTGACAAGCTTGATAGATGATCAATTATTGCTCATGAGTTTCATAAGGCAAAACATGACTCCAAGACCAATAGCTAATTTATTAGCCAATTTTAAGTAACAAATTATCATTGCATCAACCAGTAGCCTATAATATTGAGTCAAAAAACATAACCAAATATCTAAAATTTAACAATAAATATTATTGCTATGCGTAAATATTGTCATACTCATTAACCATATAAAGATATTCAACTTGATAGACATTAACAAGTGACCAGATGAGTTCATGTACAATATGCAGTAACTTAATTGACATGCATTATCCATATCCAGCAGATATGTTAATCGATACAATCAGTTTGGTCACAAGTTCTTAAAATGTCCATCATTCAAAAATTACCAGCGTGTCAAGGAGTATGCTTGAGTAATAAAAGTTTCATAACATTTACTATTTCTCATCAACTTAATACATAGCTCAAATATTATCACATACTGATTGTATCTCATTAAACCAGCTTCAGTTCACAATAAAGTTTAATTTTTATTGATGAATCACACCATTATAATTTTTATGTGATAACATACCTGTCACCCAACACTTATATTTCCAATTTCACAGGAAATATAAGAAAAATACGCAAAAATACACTAAAAATACACGTATTTAGTGTTCCGTATGTATTTTCACATCCTTAAAATTATCAAACATATAAAATAAATATACCACGAGATAGGAAATCACCATATGAGTCCAACGCCGCCAACCACGCGCCGATTGGAGCCTCCATGCGCCCACACGCGCCGCCTGAGTGCGCGACGCATGGAGCTCACACGCGGTGCGCGTTTGAAGCCCAGGCGACACGTGGCCGTGCGTGGGTGCGCGTGCGGCCTCCTCCGGCGACACGCCGCCGACCGTCTTGCTCATCTCGTCGAGCCTAGTCCGAATTTGTGATTTTATTTTATTTTTATTGAACAAAAAGTCTCGAAAATCACAAAGTATGGCAAAATCAATTGCGTTCAAGTTCTAGGATTATGGTTGCTCTGATACCACATGTTGGACACAAATTGCGTAACCCCAAGATCTCCATAACCATAACAAGAACATGCATAATTGAGTAGAAAGATTAACGCACCTGTTTTGGGATCCACTGAACATAAAGCGGAAGCAGAAAAAGGGATTACCCACCAAGGGGATCCACGCATCAAGTCATTCTCCTCTATTGCCCTCTGTATCACTGGCTCAATGAGGCGGCCTCCCTCACGTGTAGCGTTAGGTAAACACCCCTTAAGTGAGGATACATGTGAGAATTATGGTTAGATGAGAGACTTGAGCAATATTTATAGAGTTTCCAGCCAGTCCCCCTCATTACGAGCCAGGCCAACTCGGCCCACACTAGCCAGCCCATATTAGACTAATTAAGAAACCTTCTATCTCATCTTAAACCAACCTCGTTTTACGGTAACCGTGAAAACAGTAAATTACAATATCAATTAATTTAGTCTACATTAGGAAAACTCTTACAGAATTCCCTTCTTCTCCCATAAATTTCACAGCATTTTATTGGCAAATCCAGAGAATTTGAAAGCTTAAATCTTTCATGTTGGCAGGTGAACCTGACCGTGTTTGGCAACATTGGTGCATGGTTTGTTGCACTCGGGATGGTAATCTATCGAAAGTATTTTGTACTCATGAGTTTTCATCAGCCGAATCTCCAACACATCCTTTGGAAAAGCTGTTTTTCATCAACTCTTCAATCTTTTTTCTTGTGAAGCTTGTCTACCGAGACATTCATGTTTGTTTTTCCAAAGAGACAACTTCATCAAAATAGGCCGCTTCAATCATATCTGCCCCGGGTTTGTGCAAGTGAGCCAACACAAGTACTTAAGGGCGTCATAAGCCCTCTCTCCGTATACCGCGACCCCTTCAACAGCACCATCTCCCACTCCATATTTTTTAGGCAAATTCGCTTTCTAATCGGATACATTTTATGTCGATATCGTTCTCTTCATCAGCATATATATCCTCATGCACGCGTGCATCAATGCTTGCTGCGAGTTTATTTATGGGAGTGTTTGCTTGAACAACCTTATTTTTTTGCATTTATGAAACTGTAATCCCATCTCTAATATATTACTCTCCTGGCGGGTGCAAACACTGGGAAATGAGAACTCGATAAGTTCCTTCTTTCTAGGAATTCGCCATGCAACATCAAGCATTCATTTTTCTCTGCCACGAATCACCAAGCCTTCCCCGTCCTGGCTATAACACGTCTCAATTTCATTGCAGGACCGCGCAACGAAGCACTGGTGGCTAATGTTTCTGGACGAGGCCTTCGGGTACTGGCCGAGCGACATCTTCACAGAGCTATCGGCAGGAGCAGGGAGCCTATCGTGGGGCAGCAAAATCCTGCAAAGTAGGAGCGGAGATCAAAAGGGGAATGCGTCCTAGGCAGAGATGGGAAGTGGGCACTCGCCGGAGGGAGGCTACTCCAGAGCATGTCTTGTCGGCAACATCGGTTTGGTGAACAAGACATTTAGTGTCTTAGGTCATGACACGTACACTTGCATATTAGTAGTTACGGTGTCTTAGGTCATGACACATACAATTGCATGAGCATGCTTTCGGCCCTTGTTTGCATCGGCTAAGATATATATTAGAAAAAAAAAAGATAATGAACCAGATTGTATGATGCATGATGTGTAGACACATAAAGGAAAGATAAATGCCGTCAACGCCTCTTGGCTATGCCAAGGACAAATGCTTGAGGGGATGGTCTAGGAGCACGCCCTGAAGAGGACAATATCAATTTGGGATGATGGATGATCCAAGAGCACGCCTCTACCCAAACAATGCTCGACATATCACAAAAGAAAGATAAAAGTTGTTGATGCATCTTGATAATAGTTTCCACTATGGCAAGGACAAATCCTTAAAGGGGATGATCTAGGAGCACTCCTCGAAGAGGACAATATCGATTTATGATGAGGGATAATCCAAGAACCTGTCTCTATCCCAAACGGCGCGTGGCGTTGCCTCATTCATGAGAACCGGGTGCCGATGGATTTCGAATACCTAGTGGATTCCGAATGCCTGAAGAATTTTGGGTGAACATATGGATTCCATGTGCATGTTTCTATGTTTTGTTTTGATGAATTTGGTAGTACTTGCATCACAAGAAAATGGAGTTGTTTACATGCACATAGTCGATGTAATGCAATGAATTTTTATTTTTTTTGTCAAAAGGTGGAAATTATTTATATCATAGGCGGAAAATCGCAAGTGCCCACTACCAAGCCATCTACACATAATAAGGCCCAAAGGGCTGAGGGAGGTGAGGCCCGCCAATTCAAGGGAATAGTCTTCATTCGGTGATGGCGTGCGGCCCAGTCTGCCACTGAATTGGCTGAGCGTGGACAGTGGGCCAGTTCCACTTTCGGCATCTTCTGAAGAAGTATTCGACTTTCCTTCAAAGCCCCACGTGCAGTTGACTTCGCTTGGTGTTCAAAGTTCAAGTTTTCGACCACGAGTTGACAGTCAGTTTCCACCACAGCTTCGTCAATTGCTTTTTCCTTCAGAAACTTTAGGGCTTCGAGGACGCCTAGGGTTTCAACCTGAAAACTCAATTCTGCCTATACCGTCTTCGTAAATCCATCTAAGAGAGTGCCGGAGGAGTCTCGGATGACACAAGCCACAGCTCCCTCCGTCGATTCTTCCACGAGCGACCCGTCAACGTTCAGCTTGAGGCAACCGGTCTTCGGAGCTCACCAGGTAGGTGGGTTCTTCTGTTTCGCAGCTGTTTCGGCTAGATCTTCACCTAATCCCCACTTTCGGTAGCTAATTTGCTGAGATCTTGCTAGATCTACTACTCTGCAAACCTCTGGAGTA
Organism: Eucalyptus cladocalyx; assembly: GCA_017140615.1. Classification (NCBI taxonomy): domain Eukaryota; kingdom Viridiplantae; phylum Streptophyta; class Magnoliopsida; order Myrtales; family Myrtaceae; genus Eucalyptus; species Eucalyptus cladocalyx. The sequence continues at coordinate 3,887,079 of CM029518.1, read as the reverse complement.
GTTCCTCGGAAAATAAAATTGTTGCGCTCCTTCCATAGGTAGGAGGTAGCCGATTGTTTCCAGAGAAGGTAGGTGTGACTTCTTGCTTGTAAATTTGAGCAGCCATTTATCCATTCTTTTAACTTGTTGTTCATCAATTCGCAGGGTAGTGTCCTGGCGAGTCCACACTTCAGCAACCCAGGGATAGAGGAGGTGGGTGTGCTCAGCCATTTCTACCTTAGCTTTACATAGATCACACAGCGGATCAGGTAGAATTTTTCTTTTCCACAGATTTTCCTTGGTTGGTAGGGCGTTTTGACAAGCATACCATACAAATAACTTCACTTTTGGATTGGTTTTCATGCGCCAAATTGCATTCCATAAAGCTGTAGGGGTTTGATATGAGGAGGGGTGCTCTTTTGCTCTGTTTTCTATGGTGGTATCTCTTAGCAAGCTGTAGCCATTCTTGACTGTAAATGAACCATGTTTTGTGCCCGTCCATAATAATTCATCACCGAAAAAAGGGCCGTTGATTGGTGTTGCAAGGATTTCTTGCGTTGTTTGCTCATCAAAAAGATTTTTTAGCAATGTTTCATTCCACTTTTGAGTACCCGGTAAGATTAGCTCCGAGACTTTCTGGGGATCATTCCTATTTTGCCGGCCCTCCTATGTAGCCACTTTTCAGCCATCTATCTGTTCTAATATTAACAGATTCTCCATTTCCTATTGACCATCTGATTGATTCCGCAATGGCTTCTCTTCCAATAAGTAAACTTTTCCAGTCCCATGAAGGATTACAGCCAGTTTCAGCATGCCAGAGATCTGAATGATTGAAATACAATCCTTTCAATAGTTTACTCCATAACGCATTTGGGTTTTTGACTATCCTCCAGGCTTGCTTCCCTAATAAGGCTTTATTAACAGTGATTAAATCTCTTAAACCCATTCCCCCTCTATCTTTCCTCATCTTCATAATTTCCCAGTGTTTCCAATGCAAACCAGGCCTTGAATCTTTGCAATTTTTTTCTCTATAGCTTTACATATTGAAACTGGGATTTTAAAAACTGACATGGCATATTGTGGTACCGCCTGCACCACTGATTTTAGGAGAGTTTCTTTACCAGCTTTTGATATGAGTTGCTCCTTCCATCCCTCCAATTTCATGTTGATCCGGTTCAAAATCCACCCAAAAACTTGCCTCTTTGATGCACCCCAATCAGATGGAAGTCCCAAGTACCTTCCTGATTTTTCTAGCTCTGGTACCCTGAGTTCACTCTTCATATTGTCTTTTAATAAAGCTGGACAGTCTTTACTAAAGAAAATCCCTGATTTGTGAGGTTGGGATACCTGGAGTGCCATAACTTGGTACAGAGGGACACTTAAGTGCTATAACTTTAAAATGGTACACTTAAATGCCAATATCGGAGTAAAATGGGACACTTAAGTGCCACTCCGGCAAACATCCGGCCAAATGGCTAACGTGGCAATTTTCTGATGAGTTTGGTGGTCCAAAACGGTGTCATTTTACACGCCGACGTGGCGGAGAAAACGCAAAAATGACACCGTTTCATATCTACGTGTAAATAATAATATATAAATTAATTAAATTAAATTTAAAATATTCAAAAATTTAAAAAAAAATAAGAAATTTTAAAATATTCAAAATTTTAAAAAATTAAGAAAATTTTAAAATTTTAAAAAATTAAGAAATTTAAAAAAAAATTTAAAAAATTTTAAGAAAATTAAGAAAAAAAAAAATTAAAAAAATTTAAAAAATTAAAAAATTAAAAAAAAAAAAAAAAAAGGGGGGGGAGGGAGGTCGAACGGGCGGCTCCCTCGCCGCCGCCGCCTCCCGCCGTCGCCGGGAAGGGCCGGCAACGGAGGGGGAGGGTCGCCGGGTCGCCCGGATCCGGGCGAGGGCTTGCGAGGCCCTCACCGGCCCCCGGCCAACGCCCGACGACCCGGCCGACCCTCCCCACTCCGTCGCCGGCCCTTCCGGCGATGGCGGGGAGGCGACGAGGGCCCACAAGCCCTCGCCGGATCGGGCGAGGGCTGCGACCCTCGCCCTAGATCTAGGCGCGGGCCGCGACCCTTGCCCGGATTCGACGGGGTCGCGGGCCCTCCCCGCCTCCGCCGAGAAGGGCCGGCGACGGAGTAGGGAGGGTCGGCCGGGGTCGCGAGCCCCGGCTAGGGGCCAGCGGTGAGGGCCCGTGAGCCCTCGCCCGGATTTGGGGCGAGGGTCGCGGCCCTCGCCGCAATCCAACGAGGGCTCGCGGCCCTCGCCGTCGGTCGGCCGGGGCCGGCGGCCCGGCCGACCCTCCCCTACTATCGCTGGCCCTTCCCGGCCGACGGCGGCGAGGGAGCGCCCGTTCGACCTCCCCCCCCCCTTTTTTTCTTAATTTTTAAATTTTTTTAATTTTTCTTAATTTTCTTAATTTTTTAAAATTTTCTTTTTTAAATTTTTTTGAATATTTTAAATTTAATTTAATTAATTTTTATATTATTATTTATACGTACGAAAAAGCATCGTTTTTATATTTTCTCGCCACGTCAACGTGCAAAACGATGCCGTTTTGGACCAAGCTCGCCGGAAAGTCGCCACGTAAGCCATTTGACCGGATCTTCGCCGGAGTGGCACTTAAGTGTCACATTTAACTTTAAAACTGGCACTCAAGTGTACCATTTTAAAGTTATGGCACTTAAGTGTCCCTCGGTGCTAAGTTATGGCACTTGCGCTGTACTTTTGCCCCTGATTTGTTTAAGTTAATAGCTTGTCCTAAGGCATAACAATATTGGTTAATGACAGCTGCAACATTTTGGCATTCCTGAATAGAGCCGTCTAAGAAAAAGATTGAGTCATCTGTAAAAAACAAATGAGTTAAAGTAGGACAGTATCTATTCAACTTGATTCCCTTGATGTTCCCTTCTTGTAGCGCCTTTCTCATCAAAATTGATAAACTGTTTGCTACCAAAATAAATAGATAGGGTGAGAGAGGATCTCCTTGTCGGATGCCTCTAGTTGGAGCAAAAGCCGGAAGAGGTTCCCCATTAAGCTTTATATTAAATGTGACTGTGATAACACACTGCATTATCCAATGAACCCATTGAGCACAGAAACCCAATTTCAGTAGACAACCTTCTAGATAATCCCATTCAATCCTATCATAAGCTTTTTTCATGTCAAGTTTTAGTATCGCCTGGAAATGCTTCTTCCGTTTCCTCTTCCTCAATTGATGCAATACCTCTTGTACAACGTAAATGTTGTCTTGAATCTGTCTGCCGCTAATGAATGCGCTTTGCTCTTCTGAAATCAGCATAGGTAGCCATCGTTTCAGTTTGTTTGCCAAGATTTTTGCAATAATCTTGTAGGCAAAATTGCATAAGCTGATAGGGCGAAATTGGTCAAGTGTCTCCGGATGGGGAACTTTTGGGATTAAGGTGATATGCGTTCTGTTAAGGGCTGGATCCAGAACCCCATATTGAAAAAAATCTTGAACTTCCTTTAAGATATCGGAGTTGATTATGTCTCAGTGATGGTGATAGAAAAGTCCGTTTAAACCATTTGGACCCGGGGCTTTCTGAGCTCCTAGTTGGAAAACAGCAGCATGAATTTCTTCCATAGTTACTTCGGTCACTAAACAATCATTTATATCATCTCCAATTAACGTAGGCTGTTGATCTAGGACTGGAATGTAGTTGCGTGGGCCTTCCGAAGCATATAGCTCCTTGAAAAAAGACATGGTGAGGTGCTGAATTTGTTGTTTCCCCCTGACCCACTGATTTTCTGCATTTTTCAGCATATGAATTCTGTTTTTTTTGTCTCCGTTGAATCGTTGTTGCATGGAAGTACTTTGCGTTTTTGTCTCCCCAACGAAGCCAATTGATCCGTGATTTCAAACCCCAAAACATTTCTTCTTTGCGCCATAAAGTTTCAAGCTCTTCTTTAATACTCTTGATTCTGCTTTTGCCTTGACAACTCCGGTGGCTATTTGTAATTTATTGGAGCTCCTTCTTTAAGGCTGTAATGCGGGTATTATTATTGGGAAATTTCTGTTTGCTCCATGTTTTTAAGGCTTGACTGGTAAAACGTAATTTGTCTCCCAAACCTCCCTGGATACAAGATTGAGATTGCCATGCATGTTTGACTATCTCCTTACATTCACCATCTTCAACCCAGAAGGCTTCGAAGTTAAAGTCTTTTTGTTTCTTGACAGATTTGGCACTACTTACCACAAGGAGGGGACTATGATAAGAGCCCACAGCTGGTAGGGCAAAAGCTTCAGCCTCCGGGAACATTACCCGCCAATTCATTGAGCAGAATACTCTATCTAATTTCTCCTAAACCAGATCAGCCCCTTCTCTGTTATTGGACCAGGTAAATGCACATCCTTTACAGTCAATTTTCATTAACGAACAGTCATGGATGCAATTTTGAAATACCTGCATTCTAGAATTTACTGCCATTCTTCTGCCCATTTTCTTCCAGTAATAAAGAATTTCATTGAAATCTCCCATACACACCCATGGGAGTGTATTTGATGATGCAAACTGTCTCAACTTCTCCCAGAGTTGAAGTCTCTCCCCATATATGTTTGGAGCATGTATGCAGCTTAGCCGCATTTTTATGTAACTCTCATAATCAAAACATGTCAAATTTATCATTTCTTGAGAGCTGAACTCCACTTCCACCTCCATGTCCGTATTCCATAACACCGCTATCCCCCCCCCGCAATGCCTTGCGAGTCCTCCACAAAACTATTTTGAAAGTTCAGTTTTCTTTTAAGACGATCTACCACTAATTTTTTGTTTTTTGTTTCCATAAGCAGAATTAAATTGGGCATTTCCTGAGCCACCATGGCTCTCAAATTCTGAACTGTCAGTGGTGTGCCCAACCCCTGACAGTTCCAGCATATAGCTCTCATTTGTGAACCGATGGCTTATTTGGGCTAGCCACCAAAGCCCTTCCCTTGGTTTCTTCTAAAAGACTGATAGGAGTGTCCTGCAAAGTTGTTTCATCCAAGCTTGCCAAATCAGCAGCTGAAGGATGATAAGGAGTATATCTCTTTAACTTTTTGGCTGGAGAGCTTTTCACAATCTTACTTTCCTTCTTTAAAACCGTTTTTTTTTCCAGGAAGAGGAAAATACAGCTTGCTGAAACTGCAATGCTGATTCATCGGTATTCATGATGCCTTTTCCTTTCTCCTGTTGCTATTCCAATTGGATGTCAGGTAAGATTACATCCATTTGTGCCCTGCTTTGAGATTGTGTTTGTTATGAATTGTTTGCTTCAGTTTGCTCCCTTGTGAATATAATAATTTGAGTATCATGAGAAGATATGACACTGTCTTCCTGTGGTTCCGCCTCTTCTTCAGCCACCTTTTCATCATAAAATAACTCCCAGAAAGGGCTGTTTTCTTTCACCTCTGCTTTTAGCCAATTGCCAAACTTCTTGTTCTTTCTATCTTCAATTTTTGCCACATCATACGGGATTTCTTCACAATTAGTGGTAAAATGCCCAACCCTTCCACATGAATAACAGAATCTAGGTAGCCTCTCGTACTTAAAGTCTAACGAAACCTTCTCCTCTCCCAGATTAAATAAAATACCTGGTTTTAATGGTTTTTCCAACTCCAAATCAACTCTAGCTCTCCCCACCTTTTGGAAAGCCACGCCTTTTTTCTCCACTTTTACTTCCTTTACCCCTCCTAGTTGTTGCGCAACAAGAGACACAATCTCTTCACTACACCATTCGAGTGGAAGACCATGCACTTGGACCCAAAATTCACAACTTGTAAACTTGTAGCATTGCGCTGGTTTATTTGGCTCCCACGGTTTTAATATCAGTAAATTACTCGCAAAAGACCATGGGCTATTGGCTAATATTCTGTTTTTATCCCTTTCATATTCGAAGGTAAAGGATAAGATATCATATTCGCGTTGCGCAAAATTCAGGGAGTCAACCTTCCAAGCCCGCGTCATAGTAGAAATAAAGCCCTAGTAATTTATATTTCCTCCCGAATACAACTTCCCGAACACCGTGCGTTTGCATTCATCTAGTGTTTCTGCTGAAATAACTCTTTCTCGAGGCGGTGCATCCACCTCGGTTTTCAGATTCCCTGGCCTCTTACACAATAAGGCTAGGCGATAGTCTTTTTCCCCAGATTCATCCATTAAAAGTTCCCAATAAGCAGCAGTGAAGAAGCACCAAGAACGCCAGAGATCAAATCCAAGTTTTACCCATTTGTTGCCTTCCTTCCGTTGCAAGATTATCCTCGGATGACACCAATCAACTATCTTTTGCGGAAAAAAGCCCCAAAGAATGGAGACTCCAGATCAATCCCAAAAGAAAACTTACAGAGAAATGGACAAGGGCGCATCAGCATCTTCAGCTAATCCGAGGATCTAGTAAACCCGCCGCCCCATTTGCTTAAACCTCCAAAACTTCGTTGGCTTCCACAATAACAAGGAGAAAACGAAGGGTGTCTGGCCAATTCCTCACCAAAAGCTAGCAAGGAGACAAAATCAGGGAACCCAGGAGAAGACGAGATGAGTCTGACCGAAGAAGGCATGCATGGTTTTTATGATTTCGGGTTTTTCAGCCGGGTGGACATTTAGGGTTTAGGGATGGCTACCATAGTAGGTAGAGAGAGCTCTCAATCGAGAGAGAAAAAGCCCTTATAACATGCATTGATGTGAGGAAGAGAAGAAATTATGTAGATATACAGATTGTAGATTGTATCGATGGATTTCAGATGCCCAATGTATTCCGGATGCCCGATGAATTTTGGATGCCGATGGATTTCAAATGAACTGATGGATTCTGTGTGCATGTTTCTATGTTTCATTCTGATGAATTTGGCAATGCTTGCATCACAAGTAAATGGAGTTGTTCACATGCACATAGTCAAGGTAATGCAATCGATTTGCTATTGAGTTGCTATCGATGCTTGAGTGAGGTTAAAATTCATAGGTTTGATTCGATGACAAGACATCCTCCTATATGGAGATTAGTGATTTTACATACTGAGTCTTTGACTCACCTCGTTGTTTTTCCTTAGATTTGTAGGTATGGAAGTCTTACCCCTTTGGAGTCGAGGCCACTCTAGAGGAGATAGGAATCCTCTAGCCTATAGCTGATAGAAGATTAATGTAAATAAGGAAATGCCCATAGAAAAGGACTTGTAAATATACTGATGTAATATTGTAGTAGTATGTTTTGTGTAATGTTTTCCTGGCTACTTTATTGTTGTGTTGTCTAGGAGATGGCTATTGTACATGCTTTTGCATGCTCATAATAGATAAAATCGAAAATAAGCGGGTCGGCGACATGCCTAGGACATCGCAACAATAACCCCCATACGGTTCATGATAGTTGAAGAGCAATACAAGCATGCCTGACCCATGACAATGAACTCGGGTCCAGTTAAAGAGTAGAATAGGCCCAATCAAGTAGGCGAGGCCTAATGCAATATCTGGGCCGTCACTATTTCGATTGATTTCTATTAGTTTTTGGGTTAAATACCACGAAAAACCCAAAAATTATCGACCTATGACAAATTTACCCAAAACTAATATTTTGACTATGAAAAATCTCAAACTGGTATACTTGTAACAAATTTACCATCCCCTTGTTTTTATTAAATTTTATTGTCAAATTACTTAGTTAGATGACACGTGGCAATTAATAAAAATACTAGTTTTTCCTCTCCATTTGTTTGTGATAGATGTACCAGTTTGTGATTTTCCATGATATTAATCTAATTTAATGGATAATAAATTTTTCATTGATGTACCGATTTAAGATTTTTGATGATTAAAAAAATTAGTTTGGATTTTGAGGCTTTTCGTGATATTAACCCTTATTTTTTTATATATACGTATTACTAACCAATACTTTTGGTGCCCAAAACTTGCTATCAGGATTGCTTTTGGGCCAAGGGATTCCGAAACATTCGTGAATTAGAGCAACAGAAAAATCACATACACTTCAACTGCCTGCTCCTACTATTCATTTGACCTTTTAAGACGCTCAACATGGAAATCACATGCTTACCACAGCATTGAAACATGGTCATCCCACTTGCAATCCTACTCTTGGCATGATGAGCGGAAGACTCGTAAAGCAAATAATTAAAATTCATATGCTTTTTGAATTTTTTGCAAAAGACTCGCAAAGAATTTTATGCTAAAGACCTTTACCAAAAAAATTTTATGCTAAAGACTCGCAAAGCAAAGGACTAAGACTTATATTGTAATATTTGAGATTTTGACTAGGTCAAAAAACAAGGTGGTGGGACCCACTTTAAAACATAAAAAAAAAAAAATTGAAAAGTCAACAAAAGAAAGCAAAAAGAGGAAGTGGACGCTCAGGAAAAGAAGGAAAAAGAAGAGAACGGGAAACAAAGAGGAAGAAGAAGAAAAAGAAGAAGAGAAAAGAGAAAGGGTTTTGTGTGTACAAGTCACGGACAACTCGCCAAGCTTGATGCAACTACGTATCGCAATGTCCGATAAGTGCTTGTGGCCCTCGTTCGTCCAATCAAATTAGTTTTCGGGTTTAGTGCTTAAATTCAAAATTTTGGGAAATTTGAGCCATGTAATCCTTTTTTTGAGTTGCGAAGCTTCGGGACTTCATGGGAATGGTGGTTTTTGGTGTTGTGGAGCCATGAGTTTTGATATGAGTTGTTTTGGCGCAACAGTTTAGTTGGAGCAAAATTTTAGGTTTCAAGGCTAAGTTTCGCGTAAGGTTTAGGTTTGTGTAATTGCTTTGGATGAGCGGTTTGTTAGTGCATATGAGTCGTTTTATTAGCATGTAGGTGACTTTTAGCCAATTCATAATTATCATAGTATTTTACTTGGTTTTAATGTCAATACTCATTTAATTGATAGAATTGCGAGATTGTCGGCTCTTTTAGTTACGACTCATTAGGTTTGGGCATTTTCAGGTGAGCAGTGATTTTAGACTATTGCATACATTTAGGACACTCAACATTGTCATCACACGCTTATCAAAGGACTAAAACATAACTATCCCACTTACAATCTTACTCTTGGCATGATGGAAGACTCATAAAGCAAAGGAATAAGACTCATGCTTTATGAGTCTTCCACATCATGCCCAGAGTAAATTTCCGAGTGGGATGACCATGTTTCCGTTCTTCTGATAAGCATGCGATAACCATGTTAAGAATCTTAAAAGCACACAATGGTCTAAAAGTGAAACCCGCGCAAGAAGTTTGCTTTTATTTTTTACGAGGGACTAGACTCACATGCTTTGAGTCTTCTGCATCACGCCAAGAATAGGATTCCAAGTGGGATGACCATGTTAAGAGTCTTAAAAGCACACAATGGTCTAAAAGTGAAACCCATGCAAGAAGTTTGCTTTTTTTCTAACGAGGGACTAGCCTCACATACTTTGAGTCTTCTACGTCACGCCAAGAATAGGATTCCAAGTGGGATGACCATGTTTCTAATGAACATCTAGCGGCTAAGGGCTGTGGTCGAAAACTCCATCCATATCTTAATAGACAATGTTCAGAGTGTGAGGGGCCAAAAAACTTTCAAGCATGAGTTATTTCATATCCCTCTCAATCACTTCTCTCTGTCTCCTTTCTTCCGTTACATTGGTGGTGCCCATGCCCTATTGTAGAGCAATCTCAATTCCTAGAACCAACAAAACCGATCGAGATGCATTGCTCCAATTCAAGGATAAGATATCCGATGATCCGTTCGGGGTTTTTAGCACATGGAATGACTCTGTCCATTTCTGCCAATGGCACGGGATCACTTGTGGCCGTCGACATCAGAGGATAACCCATTTGATGCTTCCGTCTATGAAACTTGTAGGGTCACTGTCTCATTTTATTGGAAACTTGAGCTTCCTTCAGAAATTGGACATCCAAAACAACAGTTTCGTTGGCAAAATCCCCCTGGAGATCGGCAACTTGTATAGAGTCAAATACTTGGGCCTAGCGAACAACTCATTCTCTGGTCAAATTCCTGCCACCATATCAGGCTGCAAAAATCTGGAAGTTTTGAGATTGGGCAAAAATAGGCTAGTTGGTGAAGTTCCGATAGCAATTGCTTCTATGTCGAAGCTAACATTAGTTTCGATACACCTCAACAATCTCTCTGGAAACTTCCCTGAATTCTTCGGGAACCTCACATCTCTAGTGTCTATCTCAGCGGCATTTAATAACTTTGTGGGAAGACTTCCCGCCTCGTTGGGCCATTTGCAAAATTTGAAGTATCTTTATCTTGGTGTAAATGGACTCTCTGGCACTCTCCCTTCCTCCATCTTCAACATATCTTCTCTTGTTGTCATCCAGCTTACCAAAAACCAACTTGAAGGGAGTCTTCCTCCAGATTTAGGCGTTACTCTTCCTAATCTTGTTGATTTCAGTGTCGGGATCAATCAATTTACTGGGCCAATTCCGACTTCCATATCAAATGCCACTAAATTAAGGAGGCTATCAATTGAGGTAAACAATTTTTTTGGAAACGTGCCTACTGTGAAAAAGCTAAATCAGCTACAGTGGATCAGTGCTTCAAAAAACCAGCTAGGTACTGGAGAGCAAGGTGACCTGAAATTCCTTGAATCAATCAATTCTACAAGCCTGGAGCTCTTGGCAATCAATTTCAACAATTTAGGTGGTACTTTGCCTGAATCTATAGGCAACTTATCCTCCCAGTTGAATAGAATGACGATCAGGAAGAATCGATTGTCTGGAAATATCCCTTCAAGCATTGGTAACTTACGTGGCCTAGAACTGTTGTACATGGGGAGTAACAAGTTCACAGGCAGCATTCCCCATACTGTCGGAAATCTAATCAAGCTGAAGGAGTTTGATGCTCAATTGAACAAGCTTACCGGCAATATCCCTTCCACAATAGGAAACCTGACAGAGCTAATGGACCTCTACTTGCGTGGGAATAATTTACAAGGGAGCATTCCTTCGAGTATTGGGAAATGCCAAAACTTGTTAGGTATCGACCTTTCACATAATGATTTGAGTGGAATTATACCATCTCAAGTTTTAACTATCTCTTCCCTATCTGTCTTTTTTGATCTATCCGAAAACCAATTGGGTGGTTCCCTACCAGAAGAAATCAGTCAATTGAACAACCTAGCCACATTAGACGTACATGGCAACAAACTATCAGGAAAAATCCCCAATAGCCTCGGTAGATGCACTAGCTTGGTGGAGCTTCACATGCAAAATAATCTATTTGAAGGGAATATCTCGTCATTCTTGAGTTCCTTGAATGGTCTTCAGTATATAGACCTCTCGAGTAATAATTTATCTGGCCCTGTTCCAACATTCCTGGAGAAATTTCAATTGCAGTACCTGAATCTATCTTTCAACAACTTCAAGGGTGAGGTACCAAGCGAAGGGGTGTTCTTGAACACGAGCACGACTTCGCTCAAAGGAAATGATAAGCTCTGTGGCGGTATGCCGATCCTAGATTTGCCAAGTTGTTCGATGAGCAAGGGAAAACGCGGATCATCTACCTCCCGTTTCATTATCATTGCAGTTACGTGTGGGATAGTAGTGGCGCTGATTCTTCTACTGCTACTGATGACATTTTACTGGCTGAGGAGGAAGAATAGTAAGGCTTCTGTAGAGACTCCATCAATAGGGGGATTTCAGCAAGTGTCTTATGCAGACATTGTCAAAGCAACAGATGGGTTCAACTCTAGCAACTTGATCGGAGTGGGCAGTTTCGGATCTGTGTATAAAGGGAACCTAGCAGATGAAAATAAAGTAGTGGCTGTTAAAGTTTTTAAGCTGAAGCAACGAGGAGCATCCAAAAGTTTCATGGCAGAGTGTGAAGCCCTCAAAAACATAAGGCATCGGAACCTTGTTAAGATTCTAACAGCTTGTTCCAGTGTTGATTTCCAAGGCAATGAATTTAAGGCTCTAATCTACCAGTTCATGGAAAATGGTAGCTTGGAGGAGTGGTTGCATCTGTATCTTGTGTCGGATGGTACGCAAAGGCATAGATTAAGTTTTGTTCAGAGAGTGAACATTGCTTTCGACGTAGCATGTGCAGTGGATTATCTCCATCATCAGTGCCAAACAGCGGTGATCCATTGTGACCTCAAGCCGAGCAACATTCTTCTGGATGCCCAAATGAATGGACATGTTGGCGACTTTGGCTTGGCTAGGATATTCCCAAACGCCATTGGTGATTTACTGGCAAGTCAAACAAGCTCAGTTGGACTTAGAGGAACCATTGGCTATGCTCCTCCAGGTATGTAGGACTTGCAATATATTTAATGTTAATTGTCGTCTTATAAGCTCTTTCCCTGATAATGCATGTAGGGAACTTCTTGTCTGAAACATCGCCACTAGTTATGTAGAGAGGTCAGACTCGCTCATCTCGGCTTACTTTTCTATGCCTTATAAAACTAAACAGAACCATAGATAGAGTGAAATTCGGTTTAGTTCAGTTTTTTTTTTTTTTTTTTTTTGCCATCCATTTGATTCAATTGTATACTCTATTCGTAAAAGTACAAGGTCATATAAATGGAAAATCTGACTTTGATAAACCATGCTTAACATGCTATGTAACTTGCCGACATTGTCCAGAATTCTTAATTGCTTTCCCCCCAATAATTTTTCCCCTTGCCTCTATACATGCGTCCTCTTCTCTGTCCTTATCATTTGCCGATATCATCTCACGTGTCAAGTAAAATCCAACTGTAGAGTATGGAATGGGAAGTGAAGTGTCGGAAGATGGCGATGTGTACAGTTATGGGGTCCTGCTGCTGGAGATTTTTACGGGAAAGAAACCCACCCATGACATGTTTAAGGATGCTTTGAACCTTCGCGATTACTGTGCGGCGGCTTTGCCAGAAAGGATGGCAGATGTAGCGGATCAGCAACTCTTATTTTGTGAAACAGAAGAATCATCAATTGCAGATACTTCGAGCAATCAAAGAAACATTAGTGCTCGCGTTCAAGAGTGCTTGGTGAAGATATTTGAAATTGGAGTTGCTTGTTCTGCAGATCTGCCACGAGAGAGAATGAAGATAAGTGATGTGGTGAAAAGATTGCATTCACTGAAAGAGAGTCTCGACAAAATGGGATTCCGCTAGAAGCGATGGAGAAATATGCGCGACATGGGAAGATTAGGAGTTGATTGCTTACTGTTTCCTCAGTTACTTTTTTTGGAAATGTGGGTTTGCAACATGTTCCATGCTGATTAGTTACTGTTTCCGTAGTTTCATGTTGTAAGAGTAGTAGATATGTCTCGACTTGCTAAATCCTGAAAAAGGACGTTACTTGAAAAAAACACTTCAAAGGCCCCTGTTCTATTTATTAACAGCTCTAATTGCATATTCTCTATTTCTTCTTTTACGCCTCTGTGACTGAGCAGAGCAAAATGCTTGTATTGAGGAATCAAAAAGGGAGGAATCCTCAAACAGTGGCTCAGCAAGGCCCAGACTCCACTCCTGTTTGGCCAGAATCATCTCCCAGAAAAAGTTTCCCTCGAGAAAGAAGAGAAGAGAAAGGCTAAAATCAAAGAACAGAGGATGGAAATGTGAAGTGCTGCCTTTCCCGCTCTAAATAAACACCGTGTTAATCTGAAGTGCTGCTCAAAACATTGAAGCTTGCTTCTCTCGAGGTATAGGATGGGAGGAGAATGAAGTGAAATCCTTTTGAAATACTTAGAACTCTGTGAAGCCCCGTTTAGCCTACCCGGATTAGAAATCCAACTTTAAGGTGAAAAACTACTTTGATAATTTCTTACTTTATCAAACGTCATATCACAATTCTTGATCAAATATGAAACTTCTATCAAAATCGGATCCTCTTCATGAGCTCAAAATCAAGACATAATATCAAAACTTTTATTTACCTATTCTTTTTCTATGTAATTGCTGATTCATGATGTTTCAATTTGTTAGGCTACAAGCTTGGTTTTGTTGGCCCAAAAGGAATTTGGAATCTTGTCCTTGATGCGGTGATGCTTGAGAACATGTTTTTTTAATTGCTAGTATTAAAGGACGACATCAAAAGCAAAAAGATTGAGGATAAAAAAGAAGAATAGAAAACAAACGCGTAGGATGTTACATTGGTATAGGTCTTACCTCAACATGGCACGTGAAAAAGTAATGTGGGTCTTTAGAAAGTTTTCTACCAAACAAACGCACTTTATTCTCTTCGTGTAGATGTACATGAAGGTACAAACCAGTCGTTAAAAATATAGGAAGATGCGATGATTTATAGTGTAAAAACGTCTGTTAAGCTTCAGTTGAAAGCATATAAAAAGTTTCGGACAATTACAAAAACGATTCATGTATTACTACAAACTGTTCAACTTTAGTTCCTGTACTTTTATTTTACTGACAGAATTGATTTTTAAAGTGATATAGGATCATGGTCTAATAAATTGTGGAGTTCCGTCAAATGTGGACGGACTGAGTTACGGAAAGAAGGGGTTGGGGGCGGTTGGTGGTGGCGGACTGAGCAAGATGATGGTGTCGGCGACCCTGTCAGAGATGGTGTCGGCTTCATTTGGGACGGTAGAGGTGGCTGCTTGAGCGCAGGGAAGGGATATGGTTTAGATGGGCTAAGTCAGTTTGCGGTTGTTAAGTTTCTGCTGTGCCTAAAAATTGTGCATGTAGAGTTGGGTGGTCCCTCTCTTATATACGTGAGCACCATGATGGATACTGACTCGTGGACTTATGAGTAATTCTTATTCTAATGAATCAGGACGTGGACACTTAGGTTAGGTTAGACAGAAGATGGAAATGCGGTTGATTGTGTTGACATAGAGAAACAGCCTCCTTTGAATCATCCCCTTCTCAAGGGTCAAAAGATACAGGTTTTGCTTTCCACCGATGCACAGCACATCACGCATTTTATATCCACATTAATCAGCATGACAGTTCAGAAACCAGGTCTAATTCGCATTGTCGAGCCTTTCACCTGATGCTGGAAGAACCTTTGTATCATTTAGACTCAATTAGAAACTCGAGAATAGTCGAGAGTTTCTCGTGTTACCAGATATAATATGTAAGTTGGTTCTGATGCTGTCCCTTTCGATACAGATGAAGCTCAGTTCATTGCCCAAGAGGATCAACACTGAGGATGATCGGAGCAGACAAGCGAAGATTGAACTAAAGAGCGTGAATCATCCACGAGGAATGGTTCCGACCTCGAGGACTAATATCAAGACTACCCGCCGGTTTACTGTAGGGGTTACGGGTTCGGATTTAGATCATCTCTAGTAGAGGTTGAAGGCGACTATGCTAACACATTCGTTTGGAGATTTCGAGAGGACAAGCAATTATTTTGACAGAAGATGACAAGTTGATACTTTCTGAATTGGCATTTTAATAACAGATTATTTTGCATTACATTGCCATAGGACCTCCCTCATTTGTCTAATTGCGCTTTCTTTTTGCACGAAATTAACTTTCTGCATTTATAAATATGTTCGTGTGCGCAGGATGCCTATGCTACCATAATGGGCGAGCGAGGTGGTTACACAGGCATAACAGGGTGGGTGAATGTATGGAACCCTAGGGTTGAGATCCTTGATGAGGCGAGTGGAGATTACATTTGGGTTCAAACTGGTCTTTCTGGTGACAAAAACCTCAATGTTGCTGGGGCTGGATGGACGGTGAGGTTTTCTTTTTTCTCTCACAAATTTTTACAGCAAGTAGGGTCAGTTTTATAGGCAAGTTCGGAAAATTTGAAAGCTTAAATCTTTCATGTTGGCAGGTGAACCCAACCATGTTGGCGACAATAGCACGCCATTTGTAACATTCTGGACGGTAATCCAGCTTCGATCGCTCCATCTTTTGTACTCTTGAGTTTTCATCACTCGAAACTTCAACAGATTCTTTGGAAAAACTGTTTTCCTTCGTCTCTTCAATCCTTTTCTTGTGAAGCTTGTCTCTGCTGAGATATTCATGTCTGTTTTTCCAGAGAGACAACTTCATCAAAACAGGCTGCTTCAATCACATCTGTCCGGGGTTCGTGCAAGTGAGCCAGCACCAGTACTTAGGAAGCATCATAAGCCACGATCCCCTTCAACAGCACCATCTTCCACTCCAGATTTTTCAGGTAAATTCGCTTTCTAATCCATACATTTTATGTCGACATCGTCCTCTTCATCAGCATATATATCGTCATGCACGCGTGCATCGTATGTACGTGCAGAAATGCTTGCCACGAGTTTATTTAATATGGGAGTTTTCGCCTGAAGTACCTTATTTCTCGCACAAGTTGTTTCCGTAAGGATGGGGATTACTCCAGCCTTCTAGGACACGGGTGTCGACGTCGTGTTGATGTTCTAACGGGTTAAACTGCCCTGATTTTCTGTCTAACATAGGTTGCTATCCAATCGGCACACTCTCCATTTGCCAATTTCTTAACCAATCTGAAATTACGACCGCAAAAAGACTCTTCCTTCAAACTGAGAATATCTTTTTGAGGCAAATCACTTAGGTTCGTTTATTTCACGAAAAATGTATCATTTTTTAAAAATATTTTTCAAATTTTATTATCTAGTATTTGGCCGGAATCTAAAAAGGACTGTAGTTTCCGTCGTTTGGTAAGAAAAACAATCGTCGTAATTATAGCAAAATAGTACATTATAATTACTATAAATTTCATTTATTTTGTAAGAGATTTTTTGAATTATTCATTTTCCATGAAATAAACGCGTCTGTAATGATTAAAAAACTGTAATTAATATGATCTTTATTTATTTTGTAATGCCTAAACAATAATTACGAGGTTTGCACCACCCGTGGTGGCGGCGTAGTGGTTGGGCGCTGGTTCTTCTTACGAGAGGTCCAGTGTTCGAATCCCTGCGTTGTCTATCTTGCGAGAAAGAAACCTACAACTTAGCCAGGACTACAACTTAGCCGGGATGCAAGGGTGGTGCACGGAGGTTCCTTAGGTACAAAAAAAAATTTTAAAAAAAAAAACGAAGTTTGCTATAATCACAAAATATACATAGATCTTATTAGTTCCAGGATAAACACAAATTATATTACTTCTAGTTTGTTAGTCTTTACATGCGCGTTTATTTCACGGAAAATAAATTATTTGAAATATATCTCTACTTAAAAAGATCATTTGCATTTCTTATAAAAAGGAATGAACAGAAAGTATCTTCATCGTACACAAATATATTTAAAGATATATTGTTATTGATAATCAAAATATTTTTCATACACTAATTATTTCAAGCGAAACGAACGATTAATTTTTGGAAATGCGAAACAAAGACATACCATTTTTCAAACAATGCAACCCGTCTTCTATTGATTCCCTTATCATCAACAATTTTTTTGAACTTGTTTTACTTTCTCTGAAATGGAATTTCTTTTAAATATCTTCAATGAAACCATCGAAACCCGAACTTGCGTTCGAATCTGAAGGACATATGACGTGCCATCACAGGGATGGCGTTACCGTACCCAAATCTAGTACGTGCCGCACCGGAACCCCGCCAATTTTTTCCACTAGATTCCTTTTTTTTTTTGTATTTTTTTTTCCCTGGGCTGTTTTTCCGTAAAACACAGAGAGAGATTCACGAACTCCAAACGAGCTTCGAAAACAGTTGCGCTGTCACCAACTCTCATTTTCTCACTCTGGAACAAAAGATTTGATCAGCTCTGCTGCTAGAGAGAGAGAGAGAGAGAGAGAGAGAGGGAGGAAAGCTGGCGTCTTCCTCGCCCCCTCCGGCCCAGACGCGGGTCCCTCTGCCGCCGGACCCCGGTAAGCGCGTCCCCTCCGATCGTCCTCCGTATTCGCCCCTTCCTCGCCGGAGTAGTCCGGCCGGATATTCACGTCTCCCTTCGTTGTCGAGTGGCGGGGCTTGACGTTCTCCGTTTTCTTGCCCGGTTGATTCCGGTCGAGATGCCGGGAGGGAGAATGCGATGCGATGCGGTTGCGTGTCCGATCGCGAGAAACTTGCTCGCCACGGAGCTCTCTCGAGTGTAAAACCTAATTTCGTTGCTCGCTGAAGCCGCTGCTTTTTGATCCAGTTGGCTGATTTCTTGCTGCCTTTGACTTTGTGATTTTTGTGTTGAGTCTTGTGGAGTCGTGCTTGTGGACGGGGCAATGGGAAATGTTAATCGAGAAGCCGCTAAGGCAGTGGTGCGCCGGGATTTGCCATTATGCTGACTATGTGTTGTTCAATGTTCAATGAATGCATCACGAAAGGATTTCATATCAATTGGCATTACTTTGAAGGCTGCTTGATGTAAGGAAGAGAAGAAATTATGTAGATATACAGCTTGTAGATTGTATCGAAGTGAGGTATTCATAGTAGATAGTAAATTTCCATCTTGTTTCGATTATCTTTTAAGCAAGCAAGTGGGATTTGCTTCATTTTTTCACTTTTCTGTGTCAAAGCAACTCGTTCCATATAAAGGTGGAGAAATTATCAATACATAGTAATTGGTGGAAGGAAACCATAATTTGACACCCCATCTCATCGTGTGCAAGCCAAATAGGAACCCAAAAGCTTAAATTAATTGGTGGAGGGAGACTGTGTTTATTTCAAGAGCATATAAACCTTGTAGACAAGTGATGTGGGATACATTAACGTATAGATTGATCCACTTCCTTTTACCTTCTAATTCATGTCTATCTCTTCTTCTGTTCTTCACACGCCTACGGCTTTAGGAAGACGTCGAATGCTTTTTTCGTCTTTTATGTTGTATATCTAAGAATGGAGGTTCTTGGTTAGCAAATCACAATTAAGTTGATTCAAATGCTGGTTCTTGCTTTCCTACTTTGTAGTACGAAGTGTTTCTTTCTTACCTGCTATCAGAATACATCCACTCATTGTAGTTCATTTTTATACTAAGATCTATTTCATTGAGCTTGAAACTGTCTTCTTTTTGGTTTTCAAATTTGTTCACATACTGTAGGTGAAAATCCTGTAGAAGATGGAGCTCAATTTTCATTGGTTCCCATTCACATTGTTACTTGTGCAACTCAACTTCCAGCTGAATTTCTGGAACCCTCTTCTGATAGGCAATTAGTGATTGGTTTTGATTGTGAGGGTGTTGACCTATGTCGCTATGGCAGGCTTTGTATCATGCAGGTATCTACTCTTTTTCAACGATGTTGACATTTCATCAAGACATCCTGCATCATTTATCATATATAGAGTAATGATTACCATCAAACATCAACCACATGATTTGCATTTCCACCTTTTTGATCAGGTGTAAATATGACATCACGTAACACTTTCGCTTTCCTATAGACACCCTATCACCCATATTTGAACAATAGATGAGCATAATTTACAGGACAGAAGGTTTGCAAATGGAGTTACACTCACATAAGTAAACTAAAATGTAACGATTGGTCAGAGGTAAAGTTAATGTTTGGCTAAGAGGTTATATAATTTCAAATATTCAATGGCAGAGCCGGAGAATGACATGTGTGTGTACATACACAGATCTTCTAATTTTATCTTAAGTGAATGTATGAAGTAATGTGGTAGGTGTTGTCCACTACAGGAATAATTTTATGTGTCCAGGTCATATATGCTGTTTAGAAGCAATTGGATCCTATTTTCCATTCTGTGTTGCTTTCTTAGTCTCTTTCTGCTCATTGAATGTTGAATGTCCTTTAGGTTTTCATGCTTATAATCAAGTAGAGTTTCCAATAGCTCTTCCTAGAACTCATTTTATTAGAAAATTAGAGTGTTTTTCTGATGATTCAAGCATTGTGTAATCTGCAGCTAGCTTTTCCAGATGCTATATATTTGGTTGATGCCATTCAGGGAGGTGAGATGCTCATGAAGGCATGCAAGCCTGCACTTGAGTCTATGTCCGTCACCAAAGTCATTCATGACTGCAAACGAGATAGTGAGGTCTCTTAACTGATTTTATTTGCTTTTGCATCTCAGCCACTGTCGCGTACATTATGACACACAGTTCTTGTGCTTGAACATTTGATTTTGTAGGCTTTGTACTTTCAATTCGGCATCAAATTGAATAATGTTGTGGATACTCAGGTGAGCATTTTGTATGAAATTTCAGTCTTATGGTAGGCTTTGTCTTTAGTTTATGCAACTTGATGCAACAATTGATTGAGAATGGCTTACTTAAGTTTATAAAATAATTGGGAATAACAAATTGTTGTGATTTAAGCAGATTGCTTACACCCTTATAGAGGAGCAAGAAGGAAGGAAGCGATTGCCCGATGATTACATATCTTTTGTCAGCCTTCTTGCAGATCCACGTTATGGTGGTATAGTGCATCTTCTGGCTCTTACTTTTGGTTGGGGGCGCGTACTTTTTTGGATGTTCTAGGATCAAGAAAAGTACTTTGGAACAGAACTTTATGGTTTACTATTTTCTGCCTTCAAATCTTCTGTGGTTAACGTTTATCAGAGTGAAGAATGTAGGGAAGAACTCCAGTGTTCTTCTTTGCATTTGTTTGTTTGAGGAGTGATCAAGATACTTATCTAGGCTTCTCACACGTTAATGTCTATAGTACTACAATACAAAATGACATCCAAATTGCGCATCATATGGGTTTTTTTAATTTCTTATCTTTTGGTTTTGTTACAGGCATATCATATCTCGAGAAGGAAGAAGTCCGTATCCTCCTTAGGCAGGTGAGTTGTTGGAATTAAAGAAGTTGTAGTCATTATGTGGAAGCCAATTTTTTATTTTTATTTTTTGCCTTTGCATTCACTCCACCGGGATTGATGTCCGGTTCTCTTATGAGCTGTGATGCATCAATACTCGACATAACAACACTGAATATACTACAATTAATAACTTTGTTGTTGGAGATTGCTTTGAGCTTTTGCTGCTACCAGTGCATTGCTTTTAGATCTGACCATGCTCAGGAATTCTAGTTCTCATATTAAGGTTATTCAAAACCAGTGAGGTCAACAGAGAGATTGTTTTGTTCTACCTACAAATGTCATGGCAATCACAATTTCCCCTCTGGCAAAGGGAATTATTAGATGTTAAACAAATTAGCAGTCGTGCCTACCCCTTCCAAATTCTACCGCAGAGAATTTGAATGCAAACTATTATCTCACCAGTGATCTGATCCACTATCACACTCACATACTATCTGCTGAGTTACATTATGGAGTTCTTAAGCAGAAGCCAATCAAGAGATGATAATTCTTTAGTATGGTTCATTAGCTCAACATACGATTTCTTTTTTTTTTTTTTTTTTTTTGGTCAGAAGCTCGACATACGTAGACAGTTAAAAATAACTCCAGTTTCAACAAATACATCAAATTACATGTTGGTGATTGTTTTCATTTATGATAGCTCCAGTCACTCTAAACTATATTTGTGACTACTAATGTGTACCTGTTCACTTAGCCGCACGACGTGCCCAGAGCAAAATATTCTTTTGCCTTTCGCTAATGTGCATGTTTCTTTTACAGGACCCCAAGTTCTGGACGTACAGACCACTCTCTGAAATGATGATACGTGCAGCTGCAGATGATGTTCGATTTCTTGTTTACATCTATCGCAAGATGATGGAGAAACTGAATGCACGATCCTTGTGGTATCTGGCTGTTCGCAGTGCTCTTTATTGTCGATGTTTTTGCATCAGTGACAACAATCATGCTGATTGGCTGTCTTTGCCTCCAATTCCAGGTTTAAAAATTACAGATGAAATTTTTTTGGATTAGCTTTTGTTTATTCTGTATTTTTTGGAAATGACTAGATGCATTGTGTGGGGAACTGGTGCTTGCATTTGTTGATTTTGTCACCCCATCATTCTAACTTATTCGATGAGCTTCTGCTGGTATTTACTATGCTCAGAATTAGGACTGAGATGGGGAATTGTTCAAAAAATAGAAGGTTTGAGCAACTTTTTTTTTCCTGTTTTCAGAATAGAGCAGACAGCAATAACAATTTAGATTGTACAAATGGGTGGAGATTTCCAGTGAATGACTTCTTGAGGTGCTTTGTCAGAGCTCAGCGAAGTTAACTTGGACTGTTTAATGGTTGCTTAACATGACTACCATAAGTCAAAACCACTATTTTCGGGGCCATTAATGTGTTCTTCAAGTGATTTTGCTTTCTACATTGCATAATTGCATCAAATTTAAGTTCCAACTTTTTTAAAGGTGCAAATGTGCAGTATAGAGATGTTACTTTAGTTTAGTGCCATATCTTTATTGAGATAATTATGAAGGTGCCACCTTTTAACTAGGCTTGTAGAAACAGCTTTGCTTGTGGATATGCTATCTTATGATTTTCACTTTTGAATGCTAATAATTTATTTTTCAACATGAAAATAATTATCGGATTTTGTTGTTAATGACTCAAGGGATGCACCACTTGCAGGTGTCATAGTATTATAAAAAAGAGTTAATATGAGAATGTCAAAAGAGTTTCGTACTTAGAATGCTAATACGAGAGCCTTGATTCAAGGACTAATTTCAGAGTACTTCACGTGTAGATGATATATCTGCAGAGAAGAATGCGCCAGAGGAGGAAATCCTTTCTGTTCTTGATGTTCCACCTGGAAAGATGGGACGTGTTATTGGAAGGAGAGGAGCTTCAATTATGTCTGTTAAGGAATCTTGCAAGTAGATCTCTCTCTCTCTCTCTCTCTCTCTCTCTCTCTGTGTAAATGTATGTGCCGTCGTGACTCTCTGTCCTGTTAGAAGTACTTGTCTGGTTTTCCTTACAGTTGTCTTGCTTTGACAGTGCTGAAATCTTCTTTGGAGGTTCCAAAGGTCCACCTGACAAGGTTAGTTGCCAATCCGCTGCATATGTTCACTGTAATGTAGTTCAATTCGCTTTAGGCAGAAATCCCATTGAAGCTTTTTGGTATGATCTGTTCTGACGACTAACTCCTTTAATAACAAGCCTTATGTTGTACATAATAATTGATGCAAGTTCCTCAGGTGGTTTAATTTCGGTGTAGGTATTCCTCATAGGACCAGTGAAGCAGGTGAGGAAGGCAGAAGCCATACTTCGGGGGAGAATGATGGATCTGTAATGAGAGGTGGCAATTGCATTGCTTCTCTTATCCATCATCTTCACTATTCATGACAATTATGGCTTTCGCAGATATTGGGTTTGGCTGTTGAAACGATTGTGCTTGTTCTAACTGTACAGTGAAATGCATCTGTTGCTTTTCTATAACGCTTTCTCAATCTATACGCATACATAGATTGAATCCAAATTGCGCTTCAATCGGCAGTTGCTTGTTAATGGAATCGCCCTTCTATCCAGTATAAGATTTGTTGGCTTTTTTTTTCACTTTTCGAGGTAGTAAACGACACCATTCAATGCAACTCAATAGATTCATGACTCCATACGTCATGCTTTAAAATACGGACACTTTCAGCCATTAAAATAATGAAGGGCTGTTTGACTGCTGTTACTTCTTTTTGCTCAGTTGTCTTTCTCGCATCTCTTCTTACAATTACAAAAACCCGATGGACTCCACAATTTTTTTTTTGTGATGGAATAACTACCATGTTAACCCAATGCCACTCCGCCACCGAGTATGTATATATTTACAGCTAGCAATAGCGGCACTTGGGATTTTCCAAACTCGTTATACACACAGAGAGAGAAGAGAGAGAGAGTTCCAACACGGATGTGAAATGTCCAGGCATATATTATTATCGTTGTTCCTTCTATCTATTGCAAACCTCTAATTTGCTATCACAATCCCTTACTGGGTTGAGAAACTGAGCAGAGCACCAATAACTCGAACGTTGTAGCCGCTCCATAAAACTAATGGCCCACAGGACTCAACGACCATCCAGTTCACACAAGTTACCTTTCCACGTCATACGACAACTCTTAATACTTACAGAATCACATCAGAAATGCTGTTCGGTGTACTCACAGAAGAAACTGCAAACCGTTTCTCTTGATAGAACATACTTATGGCGAATACTCAAGACAAAAAATGAGAACTCAAACGAGAAAAGTGAAAGAATGGACAAATTATTTCTTGAAGCTACCATACTGAGATTGGCTCGCGAAGCTTGAGAAGAAGTCATCTCCACCAGTAGCTTGTGACGACGTAAAACCTGAAATACCAAGACCAGACCCTGTACCCATGGCTCTTCCCATATAGAATGAAGTCGGGGGACCCTTTTCCCTTTCATCAGAACCATCACTTAGCGCACCAACTACACCCACATCGGCAAGTGAAACCTTCTTGGCTGCAAGTTTGTTTGAGCAAACGAAAAAACAGCCACATTAATAGGCTAGCAGACACTTCCCAGCCAGTGTAAGTTTGTGTTATAGTACATTAGGCATAAGTTGCAGCGTGCCATGGGTGCACAAGTGTACTGAGTACAACAGACAGGAACAGCAATTCTACATTCCAAAAAACTAAGTACGTCATTATTTTGTCATTATTTTGGCTAAGCCAAGAAGGTACAGCAGGAGACACTCACAAAGAGAAAACGGGTGAGGCTGACATGAGTAATCACAATATGGTAATGAGCCAGATGAATGATTTTGCTAGAAACAATTTAAATGTGTCCTTACTCCCCCAACAGAACACAATGACTAGAAAAAATGCACAGAACTTCAGCATTTGCATAATTTGTATTCCACGACACAGAATGCTTCTGTAAACAATTTCAGATCATTCGAAAGGATTGCTTATTAGACCAGATGCATGTATACCACACATCTTTTTTTTCTTGTAGTTTAGGTTGAATGTGTAAGAGTAATAAGATACGAGGCCAGGGAACAACTGCAATGCCATAAGAAGAGCTCAGATATACTTACGAGCAGATATATTAAGATCAATCAGTCCACGGCTGAGGGAATCTGCCCAAATTCCAGATTTGACATTAAATGCATCCTTCTTTGGTTGTGGATTCGAGATAGCTGGAGCCTTCTTACTTGAGTCACTCATGTTGGAATCATCAACAGGGTTTTGGGAAGGTTCTGCTGACGTTGAATCAGTGTTGAAAGTGAATGAGCCAAAAGGATCAGAGCTGTCAAAATTGTTCAGTGGAACAGCAGCAAATGGATCCACTATAGGGTTAGTGGGAACAGAATTTATAGGCTTGGTTTCAGGTTGAGTAACCGGAGCTGGTGCAGCAAAAAAGTCAACTGGTGTAGAAACTGCAGAAGAGACAGCAGGTGCAGAAGCAAATAGATCCACCTCAGTCTGCAAAAGAAAAAATCATATAAAATTCAAGACACGTGCAACAGCAACCAAAAAAAAAAAGAGCTGTTGCCCATAAGGATTCAAAGTTCCACAAACATTTCTTCTGCTCTGCACAACCTAGAGTTAATCCAGCACTTGACTGAGCCATCTATTAACTATGGAACATACTATTATCGGTACACTTCAGATGCATGAGACTGACAAGAGAATGAAATTAGCACGTTCTTGGACAGATTACCCATATAGAAATATTGAATACATAAACAAAATGCTAGCTGGGATAGCAAGGGGGATCAAATTCTTCCTTGCGGTGAAGGGATAGCAAAAGTGAGTTGCAGAGCCAGCAGTAAGCAGCATCAGACAGTCCACAATTAAAAAACTCAGAGTATTTCACCTTCTTCTCAGAACTAGCTGCTGATTCTATTGAAGGAGGTGCCGAAACAAAACTTGCATCAGCAAAAAGGTCAACCTCAGATGGACTTTCATTCAAGGAAGGAGCATTAGTCGGAACAGATATTGGAGCATCCAACAGATCTCCAATCAAGTCCTGCCCAAAAAGATCCACTTGGTTTGCATTTCCAGCACTGGACTCTGCAAAAATTTAAGCTGACTGTCAGATAGCAAACGACCTCCAGTAAATTTTTATTTAAAGCCAAACATAAATTGCTCGAGGGCCTCTCCAGTGGGGGACATTCATTCATTGAATACTAATATGGGCCAAGAAATAATATCATGCTTGAAGCACAATGGTAACACATTATAACTATACTCAGTCTTCAACTAAACTAGTCCGCAGCTACCCGACAAGAGGATGCTCTCACCACACGTGCCTTATCATATGAACTTCCATTGATTTTAAGCTCATGATTACACATCAGGGATCAAGCAACTGGCAGCCAATGTCAGATTATCATACCCTCAGTCCCACAATAATACCCTCAAAATTTAGTGAGTTTTATTGACAGAATGCATTCTTCTGTTGAAATCAGATCGGCTATTTAAAAAAAAAAAAAAAAAACTTACGGATCATGAACCAACAAACATTTAAGGAGTAAGGAAGGATGCAGCTAAGAAGCAGAAACAGTTTCCAGGATAAATAAGCAAATCATGTCTGCCTAGGAGAATTAACAGACAACATGCAAGAACATAAGGAAATTAAATGAGGAAGAAATAGAACATACTAGATGTGGAGGTTCCTCGAGGATCAAAATCATCGAAATCATCATCATCATTAATTGCTGGGGCCTTTGAACTTTGCGAGGGAGTTGGTGATTTTGATGCAACAGATGCCTTACCATCTTTGCTGCAAGAGCATATATTCAGAGATAACCAAATGCCCAAACATGACAACATGGAAAAGAATGCAGGAAAAGCAATACTAAATGATCTGCACAGGGAAAAGACTTGGAACGAAATTGATGCAATGACCGTCACACAAAAACCATGTCTTGTTATATCACCTTTGTTAACAAGTTCCAAATCAACTCCACAGATTTTCACACATAAGATGTTTCGCCAGATGCCAGTAAGGCCTAAATACTAACGAAAAACTGGAAGTCAACCAATCTACGCAATGCCAGTGTCAATTTTCACCAACCTAGACACCCATTAACAACCCTTCCCCTCCCATCTTACCACCAATGGCAACAGAAACAGAAAAAGAAAGGAAAGGAAAGCAACCAAAAAAGAAAAAAAAAAAAAAAAAGATGACAGGCAGAAAGAAGCAGCAGCAACAGAATGATCCGCCAGCTACTTATTCTCACAAGAAACTTTATGGGGAGATGTGGATGATCTTCTGGCATCTCCTTGAAAAGAACTTATGGAGCTCTAACCTGCTAGGGCGTGCAGACCCCATCTTCAACATACTCCCTTTCTTCTCAGTTTTCCCCCCTTGATCTGCCTTTTTGTAAGAATCCTTTTCTTCTCTATAATCAACTTTATAACTGTCACTAAACCGGTCACCTTCTCTGGTACTACTTCCACCTTTGTAACGATCACCAGTGTCAAAGCTACTGCTACCAAACGCAGCACCACCAGATTTGCGTGATATTCCAGTAGATGAGAGTCCAAAGTACCTATAAGGGGCATCCACATAGTTTATCCACTGAATGTGGTCCATAAATGAATCTCAAAAGGGTAGGAGGATAAAATGTATTTCAGTGCTTCAAGGAAATCTCACTTGTCCCGGTTTGCTTCAGCTTTATTTCTTACTTCCTGTATTTTATCTCTATTGTTGAGAAGAGCAACAATGGTTTCAGCCTTCTTCCTCACATTAATGCCCAGATCCTTCCCACTTGGCTCAACATATTCAAAACTCGAGAGAGACTACACCAAGTAAAGAAGATAATTTAAATGGATATAAAATAAAAACCTTCCCTTCTCCAACATATGGAAATCACAAGATGTGTTCTCAATAATATTCATTGTTATACCGAGATTTGGAAGGTATGTTCAATAATGTCATCAACCGCACGCTCTGAACCATGTGCCACCAAATACTCTATAACAGCCAGTGCCTGAAAAACATTATTTAGACAGAAGAAAAGAGGGTTACCATACACCAACACTCCATTTGAAATGAGAAAACATCAGTCAAATCGAAGAGGAAAAGAAGATGGAGCCAATGGACAAAAAGTGAAGATTCAGCCAACAAAGATGATAACTCTGACTTGAAGTATTTGACCCAAGGTATGAAAAAGTTCCATGGTAGTGATGATTCTACCTTGTAGACATAACGCCAATCCTTTCCAGTCTCCCGCAATCTCGTCCAAAGGACATTCATGACCATTTGACATTCCGTGCTGAAATGGTTGATAAAATGTAACTCTTTAACTTAAATAATTGCAGTCAATAATTACCAGAAAAACAAATTATTCTCTCTCACCAACTACCAAATATTAAACTAGGCTGGAAGAGCTTTAAGAAGTGTAAGGCATGAAGAATTACAATTTCTTAGTGGCTTGTGCAATCTCTGCCAATGCAGAGCCATGAGGACCCCATGGTTCGTTGTCTGTAGCATCCAGTACCTTGATCACCAATACCAATGGAATCATGAGTCAACATACGTATGCATTCAGCAACTTGACGTTGTTATTGGCCAACAAATGCTTAATGATGCACAATCAATTCCATCCAGCTAAAAAGATTTACAATGTTGATATAGTGACTTTTAATCCATATTCTAGCAATTGAACAGGATGTTTGGTGATTTCACAGCAGAAGAAACTCTAAAGTAACAGGATACTAGGTAAGAAGCCATGCTCTTGGCAGAGGACAGAACTAAACTGAACGCACGATGGCCAAGTAGCTAGATCCTGGCACCTTTCCAATATGCCCCTTCTCTATGCATCTTGTGGATGCTATGGTTAAAAATTGAATGAAATACAATTCATGCGCCAGGAGCAGCCTCTACAAAGGATGAAACTCATTGTTGAGAAACCTGCCAATAAGTTGAATCTCGGCCCAAACCCAGAACATTTTGCTGCTTTTTTCTGCTGTTCCAGCTATCAGCCAGACCATGTAGCATACTAGGAATTCACACATCACTTCTACAGACCTCTCGATGAATTTTCAAATTATGAAACAAGATATTAAGACAAAAGCAAATGAGAAAAAAGGAAGAAAGAAGCTCGACCAACAGCTGCTTAAGATGTGATAATGCCATTAGCGTCAAAGAAAACAACCACACAATGCTTGAATATCAATTTTGACAGAGCCATAAACGCCATACTGCTGATGGACAAAACTAGTCTCAGCAAATTAGCAAACGTAATGATGCTTAAATCAAAAACTAAAGCACACAACTTCCAACTCTCAACAGTAAGTTAGCCGTCTGCCAAATAACATTAAACGAATTCCAACTTCTGCATTCAATTCAATTTTCCGGAGCACCCACGCATTTCCGTCCTCCGAGATGAGCAATCAAACTACACACCGAGCACGATCGACACCGACGCATGCATCCCCAAACACGTGAAATCTTAAACATTCGGCATCCCAGCTCAACCGCCTAGGTCAAATAAAAGCTAGAAAAATCTCCCGCTCCCAAAGCAAATACGCTCCAACAAGAGATCACGCCCACGTACCTTCTGTTCGATCTCAGGGACCTTCAGGACCTTCAGATTCACCTCCCTCTTTCTGCTCAAAGCCCCAAAAAAAAAACACAAAAAAACAAAAGAATCAACCGACAAAACGACGACGACGGCATTGCGCATAATCCAGCTTCGCGAGCGACGGAATCCAAACGAAAAAACGGATGAGAATTCGAAGCTCACATTTCCCGAACCGTCTGATCGAAAACCTTCATGAAATCCATGGCGGATCTGCATCAACCGAAGGAAGAAACACGGAGGGTGAGAAAACGATCGCGGCGGCGGCGGCGGCGGCGAACAACGGATCTTCGAAAAGATACGACGAGGCTCGAATCAATGCAGAAGATTACAGGATAAATCCAGATCCAGGAAAAGAGAAAGAGAAGGAGGAAGAAGGAGAAGCAGCTTCGAGTCGAGAAGGAGGAACCTACCGAGTTTCAGATTCAGATCTCCGGTTCGGTGGCCGGTGGAGGTGACGAGACAACGGAGGCTTTCTTTTTTTTCTGGTTTTTGTGGTGGCCTGGTATTCACGAGCGAATGCGGGTGACGATGGTGGCGATGGTGATGATTAAAATTCTTCCCCTTTTTTTTTTCAATTTAATAAGAGCACCAAAAAAGTCTAGAAATTTAAAATTGGTGACATTAAAAAAATCTCAAATTGATTTTCGATGACACCTTTATTCCATATTAATTTTCGTCTTACGAAATGTTTTAAAGAAATTGATACAAATAATTTATAAATTTTAGCTTAATGTGTAATTTGACTTTTGAATTTTTAATTTGTTCAATATAGTCATTGAACTTTAATTTAATGTATAATATAATTTTTGAACTTTTAATTTTTTCAATATAATCTCCAAACGTTTGATACATATTTAATTTATTCCTTAAATTGTATGTAAACATTTAATGTAGTCCCTAAACACTATATTAAACAAATTAAAAGTTCAATGACAAAATTACACATTGAATTAAAATTTATAAATTGTTTATGTCATTATCCTAATATTTTAAAATCAGTATCTCTTACCTAAATTCCTTAGTGGGATGGATTCATTCATTGTTTGATGACGTTCTTTAACCCAAATAAACTCGGATGCACCTATATAAAATGATGGAAAACCTAAATTAGATATAAAATTATAAAAATTAACTTAACAATTCTCATGCATCATTAACTCACCGTCCATGGTGTTTCTTACCGATGGTAGCCGTCCATCGTGATAACCCCTCACTTTGGTGTCCTCGAGTATTCTTGCTTGTGCCCTTGCTCTTGCAACACACTTGGCAGGCTAGGGCTCACAACGTCACCTGTGGCTCTCTTCCTTTCTCGATCGCTTTTCCAACTTCTCCACCATCATCTCTTTAAGTTCTTTTCTCTACTTCACCTTTGATTATTCATTCTTGGGCATGATCCCTCCCTTGGTCAACTTTAAACTAGGCATTTATCAGGTGTTTAATAAAATGATAAGAGAGATCCTCATTGTCTTTAGTTTAGAAATTTGCTTAATAAAAGACGGCACGTCTATTAAAAGTCGTCAAGCTCCGAAGGTTGATCTTTGAAATTCATCAAGCTCCCGAGATGGATTTTCCAAAGACGGCTTGTTTATGACAACTATCAAAAGGGTTTATAAACGAGATTTTTTTTTAAAGATTTTCAATTTTATCTTAGGTTGCAGATTTTTAAAAATTTCAAATCCTAAATGAGATATTTATCCAATCTGAGTCATATATAAATGATTTCAAATCCCTTTTTATCCTATATGAATCCAAATCCGGCCAAACACAATCTTAGAAGTTTGAGATCTAACGTGAGGGGTGATTTGGATTGAGGTTTTTAAAATTTTTTGTGAGACAAAATATAAGATTGGTCATTATTTTATGATTATGTACGATTTGTTATTAAATTATGATTATGTATGAGATGAAAATTAATTCGGTTTAATGTATCATGAAGCACCAATTTAAGATTTTTAATGGTTTAATATAAAAATTCAACATGTGTGTAATGAAGTCATAAGGGTTTTTGATGGTACAAACAAAACCTTTTAGATAGTATAATCAAAACCTAATATTTGTAAAGTTTTTGTTTTTTTTTTTTTTTGTCGGTTACAAATAAGTTGACGCGATAAAAATTTCTCTATAAATTTTGTTAAATTTGATTCACAAAAAAGTGGTCGCTTGTCACTTCCATCATTTTTTAGAAATTGACATTGTCTTTGTCTAACTCTAGCAATATATTTGGAGAAGTTACTTCCCAAATACATATCCAACTCATTGGTAGATGATAATAATGACCAAAGAAAAGGCCATGGGGCGTTGATCTTCTTACAAATCAAAGATGCACACATGTTTTTGGGCACTTCTCGATGAGAATGCTTTCCTTATCCGTAACATGGAACTTGTATTGAATCGATTTGCGTATGCAGCATACACATTCAAGATTTAACTTCATGATAGATCGAAGCATCCATCGTATTGCTGAAAACCTGCAAGAAACTTCCTAAAGATTTCAACAACCTTAATCTTACCATGTTAACGGTAAGAGCGAAGCACTTGTGTTTGGAGCGATGGACTAATCATCAACACACCCATCTCCTAACATGTCTTGTTCATATCTCCGATACCAACTAAATTCCTTTCTCCACTGCGAAATATAGAATGCAATTAAATCTCTGTGGAGGAGAAAAGGAAATAATAAAATCAATTAGCAATGTTAAAAAGAGATAGCGTTTAAAAGTAGTATGTAATGACGATTGAATTCAGTCAATCATAAGTTTAGATAAGGCATAGTCTGTTACCCAAATCTAAACATATCCTCACACGTCTTCTTCAACATTTTTATACATATCAGACGTACATATATCTAATACCGATTGAATTTTATTTTCCATTGCGAAATATAGAACACAATCAAATCTCTGCTGGGAGAAAGGGAAACAAATAAAATCAACAGTCGGTTTTAGAGAGCGAGGGCGTTTGAAAGGGGCACACAGCGAAGATTGTTTCGGCCCATCACAGAATGCCCCAAGGGGGCTTGGGCCCATGGGCCCGACTCCTCCCAGGCCCAAAACAGGGCGCAGCCCGTTACCCAGTCCTAAACATGATATACCCATCGTTTCTGTTTCCTATTATATTCACACATAAAATAATTCCGTCCCTGTAACTTTTCTCAGTCGTGCTGGCTGGCTCACCGCCGTGCCGAAAAAATATCTAACCTTTCTCCGCCCTCCCCTCCTCGTCCGACTCCCATGTATATATAAGCACTTAAAAGTTAAAACCCTCCACCATCGTTGTAGCCACATCTCCTCTTCCTTTCTTCTTTCTCTCTCTAGCAGGCCGAAGCAGCGGAGTGCTCCGTCTCCATCTTCGTCTCCCCGACCGAGCAGCGCGCAAGAATGGCGGAGGAGGAGGTCGTGGCGCTCTCGCCGCCGGCCGCCTCGCCGCCGCCGCCGGATCACAAGCGGAAGCTCGACGATTCGGAGGAGGTCGGCGCCCCGGAGCCCGCCGGAGAAGCCGATTCCGGCGACATTGCCCTCGCCGCGGGTTCCGATTCTCTCGATGCGAAGCGTCCTCGCCTCGACGAGCTGCCCGAGGTTTCAGGTATTTCGACACCTCGTTTTTTTTTTTTTTTTTTTTCACCTGTGGCTGCTGGGAATAGTGATGTATCGTAGCTGATGAGGTGGATGGCGGCTGTGTTTGTGCGGAGATTAGGTTGAGCTTCGAAGTACGAATTTTTTGCGGATTTTGCTTATGAAGTTGCGGAAGTAGGAGTGATTGTGCTGTTGAGTGACTTTGGTGTTTGTTTATTCGTTTCGACTTCGGATTCGTTTCGCGCCTCTGATTCGCGAAATGCGGTTGACCATTTCGTCTTGCTGTGCCGATTTTAGTAGTCATGAACTCGTCATTTGTCTTCTCTTTCCGGCAACAGTTAATGGGAATGGATACCAAGACGACGAGCGAGATGAGCCTGTTGAGGAAGAGAATAAGGGAACGGCTGCGAATAATGGCGGGGTTGAAGGACTTGAGGAGCAGCCTGACGAAAGTGTAGAAGTTGCTGATGATGAAAAGGCAGCTTTGGAAAACCACGAGGCTAAAGATGTCAATACAGAGTCTCAGGACAATTTGCAAGGAACTTTGAAGGAGGAAGCTGTGCCTTCTGCGGATGTTACCCAACAAGATGTGTCTGCACAGCAGCTGCAAGTATCCGATGATGGTCACACTTTGACTTGCAAAATTGAGGTCCCGAATAATAAGGTGAATTTGCTTTGCTATTTGTGGAAATCGTCAGTTGAACCGCATGGAATTCCTGTTTTGCTCCTTTATAAGGCGTTATTAGTTATAACGATATTGAATCATAGTTGTCTTTGTAAATTTATTATTCCCTCAAAGAGTCAATATTGGAGATACGTACATCTGAAGTTGGAAACTTTAGCATCAGTTGGTACTTGCCTTCCCTGTTTCTTAATTTTGGATGAAGAGCACACAGGTTGCACTTGTCTCAGTGAGCAAGAGGTGGCATGTCTTAGTGAGTCTGCTTGATCTGTAAGACATATGACATGTTTTTATTATGAGTACGACGAGCAAAATCGTAGGCTTCCAATGTTGACTAGTAATTATCATCTACTAAACAGAATAGCCATGTGAGAACTTCCCATGCATATATCATTTGCTTCTCTGCTTCATGGAGTTATTTTGTTCTTTCAAGTCAAGACTGTTGTGGTGGGCCGACTTTGTAGGCATGAGTTTTACTTTTATTAATATAGTTTTGCTCTTCTCTTTGTTGTATGGTGTTTAGCACAGTCATCTTCGGCTAGAGTTGTAAGGAGGGACCTTAAGAGTTAAGTAACGTGTCAGTGCCTGATGTTAAGTAGCCTTCAAGCGGTAACATCACTTGACTAAGTAATATGGTTTTGGAAGAATGAGAAACATGTTTTCCGTCCTTTTCCAGTATTAACCGGATGAATTCATGTTAGGCTATGTGTAATGAGTCTGCTGTAGTTATGGTTCTTCATTACCAAACCTTCTTTTGTTTGGAGTTCTTTCAAGTTTTTGGTCTTGAGCAAAAGATGAGGTCACATGTGTTTGGCATCATGCATGCAGGTTGGTGTTCTTATTGGTAAGGCTGGAGAGACCATACGGTATTTGCAGTACAATTCGGGGGCGAAAATCCAGATTGTCAGAGATGCTGAGGCTGATATGTCTTCTACAACTAGGCCCGTGGAGCTAACGGGGACTTCGGATAGTATTCATAAGGCTGAGAAGCTTATTAGGGATGTCATAGCAGAGGTTTGTGTTGATTCTGTCAGTGCATTTTCTTCCTTTTCTCCTTCTTTTTTCCTCTACTCTCGCATTTCCAATGGTGAAACTGGAGCAAGCTATATTTTGCCCTGCTTTAGTTACATTCTTAAAAAGTGGGAGGTTCACATAAAATGCTGGGTACCAAGATCTACATAGGATGCAAAAATTGTGAACCAACCAAGGGAACTCTGTTGTCTGGCTGGGTGAAAAAGCATAATTCTTGCTTCTCCTTTTCTGCACAAGTGGTTTGCTTTTGCTGATTCTGTATGTTTTTTATGATTGAATATATCTTCCCTTGACTGTTGAAACTAATTTGCTTCTGTCATCCGATAAATTTGGTTGTAGGCTGATGCTGGCGGTTCCCCTGCTCTTGTAGCTAGAGGCATAGCCACTGCATATGCCACCGCTGGGCCTGCAGAACAGATTGAATTAAAAGTTCCAAATGACAAGGTGTTGCCATGAAACTACTGATGATTTATTGGGAATAATATATTCAGACAAGCAACCACACATCTTTTCAGAAATTATATGAACTGATTATCATAGAAATTAACTTCTACGCATGTCTTCTGTGGTATTTCTCTGTTCAGGTTGGTTTAGTCATAGGCAGAGGTGGAGATACCATTAAAGGTCTGCAGACCAGATCAGGAGCACGTATCCAGGTAGTAGATGTCATATGTCTCGGCTTTTGGTGTCAGGATATGCATCTTGATGGGTACTTTTTAATAAGTGTTACACGTCAAAATCTCCTAATCAATTAATTTCTTTCTTGTAGTTGATACCTCAACATCTTCCTGAGGGTGATGAATCCAAGGAAAGGATTGTCAGGGTGAGTGGTGATAGAAGGCAGATCGAAGTTGCTACAGAGATGATAAAAGAAGTTATGAGACAGGTCTGTTAGTTTACCTTGTTTCTTTGCGAAAACAAATGGCATTATTTTAATGCATTTGCAATTCTTTTCAATTCCCCAAATTTGTGATACTTTTGCTTGCGGAATAGTTCCTTTAAGACCTTACGATTCTTCTTCTTGCAAATGGAGCCCATATAGTATTGATAAATTGACCATTGGCTTCTATGTGGAGAAAAATCATATTGCTCCTCTGTCATTTAAGTTTCATGTTAAGCCCCTCTGGTTTATTCATAGGAATCATAGCCTCATATGTACTTTTAGGAACCTTTTGGGTGTTTTCACTGTGGATATCTGCGTTTAGCTTATCATGTGCTAATGGCTCCGAGATTTTTGAATGAATGTTGGCCAAGTGGTATCAAGGAGACTAGTCTTCATCAATTTTGCCTATCTGCTTGGGAATTCAGAGAACATTACCGTTATAAATAAGTTTCAGATGTTTTGATGTGTGTGAAAATTAACAGAGTGAGGATGACATCTTTTTCTGTTGATATCAAAAGTGTCTGTGGATCAAATGTTGGTCAATATTATTAGTTGATGTATCATGTATGTTCACAGGGCAGAAACCATGCTTTTTGTAGAGTTAGTATGAAGAGTTGGTCTTAGAAATATATTAACGGTATTCCCCTTTTGATAATCTCTGGTTACATGTTCGATAATCTTTCTAGATCTTGATATGTCATTGAGAGTAAGTACGGGTTGAGAATGCAATTATCAGAGTTGTCATAAATAATGATCCATGCCAAGGTCAAGTCAATTCTTTTAGGAAGATCATACATTCCATCGAAGATGTCGGTTGCCACTTGCCATCATTTTTCTATCTTGAAAATGCCGATTTCGAATTGGTTGGCTTATAAAATGCAGATTTGGCAATTGCCTCTCCCGTGGTGTTCGCATTGCTTTCTTGGTGTAGCAATAGACAACCACACTATTCTCTCATCCACATGAAGAGAGGTATCAGGCATTAAATCTACGGATGGCGAATGTTTATGGTTGGTAAGATTGCTTTGAGACTCGAGTAAAGATCATGTCGTAAGCCTACGTTGTATTAACCTTAGCAACCGCTAGTGACTCCCATATTCTGTATATGAGGCATAAGCCGTCATGTCCATTTAAACTCATATCATTTGAATAATTGTGGGGGTCCATTCCATGCTTTATACCTGTTTTTAGTAGCTACTGCAACAGTTGTAGGTTGCTTTATTGCAATTAGAGACCTCTATTGCTATGTCAGAAGGGTTTGCTTTATACCTTGTTTAGAAACCTTGCTTAATGGTTGGCTGAGGTCTATGATATATGGTGGCTCTGAAGTGGCAAGCACTGTTGTCTGGATGTCTAGAAGTATCATCATCTGAGTTATGTACATAAATTCTTAGTGCCAGGCATTCTGCTTGATGAGAGTTTGAGTCATTAATGTTTGGTAACTCATTTCTTTTGATATTTCTATAACTCATTGGTTGAAAAAGCCGCTGTGGTTCATAATTCAGATGTCCTGGTACGTGGTTCTTGCTGTTTAAGGAGGTGTTTTTCTTGATGGTGGGAATGCGTTTTGCATCCTGCATTTGTGAGTAAGGGTTTAGGAAGTTATCTTTTTTTCTTGGTGGCATGTGAGCTTCTGAAGCATTTGCTAAAGAATTACCTGTATTGCTGGATATTTGTGTTTATCTATTAATTTGTCATGTTAGAAGACTCTTATTTAGACTTTTGTTATAAACTGACTTGTGAAAATGTCTCCACAATGAGGATAGTATTTGCATATGTGAAAGGTCTCTTCTGTGTTTGTACTATCCCTTTGACATTTATGGCTTACAAATTTAGAACAAACATCTGAATGTCACTGATTTGGTGAGATATGCCTTATTTTCAGAAGTGGAATTATTTTTCTCTCACTTTTGCCTTATCTTGGGATGGTATTTTGCAACTTGCCTGGTCTTGTCTGGGTATCATATTCCCATTTCACCAGGCTGAGACATTAAATCTCCATTTTCATGCATGTTGATTTTTTTTTTCCTGGTAAATATGAATATTGAAGCTATCTGTGCTGATTCAATGTGGACTATTATGTCATGTTTATCTTTATATGAGCTTTATTTTGTCAACCACTCCATGGAGTAGCTTTTCATATTACTTTATGTCGAATGGCTTGCTTATGCTTTTCCAATTTACCGATCTTGCTCATGTTATCTTTTGGCCTATTTTGAGCTTCAACTTCTGTAGATTATTTTCCTGATATCTCATGTGTGGCTCTTAAGTATCTGATTTTCTTATGGACTGCATTCATTATATACTTTTTGTTGGCCAGACTCCTAGACCATCACCACTGTCCGGTGGGTTTAGTCAGAATGCTTATCGGTCCCGTGGGCCAAGTGCTTCCTCATGGGGTTCACGTGCTCCTCATCCTGGCCACATGATGTCATATGATTATCATCAGCGAGGACCACATATATCTCAGAATGCACAATACCCTCCTCCATCTTATGGTGGTTATCCCCCACCAAGAAGTGGTTTTAATTCTGGTTGGGAGCAGAGGCCATCCAGCATGCAGGGCCCTCCTCACAGTGGGAGCTATGGTTTTTATGGTGCACATGGAGGAAATCAAGCAGGTATTCCTCACTTAGGACCCAATGCTAGTCAATCTGCTGGCCCACCACAGTCACAAGCAAGTTACAACAACTATGGGCAACCACAAGGTCCAAATTATGGGCACCCGGGCCTTTACCCTCAAGCGGGAAACCCTCAGCAGAGTTACACTCATGGATACAATGAAACTGGGTATAATAACCCTCCAGTGCAGCATTCATATGGAGGACAAAGCTCTCAGCCAGTTTACACTCAAGCTGCTGCTGTGCAACCTGGTTATGCACAACAATATGGTCCAGGAGGGCATCCTCAATCTTATGGCACTCCAGGAGCTAATCAACCTGGCAATACACCTTATCCAGGGTCCAGTCAGTCCACACAACAAACGTACAGTTCAAGCATGCCTTCGCAACAGACATATGCATATCCAGCAAGTGGGCCCATGCAGCAGACGTACCAGGCATATGGGTCTGCACCGGCCAGTGATGGATTTAATCAGCCATTACCTGCATCTGGTGCTGTGTATCCACAGCAAGGACAAGCTACTTCTGGCTATGGTCAACCTGCTGCAGCTGGAGCTTATGGATCATATCCTGAACAGCCAGTGACAGCCAATGCAAGTTATGGTTATCAAGTGCCACAAGATGCTGCTTTAGGTGGGGGTCCGGGGGGTGTGTATGCTGCACCTCCTAGCAGTCAGACTCAGCCAGGGTATGCTCAACAGCCGACCACCCAACCAGGCTATGACCAATCAGTTGCACAGCCTGGCAGTTATGGTAATGTACCTGCAAATGCCCAAGCTGGTTACGGGAAGTCTTTATCACCTCAGCCTGGCTATCCTCAGTATGATTCAGCTCAGGTGTATGGAGCACGCTGATACTTCTATTTGACTGTATGTGATCTCTAGCTTTAGCATTAGCTTAGCTGTGTAGGTAATTCTGGGTTTGTGAACAGGCTACTTAAAAATTTTCTCTCGACTCTTGTGCAATTTTCTTAGTGAATTTTGCACTGCGACTTTTGCTGATATTTGTTTCTAAGGTTATGGAGACTACTTTCTTAGTTTAATCAATTGAGTTGGCTGAATGAACAATTATTCTCGGAATTAATCTCACTCTTTTACTTCTGTGTATCAAAGACTGATTTGGTGGACATGGTAAAATGAAATTGCGCAGATGTATACTGTTGGCATGACTGAAGTCCACTGAAGAATTATCATAGCCAGGTCTATGGTTGCATTATCTTCTGACTACTCTGATAAAAACAAGAAGAATGTGAGACATAGGTTCTTCAGTGTAGGTCGCTTGAAGCATTCTAGTTGTGAAAGATAGCTAAAGTTATCATGCACAAGCTGTTTCATACAGTTCTAGTGGGTAAGTTGCATTCCTAGCCACTGCCCTGTAACTATTGCAACTTTGTCAGTAAATCTTGATCTGTTTCATTAGCTCAAGGAGTAAATGTCTTTGTTTCAATCAAGTCATTTCTCACCCTATCATCAAATGGCGTCTTGTTGGGGGTCATGTGGGCATGGATGTGATATCCACGTGGCATACAAAAGTTTAAAAGAAAAAGGAAATCTGATGATAACTTCCCGTTGCAGCAACTAAATTGAGCTTAAACCAGATGATACGCAACTAGGTCGAGGCCAAAACTGGTAGTTGAAGACCAGTTCCTGGTCACAAGCTTCAAAGGATGGTGAGTATGGACGGTATTCATCTGCTTTCCTTTTCTAACAAATCATTTTGCAACATGATCAATATGGTACTTGCTGTAATTTACCTTTCGTGGATCCATTTCTTCCTAAGTTGTGGTCTTTTAGGGGTTATCTATTCAGGAGTTTCTTTAAGGTAATGGCTTTACATTTCAAAATGACTTTATTATATTTCCTGCTACCATCATAGCTGTCTCATTTATGTCAATGCAGATGCTTCTACCTTAGGTGATTACATCATGCCTTAGGGTGATATATCTGCCATCCCGTTTAGATCTTCCGCTCTGTTCAAGTGGAAACATCAGGGCAGGAGAAACTGACAGTGATAACATCATTCTAGTGCAAATTTTAAGATCTCAATCTGGAAAACTGTCCCCTTGGGCATGAAGCTACAATGTATGTCATATGGACATTTCTAAGGTCTAGAGTTGATGATCGGCACATTTCAAGATTTATGAAGTCATGTGGAATTGATGGGTGCCTGAGAAGACTCAGATTTCAAAAGTACAGTCACTTTTATGGTTCTAGTCACAGAAGAGTGTAGTTTCAAAGAATTTGATTGGATCTAGATCCAGTTTCTTAAACCTCTCTAGAAGCATGGCTTTCCACTGAAGTTTTTGCATACTATCGTCAAAATGCTAGAGTGTGCCTTCGGTTGTGTGCAAACTGCAGCAAGCTTGTTATGTCACTTGGTTAGAGCAAGAAGCTCGGTCTAATTCGTGAGAGCTTGCTGAATTATATGAGAAGTATTTTCTCTGGTCAATTTAATTTCTTTCCTTTTGTTAAATTTGGTGCCAGTGCAAGCTACTGGTTTTGATTGTTGAAACTATACCAGACTTGTTTCTGACTAGTGTTGTGGCACTTCATTGTCAAATGATCTTAAGCTGAAATATAAGAGCTAGCTTCTGCAACAGCAAAGACAATATGGCCCTACTCTATTTGACATCAACTGTTTCATGCATGAAGCAGCTGCTTGAGAACCTAGATGCAAGTCATATTGGTCTACATTCTTCACTTGAGAGGTAAGTTACGGAAGTATCAAATCTTCATCGATCCATCACCTTCTCTACATTGATGATTGGATAAATATCTTATCTCCATTCCCGAAGGCTTTAATTACCTGTTAGCCAAGCTTTTCTTTTTCTTTTCGTGCATTGGTACGTTATTAGCAAGACACTGTCGCAATTTTGCAACTGCATTAAAGTCAAAATACTAGGGTTCCATTTCCTTTTTTTGGTATATTAATTAGGCTATCTCAGGATTAGCTTTCGAATACGTGGACCGGTCCATCTACTTGAAGGTGCACTCCTCCACATAGGTTCAATGTATTCAGGATTTTGTTCTTATCGTGTTTTCGACAGAACTTGAAGTCAAGAACACGAGGGAGTAAACTCCTTTCCCGTCTAATGCAATAGTGGTCCCCTGCCATCTAACGCAAGTATTGTGGAGAGACCACTGGTGCTATTTCATCTGCAATATACGGTTACACCATCAATGCATTGACATTCGCAGCTTATGGCCGCTCACTGCTCGACCTCATGCTGTCAATGGCCATGATCTACTCGGGCTCGGGCTAGGGCTCGCAGGCCGCTCGAGCTCAAGCTTGGGGCCATGATCACCTAATTCGAGCGGGATGGCAACGAGTAATCACAATCGACGTTGGCGAAGTGGTCCAAGGCTATGGGCGGGAAAATGGCCTCGGTGGGGACGGGCGCCACATGAAGGTTGTGTATATATCATAAGACGACGCGTGTACTTCAATGGTACATGTCAGCAATCTCATAGTCCACGTCACATAAACCGATTAGCGATAAAATAAAGGAAAAGGATGATGAATAACGAAAAAAACAAAAACAAAAGCGAAAGTAAGAAAATGGTTTTTAACTTGGACAAAAGTGGGGGGGTGTGCGTGTTGACTCGAGCAAACTTGCGGGTGGGAAATGCTCAGACAGCGTGATTACAATAAGACCGTCGTTTTGAAAGGTTCAACCCCAAAGGCAAAAGAGCACTTGGCTACCGGCACTAAATAAACCACAAAGGGCAAAATCACAAATTAAAAATAGGAACGGACTTTGCCTTAATAATGATAAGATTCCCGGGGGGAAAACAACGCATGGACCACCTCGGTTTTAAAGATAAGTGAAGACAATCGAATCATGCGTGACGTCAACTTACTTATTTTCCCCACCCTTTTGTATTTCTCCCAAAAAAATAATAATAATTGCAGCCCTTTGTTTTTTTCTTAACATTCAATGGATAAGAACATTAATTTTTACGAATAGTTCGTCCAAAGTCTTCTCTAAAGAACGACTATCCATGCAATGACTTTCCACCGGCCCAATAATACGAGGACAGTCGCTCTCACCTTCAAGAAATATTACTATATGGCGGGGGGCCGCTGGACAAGAGTAATGTCGGTGTGAAATGGGCATCGGTCTTCGGAATCTTTCATTTTTCTCTTTCGGACCCATGATTTTTTATTATTCCGTCGGCAGGGGTTGAGCGATTCTAACCTTAAAATCTGTGGTGTCCGATCATGCCCAACTGTAGATTACAGGAAATGTTCCGACCCGGTTGTCCCGGGGATTAGTTTTTTAAACGTGTGGAGACCATGTCGTTTTGCTCGTAGAGCACCCAAACGACTTGGCAGATCTCAAGGGTTAGTCAAGGTTATTATGTGGATTTTCTTTTCCAAATTGGGCTTCTTTGGAAATACATGGTTTTCCAGCTTTGCGAGTTACATTTTTTTTTTTTATTTATTAAGATAAATTGATAATTAGAGCATACACGCCGGTGTAAAAGAAATTCCAAGCAAGCGGGCCCCATCTGTCCTTGATATTGAAGTGTGGTCATCCCATGTCAATTCAATAGCGTATGAGGCCGCCTATATTATATTTTTCGCTCAAAAAGCCATTTCTGCCATCCTACATGAGCTTGCGCTTGCTATGTATAATTTACGTGGTGGCTTTACAACTTTTGTCTTAAAAGACATTTAAGAGGGAATATTCACGGGCACGTAATGCCACCGGGATCTGTACGATGAAAGGAACGAAATCGTGGGTAGTTCCCGGATGTGTCTGTTCATTTAAGAACCTCAAGCCCCTCCCAACCCTCTCTGCTTTTGACTTTTTAGCCTTCCCTTTTCGAAAGCTAGCGAACGACAGTGGTCAAGGGGGCCTTGCGACATGCACCGCTTGACCCCCAAATGGCATGTGAACATGAAACGGCCGGTCCCTCAGGACGCCTCTAAGCTGATTGCAAGATTGAAAGGAGGCCATGAAATGTGTCCTGAAAGCTGATTGCCCGAAAATAGTTTGTTTACCATAACGTTCTTCTCCCCACGAAAGCTTTGTCCGGTGATTATTGGGTGAGGATGGAAGAGTGAGTGGCCGGAACCCTTCACATACATGAAGAAAGAGTCAAGAAGAAGATGAGCTGCAGATGCATAGTACGCGGCACGAGCTGGTTCACATGCTGGACAATTCAAAGCAACATCATGCTCCAGGTTCACGAGATCATGATCATCAGCTATGTATGCTGAGTTTGTCCCTTTCTGCATCTGTCCAGATGCTTCGTCCAACTTAAACTATCTGTCTCGGTAGAGTCGCGAATAATGCAGACACGATTATCATTGCCTAAATTTCAGAAAATGGTCGAACGCATGAGTCCGTATAATTGGTTTTGTCGAGCATTGATAGGTCTGCACAATACGTATAGGCCGATCCGTTTTATCTTTTTCCTATGTATAAGAGAAATCTCCATAAGAGAGAATCTGTTGTGGTTAAAGTTTGAAAGAGGACATTGAATTGGTCATGAAGTGGCTCTCTTTCATGCAACTTTTGTGAACTTCGGCAGGCCGAAGAAGAGCAGACATGCTGACGCGATCCTCGTCGAACTCCTTGTCGAGCATCCTTATTTCACAACAAAGTGATACGGGACCAAATCTTCCCTGCCCCACCCCGTCAGATCCCCAAGTGAAACCTCTTAACAGACACTCAGACACGCACATGTCCATGAGATACAATTTTATGTGAGTCTACGCACGCGGGCAGGCGTAACATTCGCATGCAAAGCAAATTAGTGGGTAGGAAAGCACATATGCTTAGCGCGTACATACTAGAAAATTTGTAGAGTCGATACGTCGAGGCTCGAATTTCATTACTAAGAGATATGCATATACAAAACCATGCTATAGCGACTTGACATTCGTGAGATGATCTCTGATCGACGCTCATAATACAATTGAATCTATCACAAGTCCTCTATGCTGACACACCCTTTCTCTCTCTATCGAATTCACAGGAGCGAGCCCGAGCCCGAGCCCATCTCTACCTATAATCAATTTGTACATAACGCGGTTCGACTTCAAGACAAGCATATGTTCATATAGCAGTTAGAGGTGTAAATTAATTAGTCTGGAACATGCAGAAAGAAAATTCCTAGAAGCTTCGCGTGTTTCTGTGCCCATTAAATCCGCCAATGTTTCCGTCACTCACTTTAATGTTGAGCTATACTGCAGTACGGCGATGTGGCCTTGTTTCAGCATATATAGTTTAAATCAGAACTCGAAATATAGCTGCCGCAGTTGAGAGAGTTATCCTGAGCTCTCTCCTGAAACCAGATGCCATTGTTGACAGCATCAAAGGGGAATCCGAACCCGAAATCCATCATTGCAGCGGCCTCATCGAGGGTTCCTTTGTTGCAAGTGAGCAGCGAAGCCTTTCCGTCCATTGCCAAAGACGATGACGAACTCGAGATGCTGGATGAATTAGAAATGCTTGAAGTCGATACCTTTGAACTCACCTCCATTTCATTAGACTTTATGTGATCGAAGCCTGTGTAAGGATAATAAGCCGAATTGGGAACATTAGCAGTAGTTGCTCTGTCATATATAACCTGGCATTCGGTAGCTGTGAAAGTGTTGATCCCCGAAACTGAAAATCCACGGTGGTACATGTCCAGATTTGGCATGCCAGAAGGATGGTTGCTTGCGAACTCGAGGAGCGCAGGGGCGTTGGAAGTGGACATTGTGTTGTAGCTGCTGTTATTAGCCCCATTAACTTTTCCGGCGAGCCGTTTCTTCTTCAACTTGGTGTTCCAGTAGTTCTTGACGTCGTTGTCG
Organism: Eucalyptus cladocalyx; assembly: GCA_017140615.1. Classification (NCBI taxonomy): domain Eukaryota; kingdom Viridiplantae; phylum Streptophyta; class Magnoliopsida; order Myrtales; family Myrtaceae; genus Eucalyptus; species Eucalyptus cladocalyx. The sequence goes on along the minus strand of CM029518.1, from coordinate 3,842,264 downwards.
GTTCTTCCGGGCAATTGAGATGCTATGACAGACCACCTAACAAAACAAAACAAAAAAAATGTATGTTAATATGATATAAATGAATAATTACAAGTGAAAACAAAAACAGTGATTAAACTGTAGCCCAACTCTCGTCATTGTAACCAGGATATGATGTCTCCTGATGTAATTATTACTCGATAAAAAGTGAATCCCATTTTCCCCCCAAAAGTAGATGTTCTTCACTCAATAGCTCCAATTTGATCATTCAAAGCATGCTTGCATGAATTTTACTGTAACCAAGAGAGTGAAACGAGTATCGATTCCCTTGAACTTACAAATAGAAGATGATTTGTTTCGGGAGCGAAGAACTACCAATGATAATCTAAGACAAACAGGGAAAAGTTAAGCTGAGAAATTGCCTGCTTCCTATTTCGTTGTAGAGATTGCATATGATATTATCTTCATCTTCAGTGAAACCACCATGCTTGATATCTGGTCTCAGATAATTGAGCCACCGTAGGCGGCAACTCTTCCCACACCGTCTAAGGCCTGCAATATATGGAGCACACCATCATAAGGAGATGAGCCGAGGAGTGAAAATGAATAAAATTCTGAAATTTTAGCTGGAAAGAAAATAGCTTGAATGGTAATTATGAACCAAAAAAACAAAAAGAAAAATACTGAAAACAAGACTTGTAAATGAAGGAAAGGAAACTTGTGCAAGAAGAAGTAGCTAAGAAGAGAAACAATAGCTTCCACAGCTGAAAAGTCTGAACTTTTAATGGAACAGTTTGGTTCAGAACTCCTAAGAGCTTCAAATTTTCTTTTAGATGCTTAATTGTGTTTGCACTCATGCTTATTTATACCCATGAACGTGAGCAGTAGAATCCTAAATTGCTAAATATGCACGTTTCTTGCGATCTGAAGGCTCTCTCGATGCAAGTCCAGTGCATATAGGCAAGTCTTAAGCGGTAACCAAAATGGTTGTCTAAAGGGAAGATAGACCTGCTTTCTTGGGCAAAGCAATCCAATTTCCACCAGTGCCATGAGCTTCCAGATAGCTCTTGAGAGTTGTATCTTCTTCAGGCGACCACGGTCCTCTCTTCACGTTAGCTTTGTCACAGCATGGTGCTCTTCCCATGGCTACTCAACACAGAGAGAGAGAGAGAGAGAGAGGGGGGGGGGAGGAGAGGGAGAGAGAGAGAGATGGTAATGAACTATTCAAGAACCTGTGGGCTCCTAGTGTGGGGTTTTATAAAGTTGGTGAAGATTGACCTGCAATCTTCCCTGACTCCTTCCCGGCATTCAACTTTAATGCTTTTGTTTTTCGCATTTTTAAATGCATTGATACTTTGTTCTTTTTGCTCAATCTCAAGAGGCTCAGGCAAAAAACAACTAATCATATGATATTGGACCTTCCATGCTGGATGGAATAGCTGACTACTTGATTAGCTTGATGAGACTTAACTTGTATGCCAAGGTGAATAAACAGTTGATCTACAATATCGAGTCCACTGGTTTGGAGTCAATGACTCGTAAATTTATCTGGAGACTGCTTTGAATTTCAAACCAGCCGGTTTTTCTCTTATCTTTGTTTCATGTTTTTTCGCTTTTTCCTTTAGGTCTTTCTCAAATTTTGGCTCCTCCTTCTCTTTCTTTCAGGTTAGCTGTATCCGCATGTAAACTACATGATCTGTGCGATCAACACAGTATCAATATTTATTTTGACAAAACTGTAGCTTACTTTAGTGAGAAAAACTATAGTTTGCTTTATATGGATGAGAATAATGGAGGCACACTTTTTAGCTCATGCCAAAAGCATCAGGTGGTCCCCAAAGACAACTCCATCCATTAGAGCTCCCTCCTGGCCTTCTCGGTTCTTTCCTTTTTCCTTTTAAATTTTCGACTCTTTTAGTAGAAGTCTAAGGCTCTTCCTTTAAAAGTCTAATTACTCTGCTTCTCTTTTCTGCTAACAATGTATCTAGCTGTGTTTTGCTTTCTCTCCTTTGTTACATTTGAATCTTCTGTGAGCACGATGTTTTATTGAATTAAGGGACATTAGCCATTGAATATGAGGTAATCTTTGCCCTAGGTTGGTTATTACGAGACGTCTGTGCACCCTTCTACCGTGAATTATGTGTACTTTAGACAGGCGTTTTGCATTTACCTATGAAAACTCCAATAACCAATTTATGTTTAATCACTAATAGAAAACTAATATTCCAGATTTACTTGGATGATAAGCATGGCTTGTTCTATATTCAATTGAAGGTTGACTATTTCTTACTTCTATTAAGTGGTGGCGCTTAAGTCGTATTAAAATGAAATTTGGGTGCTATATATTCGCTGTCATAGGTTCTAGACAAAGATCGATCCAGAGACTCGTAGTGGAATGACAAGACTTGAGTTTTGTGTACCTCAGTTAAGATACGGAACTTTTCCGCTTAAATGACATTGTCAGCATATATGAATGATTCAACCTAGGTATTGAGACATCCCTAAATATATGCAATATCCTGATATATATATATATATTTTTAAAAAGATGTTCAGCTCTGATTCAAACTTACAGATTTATTCATAAATGCTGACAATGTCATCTCAGATTCAAACTTACAGATCTCATGTTGTAAGCTTAAGGAACGAAACGGTCAAGTGGTTGAAGCATTCCACTCCAACGTATGGCCTTGCGGATGTGATGTTATCAACAAGATGAGAGTTCACGCATCATGGTTCTCATAATTCAAACATAAAAAGCTTTAAATATGTAGCAAACTGTCCATTTCAACTACATAAATATCAGAACCTTAACTCTCACAAACTAAAACAATCCATATCTTCCGATAATAACAATAACACACTTTCCATGGAAAAAGAAGTTGCCTTACACATTTTGTGGAGAAATTCCGGCTTACCGAGTTAAACCACACCAAGAGTGCCGCTAACTGTTGGTTAAATTAGAGGAAGATGATGGGATTTCATTTCTCTGTGGAAGAAATAAGAAATGACTACATCAACCACAATCTTTGTAAGTGAAATCTTATTGGCTTATCACTAAATGGGTCTCAGGACCTTGATTAAGATTAGCTGGTATTAAGGAGAGAATTCATAAACCGAGTCAATCATACCAACAAAGCTGCATCTTTTATAATGGGGTCAAGGTCTGTCTCTTGTAGCATTCTTAGAGCTCATGATGCACATCCTGTTTCATAACAAGGATCTTAAGGGCTATAAAGTCTAAACTCTTTTAAAATACTTATGTCACATCTAAATCCACCCATAATTTAAGTTAAAGGGATTTCTCACCGACTGCTAATTAAGCATATTTAACTACTTGTCATCATTCAGCAATTACTGCGCAGGTCTTAACTGTTAAGCCAAACGTAACATGTGCGCTTACGTTGGAGCATGCAGTCAATAGATTAATGGACCGAGTCCGAAAGGAGCTGCTCGGGGTTGATTAACTATAGGCTCGTCTAGAGAAACTATAATGGACACAATTAATCTGGTAAATGCAGAACGATTCGGGTTTTACTGTTCACATTCTAAGCCCTTTTACCTTCTTCAAAGATGACTGTTGGTGGCATCATATACCTTCAAACCTAAGTTGGTGAAGGAGTAAGTTAGGTGGCTTGAGTATTGTGCAAGTCAGAGAAACCCAAGCGGAACTATTCTTATATAGTGGACCCAGTCTCATCCTGATATAAGAAATTTAGGGACAGCTTGACTGGCAAAAAGGAACTCTCTCATTTGATTCAAACGATATTTTATTTTTAAACTCTCTGTCGTGATTTCAAATCTTTTAAAAACCTGCATGTTCATTGGTCTGGAGTTTCCTATAATAATGTTCATCTCGATCGGTTCTGTAATCTCACAATTCATCTGAGGTAAGGCAGTATTTGCTAGAAATAAGTCATTGGAGTGGAATTCACTGTCCAGGCCTGTTTGGGATCCTCTATAAAAGTACTTCACCAAAATCCATGTTCATTGAAATTGAGAAACTGCTCTAGTTTTACTCTTCATCCCAAAAATCTATGCAGATTCACGGAATGATATAAACCCTCTTTGAGCTAATTATTCAGCAGTTGCAATCCACATGACAACAAGCGAAAACGCAACCGAAAAGGGATTTGCATCGCGAAGCTCTTAATAAGCCTTCCGAGGCCTGCATGAGCTTAGAAACTCTTCATCTTGGAGAAGAAGAAGCTGAGGAGTTCTTGGCCCTACAAACTCTTGACTAATATCAACCTGGAAGAGATCTTCTAGTCCTGTATGAGGACAGATATGCAAAAGGATATGGTGCTCTGTTCTTCCGGGGTAACCTGTATTTGGGATTTTTCCAGAGAATCATTCGTCTTGTCACGCCACAAAACTGGAGATGCATCCGGAGCAATTATGGGATTCTTTATCTGTCATTTCACATGGCTGTATCGTGATCATATTTGTCGAGCCTGATGATCTTCCCTTGTAACAGCTTTCTCGATCTATTCGAGTGCTGTGATGAAACAAGACCTGGACTGAGTCAACCCAACGTCAGCATTTCTCTCTTTTCTTATCCTTTTTTTTTTTCTTCTTCCAACTTCTTTTCCACGTCACTATTTTTACCATATACTTCTCGTGACAGGACCGTGAGAGAGACTTGTTCAACTTGGGGACCTAGTTATTCTCTGAATAACCATCTGTTTGACCGTAAAGAGTTGAGGCCCTCGTGCCTATCATTAACGCAATATTCAATTTCATTTTCATTTTTTATATTCAAAAGAACCATGAAATAGAACCGAATTATTTATGTTTATTATTGAATTATTTTAGAGAATTCAAGCTCATGAATCAAGATAGATGGTTTGTTTTGGTTGCGACTTAATACTGAATAAAATCGAGAAAAATGGTTTGGTTTTCGCTTGATTTTTCTTTTATGTATTGAAAAGTAACAAGTTTAGATTGGGAAGAAAGTGACTCTTCTGACCCAACTCGGTGACTTCGGCTTGGCGTCCGAACCGAGCTTAGACCGCCGTGAGCTCGCACATAAGGCCGGGTCCATGGGCAGATGAGAATTTCAATTTGCGGGCCTAATTTTTTCTCTGGAGTCCTCCATTTTATTTCAATTGCAGAAAAGGGGTACGAAACGGCCCACAAATTAGGAAGAAGACCCGTCCGCTTTCCTTTCTTTCATTTTGCTCCTCCTCTCTCTCTCTCTCTCTCTACCCCCGCGCGCGCTCTCTTACGGCGCACACTCGAGGCTCGAGGTTCGATTAGGTTGGTTTTTCGCTTCTCTTGATTCTGTCTTGATGGAGCTAGTGTTCTCCTCTTGCTTAGCGCTGCAATTTGTATCGGGTTTGTTTCGTTGGATTGATGTTTGATTGGAATCGGGCGCCGGTTTTTGGGAGAATTAGATGGTCCAATTTCGAGCTATGGTTGAGTAGAGCTTTAGATGCATGCAGAAGTGTTGGCTCATCCATGGAGCGTGAAATTGAACTGGGAATTTTAGCTGTAGTCCTGTTCATGTTAAACCCCAAGGGTTTAAGATAGATTGATTGATGATGCAATTCTCAGTTCAAAGTTAATGTGCTCTGTGCTTGGGTTTTCTGTGTGGTGCTTGCATTGTGTCGTTCGGCCTCATAAAAAATGTGGGTCATGTTTTATTGTTGTAATTAAAGATTTATGGATGGTGTTCTCCACAAAAATGCTCCAATTTAGGTAGGATCAATTCATGTAAGGGCGCACGCTTGAGATGTAGGTTTCGTCTACCAAGTTATGGATAGCTAGAAGATGATGTTTTAAATATGCCTCGTATTCCAGTTGGGTATGGGTTTTGGAGGATTGCAAATGGCGGTGGGCCTAGGCTGAAGTTACAGGGAATCTGAAGATCCTTTTTCCCATTGGAGCCCTTTTAAAAGCTTTAATTTTAAGATCTATATGATGGCATGGCGTGTTCATGATTCACCTGCTGGCTGCTGATTGTGCTTCTCTTAAATTGATTTTCAGGATCAGATGACATGACTGTTCTAAAGAGGTATGTGCTGAGGTTGTTCATATCCTTGAAGTACGTCACGGCAAATGTCGTGGACCGGAATAATGGGCAGATTGTAGCCACAGCATCAACAGTGGAGCACTCCATCAAGAACTCTCTAGAGTGTGGCAGGTCTTGCAATGCTAAGGCCGCAGGTGTCGTTGGAGATGTGCTCGCCATGCGACTCAAGGTGGAAGGTCTTGAACATGGACTTGGGAGAGGCATTCATGTTAATATGAACAAGGAGATAGAGAAGAAAGGATTCAAGAACAGAACGAAGATCTGGGCGATTGTCAATGCTCTAAAGAACAATGGCGTCAAACTCATCCTTGATGAGAATGAGGAGGATCCTCTTCGGCGGAGTTATTAGACAGTTCCATACTTTTCTCCTTCTCTGTATGTTAACTCTCGCCATCTTTGCCGAATGCAGTGAAACAGAAAGACGATTTGCATGAGACTACAACGACCTGTGTAAGATGTACATCTTTGGTCTCAAATGAACCTGTGCTGGAATGGTCCTCCTTTGGCTCTCAAGTATGCTGTGCTGAATTCGGGCCATTTTTCTCCTCCATGCCCACTGCCCACAGTGACTAAAGGATTATCGAAGCATTAAAACATGCGTTCATTTATGATGTCCGGATCAGGGATCAATCTGCTGAGTTTGTTTTCTTTTCATTTGGTTTTCAAAGCAGCATTATCCAGCTTCTCTGGTGCGCTTATGTTTGCCAAAACCTGAACTTCCTGTTTTGGTTTTACTCTTGAGACCAAGGCTGAGCAAAGGATCTTTTTCTGAGTTTTGAAATTGCCTGATTGCTGTACTGTATATGATATCCACCAACCTCTATGTGTATGATAAGTGGTTAATCTTGGATGATGACTTTATATTATCAGTTAAGAGCAGCATTCTAACTCTAGTTACTATAAATCTCTGCTTCTGGAAACCCGAAAGAGCTAGAAAATCATCCCACAGGTTCATCAGAAAGCCTTAAAATGTTGAGATGCACTCATCACCTCAGCATCTCTACATCAGGGGTCAGTGTTGGCATTGTATATTTGGTTTGAATGATACAACTTGCCAACTTAAGATAACATTGATCAGGACATCAAGGGGCAAAACTTAGACATGTTTGCCAACTTAACCAAAACAATGTTTGCTAGTTTATTGGTTACATTAATGATACGATGTCACCAATCAATCGCATTGTCTTTTGTACTCTAATCTGCAAGTTGGACGCTTCCTTTGCTTCTCCCAGTTTATTCTCATATGGTGCGCTTGACTCATCATCGACAAATTACTTCTTACAAGCAAGTATTTTTCCTACTCCAAAATGTAAATTTATATCCATTATTATTAACTTTTGTGCGAACAAGCACATTAATAAATGTTATTTAGTAAAAAAATATATCGACTCATAAATCAATAGGCATGTATAAACTCTTCATTTAGGATGATTCTATTACTTCGTAGGGAGAAGTTAAAGGAGAAGTTAAAATATTATTCTGTGTGAGCAAAATATGAAAATTATTTGCACTGTCAAAACTTATTGGTAACAAAATTTTGGCTGGCGACTTGTTTAGTCGGCAATAGGTTAGTAACTTATCAATATTTTTATGCCAGTAAAAATTACCACCACCTCTTTCAATAATTTACCAAATGCTAAGTGAACTCAAATGAAATTTTGTAATTCTCTATTAAAGTTATGATTTTAACACATCCGTAGGCTACATAATCAAATATTAATAAAATAGTGAAATAGTTAATAATTTCAAAAATAATTCAGTAACTATTGATTATAAGTACTGGTGATTTATCAAGAACTGCATAAATTGTCTGTCAAAAGTTCATCGCCGATATTTACAGTCATCACTTTATCCCACAAAGCAGCAGAATCCTGCCTTCTTCTCCACATAGTGATGACTATCAACATTCATGTTCATCACCGATAATGTCGTCTCGACCAAAGGGAGGGGTCCAAAATCTAGAGAGCAAGAGAAGGTTGGACAAGGCAGGCTGACCACAGCCACTACCATCGGGACCCACTGGATGTCACAATCTTAGTACACTATTTTCCATCTTATTCAATCCGTTCGACTCAAAGGCTCATCCAATGCTCCGTACCAGCATGTGAACATAGAAATGATCAAGGAAATCCTCTCTTGTACAGTAGGAAAAAACTAGTATAAATAGCGAACCCACCAGACAACCCAATGCACAAGACAAGGCAAGGCAAACAAGCAAGTGCATTATCTTCGTTCCGTGTGAGAAAGAGAGAGAGAGAGAGAGAGAGAGAGAGAAACCAAAAGAGAAGCAAGGTTTCACTACAGCTTCTAGAGAGAGAAAATGGAGAGCTTCCCAGCGATCAACATGGAGAACTTGAATGGTGAGAAGAGAGCAATCACCATGGACAAGATCAAAGGGCTCGAGTATGTCCGAAGCCCCTCGATCAGGTCGGGCTTCGGGCACGGCGGGTAGTTGCTAACCTTGGTGCCGAAGTTCGGTCCATAGGACCCGTAAAAGGCCTTCTTCAAGTAACCCTTCTCCAGGCCCAGGTTCTCACACAGCAGGTCCATGAGTTCCCCCGCCAGCTTCTCCAATTTCAGTGCAAACTCCTTCATGACTTTCCTGGACATCAAACGGCAGAAGGTCATCAAAGATGGATGCGGAGCGGAATGTAGCTTTTCATTTAAGTTGATAAATCCTCATCATCAGTTACCTGTAGTCATCATCGAGACCTGGGATTTGGGAGATGTTGGAGACAGGAAGGTGCTTCAAGTGGAAGGTGCTTTCCCAGTCCAAGTCGTGGACCTCTGTCTGGACATACTCGAGCCCTTTGCTCGCCACCAGCTCTCTGAACCTTTGCTCCATGCACTTCTAGTGTCCCTTTGTCATGCTTTCGACCGTGTCCATAAGCTCGGGTGGAATCCCATGATTCACCAGCTTCATTTGGTCATTTCCCAAGGCATGACAATCCAAAATGTTAGACCCACTTTTTTAAACATAAAATATAGGTTACACAGAGAGAGAGAGAGAGAGAGAGAGAGAGAGAGAGAGAAGAGAGAGATACCTCAAAGAAGCCCCAGTTCTCGCAAGCATCTTTGATCTTGTCCATGGTGATTGCTCTCTTCTCACCATTCAAGTTCTCCATGTTGATCACTGGGAAGCTCTCCATTTTCTCTCTCTAGAAGCTGTAGTGAAACCTTGCTTCTCTTTTGGTTTCTCTCTCTCTCTCTCTCTCTCTCTCTCTCTCTCACACAGAACGAAGATAATGCACTTGCTTGTTTGCCTTGCCTTGTCTTGTGCATTGGGTTGTCTGGTGGGTTCGCTATTTATACTAGTTTTTTCCTACTGCACAAGAGAGGATTTCCTTGATCATTTCTATGTTCACATGCTGGTACGGAGCATTGGATGAGCCTTTGAGTCGCACAAGAGAGGATTTTCTTGATCATTTCTATGTTCACATGCTGGTACGGAGCATTGGATGAGCCTTTGAGTCGAACGGATTGAATAAGATGGAAAATAGTGTACTAAGACTGTGACATCCAGTGGGTCCCAATGGTAATGGCTGTGGTCAGCCTGCCTTGTCCAACCTTCTCTTGCTCTCTGGATTTTGGACCCCCCTTTGGTCGAGACGACATTATCGGTGATGAACATGAATGTTGACAGTCATCACTATGTGGAGAAGAAGGCAGGATTCTGCTGCTTTGTGGGATAAATTGATGACTGTAAAATATCGGTGATGAACTTTTGACAGACAATTTATGCAGTTCTTGATCAATTACCATTACTTATAATCAATAGTTACTGATAAATTACCATTACTTATAATCAATAGTTACTGAATTATTTTTCCTTTGGAGCACTATGCCATATTGTTTGGAAGGATAGGAATAGCATTCTATTCATGGACCAACCTCTCACCACCTTGGCGATAAAGAACCATCTATTTAAGTTGATAAGAGATAGGGCTAATACCTTCAGGAACGTGGAAGACAACTTTAGGAACATTTACCACCGGCCGCGGTGGCTCCACTGGATAAGACTCTGCTGATCCTCAACGAAGAGGTGAAGGGTTCAAAACTCAGGGGAGGTACTAGGTGTATTAAGTGTGACTCAGGGGTGGTAGGTCCTCTTGCTTAAGTGTCACTTGGGGGTTTACGGCGTGACTGTCGGCTACAAGCCGGTTCCTCCAATACCAAAAAAAAAAAAAAAAAAAAAAACCTTCAGGAACATAAGGTTGTAAAGGAGCTAGGGCATTGATCCCATTATCTTCATCGGGGTCCGTGAAAGGTTTTGATGGAAGCCGGAGGGTTTTTTCTCCCTTGCCAAGGTGTTTGTACTTAGTCGATTGTTTATTCATGTTGTGCTTGCTATTATTGTTTGGTTCGTCCCTAGGTTGGGATGCCACGGTTGCGATTTTATATCATGGCATCCTTTTACTTATAATGAATTCTCATCTTGAATGCAAGTTTTTAATGTCTTAATTTTTTTGTACATTTGGTATTTCCTCTATTTATATATTACCTTTACCAAAAAAAAAAAAAAATAGTTACTGAATTATTTCAAATTATTAACTATTTCACTATTTTATTAGTATTTGATTATGTAGCCTACGAATGTGTTAAAATCATAACTTTAATAGAGACTTACAAAATTTCATTTGAGTTCACTTAGCATTTGGTAAATTATTGAAAGAGATGGTGGTAATTTTTACTTGCATAAAAATATTGGAAAGTAGGGTGCGTTTGTTAACGTTTCTGTTTAAAAATTGTTCAAAAAAAACAGAAATAAAAAAAGTATTTATGTTCCAAAAACAAATTTTGAACAAAAAAACGCGTTTAATAAACATTAGAAATATAAAAAGAATAAACACGTTTGGCAAATTTGTATAATATTTTTATTTCTTTTAATTTTATTTTTTCTAATTTCTTTCTTATTTTCTTATTTATTTTTCCTTCTTTTTTCTTTTTCTTTATTCCTTTTTTCTTTTTTTAGCCGGTCACGGCCTCGGCCTCGGCCGTATGACGGGCCGACGAGGGCCGGCGGCCTCACCCAATTACAAGCAAGGCTCGTCGGCCCCCCCCGAGGGCCGAGGCCGAGCGTCGCCGTAAATGGCCGAGCGAGGCTCGGCCCCCGCCGAGGCCGTCGCCGTAGCCGAGCGAGGCTCGCCTCGCAGATCGAGCTCGAGCTCGCCTAGATCCGGCGAGGCCAAGCTCACCCAACCAAGGCGAGGCCGAGCTTCACCGGGGCCGGCGAGGTCGCCGCCCGGCCAAGGCGACCGGCAAAAGAAAAAAGAAAGAAAAAGAAGAAGAAAAGAATAAGAAAAGAAAAGTGTTTAAATTTTGTTGAGAAATAAGAAATAGGCTTTTTTTTTTATTTATTGTCTCATTAGGATGTGTTTAAAGAAAGAAAATAATTTTCAAAACAAAAACGCACCCAAACGCGTTTTTTATTTTTTTTTGTTCTCATGAACAAAAAAAAAAAAAAAAAAAATTATTCAAAAACAGAAAAATGAAGTGCAAACAAACGCACCTACTAGCCTATTGCCGACTAAAAAAGTCGCCAGCCAAAATTTTATTAGATAGAAAATTACTTTTTCGCGAAAGAGAGAAGAGAAGCAGAGGAAAAGGCCATGGCGATGGCGATGGCGATGGCGAGCCGAGCTCTGCTCCTGCTGAAAGGAGCGACGCCCACGAACCATCGCCGCCTCCTCTTCACCCGCGACATCGCCACCTTCTCGAGCTCAATCCCTCATCTTCATGCCAGGCTCGACCGGGCAATCATCCGGAGCTGCTCGACCTCGAACTCTCCCTCCTCTCTGGAGCCTCTGGACTTGCCTCGCTTGGCTGCAACCGCTCGCATTTCACTCACCCCTCAAGAGGTAGAGCGTTACGGCGCACGCTGACCCGCTCTTCTAGTGTTGTTTCTGCCATCTGCTTCGATCTTGTGCTTCGTTTCTGTTCCAACGCTCCGGCTTTTTCGTTTCCAGATCGAGGAGTTCACTCCGAAGATTCGACAGGTGGTGGATTGGTACGCCTCTCTCTGTCCCCGTCTAGGAATTCGCGTCTCATTCGTTGTGAAACGTCTCGATTCTGGCGTGGCAATTGATAATTAGCAGCGTCGCTTGAGGTGGCTTTTTGGAAAATGCTGCCTTTCCGAACGAGGTTCACGACCTGTTAAAAATGTCATCTTGGTTTAGTTCATCCTCTAACGCTCCGAATAGGCGCACGAGTTCATCCACTCCTCTGTTATGGGCTTTTCAGGGGTTAGCTTAGTAAATGCAAGTTTTTGGATTCTAACCCGTGAATTGGAAACATCAATGTTGGGGATGTTGATAACTGTGATGAGCAACTCTTTCTTGCCAAAGATATTGACTTTATCCAGTCCGTGTAGTCGATTTTTGCAGTCTTTTGTGTTGTTTGTCTGAAGGTGTGCTAATGTCAGGTTTGGACAGCTTCAAGATGTGGAACTCCAAAGCGTCGAACCTGCATTAAGAGCAGGTTCTTGAAGCATTACTATGAGATTGTTAATTTGTCTTCAAAGTGTGCTATCGCGGCAAAATTGTGAGAATTTGCATTGTTTATCTATAACATTTCTGGTTGATCGACCTTGTAGATACGGATGGTGACCAATTGCGGGAGGATGTTCCTGAAACGTTTGATAACAGGTCATAGTTTCCCTTTTGTCTCTTTTTTTGAGGTTGCTGCGCTAGCAATTGATTATGTATTGTTTTTGCCTTTTGAGTTGAAGCTTGACTTTGTTCTGCAACAGGGAGGCCTTGATATCTTCTGTTCCAAGCTATGAGGAGCTATTTATTAAAGTCCCCAGAGTTTTGAACAAGGAGTCAGAGTAACTTCATCCATCTTCAGGTTAGTTTTTGATATGAAGACGCTTTGTCGGCGCAACTTGATGGAAAGCCAGTGAAATTTCAGATTGACATATTTTGTTACAAATGACAGCATTGAGAACTGTGATGAATTAGCAGTCTATTGCTGATCACTTTGCTTTTAGCCTATGACTTTTGAGTTTGATTGTGTTTCCCTATATGTAGGGGTGGCATTGGCGTCCAGCAAATTGCTCCTGCCTATGATTGAACTCGACCTACCATGCATGCTTTAGCATCTCGCAGTTGACAGCAGTATCCCACTCCATCTTTTAGACATATTAGCGGCACTGGAGTAAGCTAAGATTTTTCAACATGGGGCGAGATGTGAGTCCTCAAAAGGGTAGATTATTGTTTGGAATCTCATAATTGTTCAGCTTTATTTGTTAGTACTTAATGATGTGGAACATGTATGGCAGCCTTAATTGTTGTCTTGGGAGAACTTATCCATCATCACTGGTTAGATGATATGTTTGAAATGTCATCGCTATAGTGAACAGTGATATGTAGCAACTGTGGCTTAAGCCTGGTGCTTACGAGGTGGTATACCATCTCACTTCGCATTTCAAAGAATCAAGAAGGCACTACTTTGGCACATTCCTAACTACTTATGTACTCATTCTTGCCCTAAAGTCTCTTTTCTGGTACGATAATGAGGCTCCTTTGCGTTTTCTGGGTTATCTTGGAACATGGTCTTCACCTTCTCCAAGTTCCAAGAAATATGCAAATCCCGCAGCTTGATATCAGTCGAAAGCTACTGTCTGCAAAATTCAAATGCGAACCTAATGGGCGTGAACATTGGTCACGATAACAAACATGGATCTTGGTCTATTTATTGATTGTTACATTGATTGTGTGTAAAAAACAGCAGATACCGAAGGTGGTAAATGTCTTCCACCAAGCATAACACAACCTTCTTTTCTATCGCTTAACATTCCTCAAAGATTGCATTTGTTTTCCGTCGACAGAGAGTGAAAGATCCTCTATAGGTCCTTTTCAGTGCCTCAAGAGCTTTGATGTCGCCTACAGGTTTCCCTAAGCGTAAAAGACCCAAAAAATCTGTCTTATTATATCATTCTTGCTTGCAGACGCACGCTCCTTGTTTAGGACGTCATACTTCTATCAGGGTACTTCTTCAGGTTGGTCAAGAGCTTGTCAGAAAATCCAATTGCCATTTTGAGGCATCTTAGGCTTAGATCATGATATCACTAGATAGAAGTGAGCATCGGTCCAAGCCTAACTTTACCAGTCCTAGTCCAATTTCAAGGAGATTAGGTTGGTCCTTAATTCTAAGATCCCTAGATCAGCATTATGAATATATAATTTGAAATAACATATTTGTCTTTTTAAAGAATGCAAAAAATGAAATAAAATTTTCAATTTGTCTTTTTAACCGAGTCGATCCGCCCAAAAAATGAAATAAAATTTTCAATCCTGGACCCAACCGAGTCGGTCCTTGGCCCAAAAAATTGAGGGTTCAATTTTCAATCCTGGACTCAACCGAGTCGGTCCTTAGCCCCAAAAATTGAGGACCGACACTGCACAGGTTGATTATTGGATTACGTGCTGAACTGACCCAACTAGGACCACCATGATCACTCCTATCTCCAAAATAGGATTTTTACCCCTATTAAATTGTACTAAATGTACGAGGATTGATGTACTTAATTGATATACACACTACCATGTCGCATCACTCGAATATCACTACACACGATCATCACTTATCTTGGGTAAAACAAGTCAATGATCTCCAATGATAGCTTTACGCATTAATAGACCTGTGAATTACAAAAATCAAGCTACGTACAGAAATTAAGAGTACGAAAATCTGCACTCAATCTAAGAATGGATTGCTATTGAAAATTAGAAGTAGAGCAGATCGATTTGTATATGAAAATGAATACAAAGCTATATATTACCCCGCTTGCTCTATACAAGCTACAGAGTGAAAAAAACAACTGCAAGCAGTACAAGGGGGTAATTTCCACGAACAAATGCCTCTCTTTCTGTCATCTATACATTTATTCTCCTCTCTTTCCTGCTCTGTGTCAATAACTCACCTATGTGATCTCTGAAGAAGGGTACAAAAGGAGGGCTAGATTCAAGAGAACAAAAAAATCGTGTTAGCGAGCAACAGACTGTTAGCGGATGCCATCACGATTGCCAAAACAGCTCAAAAATACTACTATACAGCGACCGATCTTGAATTTCCAGATTCGCCACATGCCAATTGATTAGTTGTGACTGTAAGATTTTACATAAGACCAGTCCAGCCGGGAAAATCCACCATTCACTGTCATCCCTGCAACCAAAGCCAGCAATAAGAGGAAAGCATGAGCTTGTGTGCGTGCACACGCATGCCTGCAGGTGCGCGCGTGTGAACTGTGAATTATGGTTTAGACTACAGCTTTTACAAGGGGAAAGCAATCCTCACAAGCTAATATTCCATGGCTGAAAGTATGGAAGCTTTTTGCCAGCTGATTGAGCGTTATAGTGAACATATCCACAGAGAAATGCAACCCCCTGGTTCATGTCATATTTGTCAAGAAAAGAGCTTCAAGAAATGATTATCAATACTCATTAATTCTTTAGCGCTCATGGGTATAAGCTCCTTTTGCATTATGTGTGTGCGTTTATTCACTGAAGTAGAAGTAGCAACTTACAACATTAACTAAGGATGTAACGTTCCACAGCGCATAGACACGAGCTAAGCCTGCAGAACGCCTGGGTCCGTGACTAAACAAAGCATTGATTCCCGCAGGGAAAGGAAGGAGAATTCCAAGCGGTAAGATGAATAAAACCAGGAAGACACCGGCCAATGAAATTGAGTACAACTGAAGCAGAGTCAGCAATACCAAACTGAAGTCCCCTAAAAGTAACATTGAGATGACTAAACCAACAAGATCCTGCAAGAATTCCCAAAACCTTATCAAAAATGATACGAGGGAGTTACTTACTGAAAAGGATAAAGCTTTGCCCAGGAGCCCAGCAAAAGTAGCAGAGGCTCTTTATGGCGAAGTGGTAAAGTGTGAACTTTTTCTTTACATCAGTGGATGAGTTGGTGATTTTAACTAAGATTAAAGAATCTGCGTGCGCATAAAAGTGTGCCTGTCTGAATAGAGTAAAGATTTTACCTGGTGGCCAACGGGTTTTGTATTATGAATCATAAAAGAGAGAAAATAGAATAGATTTCTTTTCTCTTCCAGCATCTGCAAATTGTTCAAGTCCAAGATTCCACCTACAGTCCTTTTTCGCCTCATATGGGTTTCACTGCTTCGAAGCCGACTAAGAAGGCCCTCTGCCAAGTCAGCCGATGGCCTTTCTTTTTGAATTCTCTTCATACTATAAAATAAGTGAAAGCAAAAGGCAGAGTGTAAATAGTGAATCAAGCAGAAGATACTGTACCATACACAAACAGAATCAGAAAGCTCTGCACCCTACTATCCTCTGAACATGACTAGTAAGCATTAAATGACTTGCAAGGTTTGTTATTTGTTTGTGGTTTTACTGTGTCTTCACAAGGCAACTAGCAAATTAAATGACTGGTAAGAGTTCATCATTTGTTCATGATGATAAGTGAAAAGCACTCCCACCGCAGTTTTCTTTGTTATGTGAACATGTTGCAGGTGCGCTGTGGTTCTGTTTCCATACGCCCTCAATAGCCCCCTTTTCCATCTCTAACTATTAGAACAATCACAAATACAACAGAGATGAAACGAATGTCTCATGACAAAAGCTACTTCACTAAAATACCATCTGAATGTCTTTGATGCCACTATATTATGGAGATAACTAAGGCAAGTAAAGATTAATCACCAGCAAGACCTTTTCCATAACATTTATAACTAAATAGATGATAAGTAATGGACATTTTACTGGAAACAGGTGTTAGAAATTGATACCTTGATCGCTGCTCTGTTCGCACAGGCTCATGTCTGCTTGAGGAAGACTGATTTTCATCTTCAACAGTGTTCACCAAAAGCCCATACTGGCAATAACCACAAGCTGTTGCCTGGAACCAGGCAAGATCAACACGCGTTCCATGGATCCTCAGAGCAGGATTAGCATGAGTTTCAAGCCATCGCAGGACAGATCTAAATGTCACCCTCAGTCGTCCACGACGAACTAGGCGCAATTGTGCATTCAAACCAGCCACAAGTCGATACCAAGTCGTAGGTGGAACGGACTGCAAGTCAGAAAGTGTCCAAGTCAACAGAAAATGCATTAATCACGGCAACCAACTGGCCATCAGAACTTTTGCCAACACCATCTTGCAACAAGTAGCGTATCAGATGATAACCTGGCTCAGCAGACTGGTGAGAATACTGTCACTTTGAAGAGAAAAAGGAGCCATATAACTGCCATCACCTCCAAAAATTATGGACATCGGAAATCTTTGAAATAGGTGAGGAGGAAGATCACTTCTTTTTTCATCTCCGCCAAGGAAGAAATCCAGATAAGCCAGCATAAGATCAGATGTTGCAGCCACCTATAAACACATAAATCAGCTCAATGTATTCTTCCCCTTTTTCCTTTCAACAGCTAAGATCCTTTGGATAAAAACAAGGAAAGCCCCATGTCAAAAGAGACTTTGCCATCTAAGTTATTAGTTTGGTGGCATGAACAACAAATCACCATTACAAATATGGAAATGCTATAACCAGAGTCTCTTAGTAATTGCACAAGAAGAAAGATGAATAATTCATCACAATCTAGCCAAGAAATCACACATTTGACACTTGTCAGTAAGATGTTCTTCTGGACGCTGGTTAAAGCTTGAACCCATAATTTTACCTTAAATGTGATTAATAAGAGAGAGCACAGGGCCCAAGAGTAAAATCACTTTCCATGCACATTATACCATAGAAATGACGTTTGTCAAGATTGAATATCGAGCTACAGTGTCAGAAGAATTCAGTAAGCAATTAGGACAGCCCTTAAATATTTGTCATGAGGTTTTCTGAGTAAATGTTTTTATAAGAAAGTTAAATTTGTCAAAGTAATAAGCTAAAGTTGGTCTGAAGTTTGAAACCTTCCAGAGAGTGGGAATTACTCTTGGGTGTAAATGTTTTGATTGATACTGTCAATACCTTGTCTTGTCAATGAGCTCTTTTTTTTACTTTTTTTTTTTTTTTTTGTTGGGGGGGAGCGGGCTTTGAGCTCTTTTGATAAGAGAGTTGGCACCCCTTTAGTGCCTTTCAGTGAATTTCTCTTGTAGAAAATACAACAAAAATTACTCAAAGGAACTGTTAAGCATCTTAATTATACCAGATCCCTCCCTCCCTCCCTCCCTCCTTTCTTGCTTTTGCTCTATTCATTGTGTAGCTACCATTATAATTTTCAAAGAAAAAGATAAAAGGGAAAGAGAGCCCTTTGGATTTCCTCCAAATCATTACCATCTACACTACTTTTTTGCAACTGTGATAGCCATAGGGAACTTAAGTGTTCACCTACCCGAAGATGACCATATAATTTACAGGAGATTCAACCAGCAATTCAGAAACATATACCTTAATGCCTTCATAAAGAGCCCTTGAACGGCAAGAACGTAAGCAGGCATGATCATATTCCGATCTAACAAATTCACGTAGACGCTGCAACTTTATTCTTCGACGCCATTGCTGCCATGACCATGCAAGGGGATAGCCAAGGACAGAGAGAATGCTATACACTGCTCCCTCCCACCACTGGTAAGCAGCTAAAGCATTAATCTCATCCACAAACGTATTGAATGCACCTTCATACCTGCCAGGTGACGATAACAATTTTAGAAGACTCATGTACTCAACAAGGCTCCCATTGACTAGCTTAGCTTGCACCTGAAATTGAGTACTTAAAAACTGAAACATCTTAATCTATTAGCATGACCTTGGATAATTTTGCTACTAGCCCTAAAAATTAAGTATGCTAAATGGTCGATAAACCTCTGAGAAGAACTTTGGAAGCATATTAGCCGAGAACCTGAAAAAAAATAAAAAATAAAAACTAATAGTGCAAAAAACAAATTAAAAAGAAAAGGGATACAACAGCTTACACAATTTCCTTTATTTGCTCTGGAGGAGTATGTGGAAGATACCATGGTTCACTGAATGTATTAGGACCCATGAAATACATCCTGTGCACATGACTTTGAGACTCCTCTGCTCTGTTAGTCTCCAAAACCTTAACAAATGAAAATTATCCTAGCAGTTAACAACTTTAAAAGTATAGGAAGCCATAAATAATTAAAGGAATATAATACACTTTTATCACCAAAAAAATTAATGCACCTCATTCAAAGACTCCAAGAAAGGAAAGGAATGATCTATTTGAGAGCCACGCTGCGTGGGGGAGGGGCCTGGTAATTCATCAACCCCAACAAATTTCATTCTTGCTACGCTGAGAACCAGTGCTAATAGTATCAAGAGACCCACAAGAAGAAGACCAAAAAACCACGGCCCACCAAATGTATAAATTAACTCTTCAAGAGCCGTATAACAATGTGGCATGTGATATCTCTCCGAAACGCACTTGTATGGGCAAGGAGTTTCAGAAATACCACCTGTTGAGATGAACATATGATTAAGGAAGGATCATCATGTAGGAACTATGCAGACTTGAAAGAAGATGTATGCAGTCCACATCAAAAAGCGGAATATACGCATGAACAAATAGACTTTAAAGGTCATAAATGTGCAATTGTAGGTGCAAGAAAATTAAGCCAATCTGATACCCTTTTATTATTACCTCGAACTGCAATATACTGTGCACGACGAGGAAGCTCATTAGCAGGACAATGGTGACAAAGGGATCTATCTGATCCAATTACATTTTTATATGTTCCAGCTGGACATTCCTGAACAAGAATAAACAAGACAATGAGAGATTTGGAGTTTGGAGTATATGATAAGGAGAGGTTTGTTCAATGTTCATCATGGCTGCAATTTGAAAGATGCATCAACATCAAATCAGGAGAAGTTCCAATTACTTCAATCTCTTCAGATGGTGTACACGCTCCAATGAACTATTTACATGATTATTTTACATGAAGGCAAAGCACATCATGATAATAACCCAAATATCCACCATACAGGAACAACAAGTCCCAATAAGTCTGTCATCTCTCGTTAGAATTTTGCACTGGAAACATTGCTTCAATTACCAATTTCCTTTATAGTATACTACTGGAACAAGATTAACACAACCATATAACTGAATTCTAAGGCAACAGCATCTCAAATTCTCAACGCTTACCACACAAAATATCCCGTAAAGCCCTTTTGGACAAGCTTTCCCACTCAGAGTACCGTTTTCACCAACGTGGCCATGGTCTCCACCTCGCCCACCCCTAGCAGAATTGCAAGGGTGAAAATAATGAGATTTCTAGCATTTGAACTTCATAAATTATGACAACTGCAAATGCCTTGTGCGCAGACACTCGTACAGAGAGAGAGAGAGAGAGAGAGAGAGAGAGTCCAGTCGCTTTTCCTAAGGCTGAATATGGAACTGCAAGAAAGGATATGTAGCATTCATTGCTTATGTCAGAAGAGAAGGACATAATCCATCTAGTTTTCTTCCAGTCATCAATGATTTTGGTTGTTTGCTGAAGCTGAGGGTTTCTTAAGAGTCAAATTTGATTTCCTTATACCGTATTACCAAGAACTTTAATGCAGTCAAGGATATGTAGCATTCATTGTTTATGTCAGAAGAGGACATAATCCATCTAGTTTTCTTCCAGTCATCAATGATTTTGGTTGTTTGCTGAAGCTGAGGATTTCTTAGAGTCAGATTTGATTTCCTTATACCATATTACCAAGAACTTTAATGCAGTCAATTTCCTATAAATTAAATTCTCTATTTTCTCCTGATAGTCCCAGCTAAACAAAGGATCGAAAAAGGCATTTGTCAAATCTAGAAGCCAAGCTAAGCTGCCCTCAAATCCTAAACTTGCATTCTAAATTCTGGGCACATGTTGGAGTAAATACACATTTAGTAAATGTGATAAAAGCACATGAAATACACCATGAAAGTAAAGAACACCACATGGGTGATTAACTTTCCTCCTTACTGAAGGGGAAAAGGAAAGAGTGGAGAACAAGAAAGCTAAAGAAAGGGGCATATACAGACCCAGTATCTATGATTCCTTCAACGCTGGCAATGGGCTGGTATACATCTCCGGTGGGAATATCAGACCAATGAAAGTGAATCCTTCCCCCACCTCCACCACCACCTCCGTTAGGACTTCCTTTACCTCCACTACTAGAAAGCACTGCAGATCCTCTGAGAGTCAGACCTCGCAAAAACATTAGTACGGTACCCCCAGAACCACCACCAGGTCTGCCATCTGAAATATCCATTATATTATATTTTTCCCGCTGAATAGTACGATCAAAACTTTCTCCATCAGCTTTTAATGAACCTTCAATGGACAAGGTTGATAAAGGATGCTCTGCAGAACCCATTACTGATTCAAAAGAAAAAATTACATCAAGGCAAGGAACCCACATTATTAACACACATTATAACCAATTAAAGCAAATTTAAATGGAGCAAACTTGTCAATATTCATGGGTCCAACTTAGAATTAATGACTTCCATATTAGAAGGAAAGAAACAAAAAGGATTGAGTGCTAATTAACCATATGCTGCCAGGGCCTTGAAGTCTCCTTAATTCTAGCCCAGTTGATGGTAGATAAAAAAATTATTTAATATATAAGTGCAATACAAGTTAATGTTATTAAACAAAAGGTGACAACATACTAAGCCATTCATCCAGTGCATACTCAATGTTTGAATTATAAAAGATATGTTCCTACCAATTTCCACATATCAACTTACCTATAATGCCCCCACCAGACGTTGAACCTCTAAAACTATCATTTCCACTTCCACTGCCAAGTTCACATGGCATTTCTGCATTCCCATATGAAATTCCACCCGGAACACAGACACCATCATAGCATCCTGACCCTCCCTTACCACCATGTCCCCCGCCACTGCCAATCCCATTACTCAGAAGGCTTCCTTTACCTAATCCACCCATGCAGCCTGTACAAAAGCCAAAAAATTTCCAGATAGTTCAAACATCCCACATATATAAGGGATAATAGACTTACAATTTGTCTGTACAAGCACCCTGATAAGAAAGGATCAAGGTTTGCATCTTCAATATTTCATATGCTTCAACATTTACTCTTTTAAGCTTTTCCTACACCGCATAGATGGTGAATAATAAACAATTCAGGTGCTTGATTACCACAGTGGTTACCTAGCGACCACTATGGACAGGTGGAGCATTCTAGAGTGGACCATTGAAAATTAAAATATAATAAAAAAAAGAACTTGTCAATAATTTAACTTTAAAGAGGCAAAAGCAAACAAAAGATGTCCTTTTCCCAAAGCTTATGACTTATCTCATGATACACAATTCTACAGGACAAAATGAAGAATAACTTCTAAAATAATGAGTTATGACTGTAACTTCGTGATACTTTAATCCTCAAGGTACCGAAGGAGTAAATATTCAGACCAAACAACAGATGTAAAAACTTCTAAATTGCCCCCAAAATTAATGTATCCGCTATTAGGCAGCCTGAATACTGTAAGTTATATTTGATCAATAAAAAGTTACGAAGTTGCTTTATTAACTTTTGATAATTCACCTTTCTTTGTTCATATCTACTAAGTATATCAGTTATGAAAAGTTCTTCCATCATATCTCATGACTCCTTATATATTGCATTAAAAGCCAAACCAGGCTAACCATGATAACCATGAAAATGCCCAAGTGACCCGACTCGTTTCCTAGTTTCATTCTGGGTAAATTGGGTATATGAATCATCTTACACTATGCTGTTGTTTTGATACAATGCAAAGTAAATGAGCAGCTTGAGTGTATTAGGAATGCTTCTGCAACTACACATCCACATTATCAAGATGAGAAAATAAATAGGGAGCATAATTTTAGAATCCCGATCATCGCAAACTTCAGCTTTGTGTGGAGGACATGGGGGATGAAATGAAGTGAAAATTTCGTATATCCCTCCTAACCTTTCTCACACAAGATTTAAAATTTATCCAATCTTCCACAACCACCCTCACTTTCATTCCCACCCCTTCTCCAAAACAAAGCATTATAGTACCAAGTGCTTACCTAAACCAGAAGCACTAACTGTTCCAGAGGAATGGACGGCAATAGTTCTCGCTCTATGGAAATGAATAATGGATCCTTCTATAAGGCCTTCAACAATTATATCCTCAACTCGACAGATCTAGAAGTGCTCAGATAAATTAGTACCATAACATGAAAAGATAATGAAGCTACACTTAGTGAAGTCATAAATCCCAACAAACAAACACCTGGAGTGTGAAAGAGAGGGAGGAGTTCACATTGCAATCTTCAGGTGGTTCAAGCAGTTCCACAGGACAGTTTTGTGATTCGCAGTATAGTCTAGGAGTTCTGCAGGGACATAGCAGAGCAGGTTTAAAATGTTAAAAAGACATATCTGAGGGAAAAAGTGCCGTCAACAAGGTGTAATTAATCCGAATTACATGGCATCTGCTGTGGCATTCTTTGAGGGTCCACGTAAAAGAGATCCTGGACCAACCTTCACATAAATAGGAGAAGTTGTTATTGATATACAGAGAGAACAACCAAAGAGAAAAGCATGAATCCACATGCAATTTCACAAACTCCTGATTCACCATCGGAAGGTAAATATCCATCACTTTGATCGAAAACTGCAAATTTGCAGGTATGATTACCAAGATAGCACTATTTGGATGGAACAACAACCTCTAGCAAACTACTAATCTTGAGAGTAAACTTCATGCTCAACAAAAGTCATGTATATGCATTACATCTCATGACAGCAAAACAGTTCTACTGGAGGCTCAAAGGAAGCTTTATTTAAACTCACTACCATGGCTTTATTTCTTACTTCTAGCAACATTTTTAGAGGAAGTAAAAGTTATTGCTAGTGGCATTCCTAATAGAAAACAGCTTACATGAATACTGTAAAAGAGAGACAAAACTAGCCGCTGTGCTTCAATCCTGTCTCCTGGCCCTGATAGATTCAAGAACCCTTGCCCATGAATTCCCAGGTTAGCATTTGAGTGTATGACAGAAGATTCCTGCTAAGGAAGAACAGAAAAATTTCATACCAGAAAGCATCATATGAAGCCCAGAATACGAGCAGAGTGGATTGAAGAAGATACCCTGAGAACAACCATATAACTGGCCTCAAGCAAGGATGTTGTGACAGTTGCATCTCCATCACCATATATGAGCATTTTGGAATTCCACATCAAAAACATTTTCACAGACATCCGTAGGGCCCATACACCTAAAGTCAACGAAAGGAAATTATCAAAGATTGTAGACTACACAACCAAAAACAAACAAGCCAGAAAACACGGAATATAACCAGAAGGTGAAGTGCCCATCATTTAGTCCTATATTTAATGGTCAAAACGCATGATGCGATAAAAATGGAGGTTTCTTTAATGTTAATGGAACAAAAGAGGCCAGGCATGCACAATTACCACTCACCCTAATCACAGAGTCACTCATCAACAACTCTTCAGCCAATACTTCAAATTCGGATGAAGCATAATGTTCTAAACCAAAACTGAGGATTCCTCGGTTAAGCAGACTTATCTGGCCTTGCACCTGTATAATGCAGGAACAGCATAACCACATATAGTTCTTTATAGAAGCATTTTATCTCCGCGCAGGAAAAGGAAAGTAGCACATATAGAAAAACTATCAATGAATTGATTAAGGATATTATCAAGATTATGGCCATTGACTTGAGAGAAGTTAATCTACTGAAGAAAGTAGGCCAATGACTAGCTATAGAGCAGTTAATCCATAAAAAGGGAGAAAACTAAATTAGACAATTGTTGCTCTAGAGATATCCAAGGGCATAGATTGACCATCGCAACTCCCTTGCAAATTTTATAATCATATGGCATCTTCTGCTATGCCAAAGGCGAGTACTAAAAGGGCTCCCTCACCCAACCGAACCCCACAAATATATCAAAAAAAAGTTGCTTCGTCTATAAGCCATTTATTTGAAAATTAGATCTATGTTGAGGTTCCAATCAACCCATACTTTTCTCTTCTTTCCCCCATTTAAGCTCTTTCCGTGAGCTTTCATCTCCACGAGTCCTCTACTGCTTGATGAAATAAAGTGTACTGCGACAGGTGTCACATGTACCTCTCTTTCCTGTGCATAGTTAAATACACTTACATAAGATATTCTTATTTCATTTAAGTGTACTTTAACCGTGACATGATAAATAGCCGTTAGAAAGTGTCCCTCAAACAATTGGCACCTTAGAGGAACCCAAAAAAAAAAAAAAAATCCAAACTTGATTTCCACCATCCTATTGATGTCACTCTTCTAAAGCAGGTAGAGGTTAAGGTTTTGAAGTATCTTGTATCCATAGAACATTTGGCGTAACATAGATAATAAATGAATAGGAGTTAATATCATTCCAATTGCCATTACAAGAGTAATTGTTGAAGGTTAAGAATGTGGCGAACTGCATTGTAAAGCTATGTGTCAGTTAATTAAAAAGGGAAGCTGTGATTTTATAAATAAAAACTTAATACCCTTAAAAGCACTTGAATTTTTTTTTTTTTTTTTGGGGAACAATAAATGTCCAAAAAATTGCACATAAATGTTTTGATGTGTCAGACGATGTAAGTAGCATGTCTGCATATCGTACAGTGCACCCTACTAACTGTGCAGATTCAACAACTAGTGCTTAAAGATAAAGACAAAGGGATTTCCATACTCACCAGAGAGAGAGAGAGATAGAGAGACAGAGAGAGACAGAGAGAGACAGAGAGACAGAGAGAGACAGAGGGAGGGAGGGACGGAGGGAGGATGATGAGGAACCTGAACACGACTCCAGAGCAAGGGAACAGAAGCCCTGGCATAATTTCGGACATAAATATTTGTCCACAGAGGCTGATTGGGGAACTCCATGAGAAGCGTCTCTGTATCTGTCGTCATATTGTGATTGTCAATGACAAGGCTCCGTGGAACAGCATCATAGAATGTCCCAGCAGCACCAGCATTCAGTGGGCAACTAAGACTACTTCCTCCTGAAAACAGAACAAGATAATGTGCAGTAAAGAGCTATTAGGGAAACAACCACCATTGCCCAAAAGCATCCGAATATGCAACAAAAACATTATCAACGCCACACTTAATAAAGTTCTAAGACATGTAAGGGTTTATAATTTCCTTTTGTGATCTAATGGATTTTCTCGTGCAGAAATGTCCTGGATCCACCATCAGAGGGGCTAAAAATGATAGACCTTTGCAGAAAATCTCACCATGTACGTATATCACAGGTTCATCGTGCCTACTAAAGACATTGAGTGAAACTCTGCCACCACCCCCTCCAGCATAGCCATTTCCACCGCATGCACTTATCTTGCCATTGCCAGTCCTGCTCTTTGCAATAAAGACAATTAGGTTAAAGGGCAATCAGGTATGATGGACAAAAGAATACAGAGACAGGAGATAGGCTTTTATGAATAGAGGACAGCGCAACAGCAACACCTGCTCAAAAGGGATTCTGACCTGACACAGATTAAATACGTGTCTCACACAAATAAAAATCACCATAATATTTGAAAGTGCAGCCAGTACATTTAAAGTTCTTAATCAGCTTGAAGATTCAAATTCCCCAGGACTTGGCCAAAGTTCTCTTCAATGCATAATGGATCATAGCATGGGAATAGGGAATTCATTCCATTGATAGAAAGACCTAACAAAATGCCACGCCAACAATCTCCATTCTCAACACAAGACATGCAATTGCTACAGCTAACTTACCAGCATGCACTTACGCATACATCTGAAAGTCGGGCCAAAACTTTTTATACAGATTTGCGGCAACCGAATGCAGAAGGTCTCCCTTAATCAGATTCAGTGGACCATTACAGAATAACTTACACCATCCAGAACCAGAAACAAAGAGATTAAAATTGAAAAGAACCTGCCTTCTGAATGATAAGCAAGTCTTAGGAAAACAATCAGATATCAATCAAACATCGCTTGTACTGTATCTTGCAAGTCAAAGTGTCTGCCCAAGCTTCAATTGCTTACAGTTCCATAACAAAAATCAATGAAAAAGTAAAAAATGATGAAACAAATTAGAGAAACAGGTGCCTGCTCCTCCCTAAAGGCACTTCGGCCATTCAAAATTGCTCAGCCACGTAAAGGTGGACTCGCACTCCAAGTCTGAACCAATAATAAGGAAAAAAATTTGAAGGATGTTCTCTCACTCCTATTTCTCCATCTATTAAAATATGAATATCTTCAACAGATAACTCTGAGGAAAGGACTGTACTAAACCTTATTTAGCTCAAATAGTAACTTTGGTGACCAACAGCAAGAATTACCCATCGTTTCCTCCTTTTGTAGGTTATAAAGTTCATAATGCTTCTCCAAGCTTAGTTGCCAGCAGTTCCAATTACTATGTTCATCATAGCACAAAAACTGCTAACTACCTTCAAATTCAGCTGAAGCCCTAAAGAAAAACTCATAGCCCACAAAACACGGAGAGGACTCAGAGTCCACGTCAAAGGAATAAAGTTCCTTATAAACGAGACAAGAATGGTAAATAAGACGATTATAAGATATCATCTTGTAAGTTTCCATCCCCTTTCCTTTACAAAACAGGACAAGCCTAATTAACCAAAAATTCCATTTATTTGCTATGACCCCCCCACCCCTTTAAAAAAAAAGGAAAAGGAAAAAGGAAGAAGCAGCTAATTTGCCCACAAAACTTCCCAACCGTTCAGAGAAGCAAATTTTGATCATTCTTTTCATCTAAAAAATGCCAAAAATGTGCATGTGTAAAGAAATTCCCTTATCCATAAATAAATTCAAGAGAAAACTAAATTAGGAAAAGGTAAACACGGCAACATCTAAGAAATCTCCAAAATTTCTTGCCACAACGCGTCCTATATTCACACACACACAATCAGAGAGAGAGAGAGAGAGAGATGAATTACATTTTCTGAGCTTTGATGTAAATGCTGCCCCCAGAACCGCCGCCGCCATTGCTCCCACCATCACCTCCGTCGGCCAAAATACTCCCATTCACCTCCAAGTACCCTAACACCGTAATCTTGATCCTCCCACCACCACCACCTCCAAAGTCCGCTTCCTTACTCGTAGTCCCCCCTCTGCTACCGTAGCTACACGGCTCATCAAGCCCCTGCCACGAGTACGTATCCCCACCCCACACGTCCGCCGCCGTCTTCCCTTCCTTCTTATCCGCCTCTGTCAAGCACCCCGCCCCTCTGCCCCCGTGGCCGCCGCCTGCCCCATCCACCCCCTGCGGCGTCCCGCTCGTCTGCGCCGGCGGCGCCCCGGCCATAGCCATCGTGTTGACTGCAGTCCCATTCGCAAAGCTCGCGTTATTCGCCACCAACTCGAACGAACCCGTCACGATAGACGCATTCTCCCCCAAGGAAAAATTGCCTGTGATGTTCACAGCAATCTCACAGCCCGCTTCGGGGCAGTGAAACTTCACCGACGGCAGGACCACGAAATTCCCCGCCCCGGCAATGTACACGTCCTTCGTGAGATTCAAATCCCCGACTATCTGACACGTGGAGTCCAGGGAGCCGATACCGCCGAGATCGTCGGTGCATGACACGGAGGGCGGGTGCGGCGGCGGAGGGGGCGGCGCGGGGGGCGAGTAGTCCTGGTGGAAGAGGAACCCGTCGAGGTCGGCCACGGAAGAAGAAGAAGAAGAAGAAGAAGCACCGGTCTCCGCGAAAGCGACGTAGGAGGAGAGCCGGCTGAGAATCACGGCCAGGACAATGGCGGGACCGCCGAGACGGAGGACGCGGGAGCGGAATCGAGCCATTCGCCGGTGCCGGAAGACATCTAGAGCGGGGGATTGGGGTTCGATGAGGCGCTGGGGAGGTGGAGCTCCGGCGCGACTTCGACGGCGGACATGGCCGAGCTGGAGGAGGAGGAAGAGGAGGAGCCGCCGCCGCTGCCGCCGCGCTCGATCGTTAGCTCCGCCGCGGGAGGTGATCAGCTGAGCTCGAAGAACCCTAGAAATCGGCTTCCGCGAAAGAGAATTTCCGAGAGGAGTTGCAGAGAGAGAAAGGGGTGCCGAGAAAGAAGATGAAGGTGGGAGAGAGAGGAGATAGAGCTTCTTTACGTGAACAGAAGGAGATTGCTGGCCTGCGGCGGCGTCCAGGGTGACTTTTCTGGTGCCGAGCCTCTATTGGCCGGGGCTTTTGGGCGACGAATGGGATTGGAGGGAAGGGCGGGGACACGGTGAGACTGACCGTGCTGGATCGCTACCGCTTAAAGAGAGCCCCACGTCCCTTTAATGGAGCGTTTAGTGCACTCACTCACCTTATTAATAAAGAGGAGTGAAACCGGACAACTGAGCTGAAACCGAGAAGGATAACCGCAGTCAAACGACGTCGTTATCTGAAAATCCGCTTCATCTATAAGAAAACTTCCCCATTCGTATCTCGCGTTTCAATATGACTTTTAAAAAATTATTTGCATGACTCGAAAAATTAATTAATGAAAATACTTTCATTATTGATGATAATTTATGTTCAAACGTTTTTAAGAACAAAAAGAAATCCATTCATTGTTCTAAGCGATACAGGCTATTATTATTATTTAGAAAATACTTTTCAAATTATTCATTTTCCACATAACAAACAAAGCTTTCTTAAAAAGCAAAGACAAAGTAGTTATGACATAGAAGGTAAGTTGGTATTGTGTATCTTGTTATGGAGTGATAATACAAAATCGATCGTCAAAATAGTGTTCCAAGCACACTCGTTGATTTTTTTTTTTATGGTGAGTTTATAATAAGTTTCTAAAGATGCTAATTGAGACATCATTAATATGTTTCCAAAATGATGGTGGTTTTTCGTGATATACGAATTTGTTGTCCTTTGGCTCATTTTCTTTAGTTTGAACAAATTATTTATAATATATAGTGGTTTAAACATATGTATCAATAATTATTGTCAATGCGATAAATATTCGAGGGTTGAATGTAATGACAAATTTCTCTATTGTTGACAAATGACGGTAATTATTAAATTTTAAGAAAATGAATGGAAAATGTTAATGAAGAGAGCACATTTGTAAAGCTCAAAATACTAAGTTTAAGAGGCTGAAATTGCCCAAGAGATGTTGCCTCCATGATTAGGCGTTGTTTCGGCCAGACATGCAGAGCGAGTTCAAATTTCTCTGAGACAACATTCCTTATTTCACCTAATTGCGAGGAAAAGGCCACCTCGCATTTCCAAGAGTTTTTTCAAGGTAAGTGTATGGAAAATTCTAAAACTTACAACAAAGAGCAATCAAATCATAAAACTTGTCAAATTAATAGTAATCCCATTTAATTAAGCTAACGAAAAATACTAAAGTGATTTTTTTGTTCTCTCCTACGTGTTGCTAACATGACTAAACATGAAGGATGAGGCTAGAAGATCATCATTTTGATATATAAATGATTTTTATTTAAATACTGTTTAAATTGGATAAAAGATCAACTAAAAATAAAAAAATACAGAAGCTCTTCAAACCCTCATTGTCACAGCTTCACCACCGTGAAAAGGACCGGTGATGGTGGGGGATGGGAGATAAATAATTGACAAGGGTCGTTGGGCCATAGCTAATGGTCATCAACCTTATCGACCATAAAAGAGCTCCTGTAGGGCCCCTTAGATCGAGCGAGGGTTTTCAGCACTCACTTAGATTTGGCCAAGGGCCGATAACCCTCGCGGAACACTAGCTAGCCGTCCCCCATCATTGTCAAATCGGCAATGGTGGGGCGACACCAAGGAGGGCCTAAAGTATCCTCACTATTTTGTACCTTCCCCTTTTTAAATTTTTTTTAGTATAATTTTAATAATGTATAAGTAAAAGTTTTATTTGGACGTCTCATCATTAATGTTTTGGTCATGTCATCTTCTGTTAATTAAATTTTACAGAGTTAATGGAAGGACTGAGAAAATAATGAAATCGATAATTTGAAAAAATCATCTTCACTCGACAAAAACTAATTTATCAATCGCAAATCGAAAATGATTCCTGATTTTAACACATCGCGTTCGTCCAATTTCTCCGTCGCCGTCTTAAAAAATGGTCGCCAACGCTACTTTCGGTGGGACGCGAAGGAGGTGCGGAACACGCGCGGGCCGAGGCCGTTCGGCGGGGGAGAGGGCGCGTGACGTGGAGAGGCGCCGAGCCCCGGAAATCTTTCGTGAGAGAGGGGGGGAGAGTGTATCTCGGATTACGCAGCTGTTGCGACGATCCGCGTCACCGACGGAAGATGCTCGGCAGTTTTTTATTTTTTTTATTTTTTTTTTAAGGTAAAGTAAGATGCTCGGCAGTTTTGACTTGCATATTCCACGAAAAGGACATGCCCCCATTGGACCGTGAGGTGGACACGACCGCCCGGTGACGTAATTTCAGAGGCGTCGCGTAATGAATGCAAGAGGGCGGCGGCAGTCGGCGGAAGGGCGGAAGGCGACGAGGGGAGGACACGTGTCCCTCGGGCTGAGTCAGCCGGGCCAGGGTGCTGAATTTCCAGTCGGTGAAAAGGCCGAGACTGGGGAGGAGAGAGAGACTGGCCTTGCCTTGGTTGTTAAGTATTTTCTGGTGGGAAGGAAAGTTGGGTAGGGGGGAGATGCTAGCGCCCTCTTTTTTCCAATTTCGTGTCTATTTCATGTTGTCTTATCCCGTCTTTCGTGTAAGATGATGAAAGTCATGTTACGGTCGGAAGCATGTGGAATTGATAGAAGCTGCGTCCCTTTCGGCTCGGTTTGGGTCGAGTCTTGTGCATCGGGTTAAATTTCACATCTTCGATCCGATTAAAGACAGTCCATCCGAGTCAAATTGATTGTTTGTGGTCCAACACGAATGATAGCACAGGCCATTCAAGCTATCAAATTTCTTGATGCGAGACGTCAAGACGCTCGGATTGTTGAAGAAAAATGAAATAGCTTTGTGAAGGGTCGATTAAGATTGGACTTTGTCCAATGGGTTTGCAGCTCAACGGTGTTTCAAAGTGCATTAAACAACACTTTCTAGCAGAAGAGTTTTTGGTGTAACAAACCCAAAGTACGGGGGCCGTGCTGTGGATAACGCATTCTCAAATACAATAATGTTGACCCCGTGCGTCAGCTAGGAAATAACGGCGACTATTCTATAGGATTAAATAATAATCCGCTTCTGTTGGCATTAACAAACCGAATGACAAATCATCGTCCCTAGGCGGAACAAGAAGATCAGTTTAAATAATCCGGAACCGCACACGACTTTTGGACGTACTGCTCCTTTTCCGTGCAAGCCAATTTTTTTTTTCTATATGCTATCGTTCCAGAGATGTCAGCTGCACCGGCTCTATGCTACCCAGATAGGGACTTTTGCAAGTCATCGCCGTAATTTGTTTTAATAAGCCGCCCGATGCATCAGCTTCGACAGACACCATGTCCGACCGTGTTCACTTTACATCCTCAGGAATCAACCACTCCTTGAAGAACAAAAGACCCCACTTCAAAATTTGAAAAAAGCCCTGGAGGAATCAAAAGGACGAGCCACGAGAAATCCCCACCCACCTGGCTAAGGAATCTATGGCTTCTGTACAGAGTGGCTGGTGATGTGTTCCTGTGACTTTACTTTTCTGGAATCATGTGTAGATATGCCTAAGGTTTTCTATTACCGAAAAATTGCTATCTGCTCAGATCTGTCGGATTTCTCAAGTTACTCATCGAACCCTAACTGCTGCCCGACTTTAATCGCGTCATCAGGGTACCTTTTACA
This sequence comes from Eucalyptus cladocalyx, assembly GCA_017140615.1. Taxonomy (NCBI): domain Eukaryota; kingdom Viridiplantae; phylum Streptophyta; class Magnoliopsida; order Myrtales; family Myrtaceae; genus Eucalyptus; species Eucalyptus cladocalyx. Next base: position 3,809,562 of record CM029518.1, on the reverse strand, counting down.
ACTCGAACTTTAATACACCACAAGCTCTCGTATGGAAATAGTATTATTATAAGTTTCGATAGTGGCTCAGGCTGCTATATACGTCTTCGTCCCTTAGTTTTTCCATGGCCTTTCTTTCTATTCTCCTTATCCACTCCTTGCTCACGTTGAATAGTCTTCCAATTTCTTCCAGTGACTTAACCTGATTATCTTTAAGCCCATATCTCAGTATGAGAACTTGCCTCTCTCTAAAGTCCAAGCCACTCAAGAGTTCTTGAATTTGGCTGCTCATGTTTTGCCGTAAGACTGTTTCCTCGGGGCTTCTCAGAGACCGGTCAGGTGTAAATTCCTGCATCACAGGTTCCACATCAGTGAACGATCCAAGTCGTGATAAACATTTGAAACATCAAATTAAATTTTTATTTCTGAGTGAAACATCCAATCAATTTTTAAATTAGAGGGAAACAGACTCATGGCCTAATGGCCTAATGGCTCTGTCTACATTTTCATGCCCAAAAAACACAGGATGGTATCCCATGAGAGTACTACTCATCTATGCATTTGACCCCCGGAAAAAGGCAAAATGGAAAGTCTCAAACACCAAGGTCCTGAACGCTGATGTGATGAATGACGAGGAATGCACGAATGAAGATAGAAGAGAAAGACTTCTTCCCCTACCATATATTTTGCATTGATGCAATCTCCTATTTTTTGATCTATCGAACCGACAACCCTTAGGCATTGGCTAGCTGATCTGACTTTAGCTACAGAGAAGCCGGTTAACTTTGCAATCTCCATATCGTCAGGATATTTCCTGCGGTGGTTATTAAGGGATTTCCGAGCCTTCTGAATCTGATTCACTGCAGTGGCTAATGTGGTCTGCAAAATACAAAAGGCGGGAGAAAAAAGTTAGAAAGGAAAAATAAACAGGAAGGCAGAATAAAATCCAGGTTCTTGCTCTCACAAACTTGCAGTGGCAATTTAAAGAGGAAAGGTACACACAGGAATTCGGATCCCTCTAGCATGCCATGCCACCATTCTGGACATGGATTTCCTGATCCAGTACTGAACATAGGTGGAAAATCTGTAGCCTCTTGTGTGGTCGAACCTTTCTGCACCACGAAGCACGCCCATATTTCCTGCCTGTAAAAATGCAACATTCCACACCATTTAATTACCAGGAACTAAAGCATCAGTGAGAATGAAGAGGAGCCTGTCACCCATTTTGAAGCAACTATCACTCAATAAAAGTAAAGGCTTCATAAAGTAGTATATCAAGTTGCAATTAATTTCCCAATGGTCTTAACTGAAATCTTTTAGAATTCCAGGTGAAGAGAGGAGAAATGCATGTGCATAATTGTTTTATCCAAAAAAGCAGATTCTTTTAATTGTTTCTATATGTATTTGGATATCACACCACCAGTCATTATCACAGTCAAGGCCAGGTTATCAACCTGATGTGGGGCTCTTGATTGGCAGCAAACCTTGATCTTAACTACAAAATTGATATCGATGCATTTTCAACTTGATGAAATACATTACACTTGAGAGTAAAGAATGAGGCAACACCACTTCAGGCCAGACAGAAAGATAACGTGAATATGTGGCTCAGGTGAATTGCCTTGGCAAAACGAGCAAATCCCTGCAATTTATTGGCAAACAAACAGAAGTTTGCACAGAATTGCAGGTAGCAAGCAGACTCTTTGCTAAAGTCGTTATGACACTTAACATCCTTCCTAGCACACGTCAGCTTATGATTAGCATGTGCAAGCTCGGTTTGCAAAAAATTATGCTACTGTTTCGGATTGATGTCAACTAGAGAGGACTACCAAAAATGAAGACGACTATAAACAATTTACCACATTTTAGACTGGACAAAGAAGGGCCTATTGTCCATTACTATCCATCTCTACTCAGTATTTTCCAAAAAACAAAAGCAGCAGAAATTTTTCCATGGCCTAAGGGTATTCCTGGTCTAATGATTTAGGCAACGTAGTTTCACAGTAAGCAGGAGGTCCCAGGTTTCATTACTGGAAACATCCTCTTTATGATACAAGACTAGGCTGTGGTGGGAGCTTCATGTGTTAAAGTGGCATTTTAAACAAAGACGTGGTGAAAATGAGAAACCAAAAGAGCAAGACCTGAATTAGATCTTCATGTGCAATACCAAGACCCCTGTAATTCCTTGTAAGAAATATAACTAAGGAGCGAGTGCTCCTTAAAAGCTCATCCCTGCAAAACCAACCAAAATGCAAGTTCTGACGCAACACATTTTCATCAACTCCAGCAGCTTCTGCCCAGGTACGCAAGCTGGGCACCTGCCCACTCTCCTCTTCCAAGATTGCTCTTAATTTCTCCAATTCTGCAACCACCTGTATTAAAGTCAGAAGCTATTAAGCAGGGTCCCTTGAGATTTACACAGTTATAATGTTTACTAGCTCATTATGACCTTAACTCCTCTTGACATCTCGGCCTCATTCCTAGCAATTATCGATCTTCTTCTCTTGGAATTTGATGCTCGTCTAAGAGACGAAACTGAAGGTTGTTGGAGCCACTTCTGATTGGCAGTCGAAAGCAATGAAAAAGGAGAATTTTGGTTGGGTTTTGCAGAATTTCTTTCTCTTCTTGATTTTCTCATTTCGCTTTTCCCTGACCGAATGATTCTTTTGACAGGGTTGTCCCCCTTACTGCTCGTCTTCTTTTCCACCACAGCATCAGACACTTCACAAGCATCTGGGGCATCGAAAGCTTTTGACAGACAGGTATGAAATAACTTTAGAGCTCCAAGTCTTCCTAACTGTAGCAAAATATCTCTCTCCAAGTTAAACGCATTTGAATCTGCAAGAGTTTCCTCTAATGCATTAAGATTATCCATTAACAAACTAAAATGCGCTGCCTTGACTGATTTTGGGGTAGTATTGCCTTTAGAGTTTCTTGCTTTGTGTGATATGTGAATCCCACCAGGATCACTGTTTATACTACCGAATGGCCTCTTGCCAATGGTTACCTGAAAATAAGAACTTCAATTAGATTTGGTGCACCTCACGTTAGTCCTGTGACAGAGACAAATTTGAACCGGTGACAATATGATTTTGAGTTCTCTTCAACATACACTCTAGCTGACTAAGTGCTTCTCTCTCTCTTTGAACTGTTATTTGCAGAGCTAACTTAGATATCCTACACAGATGGTTGATGGCAATAATTGACACCAAGAACTATTCCAGAGCGGAGTAATGCCTAAATGATGCCACAGCGACTTCTCATGCTGTGCCACAACTGATACTGGTTGTTCATTTAGTCGGTGTATAGTGATAATAATGACGACAGTGATGATGACGATTGACGATGAAGTAATGGCATGAGTTCTTCTTAACAGAGAAGAGTAAGGGACCTCCGTATTCGTCATTTTGGAGAGATCATCTTCCAAAGCAGGAGCGGACGCAGACGAACATTTACACGATCTCGAATGGTACTTATGGCAGGGCTCAACCTCCTCGGCTATACTGGACAGAGAAGACAATCTTCCTGAGCTAAATGAAGCTTCCTTGCCTCTGACTGAATAACCAAAGACTTCCCATTAGTGCTAAAGAAACGAACATAGCAGGAAACAGGGAGATGATGCATACCACTCATTGTCAACACACTTATGTTAAAATGCATTCAAAACATGAAGTTCCACAAGAATTAAACTAAACAAGATTGACAGTCATGCCCATGCAAGTCTCGAGCTAGTTTCTACTCCATACTAAATCCCATTAGACAGTACGTTGACGAGATCAAACAGGAGGAATGAAGTGCCACAAAGCTGTAGAGAGCTCACCAGAGGAAGAGAGCCGAGTGGGGGAGCTGGAGAGGAGATGAGACTGGACAGGGACGACGCAGCACTTGAGGTTGAGCCTGAAACCCATGCCCATGGAGGCGGATGGATGCAGAGGAGCAGAGAGGAATGGTGTCCATTAAAATGCTTTTTATAAGCTGAGATGGGAGTTCTTGAGAAGAAGAAAGAGAGAGAGAGGCTTTGTATGTTGCGTAGAGAAGCATGCTTTTGGTGGTTGTCGCTTCTCCACCACCAGTTCTTCATCTTCTTCTTCTTTCTGATGTTTTTTTCTTCTCTTTTTATATCTTCTGTTTATTTGATGGAGAAAATGTGAAAAAAAATTGAAAATTTCTTAACTAGGCTTTATTTTTGTAAACAATTCTCAAGAAAGGCTTAGGCTTTGCTTTAGAAGATGGGGAGGGGGAGAAAAATGAGAAATAAATGTGGAAAGTATAGTAAAATTTGAAGTTTTTTGCTAGAAGAAAGTAAAAGAAAATTTTCCTTTCTTTTTTAGTGGGGATTGAGATATTTTGTATTGAGATATTTAGTGTGACTAGGGATGATCCTTGAGATGAGGAGAAAAAAGAACATAATAAATCTATTCAAGATAAATTTCATTGCATACTTTTTTCTTGAAAAATTAATAATTCGAAAAATATTTTTGAAAAAAATGATTGTCATTATCACCTAAAAAAAAGAATTTTATTTGTGTTACTGAAGAAAGTATTTAAGCATAGATTGTTGTTAATAATGAAAATCATTTCAGTTGGCTAACTATTCTAAACGATGCAATTAGACAAATTAAGCGAAATATTTTCAAAAATTATTCATTTTGCATTGATGTAAAAAAAGAACACAAGGGAAGCGCCCACAGCTTGGTTTCAGTAAATACATGGAATAATCTTTAGTAAAGTACATCTATAGAAAAATCATATTTAGCAATTACATTAAATCAACCATCCAAGACTCCAATTAGTTAGGAAGTACCGACACTCTTAAAGAGCCTTCCGTGTCATGTCCAATACATGTCCAATACTCTCGGACACTCAATATTCCATAGTTGATTAACCTTTTGATATTCTCTAATACTCGAGTCGGAATTCCGACATGCAAGTTTTCAGCTTATGATTGAGACAAGTAAAGTCAATTTTCAAAATTTTCAAAGTGAGAGATCAAAATGTTTATATGTGAAAAAAAAAACAATAATAAAAACAATAAATTGTGAAAGAAGAAAAACTTAGTCTTATCTTTTCTTTTTCTTTTTTTCCGATTCTCACTTTCCATGATACATAATTTACCATCAACTTTTTGTTCTATACTCTTCCGACACATTTGACATGCAAATCCAAAATATAAATTGCTTGTTTTTTTTTTTCAAGTTTTATGGATTATTAGAATTGAGTTGAATTTATCAAATTGAAATAATAAATTATGGATTAATATTTTTAGTGTAAATAGTTTATTATGATATATATTTAATATACAACGTATCTTAATATGTCGAAATTCTCTACTTTTTTAGAAACGTTGAAATTTCCTACTTTTTTAGAAACGATATTTCAACGTGTCATGTCATGTCACGTGTCCATATTAATGTTACTTAGCCAATCAACATGCACAAATTGCTAGCCATCGGTTCTCAAATTCTCATAATTGCCAAAACTCTAGTAGAAAAGGAATCTTTAGGCAACGATTTTGGAGACCTTTTGGGTTGCCATCTACCGCTCTCGTGGCAATTTATAATAAGGAATCAAGATGCTGTTAAATTTCTATCGACCATAGTCTTCTCCAACAACAAATTCGTAGTATGATTCGACAATGCTAAGAATTTTCTTGCTCAGTTTCCCAGATTTGGCCAGGATGAATTACTGGAGAAGTCTGTCCCTTCAGAAGGGAAGATGATATTTCCCAGGAAACCAAAAGGGCAGATCCTTCCTAAAATTTCTTTCCTTATTTTCACCGAGAACGTTGATAACACATAAAACTTTTTACCCCTTTGCTTTCTCTAATTCAGAATATACAAGGGAAAGACCAGGAGAGATTAAGGATTGCCTAGAGAAAAAAACAAAAAGGAGAGCAAAGAAGGGATCAATACATGCAAACAACTTCTTTCAACCCAAGATGTTACGGCAGTCTGATGCTAAAAGTCAGCCATCATTGGGACCTTCTCCTTCATGTGATTTGGAAGTGTCCTTGTCCGCAACCGAGCTATTCTGACATTGCTGCAGTGGGGGAGCGACAGATAAACTCTTCTTACTCTCGTTAGGATGAACCTGTACATTTGCGCTATTTCTGTCTCGATCTTCTTCGTGGGATAACACGGCACTCTTTTCTTCAACAGCTGAACTCGTGGCGCTTGCAGAAGCAGGAGCTCCCACTTCACCACCTGCTGGACAAGGGTTCGAGTTCACTCCATCTTTAGCTCCACCTAAAGACAACAAATTATTTCCACAGGAGTTAGCGAAGGAAACAAGTGATCTCAGACAGCTTCAAGAGGAGAATGGTTTTCAATTAACGCTTTCAATCAATAGTAGAACTAGCTACCTCAACTGGTTGGACCAAGAACCAGAGTTTGTTCAGGCCAATTCAGAATAGAGTGGATTTAAGTGATTGAAGCAAGAAAATTTAAACAACTGGAGAAGTGTTTATCAGAAGAAAATAAACCACTGGAGAAATAACAAATGAAACAACAATTTAAGCCGTTTGTTTTGCAAAAAAATGAAGAATTTAGAAAACATTTTCTTAAAAATTATCACTTGTATTGCTTGCAAAAATGAATAAACAAAACATATTTCTATCGTCCACAAAAACGATTTAAGCATAAATTGTTCTCAATAATGAAACTATTTTCTCAACTAATAATTTTCGTGACAGGAGACATGCTCTAATACTTTAATTTCTCATATTTTCTAATATTTTTGTGTATACAAAAGGATTCCTCTCCAAATATTATGCGAAATAAAATAAACTAAAATTAAATGAGGTCCAACACATCTAGCCGCTTTTCTTGACATAGCAGGCTTTAAAAGCCAGCATCCAACTGGCTTTTAAAGCCTGCTATGACTTTTGTCTTCGTGAGTGTATGTTTTTGGTGCCGAGTTCTTGCTGTACAGCTATATATAGCTCTTTGGTTTAAAGTCAATATAATCTTACCTTTTACCAAAAAAAAAAAGCCAGCATCCAACACATAGAAGCATCTTAATGCGGCAAAATTTTTGTTCATGGTGAGCCTGAATTAATTTCATTTGCAGCTTCCAAGGAAAAAAAAGAGAACAAGCAAACAAAAATGTGGTCAAAAATACTACCTGGGCATGCGATGCTGGTGTTAGTTACAGTTGCAGTTGATGCTGTTGAGGAGGGCCCAACTGTTTTTTTCATCTTTGGCTACATAACACAACAATACAAATTTCAGTCATAACTTAGCTTCAATTACTCCACAGAAAACACACACACACACACACACCCTAAAGAGGAAAAGGCAAGGACTAGAGTACAAGAAGCTGTATATATTCATTTTATGCAAAGGTTACCAAAGCTTCTGCACAAATTGAATATAATGCCAAACAGAGGTTTTATCAGAGAGAATTGCAATTTCCCTCCTTCCAAAATCATCACACTTGAGTAAAATGATATGAAAAGATTATTTCTCCCTTACCTTAACGTTTTCTTCACAGTACTTTACAACAGCTGAAACACTGGCATAACGGCCTTGCAACAGCGTGTAGGCCCACAAAAGAAGCTTTCTGGGAATGCTAACATCAAGAATTTCAACCCCTTCGGTTGCCGTTTGAGATTGTATTCCCCGTATCAACTGATATGGCACTAGATAAAGATTCACAACTGACGGAAGTGTTATGGAGGAGCTTTCCCGGTAGAAGTTGTATGAGCATCTAAGAAGATCTCTTGCAGTGTCCAGGTTTTCATCTGCAGCTTTCTTTAATATAGTATTCTTAACCTTAGACAATACCGGGCCCCATCTTATCTCTAGATGTTTCAACTGGCTTGCATCCTCAAACGAAGGATTCCACAATTCACTAGTCTGTAGATCTACACAAAGGAACTGGCTGTTTTCTATCCCATTATCTGTCTGATGAAGATCCTGGATATCAGATGAAATCCCAGGTTCTAAAGGCGTGATCACTGCCAAACCAATGATAAGAGATCGACACCAAGCGATAGAAGCATGTCTGCAGACTCTTGCACAATTACTGTTTGACAACTTGGGATTTTTAAAACGCTTCCGAACCTTCTCATTGATAGCTTCAATACTTTCAAGCTTGCCATTTCTCTCAAGTGAATTTATATATTGGTGGAGATACCTACACCAAACGTTATGACAAGTGCATTAAGTACAAATAGCAAACAGAAGACTCAGAACCAGTATTTATTGATACAACCAAAAAAGTTGGGAGGGGGGAGGGCTGTCATTGGACCACGCACCAGAATGACTGGAATTTAGAGACAGCCAGAAAGATAAATTCTACGGTTGTTCATAATGATTGTAATGCATTGGTCATTAACAGATTAATATCACTATGTGCAAAATTGATGATTCACATGTGTTTCAGCACATAGAATGGACTCATCTGACAGTCATACTGAACTAGCAGCTAATTGACCTTGTAATTGAGAAGGATTTCATAAATAACCAATTCTTTTAACGACAAACCTTTGCCTATTAAAGCAGCTAAATTCTAAAGTACAGGCCTTAACTCTGAAATACACAATATATCTTCCTGCATAAAGCATAACTTACCCATATAGACTGCCTTCCGACACTTCTGAGCCTTTCAATTCAGGCAAACTGCAAACATCAGGCCACAGATTCCCCTGTTCCATGAACAAACCAAACAACTTTTCCAGAAGATGCTCAGAAGTGTTTGTCCCAGAGTTGAGGCTGTCAGCCTGGAGCCTTGATGCTATTATGGCCTTAATATACCTTCCAAGTGCAACTGGAACTAGATCCTCAATGCATAAGCAGAACTGCAAGAAATATCCGAGCAGTCCAGGTACAAAACAAGAAAGCCAAATGTCAGGATCAGCAGAGAAGAATTATGAGGACAATTTCAGTTGTAGTAGAAACTAAAAATGCTGAACAATCAACATAGCAATTTAATGATTCCAAATGTTCAGTGAACATGAAATGGATAGAACCAAGTATTATTTAGCAGAAACTGGCTTAACCAGATGAAAACAACTAGAGAGAGATACTATGCTTGAATCCAATTATGAAATTATCTCCACCAGAACTGTCAATCAAAATTTTTCTTAGCTAAATTCAAGAAATTTGCGGCATACTGTAAAACATTCATGTTCACCATTCAAGCACTCAGTGATGCTCATACAATACATTCTGAAGAAGAGAGTTCAAAGCATAATGTCGAAACTTGACTTTTACCCTTTTATCAGCCCTAATAGATACAAAAGCCTTGTCAAGCGTGCAGATATCTTTAGACTCCTCCAATAGCTTCAGATAAAACAACAAATATTTCCGGATGCACGTAATGAACTTTCTCGAGCTTTCTGGTAAATTAACCTCAAGGGATTTCTTGTTAGCAGCAATACCAGGGGTTCTGCGTCTGGTAAACACAAACAACCGGCATAAGAGAAACAAACCACAAAAGAAACCAGAAATTCATTAGAAAAAATGATGGCAGATACAGAACATTGGGAGGTACTTTATCATTCAAGAATAATTAATGAAACTAGCTATAGCATGCATTTGAATAAATTATAACTTCATCATAAACCATCCTAAAAAATTCTAAGGGTCTTAGCTAACCAATGTACAACTATAATGAAAATCTCCTAATATCACCAACAACCAAACCCCTCAATCTCTATCCAAGACTTATCTAATCATAAGCCGCCAGCATATTCTCTGTGCTCCTGAACTACTATCCTAGTGCCTCCATCCAAATATTCGCCCAGAAATTATTGTGAGAAAAGAAAAATGAAATTTACAGCATTTCCCTTGTTTTACTGATCTCAAAATCGAAGGAAAAGAAAAACCCACAATTTTCTCATGTTTAATCCATTAGCCATTGTAATACTTATAGCGAGAAGAATATATATCAGAGAAATACCTTCCTTTTTTAACCATCCCATCAATCTCCCACATGTTAAATGTAAATGAAGAGCGAGATGACTTAAAACAAAAGGACAGCTCATCTCTTGCCCTTTCCAGATCACCAGTTTTGCCTCTTCTGTATAACCCTTGAGCAAGCATATATCTGGCCTTATGAAAATGTTTAAGATCCCCCTCAATACAGGTTTCAAGGGCGGAGAGACAGTCACTGTAAAGCATGTTCCAGGCATCTTCCATCTGGCGCAATTCCTCAGGCTTCCTCTCTGGATTCATTTGACAACTGATCCCTATAATATTCACCAGAGGATTGTAAACTTCAGGACCAACTTTCCCAAGAATATCCATTACTTCATTCCTCGTTGACTGATTGAAGGAGTATGATGAAATAACCTGAGATGAAAACAAATGGTCGGTGTAAAAAATGGTTAATCTTTAAGTAGATGTAGCTGAAATAGAAAACTTGTTAAAATATAGAATCTAGGTGATCGAATTAACAAAGAACAGACCTTTAAGTACTCTAAATTCTGGTGTCCATGTTTACAAAGCAACTTTAACCGTGAAGCGTGCATCCTGTATACCGGATCAACTGCCGAGGAATTCAAAGCAATAGCCTTATCATAATATGATAATGACCTCTCAGGCGCATATCCAAGCTTTTCACAGAGTTTCCCCATGTAGAATGCATGTGACCAATCCTGTCTGCAGCCAGCCAAAGCGTCATTATAATGATGATGATTGAATCTAAAGCTAAAGTAGAATCCTCATAAAGAATCTTAGGGAGGCAAGCAGTATTACTTATTTACAAATGCTTTCCTAAAATGTTCCATTGAATTCTCGCAAAATTTTGTCCATGCTGCATCCTTTGTGGGCAGAGCAGATCGCTGATCGAAGAGTGGGACCACATTTTGAAGGCTATCATAGTATACTAGTGCCAATAATTCATGAATCTCACACTGAAATCCAAGGGAGAAAAAATGGGGATCAATAGTATTTCATCAAAAGAAATACTGCAAAAAAAGAAGTAAAATAGTCATATCACATCAAGAAGTTAAAACTCGATATGAAGTCCATGTTAACAATATGCCACCATAAGGCACGCTACCTTGAGAGACTGAGAATCTCAAATTACTCATGATAAGATGTTAGAGCTACTCATGTGATTCAAATACTAACTAAATTGAGAGCCCAATCTACTCTATATCAACTGTCAATCTCATTGCAGCCATTCTCCATGGTCCCCATTACACCAGCCTTAGGAGAATCAATCAGTAGCTCTCATGGATGTGCAATTTCTGCCATCAGTGGTATCACCGAATGTAGCGGATGAAAGTAATTCAACACAATTAAGTAAAGAACGCATTGCAAAAAATCTATTAAGTCACTGTAGTCAGACACTCTTCATGTACATGAGCTTTATAAAATTTGCTGTCGATTCAAAAAAAAAAAAAAAAAAAACCACAGGAGCAGATACAAGGACAGAAACCACAAACAGCGCAGTCTGACACCCTTCATGTACATGAGCTTCATAAAATTTGCTCCTGATTCAAAAAGACCCACAGGAGCAGATACTAGGACACAAACCACAAACAAAAGTACACTACTCTATTCAAGAAAAGTTGTAAGAGAAATGGTATGTATCATACTGTATGATTAGAAGACAAAATAAAATTCTGCCACCACTAACATATACTGTTTAGGAAGCTGGTAAAAATAAGAACCTGCTGATCTGGTGTTTTTGCTAGAGCCAAACTCATTAGAAGGCACCGCCTACTTCTTCTTCGACTTGTTTCTACTCTTTGTGGTAAAGCAGCAATTTTCCTCCATCCCAAAACATTTATATGCTTACTGCCATCATTCAGCAACAAATCTACCTCCTGTTTGGATGAAGAAAAAGAGATTTCCTTCAGAAATATCACCATGACCAGGAAGATTACAACTTCAACAGAAGGGGTTCAATATTAGTGTGCATAAGTTGTAACTAGTTCAGCCTACTACATTAATAAAGTTTACCTCATCGTAGATATTCGCAAGTCGTTGCCAACTCTCGAAGCGTAAAGGATTGTATAACAAATCAAACTTAAAAAAGTTCGCATTTTGCTGTACAAATTCTTCACCTTCCTTTGTAAGAACAAAGCCAGGCCACTTATCAGATGCACTCATTTCCTCGGATTGAGCCATGAAGAAGTACAAGTTCCGATAAACATCAAGATATGGTTCAGAGCTGCAATGAGCAATCATTCATTAACACAATTAATTCTAACATAAGAGATCAAAACTATGACTGAGCCAAAAGGTAAAACACATCACCTTCCTACGACCGATTTCTTGTACTGCTTGAGGCCTCCCATGGGTGAAAATATCATCTTTGTCATGGTTTGAAGGAACCCGTCAGATCCAGCTTCTTCTGAGAGTTTATCTTCACATAGATCAGCATCATCCAGAAATCTATCTATTGGATTTCCATCCAACACATTTCCTGCAGGTTGTGGGAAGTGTTTGCGTATAGCTCTTAAGACTCTGCGAAGCTTGACTAATCCAGTTTTCTGCCACAAAAACATGCACAGTCAAACAGAAGATTCAAAGACAGTGTGATTGATGTGCACTTTCTCCAGGAAGCAAAGATTTTGCAAGGTAGGACTCGGAAACAAGTAAACTTACAGATGACACCCTAGCAGAAGGTAGAATATACTGGAAAACATCAGCGCACTGCTCTTTGGTCTGATATTCTCCACGACTAGTGTTCCTGTGTGTGGCTAACTCATCTTCATAGCTTGAGTCAGATCTAAGATTTAGACCATATAAGCAGAAGAAACACTGATCCAATGCCTGATCAATTTTCGACTCAAGTTCTTCTCTTTCTTCCTCACTTAGCTCATCCTGACATTCCCTTGATTGATGCTCCCCTCCTTCAGTATTCTGATCACATTCATTGCTGCATACCTTTTGGTGTTCGACTTCTTGACTTTTATCATCAAGGGACGAAATGCTGTCAGAATTTACCCCCTTAGAAAGATCCTTTTCCAAAGAACTAGTTTCCCCGACTTCATCACATGCAATTTCCGAATCTATTCCATCTGTTCGTCGGCAACTATCTTCAGAAAGCTGCATATTTTGTTGAGTATCTTCCCCATTTGAAGAGTGAAAACAGGATTTAAGCTTCATATCCAAGGCCAACAGATGCTTTATTGCAAATTTAAGAAATGTCCCTTCTTCGCCTTCGCCACCTTCTCCCGCACAGCATATCCCATATTCAGCCAGCAAATCGTGAATTGCCACAATCAATTCAACCTATAGCAATAAAATCAGAAGCATCCAGTAAAACAGTCATCACATGAAAGAATGGATGATTACCAGGATTCAACCTTGTTGGAAAGTACACAAGGGGAATAACTAAAATTAACATTTTAACTAAAGAACTTTAATGTTGATATTGATAACTCACTTGAGTTTTAACATCTGCACTACCATCCAGGTGTTGTAATTTGCAGAACGTAATGGCTGCATCAAGAAAGGCGCCTCTTTGCTTTTGTTCAGTCTGATCAACAGTCACAGACCCAGAAAACGTCCTACAGGAAAGTGTTCTTGCAACATTGCACATAGCTGCCAGCAACAAATACTGAATATCTCGAATGCTGCTCTTTAAAATGGCAACACCGTTCTGCAAGAGCATTAGATGGACTCATATGTGGCGTGAGGAAATTGTACACACAACTAGCTGAAAATGGATCAAAAGAGTCCTAAACCTATTGCATTGGTGCCAATTCAGTCTTAAACCTTTCAATTAGAGCAATTTAGTCCTAGAACTTTTTGCATTGTACCAATTAAGCCCATCTGGCCAAATCAAGCTGAAAATCGCTAACATGAATGCCCACAGTCCTACATGGTGCGGTCGATATGTGGACATTTTAAATAATTTTTTTTATTTTTTCCTTTTTTTCCTTTTGGCAATGGCTGCTCGGCCACAGGTTATGGCCGGTGAGGGCCAGAGCTCCCTTGCCTAGCTAGGCTAGGGCAACCTCGCCTAGCGTCACCTAGGTGAGGGCCACCCTCATCATGGTGACAATGACAATTCAATAGAGTGGCCCTCGCCCAAGCAAGGCTCGATGTCATCGCCATATTTGGCAAGGGGGCCTTATTGGCGCTCACCCTCACCAGCCATTGCCAAAAAGACAAGGGAAAGAGAAAAAGAAAAGGAAAAAAAAAGCGTAAAAAATTATTAAAAATTTCTAAATATTTATTTTAAAAGTCCATATTAGCACGGACCAAGCCATGTAGGACGGCCCGCATCAATAATTCCCCAAATTAATTGAATTGGTATAAATGCAAAAGATTTAGGACTAAATGGTCCAATTAAAAAGCTTTAGGACTGAATTGGTACCAATCCAATAGATTTATAACTTTTTTGGTACTTTTCCCCACAACTAGCTATAACAAAACAAGCATCAATATTGATTGATTTTAATCTATAAATAAGATAATAATGCCCTTTCTTTATTTTATTTCACAAATTTGTGGTGGAAAAGATAACAGCACACCATGCAAATCTAGCTTAAAGCGCCACCAAAGGATGGATAACTCACCACATTCATGATGCAAATCTTGCACATGACACAATATCACAAGCATGATGTTTAGGAAGCAGTACTTTGTAAAGCTATAGTGCAAGGTTCTCTTTCCTAGATGTTCACTTTCTTAACTAAAGACCCCAAAGGTTAACAACACAACTCTGATATCACATATATCCAAGATGACAACACCAAAATTCAAGATCTAGGAACAATAGAGCTAAAATGTTTAAGAAAGAAATTTACACATTTTGACTAATCATTTTGTAAGCCGCAAATACTACTCCGTTGTTATCAAGAGAATTATATAAAAACATACTTCTTTATTTACTTAAGGATGCCCTCCATTGCGCAATGTTTCCAAAACAATCACAGTATATTGCAGTACATCTAACACTTTTCATTCAAAGGAGGGGGGAACCACAATGCTAACTGTACAAACTGCTCCTCTCTGTAAAGTCAAGTAAAAGCGAACTTACACAGTCTCCATCTTGATCAATGAATTCCCTGGCTTTTGACACGCATTGTGAAATTGCCTTTATTTCTTCAACAACCAAGCAATTCCAGTGCTTGGTAAAACTTTCTTTTGACTCTGTTTCAGATGACGATATTTGAAGAGACCCTGATTTTCGCTGGAAGAGTTTACTTGACAAATGAAGGTCATCTACACCAGCTGCTACCACTAGTATCTGCAGCTTCCGCTGATGAGATTTCAAAATGACCTCTATATCCATTGGTTTTGTGCTCTCACCAGCCTTAATCAATGTGTCTAGGGCCCGCAGCTCAACACAGGTCATCCCCTGACCATTTTCGCCAGTAGTGACTGACAAGGGTCCCAGGTCAATGTGAACATCTTCCGTACAGAAAACAAGTGGAACAAGCAAGTTAATGCAGTCGAGATATAGTTCTTTGTCAGTCATATCTTCCATTACTTTCTCTAGCAAAAGATCAACCTTTAGCATGTTAATCTCATAAACAAGCCTATCAACTGTTAGCTCTTTGATAGTCTTGCAGTGGGGCAAACGAATAGATGATTGAGCAATATTATTATCTTTCCTTAATAAAAGCGACAAGGACATAGAAAATTCTTCAAGAGCTTTAGCCTTGTTGCCTTCCAAGAGAGAGACCCGTCCACTTAACCAGAAGAACCTAATCCAAAAAGGACTGTTATTCTCTACTGGTGGACAAAATGGTACTTTATCCTGATACTGAGACACATCAGAAGATAAGAGGTTGGAACCTTGAAAGCTTTCGGCTAAAGAAAAACTCTTATCTCCTGATGCACTAAGTGAATTTGAAGGATATTCCAAAGCCACCTTTTCGATTATCTTACAGAGTTGATAAGACGCATCAGAGACAAAATCAGAAAGCCCAGACTCCCCAGAAGAAGTTGAACCAATGTCATAGTAAAGTTCGGCAAGAAAAAGATTACATTCCAGGGTCCTGTCCTGGCCCCAGTGTCTTGTCAACTTCTCCAACTCCAAGAATTTAATACAT
The DNA here is from genome assembly GCA_017140615.1 of Eucalyptus cladocalyx. Classification (NCBI taxonomy): domain Eukaryota; kingdom Viridiplantae; phylum Streptophyta; class Magnoliopsida; order Myrtales; family Myrtaceae; genus Eucalyptus; species Eucalyptus cladocalyx. Next base: position 3,793,616 of record CM029518.1, on the reverse strand, counting down.
GGATCCTGGTACGTCAGATTTCTAGTTGCAGCTGCTTCCAATAGCAAGTGAGATACATGGTAAGCCCCATAATTATTTGAAGTTTCTTTCACGAATCTTGTAACATCATAGATCTCCGAATCCACTGTGGTGGCAGCCTCATGAGATACTGTAGAACAGCTAGCACAGCTATTAGATCCTTTATCATCTGATCCCACAATAAAAGGTTCTAAAAATTTAATGACTTCTGCAAGATTCTTACTAGTAGCAAAGTCCGATCCTTCCTTTCCCGGTTTACGACTCCTAAGAGTCACAAGACGAGTACTCCTCCTTTCTTGAGGTTGTTCCTCAAAATTACTCACTGCCTTGTCCTTGAAAATAATTGTTCTTTCCACATCAGAATCACCCTGAGACATACCTTCGGCAACTGAATTAGCATTATGCACTTCATTGTGCAGAGGCAGGATTACATTTTCCAAGACAGAAGGCAGTTCAATATCTAAGCAAACATCCCCTGATCTAAGCTCCTTGTCATCCTTCTGAGAACCATAACCACTCAAAGGAGCTAAAATGTCCAGAAGACCACTAGCGACGGAGCTCCATGAAGCTTCCACTAAAAGCAACTCCATTTTCTGATTCATCCTCTTGGCAGGAGCACCCATATCAGGATTGTCATCAGCTGCTTTTCGTTTATCAGGGAATTTGAGACGGACATGTTTTGGCTCCAGCTTATCAATACCTCGGGGAGCAAACGGGACAGTTTCTGTTTCTTCAATGGCACTTTTGACATGCAAAGCACGAGAATGCGATGGCCAATGCCTCAAAATCATCTCTCCCACAGAGAGGCAAGCAACCTCATCACCAATTGCTATAAGAACTTCCAGTAGCTTCTCCATGCAATTCCCTGCAATAGGATTTTCATATGTTTGCCAACTGTTAGGGTTAACAACACAAGTGACCATGAAGTGACTAAATAAGTTCAAACCGAAAAGGACCTGAAAGTAAAGTAGCAAACAGAAAAATCACCGTGGAAAAAACATGAACTTACAATTGTTGGGACTGCACAAAAGCCCTTGCTCAAATGCCCAACGTGAAATGCTTAGCAAGCCCATTGAACATGACAATGTACCAAGCTGGTTCCAGATAACAGAATCTTTGGCATCAATTTCTACAGCTTGAAGATAACAATGCAATGCTCTTTCATAATAAGCAGAACCTTGTTGAAGGAAGACTGTAGCAAGGTTCTTCAGAGCCAAAAATCTGCAAACTACAAAATTTATGCTCAAGAAAATACTCTAATTAAAATGCAAAAACTTTTGGAATCAGCCAGGAAATTTAATGCTAATGCAAGCATCACCGGAAATCATTTTCATAGTAAAACGGAGCACAAAACGGTAGGACATGTTGCTTGCCAGCAATTTGGGATATATAAATTCTTGCTATGAAAAATCAGCAAGTTACAACATGTGGAGACATTAGGAAAGGATGCTTAAGCTGTTAGGAAAGCAGTCTACCGATGTATTCCAAGAACAACATTTCCTCTATCAGATAAACTACGCATCACTTTCGAAACACGTGGGCTGGAATCATGTTCATTCAGTCAATAGAAATTGCAAATATCTAAGAACTTGTTCAAGAAGTTGATCGCATCCAACTAATTGTGGTTTTCCTGATTTTATCATGTCATGAATCCCTGCCAGTAATAAATTGATCAGCACTTCAAACTTAAATGTAATTTGTGAAATGAAATTGCCTTTATAGTGCATCAACTGCATATGTTCAACAAAGAAGCTTTATTTTGGCATGTCTTTATTCTGTATCAACCTAAATCAGAACAACACAGCTTTCATCCCACAGCTTCTAGATAAGACCACAAACTACAAAGGATACACTAAAATCCCAAAAAGTTATTTTCGCACGTCTCCAAGACTACATCAAAACAGGCTTAACCCTATAACTTGAAATTGAAATGAAGTAGAGCCTGTGTGCATAAAACCTGAGCTGCAAAAGATGACCATCACTAGCACCAGCATTTACCTGAAAAAAAAAGAAAAGAAAAGCAAAAGAAGAAATCAGCAACGACAAGAGTTGCATCAACTGCATATCTTCGAGAAAGAAGCCTTACTTGAGCGCTTGATATGAGGGGATCCTTGAGGACGGTTTCCAGCAGTTCACACGCCTTCTCATATTCCTTAGCATGTAATTTGAGAAGTCCTTCGTGATAAGTTTGTGAAATATGAAATTCCTGGGAAAAGGAGAGACAACAAAAGCTTAGATCAAGGACAGACCCGCCGCTTTGCATCTCAGAAATGCAATCTTTGATGCAATAACTTCTTCAGTCATTAATTGCGCCTCAACACTGTTCATAGTCGCTTCCGACATCAACATACACACATTCTCTCTCGGCAAACATTCCTGCCGAACAAAATATGTCCATGCTCTAGTCATGCTTCACAGTGCAAACCCTCTCTGGAGGCTCTTCCTTATCAGCCAATGTCGCACTCCACAACTCGACACAACATTCAAAAGAACGAACACTCTCCAACGCAACGCATGCTCTAGCAAAACCGAACCCGCTCGACTCGCAATTTACTCCCGAATCGGGAGAAACGGGATGAACCCATCGGCTCAAGACTCGGACCGAGATTAACCCAACGAGGCGACGAATCGCACGGCGTCGTCGATCAAGGACTTGGCCAGTGGAGGGAGGGGGGAGGGGAGAACAAGACCTAAATTCGGCACCGTTTCGAGAGGGACGTACCTGGGCTTCCTTGGAGGGCGCCAGCGGCTCCCATTGCCCCCTGGAATCCGTGTCATTGATGGCAGAGATCGAGAACTGAGAATCGCAACAGGCAAACAGCGAAGAAATCACATCGCAATTCAAGTAAAAACGGGGGACAGACGGAAGAGCCGCCGCCCCGGCATCCGTAGAAAAGATCGTCGTACCATCTCGAGCTCTTCCGGCGATTCCTCCGAGCTTCTTCTCCGCGCGACTGCGCTGGACCGTGTCGACTTCTTGCTGCGACGAGAACAGGGTCAGCGGGGCGCGAGTTCTGGAGTTCAGTTGAGACGTCGGTGGAGTGAACCGGACGATGACCAGGAGGTCTGCGGCGGACGAGCGGAGAGACGTTTCCTTTTTCTCCGTCGGGATAGTGCGGCGGGGGAGCGGGGAGGGAGCGGCGTCGTTTTGGGGGCGGAGAAAGGGGCGGCAAAGAAAGGGTTGCACCAAAAAGGGAAGTTGGAGCCAAAATGAAGCCAACGACGTCGTGTAATGTGCTGCTGATCTAGCCAATCATGGCCCAGCGGCCCACTAGACGGATGGATTTGTTAAGTAAGTATCCGTAGATGTCGAATTTTAATTATTAATGATATATGATATTCTCTTTATTTTTTGTCATATGAAAAGTGACCACCGGAATTCGAATTGGTTTTATTTGTGGCTTAAATTAAGAATGATGTGACTAAAATGTTATGATTCACGTACTAAAAAGGTACTAAATGATATTCCAGATGATTAGTGGTTATTTTAGTTGATGGGCCTATTTAAATGCTCAACAAAATCTGCCACGTTATTCAGTAAACTTGTGTAGCACTAGCAATGAATAATTATATAGAAACATTACGTTACCAAACATTAGAATTATTAAATAATTGAAATTAATTATGGATAAAAATAGCATAAAAAACTAGAAAGATACAGATATTTTGAGATTTAAAATAGTTTTATGGAAGTTGTCATTGAAGATAAAAGATTTGAAGTTTAATATTAAAACACTTTCAATATTGTATAGAATTATTTGCTCACGCATTTGTCCATGGATGCAACCTTTGTAAATAATTAAGGAAACTTTGAGAAGAGAAGAAAATAATATATCCCCTAGAAGCCACAAGTCACGTTTGCTTCAAATGCTAATGTCGAGTCCTGCAATTTCTAACATCGCTCATTAGCCATATATGAGACATGTGTATTAATAAGTTTCAGACTAAATCTTAATTTGACTCATTCATTGACGGGATAAATCAACATATCCACTTGATTTTTTGCAAGTGGGTTCGTCCCAGGGCACAAATCTAGAACAAATCTTAGTGTGGAGTCAGGAAAAGAAATTTCAATCCCAAAATTTAAATTGATCGTGTCTACCAAGAACAATGGAAAACAAAATTAGATGATCAAAGGTGAAAACCAATACATAATGCGAAAAAAAGCTAGAAAAATAAATAAATGCTCGCAAAAGGAGCTAAACACATGCCAAGATCGATTTGAGGCCGAAAATTGGCTCTCTCGGTTGGCAATGAGCAACCAAAATGTGGGCTTGTTCATAACTCTACTTTTATAATATAGAGATTTATCGACTTAATCATAATTAAGGCGTGCGAATTTTCTAAGAGTTGAGCTACGTTAATCAGACTCCCAATTTTTAAAGATGGATCAAAAAACTTACCGAAAGAAAAATAAAAAGGAAAAATTCCACTATGAGTCTTAGACATTTGACCTAATATAAAATCAAATTCTAAACTTTGAATTTATGTAATCAAGTCCTAATTTGTTTTATTGAGTGCAATTTAGTCATTTCAGCGAGCTGATGTGGGATCGTGGCATAGCATTTTGTTGATATTCTTTATATAGGTAGCACTAACTGGGCAAATTGAATAATAAAAGACAAAAAAGTAAAAAGAATTGAGAGAAAAACAAAGAAAAACAAAGAAAAAGCCAAAAAAAAATTCCTAAAAGATCCAGAAGAGAAGTACAAAAGGGATTGAGGAGTTGGAAGTGCCGTGGCCTCTAGAACCTCCGCACTTTCTCATTTTTTTATTAAAATAATTAAATATTAAATTACACATTTATTTTATAACTTAAATTTTTAGAATAAAATAATTAACACTGATGCATTTAATAACTTAAATTTAATAACTTAAATTTTTAGAGTAATCAACGGTGATCTTTCATTTAATATTTTATGAAGCAATGCCTACAAATATTTTATGAAGCGATGCCTACATAATTCTACGTATGCAAAACCACAGGATCCATTTGTGCCTACATAATGAACCACGGAATGAACCTACAATTTTGATGTTCTAATATTGAAATTTAAGTATGACACTTTTGAGTCAAGTGATAGGGTTGTACCAAACCTCAAAAGGAGGTATTTGTTTCGAAAAAAAAAATTCAAAAAGTACATTTCGATTTAGTTCATTTCGCATTAATTCATTTTGCAAAAAATAGATGATGATCATGTTAAAATCATGTATTTTTCACAAGATAACTGGAGTCTTTAGAAATTTTTCTCCCTTTTCAATTTACAGAATTTATTAACTTCAAAAAATTTATTCACGAGAAATTTTTTCACTGAAGAAAACGCATCCCAAGATTCCCAAGTCATTTATGCTAAACCACATTGTTCCTTGCATGCTATCAAAGGCTCAAAGCACCTCAGAAAAACACAACGCGAAAAAACGACAACCCCCCAACAGAAACGACAAGTCGTTCGTCTTCGTCCCAGAGCAGCACTGCAACTCAAGCCGTCACCCGCGCGCGCTCTACGCCGTGCCGGTCACCTCCTGCGCCTTGTGCTGCACGTACTGCCCGTACTCCTTCGCCTTCTCCTTCACGTCCCTCGCCGTGTCCGCGATCTTCGCCCTCGCGTACTCCACCTGCTCCTCCCCCGCCGGGTGCTTCCCAGCGAAGTACCTGTACATCCACGTCAGCGCCGTCGCCGCCGCCGCCCCGAAGCCGCCGGACGCCAGGAACCCCGCCGTTATCAGGGCCACCGCGATCCCCGCCGGCACGAGGATGGGGCTGAACAGCACCATGATCGGCGTCGCCACGATCAGCGCGAGCACCGTCCCCGTCAGGGTCAGGCCGGAGAGGACGAGCAGGGCGCCGCCGATCGTCGTCGCCGTCGCTACCTTCACCGCCTGCCGCGCCGGCGGGCCCCCCTGGTGCGCCACGTGGGTAACGTCCGTCCTGTGTCGCTGATCGGACATGGTGGTTCCGTCGGAAGCTCTTCCGCTCGCGAAGTTCGTGGAGGGAGATTACGCTCGATGCTCGAGGTGGGAGTGACGTCGATCGATGGAGATCGGGACGAGAGGCTGATCGCTATAAATAAAGGAGCCTTCGGCGTGACACGTGGCGAGATCGTGGCGTTGCGATGCGGGGTGTTGGTCGTCGGGGACACGGTTGGATCGCGTGGTGCGAGGAGAGCAGCTATGCATGGATGAGAGTCGACGAGAGAGTGACACCTCACATCGCGGCCGGCGACGAGTGTCTGAGAAGAGAGAAAACGACAACGCGTAGCCGCACCGAGAAAAGAACCCTAAAATTTCTACACAAACATTTTCTGTTTCGAGATTTTCACAGCATGCCTTCGAATATCTTGAAAGTTGCTAGGTAGTTAAGAATGAAATGACATTTGGTATTAGCTAAAAAAAATTTAAGAATTGAAAGAAATGCCATGCTTGTTTTGTAAAAAATAAACGAGCACAGAATATTGTGATTATCCATGTAAATATTTAAATATAAATTATTGATGATACTAAAAGTATTTTGTATTGAATATTTAATTTAAACGACAAAAACTATCATTTAAAAAAAAAAAAAACCTTTAAAAAAGCGCTTAGAAACTACGCCGTCGACATAGAAAGCAAATTTTATAAACAAAAGCACTATTTCCATTGATGAGGATCAAGCCCTCGCAAACATCAAGCAAGAGGCTTCAAATATACATTGGAGATTAACAAAATGTACCGAGTCCCGGCAAAACAGAGCTGGCAACGACAAGAGCAAAAGCACTACTTATTCCTTCTCCATATCCCATCCCAGATTAGAAATGCCATTTACAGACTCTGTGATTATGAGGTTGGACGACACACATATGTCATATGAACAAGACATAGATAACTTCAACATACGATGCACGGCAAATAGTTGCAGGAGGCAAAGGAGAAGCCATCTTTCCATGGATGGGTTACAGAACGGCAGCAACGCCATTAGAACCGGTTTTATCTTTGGAGTTCTCTCCATCCAGCGACGGCGTCGATGGTTCTTTCTCGTTCTTGTCTTCAACATCTCTGGAGGAGCCCAAGAAGCTGGGCTGGTTGGTTGAAGAGAGAAGTCTCGCCCACATCCTGTCGGTCACGACAACCTTCTTCCGCCCCGCGGTCACGCGCTGTTGATACAAAACACGGTGCAGAATACAATGATGATGAGGGGGAAATCATCAATTCAGTGTTATCACTATTCTATAATTATATTGAATAGAAAAAGGATACGAATCTAGCCAAGATGGCTTCCCATGTGCCTAGACATAAAGCAGTGGGGTGCTTCTTGAAATAATTGGATGTGGATGCACAACAGTACGAGGTACAAAATGTTGATCGACATACATGGAAAGGAATGTAGGCATGTCTCGCATTGACCGGTCCGACAGTGAAGCCCGAATATCCGGCCATCGCTCCATGAATTGCACTGTGGGCTAAAAGTGTGCAGTAATTATTGTCAGACGCATTGCTTGGAACAGCCCGGATCATGTAGGTAGGATCTGCCAAAACTCTATGGTAAGTTCAGATTTATTTCAGGGTTATCTAGCTAGGGCTCAGAAAGGATATAACAAAATAATAAAAGACAAAAAGAGAGGAAGAGAAGGTGGAGAAGCAACCTATGAATTTCAGGTTAATAGGCATCATGTCCTCAGTCGCAAAATGATCCTATATTCACGAGAAATTGATACATGGTGTCACAAAACAGGGGGGTTGAAATGATTTTGAAAAGAAAAAAAAGACAATATACTCAAGCATATTGCATTGGTACAGTTGGCATCATAATTATCACCGCAGAACTATAGTACATGATCAAACAATACCTTTATTCTCTGAGATATCCATAAACCAAATTCCTTGCTTTCTAAGCCCTCTAGCTGATTTCTGGTCTTCTGGTTCTGCGGGATTAAGCCCGCTGCTGCTCCTTCAGCTATCACAATAACCATGTGTCCATTTTCTTTAAGCCTTTTCTTAATATATTCCAAAAGGCCACCTTTTCCCTCAAGAAAAAATGGTGACTCTGGAATGAGGCAACAATCCACATCTCTGCTGGCTAGCGTAGCATACATAGCAATAAAACCTGCAAGATGAACCCCAACAAGATACTAAAAGAAAAGCTACGAAGAGAGGGCTGAAAAGTAAGAAATGTTGTTGATATGACAAAGGAAGCTGTGGATACACACTGGCTGCAAGACGAATGTGCAGAGACTGAAAATATAGAGTTTCAAAAAGGCATATGAGTCTCACCACTGTAACGTCCTATTAATTTCACCACTCCGATACCATTACAAAAACTTTCAGCTTCAACATGAGCAGCTTTAATCGCACGCTGAGCCTCCTCAACAGTAGTATCAAATCCGAAAGATTTGTCAATGACCTGAATAAATAAAGCAGATGATCCTAAAGTTAGGACAGAACAAGCTAGTCGTGCTGAACCCTCCAAAAGTTGTTGACAGCAAGTACCAGGATGTCATTGTCTATGGTTTTGGGGATCCCAGCAACAGCTACTTTGAGGCCACGGCGTCTCACTTCCTGACAAGAGAAGATGTCTACACTAGTGATTTATACCAGACAAAAGATGCATAAGTAAGCATTATACAATATGTACAGAGGTGGAGAATGCCCCACCATAAAGGGGGTGGATACAGAACATTCACATCAATGGCACTGATGTGAGTGTTAAATATGGGACTTTCAAATTTCGATAGTTAATGACATAGAGCTCTAACCATTATTTTAGGTTGATGGCACATTCTAAACATAAGAGGACATGAAAGCAACCTTCATTATTAATCCACTGTTTCCCAAAGACACTGCTTTTTTAGGTCTTCAAAAACTAAACGGGCGAAGGAGAAACTGGAAAAATACAGTTTTACTGACGAATGTTCGAAAGCATGTCAATTTTCTTAATTCTTATGTTTCTCCATGATTATTCACCCACAGGACGTGCTCCGTTCCAAAGTAAAACCCAAATACACCAGAAAGGCCATTTCGTCAATACCCCCATTTTTGGAAGAAAACCCAAAGATTAGCACAAAAAAGCAAGCCTAATGGAGGGCCTAATAAATATTACTAGAAATGTACAGCATGTGATGCAAAATGAACATTAAAAGATCGTTTCCAGAATCTATGGGAAGTTTGCAGATTAAAAATACTTTTCCTCAGTAGCTAAATAACTTGATACATATATTACATTTTACATTTCCAAAAAGCAAGTAATCTCATGGTTCTTTTCTCTGTATATACAGTTGGAGATTTGAAAGTCAGGTGTATTACAATTGGGAACAAAATGATCTTAAGGAGGGGAACTTCTCCTTAAGACCACTTTCAAAAAGTTGGAATGAAAAAGGCAGTCAAATCCAACCAATCCCGATTGCAAGTCTGGAACAGTATAGAGAAGGCGAGACTAGACTGTCTGAGCAAACTTTTTGACATGATCTTAAGAACCAAGCAAACGCTAGAGAAGCGGAGAGCAGTATTTCACCACATTTCTGTAAGAATAAAGAAGATTTGTAGAAATGTCCAAACTACAAGGCAGTAAAGAATAAGTCGCATCACGGAATTCTAATTTGTAAGAACCCCTAGTGAAGCATCAGCTAGGGCAAGAGACTCATATTTGAAGAAACCAATGTGAATTTATGCAACAAATCATGCCATCTACTTATTGAGGATGTTGATCGAGACACTTGAGTCCAGCAGACAAATGGCAACACAAAATGCATAAATCACATCCTGCAATGCAGAACTCTACCTCACAAATTAATTCCGCTCCCTTTTGAGCTCCATCGCCTCCAATGATATAAACCTGGGCCATCATAAACAACAGTCACTTGAAGCATTCAAGGAAATCAAATAATCTTAAGTTCATTAAAAAAGGGGGAAAAGGGTTAAATGAACTCAAGAAAGGTAAAGGAACAGAATAAGTTGAACTGACCTGATTAATACCACGATCCTGAATGCTATCGACTATCTTTTTGTTATCATAGCCGCCTCGTGACGTCCCCAGGACGGTGCCTCCACGTTTATGTATGTTGTTGACAACTTTGGGTGATAAATCAATGAAATCTCTAGAATAGAAACCTTTGTACCCTCCCTAAATGTAGAAATCTTAAGATTGTCAATTAAGAATACCATATAATAAATAGCATAATTTGCATGCAAGAAAAAACTACGACATAGGGTATATGAAACTTCATCTGCAGGATGATGTTAACAATGTCCATGTAGTAAATGTTGTCAATGCAGCGAGAATGTTTCTCTCCTGATATAAACAGCATGCAGGATCCTCAATTTGACCAAGAGATGTCCAAAGTGTGCTTGACATTTATAATTCATTAAGTACTGATGGTCCCAAAGCAAAGCATTTACTCTAAACCCAATTACTCCCGTAATCAATACAATTCCATTTCTACCATCTCTAGATTGCTTCTGCACATCAGGTACTATGAAGCTATGCAGCCAATATCTTCGTTCTCTAATGACTGACCAATTTCTAGTCCAATGACTTGCCACAAAAAACAGTTACTCATTTAAAGCAGAAAAAGGATCAGATATGCATAAATGGAAGGACTAAGGAGACGATCAAAAGGAATAACCTCGACATATATCATTTGATTGCAGCTGTCATATCTGGAAAATAAGTATAATCTGCTAGAAGCATGCAATGACATGATTACTCACCTCTATTCCCAGCACTTTGCTGACACCATACATGTGGTACAGGCCACACACAAGTTCCCTGATCACTGTGTTCACCCCTGGGCAAAGTCCCCCGCATGTCACAATACATGCACGTACTTCATCTGATTCAAAGTACACCTGACCAGCTCATACATTACAAATGAGGGGAGGGAAATGACTTATCACTTACAGCTCCAAGATAATTTGCAGTGTCATACATACCCTTTGGCGAGGTCCTGCACGTCGAAAATGAATCCCTCTTTGACTGTTCTTGTGAACAACAACCTGCCAACGTTTCAAGAAAGAGATTAGAATGAAAGGTCTAAAACTTGAAACTCAAGCCTAATTGTTACATTTCTCCGCAAATCATCTATGGCTACAATCTATTAAAACAACCGAGACCCGAATATACTGGTTGTCTAGCAGGAAGAGAAAACTTTCCAGTAGCTGTTGAGGACTGCTAACGCACCTAAAGAAGCAGAATATGATTTTCCCCAAAAGCCAGATCATAATCTTGAATCGGTACATAAATCATGCATGACCTATATGGAAAACAATTCATCTGAAGACTAAAGGTGCTTCAAATCCAATTCAATAGAAGAACTTACAGTTTGAGCAACACTGGCATCCACGTTCACAAAGTATTGCCTGTGATAGATAAGAATATGTACAGTCATAAGCCATGAAAATGAGTGAATTGTTAATAGGAAATTTCCACCAGATAAATAAACAAGAAACTCCCACTCACTTGACCACTGAATATGCAGGGTGGGACTGTAATGGATTGGGATATGTCTGCAATTCAAAATAGGGAGAAGTAGATTAAATTGGTATATAATGAAAGGGGGCTATGCTGAAGAATGCAATTCCACTAGGCCCATAGCCGTATTGCCATAAGCTCGTTAAGGGTACATTTGTTTCGTAGAAAATTAATGAGTTAGAAAACATTTTCCTAAAAAGAATCACTTGTATCTCTTACAAAAATGAATGAAAGAAAAATATTTTCATTGTCCACAAAAATATTTAGACATAAATTTTTGTTGATAATGAAAAGTTCTCATTGACCTATTATTTGAAAAGATAAAAGCAATCATTAAAAAAAAAAATGTTTTCTCAAACATTCAATTTCCATAAAATAAACCGAGCCTAAAATCCATGCATTATTCAGAAGAAGAATAGAAATATGTGTGAATACAGATATTGTCTAAGTTCAGTGGCAACTTCTAAACGTTCCTGAAAAGAAGCATCATTCCATCACCTTGGGAACTTTTTACTGTCCAGAAGCACTTGCTACTGCCATTTCATGCAGTCATGCTCACTTGCCTAATTAAATTGAATATATGCCATAGCTTAGTTAGCCAGTGGGTACGTGATCTTCCAAAAGTCAGCATGTAATGTCTCAATTCCTCTCTAGATCTAACTTAATGCTGAACTGGACTAACTAGGATCATCACTCGATTCATCTTAACTACAGTGAACACTCGAAGCTACACAAGAGCTCTTTGCTTCCTCAGAGATCAATATGATTTCAATCCACAGTCATTGCCGGATAATAATTTCCGCCACAAGTTCCCCATCAATCTGATTATTCAGTCAATTCAAACCAAAAGTTTGCAACCTTAGCAACTAAAGCACGCGGTGGACATAAGTTCGTTCTTCACAGGACACGAGCACCTAGACACCGCTAACACATGTACTTGGCGACGACTTTTCCCAAAGCCGATCGTCCAAAAACCATAGCCTCTACCGCATATGCATCCGGCACAATTCCTAATATTCACCCAGCGTACCCGTGACATACCCTGATGACATCAAACAATCCGAGAACAGGAGCGCCATAGCCATTAAATGCCATCGAAACGAGCAAACAGTAGAACTGAAGCATAATCCTCGACAGAGAAAGACGGTACCGAAATGCCGGCGATGTAATCGGACAGATGAGGCACGTCTTCGAGCACGTAACCGGCGTCGCCCTTGATCACCTTGAAACGCGAATCGCTCGAGGAATCCATCGACTCGAGATGCTCCAGAAGAAGGAAACTCCCTCTCTCCCTGTTCCGTTCAGGCTACCGAGTGGTCTCGAAGGTTATCTTTCGACTCCCGATGTTCGACGAGCGACGATGGATCAAAGCGAACGGGAGAAGTCCATGGAAGCGGAGTTTTAAAGCCTCGGGGGGAAGTAGAGGCTCCGCCATTGGACAGGGTGGTGCGAAGGGACGTGGAGAGGCATCGGCATGGTTACTGCGGCGGCGCGCCGGCGGTTTCGAGAAGACTGGTGGCGGCATTTTGATTTCTGCGACTGGTGGGTGGAGTCCGCGGGGTTTCTAATTTTTTATAGTTTTTGTATTATCCTTTCCAGGGAAAAAATTACCTCAATATAATTATTTTTAAGATTTAATGCGTTCATTAATTTTTTTTTAGGGTTCGTTTATTTAGAAGAAAATTGTATCGTTTCTGAAAAATGTTTCCCAAACTCTATTCTCCAGTATTAGATTGAAACTTGAAAAAGATCTAAAAAATATTTTCTAGTTGATTGGTAAGGACAATATGGTAGAGAAAATTACCAAAAAAGTTGTATTTTTAATTATTATTTTATTTTATATGTACTTTCTTCTTTTTCTTCATTAAGTAGTTTGTCGTGCTTGGTGACCAGCCATAGCACGCTCTAGCCTCAACCAATGAAGAAAAAAATAAATAAATAAAATTGAATATTTTTTAAATATTTTTCTAAGAACAAGCCTTTCATCAACCAATGACCTGAGTTCAAGTTTTGATGACCAGTGCACGACTTTTGTGGCATCGAGCTTGAGGGTCAGGATGAGAGCTTGAGCATTGGGGATTTGAGCACGACATTTATAGACCAAGCTCGAGTGTCGGAGCATCAGTGAGAGCACTAAGAGTTCAGGCCCGGCTCAATGGACCTGGGCATGCGTGCAGAGGTTTTAGGCCCACGCACTGGAATCACAAGCCCGACCACTGGAAACCTAGTCCTACACATTGTGACCTAGGAGGGCACCAACATTAGAGGAAAATTTAAATTTTTGAGTCCAAGCACTGATACATACTTATATTTAAAAAATGTGTTTTGATTCTTTTAAGAGTTAATATCCCGGAAAATCCCAAACTGGTACGCTTATAACAAATTTACTCAAAACTAATTTTTTTGCCATAAAAAACACAAAAATAGTATATCCATGATAAATTTACCCCAACTAATCACAAAAAAAAAACCTAAAATTGTACATTTATGACAAATTTACCCAAAATTAATTTATTTGACCGTCAAAAACTCCAAACTGGTATATTTGTGATAAATATACCTTCCATTAAATTTGATTAATATTACAAAAAAATCATAAAAAAATTGTATAACTATGACAAATGAAGAATAAAAATCCAAAAGTAGTATACCAACCAACTGTCACGTGTCATTCAACTTAATAATTTGATGGCAAAATTTAACGAAAACTAACAAAGGGTAAATTTATCACAAGTGTACCGAGTTAGATAAATTTGTCAAAAGTGTACTAGTTTTGAGTTTTTTGTAATTAAAAAATTAGTTTGAGGTAAATCGTCACAAGTATACTTGGTTTTGGATTTTTCAAGATATTAACCCTTCATTTAAAGAGAAAAATCATTTTCTATTTACTAAAAAGTATTTTCTATGACTCGTTTTCCCAAGTGAACTAGACGTTGGAAAATGAGGAAAATAATTTTTGCAAAACAAACGGAACCTTAAAGGTGCAAAAAGGTAATACATAGATCTCATATTATGCAACCTTGTTCAATTGTAAGCCATTATTGCCATTGTCTTACATGGTATGGTTAGCGTTAATGTAGACAAATTTGTAATAATTTAATTATTCTTTATGTTCTTTTTTCCTTTCCTTTTATCTCTATGATCACCAAATCATCCAAACAATATCTGATTTTGATTTTTTGTTCCAAGATTAGTTTGGGAACAACATTGCGTTTGATAAAATTTTTATTCCCAGGAACAAATTTTGTCATCGGGAACAGATTTGGAGTAGAATCAATAATTAAAAAAAAACGACTCTTGTTCTAGGAACCAAAAAAGAATAATAAAAATAAAATGGAACCCTTCTCTCCCCTCCTCTGTTGCCATTCGCCACTGTCCGCCATTGCCAGTCGCCGCCATCTACCGGTTGCTGGCAACTAGTTCGGCAAGCTTGACGAAGGCTCACCGGACCAGGGCAAGGTCCGATGAGCTCGCCAGAGGCAAGCCCAACCATCGACGAGCCTCACCGGTGGCTAGGTGGGCCTCACCCAACCCCGGCGAGGCTGGCCTGGCCACTGGCAAGGCTCGGCGGACAAGGGTCGGCCGGCCTAAAGAAGAATAAGAAGAATAATAATAGGAGAAAAAAGGAAAAAAACAAAAGAAAAAAAAGGATAAAAATTATAAAAATTATTTAAAAATTAAAAATAAATTGATTTAGAACATAATCAATGAACATGGACCAAACATAATTATATTTCATAATAATTTTTTTGAACAGTTACCAAATAGCTTAAAATATTTAGAATATGTTCATGATAATAGAATAAAATAATCATTTCTGATCAGAATCTATTCACAGGAATAAAATTATTACAAAACGTGCCATAAACCTTAGTGATGGCCGACTGTTGGCTAGAGATGAGAGCTAGCAAGGTCGCCTCACCATGGCTAAGCATGGGCGAGGCTTGCCCTTGCAATTGCTAGCTGAGCTTGCCAGTGTGGGTGAGTTTCATCAAAGGATAGTGAGGTCAAGTGATGTTAACAACCGGTTAGAATAATAAGGGAAGAAAAATAAAAGAAAGAGAAAGAAAAGAATAAAGTGGTCAATTTTAAAAATACATTTTTTTGGATCATTACAAACGGAATGTCAGTTATAAAAACACAACACTTGGTGATTTTGTTTAATAATTTTTGAAAAGATACAAGTAGAGACTTCCTAGGAAGGATTGTATTTTATGGTCCTAAGTCGACGATAGACGACCCCTGATTGAACTTTGCGCAGAAGGTTCGCGCTAACTCTTTTTAATTCCAGGAGGCGCCGCCAAAAAAAAAAAAAAAAAAGAAAAGAAAAAGAAAAAAGAAATCGTAATAACAACGTGTCCATGCCTACTAAGCAGAACGTGATTGGTCCGTCACTCATCATTTCCGCGACAAGTCATATTAAATTTTCCAGACGAGATTTGATAAATTCATATCGAAACATCCTCGCTTTTTCCAAGTGCTCCTCCTCCTCCAAGAAAGCCCTGGAAGAGGAAGCGGAAGGCCGTCGGAATCGGAAGGTCGCCGGAATCGGATTCTCAATTCGCTCAAATGTCGTCTCCGGCAGAGTAATCTCTCTCTCTCTCTCCATGTCCTCTTCCTTTGCTTCTCGCAGCACGTCGTGCTCGCAGTCTATCATTGCATTCGTCCGCATCTGCATCTGGATGCTTGCAACTCGAGCATCACGCAGTTTCATGGCGGTTTGTACTGTTTCTTTGACTGGAATCCGTTGAAAAATTTTGATTTTGGGAGCTTCGAATAGGGAAAAATGGCAGATCACTGGGTCTTGCTTGAGAATTAACTGAGAATGTTCGAATCGTTGCTTTGGAAGGTCCTGCGGTTTATTTCGATATTTAGGCTTCTTGAAGGCCAACAAGGGAATTTGATGGCATATAGGATTTGATAGGAAAAAATTCCGGTATGTGCTTGAATGGATTTTCTGTGAAGCAGAGGTAGGTGTAGGAATCTGAATGTTGAAAGTGGTAGGATAGGGCTAGGTCCTGTTCAATGGCGTTAAGGAATAGACGATGAATTACATTTCTGGAATGCATACAGGTCTTCTTGTTTGTTAATGGCGTTGTCTTGTGGAACACTGCTTTTCTCATGGGATTACCCGGGAGTAATGTCCGGGGAGCTGCAAGAAATTCGGAAAAATTGTTGTGATGGATGCTATGTTTAGGAAAATCTGGCTGCACTGTCATTTTAGTACCAAGTTCATGAAATTAGGAGCTTGTCCGCATATTCATATGCTCTCTGTTCTGGGACAACAAGTACACTAATATTTATCTCTTGTTGTTAGGACCTAAGGATAGAGCTGCTCAGTTCTATTCTAGATTACTAATGCCGAGATGTTATGGTTCACTATTGTTGTTGTTGGATTTTAAAATATCGACAAAATTGCACTAGTTTTGAGTGGATTATTTCTTTGTCGGATTTTGACCAGTGTTGTGGACGAACATATTATATATCTCTCTGCATCTATTTCAGATTCTACAATTCTCTTCCGCCAATAAGCAAAGCTTTTGGAACCATATGTGTAGCAACGACAGCAGCATTTCATTTGGGATTGCTCAATCCTTACTACGTTGCATTACTGTATGCACCAATATTCAAACAATTCCAGGTGTGGGTTATGTCTGAATGAATTCCATTCTTCTTCACATATTTTATTAATGCAATTATTTTGTTGCACGATTTTCTTAGATACATCTGCCCGTAAACTTTTTATGTTTATACCATATACTCCATGGTTGTAGCCACATCATGCACCAGTTTTGTATGCCTAAGGATCTCAGCACCTTCATCATCATTTTTTTTTTCTCGAGAAACAGTCTAGTTCACTGAAGTTATGTTCTGACTTTTTTTAGCAGAGACAACAATCTGTTACCCTGAAGTTAGTTTCTAACTTTTAGCAGGAAGGTTCTGGCCATTGCCTACCCATAAACAGCCTACTTGCTTTTAAGGATTGAGAGTATCCAGAGTTTCTTAAATCAAGTGAGACAGACACCACCACTTAATAAACATGGAAGGAATTACCATAAGACGCTTATCTTATGGTCTGATGATTTTGTTTTTAATTAGATGTTTAGGAGATGCCTGGTTTCAAAGAGTCCCTATCTTCATCTCCAATTATTTACTCACCATTCCATTTTTTCCTTTGTGTCTTTCTTTTCTATCTTTGCTGCAATGTTGATTTTGACATACTGTTTCCACTTGTATTTGTTTCTCAGGTTGAAGTAGAATATCTGACAGACATTTTATTCATTTTGTAGGTCTGGAGGCTTGTCACTAATTTCTTTTTCCTAGGGAAGTTCTCTGTTAATTTTGGAATTCGTCTGTTGATGATGTAAGTACCTCATAGATTATCTAAAAAATGTACCTTCTAAATTGTTGTACCTCCTACATTACTCATGATGCATATGTCTGCTCCATTAAGGATTTATGGAGTTATTATCTAGCATTATAGGCTGATAAGTCACATCATACCAGCAGAAATAGATATTTATTGTTGTGGTATTATTTAGGCTAGTTGGAGAACTGCCACTTGAAACCTATTTGTGTGCTATGTGATTATGTAGACTGCTATCTTTTATTGTTGCAGAGCCAGATATGGAGTTCAACTTGAGAAGGGCCCATTTGACAGGCGAACAGCAGATTTCCTATGGATGATGATTTTTGGGGCATTCTCCTTATTGGTCTGCATTCTCTTTAATTAACAGTTGTTGCGATTCTTGGTTTAGACCAGTTAAATGGGCGATTCATGAGTTTTTTTTTTTTTTGTAATTAATTTGTGCTTTTAGGTTTTAGGAGCCATCCCTATGCTGTGGACTCCCTTCCTAGGGGTTTCCTTGGTTTTCATGCTTTTGTATGTATGGAGTAGAGAGTTTCCAAATGCGCAAGTTAGCATTTACGGACTGGTAGCTCTGAAGGTATGTTTTCATCTTCCATAAAAATGGCTAATTTTTCACTGCAGTATCACTTCAATCATCAGTATGTTGGTCCATTGGTACAGAATAAGAGGATTTGTTTTGCTTTTTTCTGCAGGCCTTTTACCTACCTTGGGCAATGCTTGCATTGGATGTTATATTTGGTTCACCTTTATTACCAGACCTTCTCGGGATCGTTGCTGGACATCTCTATTACTTCCTGACCGTGCTGCATCCTCTTGCTGGTGGGAAGGACATGCTAAGGACTCCAAGATGGGTGTATCCTTTTGTTTGCATCATATTTAATTAGGAAGAAAAGGTGGCCAGAAATAAGTTTTAGAGGTATTTTGGGACTTCTTCCTTTAACACAAATATCTGGCTTTCCAAAGAGCATTATTAGTCACCATCCGATAGCATTAAAAACAGATCGCAAGGAAGTGTTGCACCCCTATGTCTGTCAAACATCCTCTAGCTGCAAACAGAAAAAGGGCCATGCATAATCCAGTGCATTTTTAATGGTTTGAGGTTGGTTAGGGTGATTATAATTGGCAATTGCATTACTGATACATTGCATGCATTTATGGTGTATGCCATTTGGAGTTCAAACCATATAGAAGGTTCCTTGATCTCTGTCCTCATATTTTCTTGAGCAAAGTTTCTCTGACAAGACATCATCACTGGTAAATGTCAAAATGTGTTTATTTTGCTCTTTTAGATAATTCAACAAAATGATTAGATTTTATGTCTGCTTCTGTGGTTAGATATTGTAATGCATGCGAAAGGTAAAATGTGATTGTAATTGGCCCATTACTTGTTTAATCGGAAATGTCTTGTTTTGAAACTTGCATCATAAAAGTTCTAGTTTATGCAATATGTTCTGATTCTGTCTGAAAACTAGAGATTGGACTTTGGCATATGACTCTAATCCCTGTGATGGTGAGCTCCTTGACCTGGAGCAGACACAAGCTTGTTGCAAGATTGCGGTTGGGACAGCCGGCACAAGTTCGCTCGGAACCAGAGAGGTCAACTGGGACGGCTTTTAGTGGAAGAAGCTACCGGTTGGACAGATGATCTTTCTTTCTGGTAGCTTGGAAAGCGATGGTGAATTACTGCTTTCTTCTACGTAGAAAATAGCATCAGCAGGAGAAACGGAAAATCTTTTTGTAAGAGACTAGGCTTAAGTCAGTAATCAATAGATCTAATTCTTTACATCTTTCCTGCTTTTTTGCAGCATGCTTTGTAACATCGGTGGTTTTAAGGAACTTCAACTTAGAATAAGCTCTGTCTCTCTCTCTCTCTCACACATACATACAGAGTAGTGTAGACAAAGGACAATGACATTTGCCCATAAAAAAATTGACAGCAAATTAAATCAGCTCCTGATTTATAAAATGACAAATAATTAACTGAAATCTCTATTGCATTAGGATCAATTGTATATAATGCCTGTGTAGAACCCGATATATAAATATATATATGCTTTTGATTTTTTTTTATCTGTATGGACGGTTTTGCATATTGAATGAGATAACATTTTGATTTTTTTTTTGGAAGAAATTTTAGGAAAATAGTAATATTTTCTAATGTTTGTCTAATACTAAAAAAAGATGTAAAATATGTTCAATTGTTTGGATTTTTCAAATAGACATAGGGCGTGTGGATCATCATTCTGAAGGGACTTTCGGCCTCCAAAAGTCTTTAAAGGAAATGTTGGATTGTTTGATAACTATTTTGAAATGGCTCCAAAGTGGAAATTTAGCTTTTCAGGATTTGGTCAAATATTGAAATTTATTCTTTTTCTTTCCAATAGTTACAATCCTCATTCTTCAAATTTTTGATTTTGCTCTCATTATTTTTTTAAATGCTAAAAAAATCAAATATATATAATTTTTTTTTAAATACCAACTCTTCACTAGTTTGATAAAGGGCTATGGCCATTGGCGAGCCAAATTTAATGCTAGTGATTGTCAATCAAGGTTGCTTGACCTTCGATGGGGGTTGCACAATCTTGGCGAGGGTCGTCGGAGGTCGTATGACTTCGGCGACTCAAGAGGCGTGCGACCCTTGCCCTCGGTGGGGGCGACCTTGATCAACCTTAGGCGACCTTGATCGATAAATCTGGCACTCATTTGGCTCACTATTAACGGGACGAAGGGTTTAGTATTTTTTTTTTTTAAAATTTATATTTATATATATTTTTATTTTTTAGCATTATTGTCAAAATTTATACTTAAAAAGTTGCACGTATATATTTTTTTTTTCAATTTTGACAAAAAAAATTTTAAAAACTAATATTACTCATTCAAAAGGCTTTTCAAATACGTTTTTTTTTTCACCAAATGACATTTCTCTCAAAATTATTTCTCAAAGCATAATTTACCAAACGGTTTTTGCATTAATTCAAAATCCTTTAGGCTAAATTGCTTTGCATCTTTCCAATGAATTTTCAAAATGCTAAACCAAATGTACTCATACACTATTTAGGTGCTAGTAACCAGCTCTCCCGATCTTGGTAGCTTTACTCTCCTAATCGGTGTAGTAAATGTCTGTCCGTAGTAAGTGGTATGAGCACTAGAATCCTAAATTTGGCCAAGCAAGGCATCGGGGATAGGGCATGGGCAACTAGCTCAATGCACCTAAGCATAAAGCGCTAGGATTTGAGCATCAACACTAGGTTCGTGAGCCTAACTTCAATGGTACTAGCCTAGGCTCCGAAGACCTAATCCAGGAGATCGAGAAATAAGGTTGGGGTTTTTGTTTTTGGGCTCCAAGTTTCAGTTCAAATGCTGATATATAGTCATATTTTGAAAAATAATTTTCAATTTTTAAAGAGAACCAATTTTCTAGATTTAAACATATGTTTATTGTTAACAAGAAAATATTTTCCTAATGTCTTGTTTTTCCAAGCGAATCAAATATCGAGAAATGAGGAAAATATTTTCTCCCAAAAAAATAAAGCCTAAATTCTTCAGAAGATCTATCGTTCCAATCCCTTGCTATGATTAATTCCTGTCTGCTTTTTTCCTTTTCGTGGAGGACTGATGCACATGCGCCAGAAGCATTACCCACATGCAAGCAATCACATCCCCATTTACATATTTTCAGTTGAAGGAAAATTGATTTATTTGAATTTAGTTAATTAGATGGGCTTATAAAAAGGTTTAGTACCATACGATAAATGATTAAGAAATAAATTATCATTTTTCAAGTTATCAATGCGATATCTTTTTGGATTTTAAAATAATAGAATTCGCTCCTTTTTCTCGAGAAGACATCGCTGTAATTTGCTTTCCAAGGAAAGTCGTTCCGGTTCCGTTGATTCTAATGAAATTGGGCGCGCTTCCACCATTTTCCTTTTTTTTTCCTTTTATTTTTTCAAGAAAAAGAAATGGTGGAGCAATTATCATCTAAAAAGATAGTTAAATAATTTCATAAACGCCTTTTGAAAGGTCGGAGTGGGTCCCGCCCGGGAAAAAGGAAGGAAGACAGAGCAGCACCTTAGAATAATCCACGCTGGAGATGTTGAATCCGGGAGCTCCCCCCCCATTCAGTAATCACCCCCACGCGCGTGCGCCCGCACACGCGCGCAACGCGCCAACTTGCGAAGCTTAATTCTAACGCAATCCCTTTTCCTCCGCTATATCTTGAATCTTCCCCCCCGTTCCCTTCCCATTCCTCCTGCGCTCTCGCATTTCAGCTCAATCAAAACCCCCCCCTCGATCGATCGTGAAGTGACGGACGGGCGAAGATGTCGTGGCAGCAGTACGTCGACGAGCACTTGATGTGCGAGATCGAAGGCAACCACCTCGCCGCCGCCGCCATCATCGGCCACGACGGCAGCGTCTGGGCGCAGAGCCCCAGCTTCCCCCAGGTTCATCTCTCTCTCTCTCTCTCTCTCGCCGCCGCGACTTCTCGTTTCGGGATCCGTCGATCGAATGTTGATTCTGTTTGCTTCCTTGAGGTGGCGGTGGAGTCTCCGATCGGTTACTGGATGTGGCATTAGTCTGTGTGATTTCGGCGCTTGTTGCTTTTGTTCGACGAGTTTTCGTTTTTCTTTTTCTTTTTTTGGTGGGAATTAAGTGTTGAAATGGGCGGGGTTGCAAGATCTGTTGTGCTGGTATGGTTGTGATTCGGTCGGTTATGCGCATCGGATTCGGCTGGGACTGGTGAGTTGGGAGTGATGGAGTTCAGGCATGTCTGTAGTTGGACTTGATCGGATCAGCGGCCCGTGTTTGTGCGGTGTAGCTATTTTGGAGTTGTGGGAGACGATGATGATTTGGCAATGTGCTGTGGTCGATACTGTTTGAATCCGCGTCGTGATAAGAATGGTACGCGAATCACCAAGAGCAGTGGATTGTACTTACTAGATCCGGTGTTACGTGTTCTGAGATTAGCTTTCTAGGACACAAGGAAATCTAATTGTCTTAAAGGAGAAAGGTCGGAGGTATAGTTTAGTTGCTTCAAAGAATTAGACTGAAGATTGGTGGTGCATTCTGTCAGAGTTGGTCATCTTATCTCATTAGTGAGTGGCAATCGGCAGGATTTATCATTTGGCATGCACGCGGTTGTGTGAACGCTAAAGGTTTAGATTTCCTTGTCTATCTGATGAACAATCAGAAAGATGTTATGTTAGCATCAATTACGAGACCGAAATTAGAGACTGTGTGAATTGTTCTCACTTACTGATCGTGCATTCTCTTGGTCTTCAATGAGTATAGGTTTGAAGCTGTTTTATCTAGATAAAAGTATTGATTTTTCCCATTCCACTCATGTTGCACATGTTGCTCAAGTGGATAATACTTCCTGCCAATGAAGAAGCATTGCATGTATCAACACATTGGCCATGATGCATATTCCATGTGTTCAGTTTGTGAGCATTAAAGATTTATGAAAAGCATTATTATCATAAATAAGTTTTATCAGGTTATAATCTTCTTTTACATTAAGCAATCTAGTCAAACAAGAGGACTGTAGATTGGACAGTATTGATGTGATTGCGCTTTACCTTTTCATTTCTGCAATCCACCTGTTCTTATTGGAACTATGAGTATAACTTTTGTGGCTGTGTGTTGCTGTGCAGTTTAAGCCCGAAGAGATAACTGGAATAATGCGTGACCTTGACGAGCCCGGGACGCTTGCGCCGACTGGGTTGTACCTTGGTGGAACAAAGTACATGGTGATCCAAGGTGAACCTAATGCTGTTATCCGTGGCAAGAAGGTAAGTTTTTTTTCATTGAGGCATCACATGGGATGCCTATCCTTTTCAGTGTTATGCGATTGGAAACATTGTTTCTTCCTTTATATCGGTTTCAACTTGTTGCCCTGTTTCCAAGTCACAATGAGGGATATCACTTGGATGGATTGTGTGATGGTCATGATATGTTTAACAGTTCATCATAGTTATTCTCTTGCTGAATTTAATAATAATCGTGTCAAAGTGCAAATCTTGCATGTGATGGATTTCGCCCTCAATCTTCTGTTGATGATGGATGATCGTTCTAAGTTCCCTTTTTGTGAGGCCTAAGAGGTTTCTGGTTTTACTAGAACCATTAGGGGTGTCAAAAACCGAACCGAAAACTGAACCAAACCGAACCGAAAAATTCGGTTCTTTCGATTTGGTTTTCATTCGATTCAAGTTCTCATTAAAAATCGAAATTTTTTTTATTGGTTCGGTTTTTATCGGTTAACCGAACCGAACCGAACCAAAAAACCTTTAAAAGCTTATTTCTTGGAAATACAACAGAAAAAAAAAAAAAAAAAAAAAAAAAAAAAAACAAATGCAAATACCGAAAACTAAAAGTTGAAAACCAACAACCGAAAAACCGAACTGAACCGAACCATTGACACCCCTAAGAACCATTACCAAATGTTGCCTCTTAATTTGGAATGTGTAAATTTTGCTTGATGAACTTTTCTTTTAATGGTTGCTTATGCATGATGAAGTTCTCGTTTCTGACTTTTCGATCTTCTGAACTAAGCAAGTGAACTATTCTCTGCCATCTCTTGCACTGATGGGATCTCCTATCGCTGCTCTGTTTGTATTTTATACTTCTTCCACCCTTGCTACTTCGCATCACTAAGTCGATATGCGATCTCAGGGCCCCGGAGGCGTTACCATCAAGAAGACAACTATGGCCTTGATCATTGGCATATATGATGAGCCTATGACTCCTGGTCAATGCAACATGATTGTCGAGAGGCTTGGAGACTATCTAGTCGATCAGGGTTTTTAGGCATGTCGGCAATGCATCATGGGATTTTTTTGGTTCTTCCCTGTTTTTGTATTGAAAAAGTTGTCGCTTCTTCCCCTTTCTTTCTGGAATATACTGGGCTTGCGTGTGTCTAAATGAGGTTGGAGTTGTTGCAGGTGATGCAGTTTCTTGTTTGGGGACATGGGAACCTCCGAGTACAAGGTGTTTGTTATCCGAGTGGAGATATTTATGGCTGTCTTTGTTTGATGAACCTTTCTGTCTTAAGTTGGTGTTCTACCCAAAGATGAAAAAAATTGGTCATACGAATGGAACTACTTACTGATAAGGATTATGTAAAGAAGAAGTACCCTCATGCACGAGAAAGCATTTCCTATCGCTTGTCAGCAAGACTCTGTTAACTTGAGAGAAAATGCCACCAAAAACCTCATTTTAAAACAGATCATTGAGGGAAAATCATTTCCTATTTGCTTACATTGTCGCTAGAAAGTAAATGGTATCGACATAGAATTTTTGTAACTCAAATGAAAAATTATATAACGAAATCTTGATGAAGATTAAATATGTCATAGAAATTTGGGGAAGAAAAAGTTTATATAGTAAATTTATAATAAAGAAAAATTTTTATAATAAATGTCATAATAAATATATTTCATTCTAATTTGTTGTGGTTGTACGCTAGTAACTAATTCATTAAAGGGGTTAATACTTTTAAAAATTCCAAACCGGTACACCTTATAACAAATTTATCACAAATTATCTTTTTGATCATGAAAAATTTAAATTGGATACCTTTGACTAATTTATCGAAAGTGATCATAAAAAACCATAAACTAATATATTTATGATAAATTTACTTCAAACTAATTTATTCGATCGCAAAAAACTTCAAATTGGTAAATTTGTAATAAATATATCTTTTGCTAAATTGAATTAATACCACAAAAAAATTACAAAAATTGTAAACTGTGACAAAATGAGCGTAAAATCTCAAATTGGTATACCGATCAATCATGTATTCATTTAATTTAAATGTGTAAAATTTAAATTTATAATGTATTAGTTTGTGATCAATTTGTCAAAAATATTAAATTTTGGTGGTAAAAAAAATAAAGAGTAAATTTATCGATATAGTTTGAGTTTTTGTATTAATCATTTACTATTCATTAAAGTCATTCGTGATAAATTCGATCAGCTAAAAATATAACCTATTAATTAAATAAAAAAATAAGGGGTTTTTGGTGGTCCAAAAAAAAATACGGTTTTGTTTAACAAAAAAATTTATAACAGATGTATCAAAATTTGAGATTTTTTTAGAAAAGAAACATTAACTTTTCTTTCTTTTCTTGAAGTCATTATTTTAATTCATTAAAGTCATTCGTGTTTTGCGAAAAAAGAAAAAATTCTAAAATAAAAAGTTTAAAAATAACCTATTAATTAAATAAAAAATAAGGGGTGAGTTAAATTTTGCTTTGGCATACGATATGAGCATGCCAAAAGAGACGTGCCGTATCGTCTGACTAGCTACATACGAACATTCTGCAAACCCGAGTCACTTCACAAATTTTGTCCCCATTCTAATGGACACGTGGATAAATTCGAAAGTAGCGTATCAATCGTAAAAAAAGATTGTTTTGCAATAACATAGTTTCATATGTACTTTGAATTTGAATTGGAAGTTAAGTTTCGATCTAGCCCAGCGCTAAACCTAAAGAAATTTGAGTAAACACTCGGGAGTCAGTCTCCTCCCTCTTTTTGGACGAAATCTGCTTCATTCACTTCTATAATGTTTGATTTAAGATGTCAACACAATATCAATAGCCCACTGGATGAGTTTGTTGCTCAATTTTTGTCGAGAAATCAAGGCTGTCCTAAATGGATGATAGATTGGTGAATTGAACTTGTAATCTTCAACTTTCTCATCAAGAGTACTCAATCAACCATCAGGTCGAGAGCCTGTGAATAATTGGCCAAAATATGGAGTTTGCTAGAAAACTTATATAAGGAAAGAGAGAGTTTTATAAAAGGGTAGGCTCATTATTGATCTTTTACTTTTACTCGAAAATCAAAATTGTGTTTCTATTTTATTTTTTTTTTCAAAAGCTCCCCTTACGTTTAAAAAAAGTTACCATTTAGTCCTTCCGTTATACCTCTCTTGTCGGTCAGTTTTTGCTGACATGGATTTTCTTGATTGCTAAAATAAATGCCAAAATATACATGTCATGCTAGAATTCTCTCAACACCATATGACACCAAATCAAAACACAAAAGAAAAGATAAAAGGAGGCAGAGAGATCATAACGATTACCATAACAGTAAGTTTTAGTTTTAAACACGTAGCCACCATGTTTTTTCTAGTTCAAACTCGTGGCCATGATCGTCAATTTGAGGTCGCAGCCATGGTCACTAGAACTTAGAAGCTCGCGGCAATCCTAGCAGCTAGATCTTTTCTAACTAGAAAACTCGAGATAATGACCCTCGATTGGAGCTCGTGGCTATGGTAGCGTTGTAACATTTCTATTTCCGAGAATAATTTTTCTTTAGAAACAATTTTTTCTATCTTTGTTCCTAGACAAGTTTTTAAACAGGAGAATGCATTTAGTAATTGTATAAAATTTATATTCTCGAAATAAAAATGCGTTTGATATAACTCTCAAATATTTTTATAACTTAGAATTTCTTTTAATTTTTAGATAACTTTGTTACATTTTTCTCCTTTTTATTTCATTTTATTCCTTTTTTTTTTCTTCTTCCTCTAGCTAATCGTCAGCCTCAATCATGGCTGGCTGGTGATCTACCAAATGGGAGCCGATGAGGTCACCTGCCTCAGGGGAGCCTTGTTATGCCTTGGTCAGCCACTACAAAGCTCAGGGCAACATCGGTGGGGGCCAACAACTAGCTAGGAGAAGAAGAGGAGGAAGAAAAAATGAAAGAAAAAGTTATAAAAAATAAAATGTGCTTGATACTTGAGTTGTTCTTGATTGTTTTTTTTTTTATTTCTATTCTAAATTTATTATTAGGAATAAATTTGTTCTTAGGAACAAAAATCTATATAAACGGATTTATGTTTTATTTTGTTATGGGAATAAAACAAGAAAAGGGAAATGGGAACGTTATTAAATGCGTCCCTAGGTAAGAATCATAGTTTTTCGCATTATGTGCGTTAAATTTTGCGTATTTTTTATTCGATAGGAGAAGAATATGTGAGAGGGAAAAGGTCAACACTTCAAAGAAGGGGAGGGGGGGCACAGAGAGCATAACAAAGTGATTTTGATTTTTCAGTTATAGATCGAAGAGAATCACATAAATAGTTTTAGTTTGACTCAATTTGTTTTTAAATTGTGACCCAATGCTTAACAAAAGGATTAAAAATATATAACTCAATATATTTTAAAATATCTAAATTTTTTATTTAATGTAGTCATCGAATTTTTTATATATATTCAACATAATTATTTAATTATATGCAAATATTTAATATTATTTATATTGAGCTATAATTCATGAATCGAATAAATTAAAAATACAAGGAATGCATTTCGTATTTAGCAAAAATTGAGGGATTATTCGTGTCGGTGTCTCCAAATAGGATTTGACATTATTGTCCCTCTCGTAGAAGAGGAGGCAAAACAAAAACGCATTTGCATTCCTCACTCGCTTTTATCTCGCAGTCTCCTTAATTTCCCTGGTCGGTCGCGGCGAGCTTGTTCAGGGAAGAGGAAACAGAGCATGGGGATCCCATCGGAGATGAGAGATTTCTGGGCCAACGGCCGGAGGACGAATCCGTTCCCGATTGCTTCTCCGGCCGAAGAGCGGAGGATCCAAGCCGCTCGAAATTGCACTCAAGGTCTCTCTCTCTCTCTCTCTCCCCCGATTCCATTTTCGAATTGATTTGATTCGGTCGGAGAATCGATTGCGAAAACTCGTGGTGACGGATGCAATCGAGGCCGGTCCGAAGCGCTGCTTTTGATTTTTAGGACGTGGGTTATGTCTCTGTATCTTGTTGAATGTGGTTGCTGATTTGGTTCGGTTTTTGACGCGGCCGTCCTTTTGATGTGCAGAGGGCGTCCGTGCTGGAGCGAAGGCAGCTGCGATCGCGTGCGTCGCCAGCGCCGTGCCTACGGTAATGGATGCAATTATCTTGACTATGATTTTACGCGTGAAATGTGGAGATCTCTTGAGATGGTTTCGGATAGGGTCGTGTTCGGCTATGATTTTACGCGTGAACTGTGGAGGTCTTTTGTGCTGTATAGTTGTTAGGAAATGGGGGCATTGTTTCGATCGCTTAATTGCCGGTTGAAAGCTACTGAGGTGTTCCTTGAATGTTGAATGTCTGGATATTTGTGTATGATGCGCTCTTCAGTTGCCGATTGACAGACTTCTTTGTGGAAATATATGTCAGAAAAGCTGAGGTACTTCTCAATTTTAAGCTCAACTCGCATCTAAGAATGAAGGTTTGGCATGTATTGACTTGGTGATTTAGGATTTGCTTAACTTGTTTATGATGTATCGCATAAACTCTGGTGAAAAGGAAAGTCATTGTCCAAGTTTTGCAGCTCGTGTTAACATAAAGTTGGTGCGAAATGGTTGCGAGGAACAGCGAGATTCAATTCGCTATCGCTATTGCTTATTTTTATAATCTGTTGTGGAGCCTCTTTATTTCAAATGCCTGATATATTGGTGCTTTTACAAGCCAAGTTTGAGGTTGTTCATTTTGATTTTTGAATCTGAAACTTGGGTTTCTAAAGATCCTTGCTTTGATCAATGATATATGTGCTATCGATTCAACTACTTTGGTGATAGGAAATTTCATTCGGCTGAATTCTTGTCCTTTTATTTTGAAAATTTTGTACTAGCTTAAACTTTCCTTCGTCTCTATGACGATTCTATTTGTGCCAAAAAAAAGAACTGTTTTCAACAATAAAAGATGCTTCCGTGGGGAGAAACTAAATTCTGCATTATTGCATGTTGCTTCATCGATTGGTCATGTAAACAAACAATCAAATCATCACATATAAGCATGTGGTACTAACGCTTATTTCATCCCTCGAGTGTTGATGTTCATTCTCAATTTATGTCAAGAATGTGCCGATGGCCTAGAACTATTTAAGCTCCTTTTGTGTATTCCTTCCTTCAGCTCCTGTTAGGCTTAATCATTGTTACTAGTGTTGATATATGTGCGACTTACTTCAAATTTTCAGTTGGTTGCTTGCCGAACGGTTCCTTGGGCAAAGGCAAACCTAAATTATACTGCACAGGCACTCATCATATCGGCAGGTATTCCTGAATTTACTTTACCAAGGCATCTGAAATATATAAATATATATAGTTCAGTGCCCAATACTATGTATCGTGTGAAGCTAAGTATGGATGAATGAATGTTTTGTGTTGCGAAAAACTGAAAGTCTTATCTTTGGATTGACAGCTTCAGTTGCTGCCTACTTCATCACTGCTGATAAAACGATCCTAGAGTGTGCAAGGAGAAATACACAGTACGACAAAACAGCCTGAGAGCAAGACAATCCTAGGGGTGATGGTTTGTTAACCCCTGGTGCTTTTGCTTAATCAAAAGACGTGCAACTTGCTCTTGGTAAGCTCATGAGTATCTGTCGTATGTACTGGGAGTGTTTTATTCTGGCCTGATTGTAATAACATAGCACAGCCGTACTTAAGCGGGAAAGAATCAATTTTTGGGTAATTTGCCGCGGTGAATTTCTGTGCAATGTTGATTTTGCACCCCGAAAGCTTATTTCTCTGCATGGAAGTTACCTCTCTCTCTCTCTCTCTCTCGCGCGTGCCCGCGGAGGCGCTGGTGCACTTGCGTGCACACACATGGTCGCAAGCTCTCTCTACTGCATCTCGTAATTGTGAATCAAAGTTGCAGTAAGGTGGCGGATGAGAACTTTTGCTCGGGTCCTGGAGTTTCCACACTTGAAAAAAAAAACCTGGGAGGTATCTCTCAAATCATTGGTCCAGTACTAGATGTTCTTTGTGAAATAACTCCGATGAGAAGAAAAAAGAAGGTGTTAAGAGGCAGACCCTCCTGGCCCAATCCTAAACATTCTAAGATCCTTTTTCAATCCTGCTCCCATTTCAAGTCAAGAGATAGATAAATAGACACATTCCATTGCACTGATCGGAGGCGTTCGTAGTGACTGAGGGGTAGAAGACCAAGAAGTGAGTTATTTATCATTTTGTTAACAAAAATATATTGTTTTGAGGTATATCAAGATTTAGTCTCCGATTCATATTTCGTCGACCAATCCTTCCTAATTCACATCTTTGTTGAAAGAATTTTTTTTGTAATTCCTTACATAAGGATTCAGAAAATACCGGATCTCCGCCTACACAAGCAAATTGTTGATAAAACTCCAAAATGGCATTTTTTTTTCCGGAGAATTAGATGGTCTTCTTGAACAAGCCTTTTATTTGGTAGGTAACATCGATGAAGCTGCTACGAACTTAGAAATGGAGGGTAAATTGAAGAAATGACCTTAAATTTTTGTGTACTAACCCCTAATCGAATTGTTTGGGATTCAAAAGTGAAATAAATCATTTTATCTACTAATACTGGACAAATTGGCGTATTACCAAATCACGCACCTAATTAGCATATTACCAAATCACGCGCCTATTGCCATAGCTGCAGATATAGGTATTTTGAGAATACGCCTTAACGACCAATGGTAATAACAAATTTTATAATCTAGTTTTGTTTCTTGTTCTTGTAATAGAGCAGTTCTGCTAGTGAAAATCAAATTGAAATTGGTAACAGTGGGTACATGGCATCTAGTACATTGGTTTGTGTTCATGAAAGAAACCCTACAGTTAATGTTTAATTAGTTAAGTCCGAACAGATTGTTTAATTTCTATTTCATCCCCTTTTCCAGTTAGAGGCAACTGAAAATTAAGGGGCGATGAAATTTTTTTATTTTATTTTTCTGAAATAGAAATGAGAAATAAAAACTCTTATTATCGTTTGTCTTACTAAAAAAAAATTAAGGGGCGATGAAGATTTAATTTACTGCTGGGTTCTGGGTATAACAATCGTCTGAAAATCTCATCGGACTAGGAGTCTCCAAATCATGCACCACTCCCCTTCTGAGTAACCCCATGCTATAATGAGATTATATCCTCTAATCCCGGTTGGTGTCTTAATTGGAGGCCTCATTTATTCAAACCGTTCATCCACGTGAATAAAGATGGTTATGACAACTAATGTATCAATGATTCATCCAAATGGGGAAGGGGATCCTTGTCCCGCTATAATGAGAAGCCATATCATTATTCTGTCGAACTTCAAAGTGCATTGAAGAATTCAACTGGCAACAAGGGCCAGAAAGAATGGCATAAGGATTAGGTTACAGAGAATAACCCTAACAAATTAAGAATCCCCATAAAGTCATGAACTAGTTTGAAAAATGCCCGAAAATTATGAGATCCTAATTTAGTTGGAAATGTTCAATTTATCTCGTGCGCTATTGAACGCTTCTCTGTTCCTCAGGAATGGTTCGTATGATCAACTGGGGGAAAATTGGGGGCAGCATCTTGCGCTGTCAAATGTAGACCTGTCAACTTGTCTTTTTTTTTTTTGAACTGCAACTTCTGTCTTCAAACTTTAGTAACTTCTGTTCGAGCCTCAGAAAGCATAGCGATAGAGTGCATCAGCCACACCATCTTCATCATTGCTAACACCAATTACGTTCGCCACGGCCTTGGTTTTCTCTGATCCATTACTAAGGGCAATGCCAAGAGACGCCAACTCAAGCATCTCTATGTCATTTTCCCCATCACCAATAGCCATTACCTGAGAGAGAGCATTGTCAGCAAAATGATAAGATGCCTACATGAGGACCTAGTTGCAATTTCATTGCACACGCAAGATGAAAACAACTTTTTTCTTGGTGACACAACAAGACAAAAACAAGTTTCCCAATCAAACTATCCTTGCAACTATGCTTTATGTTCGGTAAGCTTCTTGAGAGCCACTTTCAGGTTTTTCTCCCACTGCATATGGA
Organism: Eucalyptus cladocalyx; assembly: GCA_017140615.1. Classification (NCBI taxonomy): domain Eukaryota; kingdom Viridiplantae; phylum Streptophyta; class Magnoliopsida; order Myrtales; family Myrtaceae; genus Eucalyptus; species Eucalyptus cladocalyx. Next base: position 3,760,987 of record CM029518.1, on the reverse strand, counting down.
TCTTAAGTTAACTTCCAATTACCCACAAAATTTTTCGCTACTTAAATTTTGCTAGTAGAATTTAGAGACTCCGTTCCTCTTTGATCGAGACAATTGGTTTCCTCCTCGTACAACTGATAGTTATAATAAAGAAGCAAAAGGCAAAATCTTCATCCTGAAAAAGTCTTGAGAACTTTAGGCCACAGATCAAATCTATAAATCATTTATCCCCACAATATCTTTAGTAAATGGCTAGGGTAGCAACCAAAAACTCCGAAGAAAGAAAGAAGAAAAATCCAACAAAAAAGATTTTGTGAGTGGAAATCTACCTCTTTGGGAGCAACTCCTAAATGATCAAGCAGCATTTTGACCCCACTCCCTTTAGAGGTTCCAGGGGGAACAATCTCCAGCATATCAGGCACAGCTTGGACCACATTAGCACGATCTCCAGTAGCTTCTGACCAATATGGCCGCAAATTTGTTGCCACGCCCTCAGCGGTATCCAAAAAAATCATTTTCTGCAAAATACCATAAAATAGGCAGATACAGGATGCATCTCAGGTTGACAGGCAAGAGAAGAGGTGGCATTCATAGGACAGTAAAGAGGTCCGCAAGTATGGTTCTGGCTGAGAACAGTACTTGTGAACATAAAAAAGTACTTTGGGGCTAAAATTTGATAAATGGACACAGAAATATGAATGGAGCTTTTAAGGCAGTTTCAGCTAAGAGTATTGGAGCTGTAATAGGGGGTTTTCGATGTTGAATTGATCTTAGTGCATCAGTAAAATGGTCAGACCATATTTGCCAGTTGCTATCTTTCTAATCGTAACACTGTTACCTGTATATCTGCAGCAGCCAGGAGATCCTCAATTGAAGGCATGATCTCTGCCTGCAGACATAAGATTTATCATATGCTGGGACAACCAATCTTCAGGCATGATGAAAAAGAATCTCAAAGACGTCACCTTTGGTTCACGGTATATTGTATGCACTGAGTCGACAAGTGGGTGTTCAAATATTGTCAAGCAACGATCCTCACAGAACGCAACAAGTGGAATTCCATGCTCTCGAGAGTATATAAATGCCTGCAATGTAACTGTGAGTGACATCTCTATGGTAGATTAACAGACAATAACAAGATGATGTAAGTGGTTATAGCTAAAAATGATGAAACATTATAGTCAACAAATTCTTGGGAACGAAAAAATCGAGTAGAACATTAGCACCAGTTCTGCTCCAACCAAATTGATTTCTCTTATAATCTGTATATTAGTACTCCGATGCTTTTATATTGTCAATGACAGAACCATCTTTTCAACGAACAAATGAAGCACCATAGGAGATACCTCTCGGCACACATCAGGATCTAAATTTCTTCTATAAATTTCTCGTCCCTGTCTACCATAAACAAGCAATCCCTGCAATTGTAGAAAGACAAGGAAACAAGATACGTGAAAGTGTCAGCAATAACAAACCATTCTTCATATAAACCTATTTATACCAATATGTAAAGCTAGGAATCAAAGGCCAAAACACAAATAGATGTTAACCTGTAAGAAGACACCGGGAGTAGACTGAGAAATGACCCCATCTTTACCAGCTAAGTCTACCGTCTTCAGTATATTTATGACCGCTGGACGTGCCTGATCACAAAGGTCAGATTGAGATCCAATAACCAACAAAAAACAGGAAGGGTTTCCAAACTCACAAAAGAAAAAAAAGATGAATCGATTTGAAATAGTATCTGCATATTATAAAATTAAAAAAAATGTATCATCTTATTAGCAGGGGCTATTGCATGCATACTGCTGTTATTTCAAACAAATGACAAAAGTTAATGCCAAAATCTATTACGTTTGCACCTTTCCAGTAGCTATAACCACTTTGACACCCCTTGACAAGGCCTCCTTCAGAGCTTTTGCATTTGTTAAAGATATCCGACTTTCACTGTCAAGCAGTGTGCCTAGCAAAATTTGTCAAAGATACCTTCACAAGCTATATTCACAGAAGAAGGGAGAAAAAGAGAACACGGAAGGGCTGTCTCACCATCCATGTCGCAGAAGATATAGCTGAATTTTGGTTTGTAAAAGCGAAGACTGCCTTCTCTTTTCCTGTCTTTTGGCAAATCATCTGTAAGATTGCCTTTGCCTTAAACTAAGATGGGAAGCAAGACCAATTTACATCCCAATGCAACATATTAAGACAGGTAACTAGGTTATCATATAATCAAGTGGTTAAATTACCATCTGGATTCTCAGCATGTGGATCTGTGTCAGTCTTAGTGTCATATGCACTTTGAATTAATCCTTTTCCTTTCCAACCAAGGCTTTTCAGAAGAAGTTCCTCTTCCTTCTCCATTTCTGCTTCTGCCTCTTCGCTCAGCTCATGATCAAAACCCAGAAGATGTAACAGTCCATGAACCTGCAAAATTGCAAGGCAAGGTCTATATTTAACACATCTCCCCTCGTTGGTGCACTCTTTCCCACAATTCACCGGGTTGAGGGGATCCATATATGTTGTCCAAGTGCATCTTATTTTTCTAAAAGTGTCTATAAGTGAACACATTAGATAGACACCCTATGCTTACACACTCCCAACTAAAAAGAGAAGGAATGAAAATGGAAATTGCATCACTTTTATCCTGTTCATTGAACTTCAAAATCATTCTTATGGCAAGGCAGTTTTCATCATACCCTCCTCTCCATATAAAATCAAGGCTAAAACTCAAAATTTCTAACCGAGTGAGACGTTGGACTTTGCTCAATCTAACATAGTCCATTGGCAATAAAACTGAAGTTATGCTACTTTGAAGCAAGGTAGATCGAATAACTGATTTATGAACAATAAAGACTTCCGTCAGAGGAGGAAAAGAAAGAATGGGTTAAAAGAGGAAGGGAGATGGTCTAATTGGTAGATGCCAACATTCACAAGTAACTTGGATCGAGTCTCATCATCATTCATTTCTTTTAGCCTTCCCCACGTCATCTATTATCTAACCCAAGGAGGAAAGAGCAGAAAAAAGATGGGTTAAAGTGTCCACACTAACCATTAGGATTCGTATCTCATCGAGAAGAGTGTGGCCTCTTTCCTCTGCTTGCCTTGCAGCAGTCTCAACAGAAATTACAATGTCACCAAGCATAAGCTGTAATTGATGGAAATATGTCAAGCATCCATTCATCCAGGCAACTTATCTGGCAAATAAAGCGCCATTCTTACTATAGGGAGCTTAAGCTCTGGGACGTGTTGTGACATAGAGAGAACATCAGTGGCATGGTCCTCGTCCCTCCATTCCTTGTTCAACTTCCGAATAAAGTCGTCATTGCAAAGTAGTACAGACAACTCCACGCTTTGGAATCCACCAACGTCGTCTATAGCAGTGTCTCTTGTTTGGTAAGTTGCATCATTCAAGCCATCAAATGCTAGTTTCATTGCCATTGGAACATTTAGACGTAGTAGTTCTGCAATACTCTGAAAAATGCAAATGAAAAAGGATCAAAATGCTTCTCTGGAATATGCTAATGGACTGCTCCAGTGCAAAGCGAAAGAAGAATGTCCCTCAAAACACAGAAATATGCATGTTACATCAATGATAAAAGCAACAATAAGTAAAGAAATAACTCTTCACTTTGGCCAGTACCCGAGACTGGACACTATCTAAACATTCTAGTTCCACCGCTTCATCCATTCCCCCCATAGAAAAGGTGAGCTAATTGAACTTCTAAACGACATAATGCGCATCATAATCAATCAGTTTCTGGCTCGAGTAATTAAAGTTCCAATCTTTAACTGAGGGTCAACCTTCAGAAGCCAAAAATTGAATCTAAAATGGCGATTGAACTCTACAAAACCAACACTGGCATTTGCAAAAAGTACCAGAATTTCAGGATCATCGGGTAAGTCCTCCTCGATGCAAATGCTGACGTTGAGCTCGAGCTCCCTCTCCTTGCTCTTCCCAGCCCGCCTCCTCACCTTCCTGTACCCTCTCTGCGACGCCCAAACCCTGCCGCAACCGCCCGCCAACTGCCGCCGCTCCTCATCCCCCGCCCGAAAAACCCCGACTTTATTCCCGAACAGCGAAGACCCCAACGACGGCGACGGCGACGGCGACGCCGCGCCGAGGCGGGCGGTCCGGGAGTGCAGGGCGGAGGAGGAGGGGCGGAGGGAGGGGGAGGGGGCGGCGGCGGGGAAGGGGACGGCGGCGCGAAGCAGGGCGCGCGCCATCTCTGGGCGGGGGCCGGGGCGGGGGCGGGGGCGGAGGGCGCGGACGAGGGAGGGGCAGCGACCGAGCATAAGCGCGGACGGGAAATTCGGGGAAATGGTTTGGGGGATTTTCCGCTTTTGCTCGTTGTGAATTTTGCTGATTGGGCTTGTGCTTGTGAAGATGGCGACGTGGGAAGGTTGTAGTTAATTAACTCCGTGACGCCCAACCGCACTCAAGACCGTTTGGTTCAACTTCGGACATTTTGTGAAGCCAAGTGTGTTTGGAAACTTATTTTTTTGTGTATAATTTGCAAAGTAACTTTAAGGTAAAAAGAAAAAAAAAAAAAAAAAAAAAAGAAAAAGGAGGAGGAGATACAGCTACGTGAAGAGGGAAAATTGTGGAAAAGCGGCTTGACAATGATGCTGGTAGTGGTGGGGAGACGGCTAGTGGCGGTGGCGGTGGCCGTGTGGGGAAGCGGCTCGTCTGAGGTCACCGACCTCAAGCGATGCCTTGTGTCATGCCAACCTTAGGCGACGTTGCTTGGGCCGCGTGACCTTAGGCGACGGCACTTGAGTCGCTCGACCTCATGCAGCGTCGCCTAGGTCGCGCGACCCAAGTGACGCCCGAGGTTGCCCGACCTCAGGCTAGACTTCCCGACGGCCAGATCTGGCTGCTCACTGGTTGAGCTTCGCAACAAGTCCAAATTCAAAGAAGAAGACGATGAACATTGTTTTTTAAGGCAAAAGGGAAAATATAATTATCAGTTAAGGCAATATTGAAAAGAAAGAAATTCATTAAATCTTAGCCTAGCATTTGGAATGCTAGTATTTGGCAAAGTGGAGCCTAAAAAATGTGGCAAGAGGTGAACGTGAAATGGAAGTGCATGCGAGCTTGGGGGACAATATTTAAATTTCAAGTTAACACTATGAAAAATTTTAAATTATTATACCCACGACAAATTTATCTAGATTAATATTTTGATCATAAAAAAATTTCAATTGGTACATCCGTAAAAATTCACCCTTTGTTAGTTTCCGTTAAATTTTATTAAAAATTTATTATGTTAGATAACACATGATAATTGATAAGTGTATTGATTTGGAATTTTACGATTCATTTGCTGATCGAGCGAGTTTTTTCGTTGTATTAGTCAATTGCAACAGTTTGGAGGGTTTTCGCTTCCGTTCGTTGTGAATTTTGCTGATTGGGTTTGTGCTTGTGATGGCGACATGAAGGTGTCGTTAATTCTGTCACGCACGCCCCCGGGCACCGATAGTGACGAGAGGGTGAAATGAAAGTGCACGCGAGCTTGGGGGACAATATTTAACTTTTGGATTTAATACTATCAAAATTTTTAGATTATTATATCTTTGACAAATGTATTCGAATATATTTTTTGATAACAAAAAATTTAAAATTGATACACTTATTACAAGTTTATCATCTACTAGTCTTCGTTAAATTTTATTATCAAATTATTAAGTTAGATAATGCATGATAATTGATGGATGTACAAATTTGGAGTTTTATCTTTCATTTGGGCACTGGAGGTGTTTTTTTTTTCATTGTATTAATCTAATTTGACATAAACTAGTAAAAAGTAAATTTATCGTACTAAAAATATCAAATTGGCCTCAGCCAAGTATTCCTACTCGTCCTACAAGTGAATAAACAAACTGGGCAGAAGAAGAAGCATCTCATTGGGCTCATGTACAAGCATCCTCATCAAGAAGGCTAAATCAGATCCTCTCACCAGAATATCTTGAAGCCCTCCAGCAAGTCTGGCTCATCTCTTAGAAGACAGCTCAGATGACTCGGACTCGAGTCTGTAGCTACAATGCCGCATGACGGACGAGACCAGTTGAGTCCGTACAATTTCAGCTTTGTAGAGAGTCCTTTGTTCACTTCTCTTGTAGCACTAGGTTAGAGAATGTATTGTTCATAGTGTGCGAATAATTCCCTTTCGGAAATTTCTGTTACCCCTGTTTGTACCCGGACCCATGAGCTTGGTCCTTGTTTGTTGCTTTGTGACCTCATTTGCCTATATAAGGCCATGATGGTGTATTGTGTTGGGCAGAGTCCCGTTTTTTGGGTTTTTGTAATATTAACACTAAAATTTTTTGTATAGTTCAATGACTGAATTGTACATGTATTAAAAGTTTAAATACCATTTGAACAAATTACAAGTTCATGAACTATATTACACATTGGAGTAAAATTTATAGATTATATTGAATAAATTAGAAGTTCAGAAACCACGTTGATTTTATATGTACTACTTATGTCATTATCCTTTATAAATGAGGTGCATAACACATGGGGAAATTCATAACAAGTGAATCATAGTAACCTGCTTGTACGTGATGTCACCATTATTCGTATATTATCTCAATTAACATTCGAAATACCGTGACGTGTAAAAGATGCGGTTGAAGTTTGTATTGATGGTTTTGGTAAATTAATGATCTAATAATCTAAAGAATAAAAAGCGACGACTTCCGGCTTTGGGCTCTTGGAGTAGGATTCTCCCTGCAGAAACGCCGTCGCAAGCGGCGGAGGCGCATGCTGCCCGGGAGGCCCGTGTGATTGGCTAGAACAAGGGGTCCACATTACGTCCATACCGAAGGCGACTGCCCGGTTCTTTGGAAAAATCATCACTGGACAAATGGCTGTTTCTGGCCGGCATACTCATCCATTAGTTACCGATAATTGAGAAATACCTTTCTTCTAATTCGAGATGCGTCGCTATTGAGGTTGAGGTTGTCTTACGTTGGCTGTGAAAAAGACAAATGATTAATTTATAAGTACGAGAAAAAAGCATATCCTTTGAGCTAGCTTTTGTAGTGAAAGAGACCTAAGAATATCCAACAGTCGCATTATAGGTACTAATTCAGTAATTCGTGATTTAGGATAACAATCTCGTTTTGATCGTGTTAATGATAGATGTTTACTCAATGACAGCTTGTCTAGTTTATCTGTTCTACATGGAAAATAATGGTAGAATTCTATCTTTTGCAATTGTTGTACTTTGATTTTTGTTTAATGTAAAATGCCTAAACTTTATTAGAAAGATTTGCGTACACTTTCATTTATGATTCTTTAAAAGCTAAAAATCTATACTATTTCCCTCGACACATATCGAAAATAAGCAAGACATTTTCTTAAGCAAAATCAACTAACCAAACAAAGCTTTCTCACCAAAACTGCACACGAGCTTAACCTAAGGGGCAAAACCAAAAATAAAAAAACTCCGTGGGGCTAAATTGCAAAATGTTCCCAACACAAAATTGGATAAATAAGATAATGACATGAATGGTTCTTGAATTTTGATCTAATGCGCAACATAATCACTAAGTTTTTAATTTGTTCAATTTGGTTTCTGAACTTTAAGTTGACGTGTAATGTAACTTTTGAATCTTTAATTTGTTTACTATGATCCTTAAACTTTTTATACATATTTAATGTAATTCATGAACCATTAGACCAAAAAAATCATAGTTAATAAACTATATGAACATATTTAATGTTGTCATTTCATTAATTTAAAGTCAAGAATAACATTAAATATATTCGTATAGTTCATGGATTAAATTGAATATGTACTAAAAAATTATGAATTATTTTGAATAAATTAAAAGTTTGGAAACATTTCTTATTTGGCTTAAATTAGGGATAATTTATACCAATTTTTCCCAGGATAAAAGGGGCGGACTCATTTCCCTGGAAGATGCTAGTCGATAGCGGCCAACCGCTCGCTCCAAGAGGGAAACAAACTCGAAACGAGAGAGTAGCGCGAGAAACCGGCGATCTTCGCCGCACGCGAACGGCGGAGGATCGGCGCACGGCGAGCGCTTCGCCTGCGATCGACGGCCGACGAAGAAGCGAGCGAGCCTCTCTTCTTCGCGCGCTCGGCGGAGAGGGAGATTTTCGCCGCGGAATCCCGGAGAATGGACGATCGCAGCATAATCGAGAGGGAGAGGCACCAGATCGAGCAGATTAGGGAGCTCGATTTCGAGGAGCTGCAGGTGGAGGAAGTCGACGACGCTCGCGACTCGTCGGACGACGACGGCGATCGGCTTTTCGCGTAAGCTTCCGGCATCTCCGCTCGTGTCGTGCTGTTTCAGTTCAGTCGGTTTCTCGAATAGGTGCGAGAGGCCGTTCGCGGTTCGCTCGCGGTGCTGGTTTTTCGGCGCGTGTCGAGTTTTGTAATCCGTTCGTGTTCGACTGTGTGCTGATCACGCGAGGTTTTGGTGTGCGAACTTAATTTTTAATCGAGATGATGCTGCGAAGCAGTACGTAGCTTCAGTATGTTCATGTGTCCTGTCATTGGCCAGTTACTGGTTAGATTGGTTCTTGGCCCCGGCATTAGCTGAATTGCACGTTTCGCTCGTTGCGATTTTGATCCGTTTCGTTCAAGTACAGCGGCAATCAGTGGTCACCTTAATAGTGGCAAATTCATTATATACTCGTTGGCTAGAATCTAGTGATTAGAACCTCTATACTAAGTACTGCCTCTTTGTCACTTCGCATTGATTGGGAGTCAAGAGAAGTTTTAGGATATTCTGCTGCGTTCACTTGCTGTCGATTTGAGGTGTTTTCTCCGGTCCAATATTTTCTGTATCCTTGAATTAGTTATTCATGATTTAATGGACTGCAGCGCTCGGGTTCGTGATGGGGCAAGTGTACATAGTGAATTTACCTTCAACCCTGGTTTGGCTTCGTTGCATACATATCTTGGCGGTAGGAATTGAGAATCCGGCAGTTCTTGTTGCTTGTAGTAACTATGCAGTATGATAAGGAACACTGATGGTAGTTGTGTCTTAACAGAGGTTGAAGACACCCACCACAGACTGGCTTTCTTGGATGGCGGTGCCATCCATCACTTACCCTTGCTCTATCTCGATGGTAGTCCTTTACCTCAACTTATATGTGAATTATTTATGTTGTGTTCTTCATTTCTATGCGAAAGGGGATTCGGAGGCTGAAAGACACAATTCGAATATTTATTAGTCCATGGATTTAGATGCTCTACTTTTTTTAGCAGTATTCTGCAAAAGGATGATTGTGGGACATGAGCTTAAATTCATTCTAATTGAGTTAGCCAATTTTTGGGTAACTTATTTAGTCACAGCAGGACAACTGATCCAATTTCAACTTTCTTCCCTGGGAAATAACTTAAGTGACGATTGCTATGGTCCAGCTTGTCGAACTATCTCTGTGAACCAGAGAAAGATTTTCCATTCAGGGTGAAGCAATCTCTCTAAGTCAAAGCAGGTTAGCTAGTTTCTAGGGTCAGAATCTGTACGATTCTGATACTCTTTTCCTTGATAAGCAAAGACCTTTGCCTGCTTTGGATGCATGAAGCTGTCAAGCAGTGGGAAGAAGTAAAATTCACATCTCTTCTAACTGTCCATGTTTCCCTTTGGTGGTTTTGGTCCACCATCTCAACTCCCCCTTCTTTCAGATGCACATGCACACCTTCAGCTCTGAATAAAATATCTGAGACAATGCTTTTCTTTGATGTCAGGAGTTGTTCTGTTCCCTGAAGCCACCCTTCCCTTAAGAGTTATTCAGCCTAGCTTAGTAGCTACTATTGAGAGGGCATTAAGCCCAATTGATTGTGATACTCCTCTTACAATTGGTGTGGTATGTTAAAATTTGAATTTTGTGAATACTGAACTTGTGTTGTGGACTTTACCAAAAAAAAAAACTTTGTTTGTGGATTTCCTTCTAATTTGAAACGGATTTTCAGGTTCGTATTTACCGGGATCCTGGAAATGATAGGTTAAGGTTTGCCACGACAGGGACAACTGCTGAGGTAGCAATGCTGCCCTCTTCTATTGAATCCTTATTCATTATCTATTCCTTTTTCTAGCTCAAGTTTTGTGGTAGGCACCTTTTTTTTAATTTTATTTTTTATATAAATATATTATATGTTGCATGTGATTATGTTGCAAACATTGGTGCAGATTAGGCAGTACAGGAGACTGGAAGATGGTTCACTAAATGCAGTTACTCGCGGTCAGCAACGTTTTCGCCTGAAGCGCTGTTGGATTGATGCAGATGGAGTGGTTAGAACTTAGAGCTCTTTTATGTCCTCGTTAAGAATAAGAAAAATTGTTAAACGGAATCATCATTGAACTCTTCATTTCTTCTGATGCAATCTCCTGGCCTACAATTTTTTAGGCATATGGAGAGGTGCAGATTATTCAAGAAGATTTGCCATTGAGGACTCCGCGAGATGCCTTTGGGAAGTTGCCCAGACCAAGTGTCCTGAGAGATAGTGATATATCAAGAAACTGTCCTGGAAACTCTCCTTCTAAATCATTAACATTTGCTGATGAGGACGATGACTCAGAGGCACATTCTGAAAATAGCTTTGAGAGTGCACTTTCACTTCCTGAACGTAGATTGCATCAATCTGCAATTGATTGTTCTTATGGATATGATGTCATGGATGAATCAACAAGCAGTGATGATGAGAAGTTTGTTTGGGAATCAAAATTCCAAGATGGAAGATCTCATTCTCATCATCATTCAGATGAAAAGATTTCTGGAGATGCTAGTGGATCTGGGGGCCAATCTCACAAAGGTTCATGGCGTTGGACTCAACGAAAGGCTGGTACTAGCAATTATGGTATTCCTAGAGCATTCTGGCCACACTGGGTGTATCGCATGTATGACTCATATAGCCTTGCTCAAAGGGTGGCAGGTACCGGCTCCTGTTCTTCCTATCTGATCTCTCCAAGGTCATTTACTTTAAACAAGACATTTCTACCATTCACGGCTGTACTTATGTCCTTTCACTTGTAGCTTTGATTATCAAGTCTGTAAGTTGAAGTATTTGGTGAAGTACTACCTCTCTCGTTGGCATGTCCAAATTGTTACCGGACATTATTGCAACTTGAGGATTTGAACTTGTAAATGGGAGCTTCATTCGTTTCCATGTGAGAAATTTGGAAGATTTGGTAAATTGGCTACCATTTGGCAATACTACTGAGCCAATTGCTGTGAGCAGGAGGTGGATCTTCCCTATTTTATATGTTAGATTTTACTCTTAACAGAATAAGTAGTTTAACAATTCTAGTATAATTCTAGGAAAAGATGCGGAGTAAGTTTTGTTCCTATATAGTATGAAGTGCTATTGTTAGTCTAGTGAAGTTATAGCCCTATATTGCATTCTCAGTGACCTTAATGAGCTAAAGTTGTTACATATAATGCTGAACTTGCAGTGTTTCTATTTCTTTATGCCATTAATTTTATCAAGCTATGTTTTATGTTGTCATGAGAGACATTAATCTCAATATAATTTTTTGGCTTCTGCTACTTGTCCAATGGTTGCAGATATGTGGAAACAAATAGTCGGAGCACCTGCAATTGATGGTCTTGTAAAGAAGCCCGATCTTCTATCATTTCATGTTGCCAGCAAAATTCCTGTTTCCCAATCTTCTAGGCAAGAGCTTCTGGATATTGATGGTGTAACTTATAGACTGCGGCGAGAAATTGAGTTACTGGAGTGTTTTGATCGAATCCAGTGTAAAAGTTGTCAGGTAATACTACGTTGTGATATCTCGGGGATTAGGTTGCTGAACTGGTTGTTCATTTTATGGGGCATAATTTGTTTAACTTTTTACTTGCAGACTGTTATTGCAAGACGGAGCGATATGTTGGTGATGTCCAGTGATGGTCCTCTTGGTGCTTATGTGAATCCACATGGTGATGTACATGAGATAATGACCTTCCTTAAAGCAAATGGCTTAGCACTTATAGGGAGTCCTGTCACAGAATACAGCTGGTTTCCTGGGTATGTCATCCCTTAGCCTTCTTATACACATTCACCTTTGAACTGTAAAACAGGAATCAGTCACTTAGTCTGAGTATCTTCGGAAGGCTGAGGGAAGTCCTTTCAAGACGGGGTTTGTTGGCAGTGGTAAACAGCTCTGATGGGACTATCTGGCTAGAGAGAAATTAACTGTTCAGTGCCCGGAAGTTCTTTGGATTAGGTTTTATTGTCTAATGTTCTCAATAAGAATTTTCACGACAAAAAAATGTTCGAGAAGGAAATCGAATTTGAGAATTGTCTACCCTACCAATACTCCCATGCTGATGCCTTCTTTGAACTTAGTCCTTTACTTATAAGTTGAAACTACCTATTTTTACACGTGGAGCATGCTTTATCCTCCGGACAGTATACCAAAATGGGCTATGTGGAGACTAGGGCCTTTCCACAGAACAATTGATTTAAAAACTTGCTTCTGTTTGGTAAGTTGAAACAAGGATAGCCTGAGGTTTTGTTGTTTTTCTGGTGATGAGATGTCTTCGGACGATCTGGTATATGAGAGGAATAAAGTTGGGATGAAGAGAAGAGTCAATAAGATGCAGTCAAACCAGTTTTTTTGGAAAGTGAAAAGAAGAGACATTGATGGACCATTTTGAACCTGTCTTTAGTCAAATACCCAAAGACTTGTGGTGCAACTATTTCTTCAGTCAATATGAGAGGAATAGTAGCTGAACCCTTTCTTGTATGAGTAAAGCTGTGGCAGACGACTGAATCGTTATCATTTTGCTGTAGCTAAAAGAATGTCAGGAACTGCAGTTTTATAACTGTGTTTCCATTGGGCGACTCACTTAAATTGATAAACTCTTGTGCAAAATGATTGCATGCAAAGCAGGCTGCTTAGGCTCAACTGAGTTAATATTGGTTAACCATAGATTGTGTTGCCTCCGATAGATTCAGCACTGCTGTCTCATGCATAAGCTGTATAAGCTCGTATGACCCGATTGAGTTCTGGAGCTGCTCTTTTGCAGGTATGCTTGGACGATAACTACCTGTGGCACTTGCGACACTCATTTGGGTTGGCTTTTTTCAACCAAAAACGATAAGCTGAAGCCCAAGTCATTTTGGGGAATCCGAAGTTCTCAAGTTGCGGATTCAAATCCTTAAAGGGCGTATCATATCCTTCAGCGAAAGATGTATGTGGCTATAGTACAGGTACAAGAAACTCTACCAGGTAGTTCCAGTTTTCTTCCTCACCTACCCATACTTTTTCTTTTGCGCCGTTTATCTTGGATAGTCAGATTAAGAGTGCCTGCTAGTGGAATGTTGTAAAGTGACTCCTCTGTCCGTCATAATGGCCAAGAACGTTTCTTGGTTTGGCCTTCATTTGTGTTTTCACAAGAACCTATTTAGTGAAAGTATATATATAGGACATGGGTACATGAAATGGGAAATTAATGCAGTGTGATTACAATCGTGACAATGCAGAAATCACGGAAAGTCGGAGGACTCGCCTACAGAAAGTAGGATGAAACTTGTAATGCCACGAGGTCAATCAGAACTAGGGGCAACCATCCGAGTCGATTTAATTCTGGAATTGTCTCGAACCAGACTTACTCCAGCCGGTTCACAAATGGACTGGTTTAATTTTCTTTACAAAATATTGGGAACTAACTTAAACCATTTTGGTTTCTATTTCTACTTGGTGAATTCGTCTTTTTTATCCGAGAACCTGGAATTTAGAGCTTACCTTTTACCTTAAGCAAGTTTTTTACTCTCTTTTTTAAAATAGAAATGTTTGTCAAAATTGAATATGTTCCACATATTATCCTCCAGTGAAAGAATTATATTTGTGTTGACACATACATGTATGTATGATATAATGAAAAAAATAGGAAGAACATGCCCCTGGCTGGTTCCGGGGTTGAGGTTAGGACGATTTGGTTCCAAGTCAGTTCTAGGGTTGTTTGCCTGTATCATAAATGGGGAGTCGATCCCAACAAAGTCGGTTTGAAGCTTGGGACCTGAAAAATAATTATTATAGAACCGATCACTCTTAAATGGAACCATGTACATGCGACCTAGTGAAAGATTAGTGCTGGTAGGACGTTAAAAAAATAAAAATAAAATAAAATAAATACAGTTTCGACCCAAAAGAAACCTTTGGGCACGGATCGGGGCTGCGATACAATCCCTCTTGGCCCAGTAAGTAGAGACCTCTGAGTTGGAGGGGACGAGTCGCTTAGGGCCTGCATGTTTTTGTTTCTCATTTATGTTTCTGAACACTTTTTTTGTTTTTTTGTTACTGGGAACAAAAAAACAACAGAAACACGTTTGGTTGCGTTTCTGTTCTTTTTTTATTTTTTTGTTCCCGGAACACAAAAAGAACATAAATGAGAAACAAAAGAAATTTGTTTCTTGTTCTAGAAACGGTTTTGAATAAACGCTTCTTCTTCTCTCTCCTCTTTTCTTCTTCTTTTTTTCTTCTTTTTTCTTTGGCCAGTCGCCAGCCTCGGCCATGGTCGGCGACCGCCGAGGCCGTCGACATCGTCGAGGGGCGACACCGTCGAGGCCGAGCTCAAGCCGCCCCCCAAGGCGAGGCCGAGCTCGAGCTCGCCTAGCCAAGGCGAGGTCGAGGTCGAGCTCGCTTAGCCAAGGCGAGGCTAGGCCTCGCCCAACCACGACGAGGCTCGTGGGTCGGCAAGCCTTGCCGTGGCGGGCGAGGCCGCCGACCGCCGGTTCTTGGGCCGGTGAGGTGGCCGAAAGAAAGAAGAAAATTTACCAAACGTGTTTTATTAATTTTTTATTCCGGAATAAATTTACCAAATGCATTTTTCTAGTCAAAAATTGTTAGGAACATAAACATTTTTTTATTTTATTTTTTATTTCTGTTCTGAAACTAAAAAAGAACAAAAGTGTTTCCATGCAGCCCCTTAGCGGGGTCGATCCTGTCCACTTGAAATTTTATGGAAAATGGGAAAGTACTTAAGCCGAGCCTCGGGGACATGAAAGGCCGTCCGCCTGAATTGGGCCAGGCCCAAGTCTTAGGCACACAATGGCTGAGTTTGCCTATTGACATCAAACGGGCTTGTGCGTGGCCCATTTTATCAGTGGGCCTTTCCGGGCTTTCTTTTTGTATTTTAGGCCAAAAGATGGCCCTTCACGCTATTATTACTATATTTTGTGCGCTGGCCCTTTTGAGCCCACGCGGTAGCAATCTAACACAATTGGGAAGGCCGGGGTACGAAAACGTGTCGAGCGCGTAAACTTGGGCACTCTGACGCAGGCCTGGAACGGATGTCGGGCCTTGTGGGCCAAGTCTGCCCAAATTATGGGCGAGCCCTATTGGAATCGTGAGTGCTTAGTCACCGTGGACATATGACGTATCGATGGAGATTCGTTCCGGGTTTATATATTACTGATGCTTCTGAGATGAAAGAATACAATAGACACCAACCATTAGCTAAACAGAAATAGGAAACTTCTCCGTGGGATCTGAACGGTTGAACTTCAAGTGGGATGCAGCGATTTCAGTCCCGTCGCTTCAACGATAGTTACGGTACACAGGGCTGTACATGCAGCTTTCTGCGTATTTGACTAGGTCCTTCGGACGAGGAAGGTGGGAAGCCAAACCTGAGGAAGCCGATCGATGCTCAACACGAGTGTGAAGACGGGGGGGGATAGTATCGGTTGCCTAAATAAAAAGGTGAAGAAGCTAAGAACAGCTTACCTAGTTCATATGCTTTGGCAGCGACGCTGGCTGCGATGTGGGCTGATATCTTTCTGATATTAGAGAATGGGGGGTAGATCAGTCCCTTCTCGAAATTTTCAGGCATTGCTTGTGAGGCCAAAGCTTCCGCTGTTCAACCAGGAAATATTAATAAGGCTGATGGAGCTAATATTAAGCTCAGGAATGGAAACTTGACAGAGAGAGGAGTACAAGTCTCGATATTATAAGATCAGAGAGATATGCTGAATTGCAAGTGGTTCATATGGAAAGATGAACAAATGAACGCTTATGTCTCTGTGCACTTACAGGCAGCCAAGAGCATGCCATCATTCACGCGGATAGCGCCGGATATGATCAATCCCAATCCAAGTCCAGGGAATATGTATGCATTGTTTGCCTGAATGACATGAACAGCAGCGAGCATCAGAATAGATGGGAGTGAGTTCTAAAGCGAGGAAATTGTAGAAGATAAACCAGTGGAAGTAGAGAGCAAGGACCTGTCCAGGTACATAAGTTTTGCCATTGTAGTTCACTGGGTCAAATGGGCTTCCACTGGCAAAGATGGCTTTCCCCTGAAAATTTGAAGGAGAATCGAGGGGAAAAATTGATTGGAGACTTGGAAAATCTTTCTTCACTAATAATTCTCGATGCACAAAATAACTGAACAAATTGCAAGTCAATTGTACCTTAGTCCATGTGTAAGCTTCTTCAGCTGTACACTCAGACTGGGAGGTCGGGTTTGAGAGGGCAAGAATTATAGGTTTCTGTAAGCAAAGAGCAACATCGATGTCAGAAAAGGTAAGGTTAGCCTTCTTTTTTTTGTGTGTGTGTGTGTGTGTGTGTGAGAGAGAGAGAGAGAGCGAACCTCATTCAATGAGGCCATGGCCTCGACCACTTCCTTGGTGAAGGTTTTGCCTACGCCTGATGATCCTATCAACACTGTTGGCTTGATTGCCTGTGTAATTGGCAAAATATCGAACACAGGAAGAACTGAGTGTCAGTCATGGTCGAATTAGTACACTGTGGAACAACTTCACTAAAATTTACGCACCTTGACAGAGTCTAACAGAGTTTTGATAGATTCATGCTCGTGAGCCCAAGGCTTCTTAAAGTGCTGAAGTGACTCCAAACGGGATCTAACAATCAGTCCCTGAAAACAAATGTTGCAACATTTGATAGCAGAAATGTGTAAGAAGTCATGCATCAAAATATACTCCAGGACAAGCAGATAAAACCAAGACCAGGAGCTCCATGTACCTTGGAGTCCACAAGCCATATCTTCTTGCGTGTCTCCTCAACTGGAGCTTTTGTCTGCCAAAGCAATATTAAAATTTAGAAAGGATTATCGCGCATATTTTTAAAGGATTAAAAGGTAGCATCTGTTCACCTGTTTTGACATCTCCAAGGCTATAAGCTCGGCGATGCCAGTTCCAGCCTTCAATTAACAAAGAAGAAAGGTGAGCCAATGCAGCACAAGGGTTGAATTTATGGGATCAGCATAGAACTTTGAAGGGGTAAACAATATGCAAGCCAGGACTAAAAGAAATGAATGGATGAATAAGGAGCTGACTTCTTGACTCATGCACATGAATAATTTTGCCCTGACTGCAAGCTCAAGAACAGATCGTTACATTACAGGAGAAACTTTCGTCTTTTTCATAAGGCGATCCTTGTTGTATAGAAGAGAGAGAGGTAATTCTTTGGCAAAAAGAATGAAAAAAAAAAAGCAAACTTGTAAAGAGAAGCAAGAAAATTCATAGTTGCTACTATTATTAGGAAAAGACAACCGAAACATGCGTGTTTCAGACTTGACCACATTTGGCGGGAAATGTAACTGGTCAGGGAAAATAATTCAAAGTCTAACCTCTCCTGCACCCAGAAATAAGAACTTCTGTTCAGCTAGCCTCCCACCAACCGCTCGAAGAGCAGAAATAAGTCCAGCAAGTACCACAGAGGCCGTACCCTGCGATTGTACAGCAGAACTTACAATAGCCGAAGCTTTTACTCCATTTAGCTATATTAACTGCATGTGCATGATCCAGCACACGCACTACAAGCAGAGAGAAGAATTCATTCGACAATTTACCTGTATGTCATCATTGAAGGCAAGGTGTGTATGCCTGTATTTTGTCAATAGCTCAAATGCATTATGGTTTCCGAAATCTTCAAACTGAAAAGCACTGATCATTAGCATCAATAGGGACATGATACTATCACATGAGAAACTCTGCAACTCACTTGTACGAGGACTTTCTCTCCATAATTCTGTTTGACAGCATTCATGAACTCGTCAAGAAGTTCGGCATATTCCTGTATTACGTGAACAGGTTGGCAATTCGTCAGAAGTAGACTTACTGGAACAAAATTAACGGTGTTTGGCCTTGGTCAACACTGAAGAGTAGGCGGAAATAAGAAGCAATTATTAAAGGGAAGAGGTTAGGGGGCAGTAAGGAAGAAAAACCGACGAACCTGCCCGGTTGCCCTTTTTTGCCTGAGACCGATATAGAACTCATCCCTCAACAACTCTTCATTGTTTGTGCCAACATCAATGGTTATTGGCAAGCACTGCAAGACATAAATAGCAACTCCAAGATTTCACAGCCTGCTTAGGAAGTTTGAGGTTCTTCTCAAGTAGCAATACGCAAATTCTTTGGAACATAAGCTTTCAGAATAATAATTCTTTTTTTGATTTGTATAGAGACATGGAAAAACGATTGAACTTGCATCTCAGACATTACCAAATACGTATATGCATTTAGACAGTATTCTGTTTAATCAGTCATTGAATTGTCATATGCATCTTAATATCTGTTGGATAGGCTTAAATCTAAGATACATTGGAAATCATGTCGTTACCATGTGCATCCTGCAAATTAATTACATTTAATTTGGTTATTAGAAACAAATACTGTTGGTCGTGTCAACCAGACATCTCGTGCTATCCTAGCACTTTCCTAGGTGCAGATCTCATGATAGTGAAGGGTCATAACATGAATTACAAATTAGTCACTCTACTTCTAGGAATCCTCCAATATCCCCTCTTGATCTGACTTACGGAAGCAATTAAAATAAATTTTCAGACTACAAATCCCTAGAAAGCTCAAAATGAGAGCATACATAAACATAAACCAGTGACTAGAAAAGGCTTACTGCTGAGGGACGAAGTCCTCCTAATGCTGTATATAGAGATAGTTTACCCACAGGTATCCCCATACCCTGAAAAGAATATAATATTTTTAATGTCCATCCACTCGGTAATTGTATGCATGTGAGGTGACGAATGGTTTCGATCAATGGTTTTTGGCTCCGATGCGATCGAACAAATTAGAGCTGGTTACCTGGCAACCAAGATCACCGAGACCCAGTATACGCTCGCCATCAGTCACCACAATAACTTGAATGTTCCTCTCCGGCCAATTTTTCAATATCTCAAGTATCTTTCCCCTGAACAACGAAAATGACGCGAATCATTATATACCACTCTGGTATCGGACAAATTTAAACCAATGACACGATAGGGCCTCCAGGTGTTAATACTTGTCTTTTAAGCTGATGAAGAGTCCCTGAGGGCGCCTGAATATGCTGCCATATTTCTGGCAAGCCTCACCGACTGTTGGAGTGTAGACTACCGGGAGCAACTCCTCAACATTGTCGATGAGAAGCTTGTAAAACAGCTTTTCATTCCTTTCCTGGAAAACATAATCAGTTGGAAATGGTTAACCAACGGCTACAATATTCTCATTAGCAATTGTAGCCTGGCGACACTTGGTCGTCGCCAGTCTACTGCTGATTGTCCATGTTTCGCCAAAACAGAGAGAAAGATATCGATTTCGCACTCAAGATGGATTCTGTTACTTTTTGGGATTCTGTTACACCCAAGTCCTGCCTTATGCCATGGAAATCTTACCTGAAGGTCCATCAAGGCCATATATCTCTGCAACGGAACTTTATATTGGCGAAGTGTGTGCATAATTCTCTTCTCCTGAAAGTAAAACATACAAATGACTCAGCAAAACAAGCCCAAAGTCGAAATTGGGTAACGAATTCTAGCCAATTGAAATGATCTCCAGATCAAAATTGAACAAATAAGACCAATTTTCATCAAGGTTTACCTGTAGCTCCTGGCTGAGAATCGCTGGGGGCAGAAGGCCACGCAGATAATGAGCATCTCTCTCTTTTTCGCTGAAGGCCGATCCCTTGTTGTGGCGCGGATCCCGCAACAAATTGTAACCACTATAACAGCACAAAGGAATAAATAAGGCTCTGATCTTTCAATCATACGTACTGGACTAAATATGGATCGAACTAGATCGAAGTCGGAATGACAATATTTATGAACTTCTAACTACTAATACTTCAGTAGTCAAACCGGAGCGTTTTGAATTTCTAATTAAATCTCGGCTTCTTCGATCAAGCTTGTCGCCGAGCCATCGGAAGCTCCGATGACGAGAAATTCAAAACAGAGGTGGTAGTACTATTTCCTCTATAGACATGAAGGAAATCCTCACCTCGAGGAGAACAATCCTATATTCCAAAGTCACAGCACGATGCCAGAAAAGCGTAATTTCAAGTAGCAAAATCCTTAGACCAAAAAAAAAAAAAGTAGCAAAATCTGATACTACTCGTTCGAACCTTCGATTTACTAATGAATGACTCCCAATCATCGCATCGTAAGCTTTCGTTCAGCGGGATTTTCCGAATGGAAACTCAAACGAAACACAACGAGCAAAAATTTCAGCTCAATAAATTCAGGAGTAAGGAAAAAT
Organism: Eucalyptus cladocalyx; assembly: GCA_017140615.1. Taxonomy (NCBI): domain Eukaryota; kingdom Viridiplantae; phylum Streptophyta; class Magnoliopsida; order Myrtales; family Myrtaceae; genus Eucalyptus; species Eucalyptus cladocalyx. The sequence continues at coordinate 3,740,534 of CM029518.1, read as the reverse complement.
AACGTATGCATGCTAAAATCATCATCTATAGCATGACGAGATCCTGTCCAGTCGTCTAGAAGAGCGTAAATCCCGAGTTTACGCTATGGAGGCGAATCATCGAGATCAAAGCAAAAAAAATTGAGATACCAAAATTCCGACGCGAACGCAAAGTTACGCGCAATCACCAGATTCCAGATGCTCGCCGGAATCCACAAAAAGGAGAAGGGAAAAAAAAAAAAACGCGCGCAGCACGCGGCCTTGCCGTCGGAGGGAAAAGCGCATTCAAAACCGAAAAATTGCGGTCGTGGAGCGCGCGACTCACCTAGCGACAGAGACGGCCCAGGGCGTGATAAGCTGATCCTCCGTGGCGCGATCCTCGCCATAAACGTCCCCCGTGCCTCCCCCGGGCCCGGCCTTGCCGTTGCAGCACCCCGCCGCAGCAGCCGGACCTCCTCCGCCGCCCATGTCCGCCGTGTTCTCCGGGAGCGCGCAACTGGTCCGGCCTCCTCCGCAGCTGAGCACGAGCCTCTGCAAGCCAACTCAACGAAAGCTACTCCAACGGCGCAAAGAAAACGAAGCGAAGCAAAGCAAGAAGAATCGAGCGAACGAGAAATGCGGTTACAGCGGGCGAACGAATCGCTGTGAAGATGGGAGAGAGGGAAACGGGGGGAGAGAGCCGGCGGTATTTATAGGTGGTGGATGCGAGGGGTCGGTGTCAGAAAACAGCGGGGAGGGGGAGGGGGGTTGTTGACTCGATGATGCGAGGGGGGAGGAATTCGGTGGAATGCGCGGAATTTTCTCTTTTTGAAAAATGATGAAATAAAGCGAATGGGAATCGATTCGTGGAAAATGGAGAAAATGATGGGGGTGGGGGTGGGGGTGGGGAGTACCAGGAGATGACAGCTCCTCCTCCTCAGCGAAATCATGCTCTTTTGCCCACCTGCCAATGTAGAGAGAGAGAGAGAGAAGGAGGTTGAAATGAAACGGTACGATTTCGCCGCGTTCTCTGCGAGAGAGAGAGAGAGAGTCGTTAGCCCGCGTTCCTCAGAAACCAGCAGCGGGCCTTCTTTCCTTTTTCATTTTATTGTCATTTTTTTTTTTTTTTTTTTTTTTGGGATGAAAGTAGCCGAGGGAGCGGATTTAGAATAATGGGAAGAACTCCACCTAAAAAAAAAAAAAAAAAAAGAAAAAGAGGAGAGGAACTTGAAGAGAGGCAATTTCTCCAAAGGGATTGCTTAAATATAGGCCTGTCTGAAAGGAATCATATAAGCTCATTTCTTGTGCTCAAAATAATATGGTAAAGCCCCAAAAAATGAATTTAGAATAATAAAACCCAAATTAATATAAAGTATTAGATAGATTTACCACTCATATATATAATCTTGCGCGCTCTTTCTCTCGCTCTCGGTCAATCTTCCACTTCCTTACTTTGTGCCCTTGTACGAATTTTCCTAGATTTGATTATTTTTTTGTCAATTAATTTAACAACATGATTTAGATAGGATATAGGTCACTAAATTTATATTATATAAGAGTGGGTCAAAATTGATTAAATTGATTAATTTGGATCGGATTATTTTCAGTCTAATCTAAACCCAACCCTTGACCGATTACTTTTGTCATGTTCGTCTTGACTCACCCCTAACACATCAGGCAGCTCGAATCTTTGCTGCCGGTCAACTACGTGCATCTCATAACGTGCCATTTTCCCTGTCATGATCGAGGGCATTTTTTTTTCCAAAACCTTAACAAATTTGAGTTTCCCCGAATTCAGGCGGCGGAAAACCCTAAATTCCAAATTGGCTTGCGGCTACGCCTCGTCGCATTTAAGTGTGTTCGGTAATGTGTCAACTTAGACACAGAGACAGCGAGTAGTTGCGTCAAATTATGATGTAATTATGAAGGAAATTGTTGGAAAGGTCCCATCACATTCACATCAGACTTTATTGAAATTCAGTGTGCTGGAGTTCTAGGGGGCGTAGCTTCGTTGCGCAGATTCAAGACGTTTCCGACAGTTTTAACGTGGCCAATTAGAAATCCAATGCCCCGTCTCTTCTCTTCCTTCGCTCTCCTCCAGAAAATATAATGTAAAACCAGACATGAAAAGAATGGACATAGAAAAAAGAGGGTGCCCCTTGGTTGCCGTATAATGTAAGATAGAGAAAAGCCCCCTCAACCAGAGAAAACATATCTAGAAATGAGGACAACAAGAGAGAAGGTCCAAGTTACGAATGAATGCTTATTTCTTCACTTGCAATCAACATTGCCGACACAGTCCGTCTGTATGTAAGGACCACTTTGTTTGTCTTTCTTTTGCATTAAAATATTTAAATGCTGAATCAGGAGCTTACCTATTCCACAATTCAAAATATGTGAGGCAGTGTCTTTTCCAATCGAGCGATGATTACGTGGCATGTGGAACTAACAAGATTTAAGCCAACTTTTTCAATTAAACCAATTTAGGTTTAAATATTTCACATTACTACTAATTACTACTAATTGAGTCCATTCAATTAATTTAAGCTAAAAAATTACCTACATAAACACAATCGTCCTATGTGACATGACCAGTATTGACATATATATATTTTTAATAAATTTTCAAAAATTTTATTTCCTTTTATCTCTTCTCTTTTCATCTCTTTTCCTTTTTTTTTTTTTTTTTTTTTTTTTTTAATTTTATTAACTACCAACAAGGAGCTACCACCTACCAACCTATACTCGATGGCCCACGCTAGCCATTAGGTGAGGGCCTGAGCCATTGCTAGCAACTAGCAAGGGTCGCCGCCCTTGCTCACAACCGGCCTTTGCTGGCCATTGGACAAGGCTTTGTTGCCCTAATTCGCGGCCAATGAGGGCTCATGGGGCCTTGCCATAGTGGCCAACGAGGGCAACCGAGCCTCGGCCAGGGGTCCCTTGTCAACTCTTAATAGCAAATGAAAAAATTAACAAAAAACCTGAAAATTTATTTAAAAATTATTCTATATCAGTAATGGTCTTATCACGGAGGACAATCGACATCAATTTCAATGGTCTTTAGTCAAAATTGGTCAGATTGGCTCAATTGATACAAATGCAAAAGATTTATAATTAAATCAATTAAATTGAAAGATGTAAAATTGAATTTTCACGAATATAATAGATTTAAAACTTTTTTAATACTTTTCCTACTAAAGTGCGAATTCATTTTTTAAGTCATACCATCTCTCTTGGTTTATCCTTTGCTTTCTCACCTTGAGTTGGAAGATTTTGGAGATTTAAGTCGTGTACTTATTCCTTTCCCAATGTTCTCTGCGTCACTGATTCAGAGCTTTGTCTACGAAAGAGTTAGACTCTTTGGTAAAACTCCGGGCATTACGATGAGATGCTTGCTTTGCCGTTGTCGTGAGTTGAAGGAAAGGATGATTGAGGGGAAGACATGCTGCCTCAAATGGACATAGAAGAACTCTTGATCTTATCTTTAATGTCCACGCAATTTGCTTCTCGGTGCTTCTAAGGTATCAGAAATCGATACCGTTTGTTCGCATCTGTTCAGCCTCTTCACATTAAATCGGACGGAGACGATGCTCATTTCTCTCTGACAAGCAGTCTCGTACCACGTGTCATTTTCTTCTTTCACTATTGCTAATGTTAGAGTCAACTAGAAATTTTGCAAAATGGACCCCGACAAGTCAAAATGGCTAAAAGGGGTCGCCAACCTCTCATCTTTGTTCCTGTAAAATCAATCACGCGGCATCTGAGGCGACGCTTCTATATTATGCAAAAATTTCAAAGGAAAATCTGGCCGCTATTGGCCTGTTATCTGCTCTTATCGGGACAAAATCGTGACCTTGAACATCAAAACAGACCAAACAATGGGAAAGCTATATACTTCGAGTCAGAAATAACTTTTAACCAATATATTCAACGCGCAATAAAATGGAGAGTACAACGGAAAGTACAAATAAGGGTAAAAAAGAGAACGAATGGAACTTGTGCTTGGACCAAATTTTGTCAAAAATGTTGTGCCCTTAATGGGGGTGGTTTAATAAGGAGATCGGAGTTAGTAAGATGAAGATGGTAGGAGGATCTATCACCTTTCACACCACGTTTTGGTAGGTCAAAGCACGAGCCTCACAGGGCCGTTGGTGACTGGTGATAGCCCGTGCTCTTTGAAACTTAGTTTGAACTCGTGGACTCCATTTGGCATCCTACCATAGGCACCTAACCAAGCTTGGACTGACCATATATAAATATGAGATTGGGCAGACCTTGACTATCTCTTGGTAAGAATGAGTCTAGCGCATGACCCAAACTTCGACAAATAAAATATCGCTGAAGAGGGTCGTCGGTTCTGAATCTGCTCCCAGTGTTTCCAACCAGGCGGCTTGCCCTTTCTTTAATGGGTTCGTCCTCTCATGACAAAACGTACCTTTTGCTTGAAAGAAAGAAAGAACGAGCGACAGCGCCGTGAGGCGACAACAGTTGACATCACGAGCGCCTGTTCAGCGTTCTCACTTGGTTCTCTCTTACATTGCATTTGTACATAACTGCGAGTCGCTCTAGTCATGCGGTAGCTTTCTTCCGCACAACTCATAGAGTCTATTGTCAGCAAGGACCATGATGGCCAGCAAGACTGAACCATTAAGACCGCAACCCTTTTCAGATAGCATTTACTCGTCATTTCACGTTCACTTTCTCGTAATTTAGACATTGAATGGGTATCGACACATTCCATTGTGATCTTGGAGTCATCGTCACATGGCCTCAATGCTAATGAGGCCTAAGAACAATACGCTTTGAATGGTTGTGCGATTGATTACCGTCGGATAAAAACCTCCATCTCACAGTCCGCAACACCGCACGGTGTTGGGAACTGTACAGCGCAAGGTGATTCGGCAATAGTGCCTCACCACATGCATGGGTACGAGACATAATGTCTATGTGCAACAATCCATCTCCTCCATGCACTATATCTGTGCAAACAAACTCTTGACGAAACAAAACGGGTATTGATGCTGATGAGCACCCGTTTCAAGATATCGCGTGACATGAAACACCAGATTAATATCCATTTGCCACCAACCGTTGGTACTACTATTTCATCAATTGCTTTTGGATGAAAGCAAGCTTGCTCTTCTACGACTTTCACAGCCTATATACGATGGACGATGCACCAAGCTGAAACAGGATAACACAACACACCGGTTAAAGCATAACTATTCTAGGAAGAGAGCCCAAAAACGACTTTATGCTTGTGTGAACGAGATTTGCCAGACACCAGACTCATTTTCTCAAATAATCTGAGTAAAACATCCTAGGAAGTGATCTGGTCCAGCTTAATCAATCTCCAAGCAGCACACCATTGAGATGATGCACTATATTGGAAGTTCCTGGATTTTCCATACCATGGGCCAACTAGTACTCTCACACTCTAATTCGGGACCATAAGCCAGTGCATGCTTCTAGCAAGTAGGTGCATGCTTCTAGCAAGTAGCAATACCAATCTTCAGTACCGTGTTTTTGGTTTCCTTTGCTTCATCAAAACTTTGATAATACTTATCATCAAATCCTCCACACGTAAGAAGAGAAACATTGGACTTCTGCCATTCTTTACTATATTGATGCAATGGAAGGAGCAAATCAGTGCCCACTTCTGTACTTGTATAAAAAATGGCGTCTACAAATCCAAATAGCAATTTCACACTTGCAACGGCTTAATTTCTGGCAGGTAAGCTAGAACAACTTCAGGAGACCTAAAAATGATATAGAACAGGGAAGAGGAAACAATCACTAAAATGGGCAAATAAACAGGGAATTTAAAAGAAGTGAATCGCCCCACAATATGTTAATAGTAACTTCATGCAGTACCCAATCACAAAGATGACCATTTCTTCATACCTCAATAGATCGGCAGATTGTTGAGCCCCCAATCTGCACTTAAATCTCCTAGAAGATCAGGTCATTACCATTGTTGAATCCCTTGTGTCCTGCACAAATTAGGCCCATTGCAGGCCCTGAAATGACATCAATGAAGTCAACAAATTAGAATACTACATTTCCTTGTGCCACTCGTAGCAACAATATTCCTCGGTAATTTAATTGAACAATAGCCTTCAAATATTCATGAGCCCTCATTCCCAGACATAATTTCTCTCCAGAAAATCACAAAAGCTCATTTTCAATGGCATTCTGTAATAGCAGTTCAAACTTATAGGGATGGAAAAATACAATTACAATTCAGAAAACTGACAATTCCTCAAGTAATTATTAAAAGTATGGAATCTTACGATATTCCTTGTACTTTGTGCCTTGGGCTGAACTCAAGACCTCCATATCCTTCGCCAGCAAATCAGGACCACACACTTGAAAAAGGAGTTTGAACATAACAATCATACGACTCTTAAGCCATTTTGATCTGATGCAGCATCCACTATGTAGTGTACATGCAGCTAGTCATTCTTGTGTGTTGCTTCCCTACTTCTAGAAAAATCAAGATGAAAATGGAACACAAGAATGAGATATCGATTTCATACATACAATATACTGAGTGAGCAAAGAATAGATCTTTCCCATTTCTATCAAGAACAATGTCCCAACTTGAAGAAGAAAAACACATGTCAGATTGGCCTGATATCTAGAAACCTAAAATTTCTCTTACATCCACAAATATATTCACAAGCCAGCCATCAACTGGGATAGATATTTGCCGCAAGCTCTGTGGAAAAGTTCATCCTGCATAGTATCCCATTGGCCTGATCACCAAGTCTACAAGATTGCTATAACAAATTCCACACATGCAACTAAAGAAACTGCCTGTTATATATCTGCCAAGCCACAAGCTCTTCGCAATGATCTACTTGAGCTGCATGGGAAGCCAAAGGTTCAAAATTTGCAACCACTAGGACCACAAGGTACCCAGAAATGCTAAGAATTTTTAGACTGTAGCATTTGGAAGTTTTAAAGACGAGGAGGTGAGAAACCAAACACAAACTGTAATTGTCATGTTGAAGGATTGACAAGATCCCCTTTGTGCAACACGATACGGTGTTCCAATGCAAAATCTAAATACGAATCTATGTGCATTTTAAGTATAAAAACTAGATCAAGTAAAAAAGAAAAAGACATACGTTATTTTCAGCTCGGCCATATTTATCTTACATGGGAAACAGAACTGCCAAGGACCTGTTACCATGACCTACAGCCCTGACTAAAAGGAAATCCTCAGAAACACACACCTTCCTGTCATATTCATGAAAACAAATCTTTCCAGATCCACCAGCAACATAGTAGCAGATTGTGAGAGACCAAATACACAGTTACCATATCAAAGCTAATGGAGATAAAGAGATAATTTGAATGCTGCTTAGGATCTTTCGCACGATAACTGCTTCAAAATCAAAGAGAAGCTGAACAAAAAGATTTGACAATAATACAACTGACACCCTATATGTCCGTTTTCTCTGATGGGTAACTCAAAATAACTGAGCTCAGAAAAAGGATGAAGATCACAGGAGCTTGAGTCCTACAAAGGCAAATACATAGCGTCTAACTCAGAAAGTTGCAGCTTCACTGAAGCATCACAACTGAACACTTGAGAATACCACTTACAATCAAGACCCGACCTGTACTGCATCATTAACTACGTTATATTTTCTACATATACAAATTCTAGTCAATGAGCAGCAAAATATTCGCCTCATGATAGAACAATGACAGCATTTTTCTAATGAGCATTTTGATATTGAGACAGTGTGGGCTCTTTTCTATTTGATGCATTGCGATGAGTAATGAAATATACTTTTGGCACTCATCAACTATCCATATGGTTGGATTCAATTTGCCGTTCCTAAGTGGGAGGTAGATGGTGAAAGCCGATTGCTGATCATCCAAGTGATTCATTGATATTCGAATGGCGAGGACAAAATTTGGCGGCTCATGAAACGGTCCGACCATAGCAAACAGAAGCAATGTAGAGATTCTTCGCCCATTTTTCCTGAAAAGAAAGAATCAGGGAAAAGCATATGCTCATTAAACTATCCAAGAAAACGGCATAGATTAATGCCTGACAAATGAAGAAAGAAATCACCTTGACATGTGTGCTAGGAAAAGCAGAAGTTCGTAAGGTCTCTTGGGTTTCATCTGTCGGCTTTCTTCGTGGAATGCTGAGGATAAGAGCAGACTGATCTAAAGTAGCAGCAGTTGATGTGATGCGGTAGCCGCAGTCCCACCTTCTATGAATGCCTTCACTAGGATAGAGAAAATCTAGCTCCACGACCTGACGTTTTCAAATAAACACTCCAACCTTAAGAAATGGTTTGAATCTAAAAAAAACCAATCAAATATAAAGGAGAAAATAACAACAGAACCTGATCAGTAAACCCTGCGCCACGGGACATAATGACAGCCCATCTGGTCCCAGCAGTAGCCATCGACGTGACATAAAAGCCTTCCCTCCATTTTTTATTAATCCACTTGAAGGGAAATGAATCGCTTACTTTATATGACTGCTGCAGATATGGGGTTCCTACCATTTAGGGTATAACAGAAGTCAGAGAAACAAATCCATGCTCATTTCAGAATATATGGTTGTCTTTAGATCCAATAACTAACCCTTAGACATTACAACTAACGAGCTGCCATTGGAAGCTCCTGCAACTGCGGTGATATAGTAGTTCTTCTCCCACTGCTCCATGATCCACTCCTACACGAAATGCAAAATGCATCAACAATCTCTTCGGCTCAAACATAGTATTAGATAAGAGTCCTAACGTTCCACACAGCAATTGAGCAAATATGCAGTGATTCGATACTATAACAATAAGAACTATATGCAACTGCCTCGAGAAATCAAATGGGCAGAGTTGCGCGCTTATACTATCATACCATTCTAAGCGCCCACATGTAACCACTCGAGCAGAGTGCAATGCCAAAAGCAATCGACAGAAATCCTTTAAGAGTAACAAACCAAGAAGAACTGCCTCGTTGCACTACAAACTACTGAAAGCGGTATGAACTATTTCACATATCAGTGCCTAGCGCGTCAAAGATCCAATGAAACTAACAGATACCTAACAAAAGCATATTAAAAAATCAATGTTCATAGTCTTGATATTATGAGCAACCTTGTGAAGAAAGTAGGATGAGAGCTCATAAACTTGACCAGAGAAGCCAGTTCCGGCGTCCATTATTAAAGCCCAAAGGTTAGAGCAAGAAGCCACACTGCTGATGAATAACCCATCCTCATTTCCTTTCACGATATGTTGTGATAACCGGATATCTGCCACATTGTAGTGATACCTAACCATATGCAGAGAAATAAAACAATGAAAGAACTTTCCTTTGGAATACAGAATTCAGGGGAAAATGAGATTTGCACAAAACCTTTGCTTCATCGGTCGACGAGCATTATAGACACTTATCCATTGTGTAGCAGGCATCCCCATTCGAACCTTCTTTTTTGGCTGTTCATCTTCTTCGTCTTCCATAGTCAATCGTCCTCTTTTATGTCCAACCTGACAGACAAGCTTCAGAGCACAAGGCAAAAAAAATATACATCAGAAAAATTCAAGTTGTTTGCTCAGCTTGTTAACCAACAAGCTGCAATATGTTGGTAAAAAGAACATAAGTACCTTCTGAGCACCATCAGTATTAATTGGCCTAATATCCGGATTAGGGCCAATGATACCATCGAAGAGAGATATATATTTAGCATAGTTGGGTTCCTCGTCGAATTTTAAGTTCACAACATACTCAACAAATTGTCGGAAAGGCTGAGGGCAGAAGCAACAGAGTGTTTCTGGGGAAGTGGCCATCTTCTTTTTGCAGACAAGGAACCCTTTATTCTCTCCCTGAGGAAAACCATAGGTTAGGGTCAATGGATTATTTAGGTAAAAGCGGCAATTTCACTCTTCTTAAATTTCTGATGACTTAAACCTGATATCCTTGCCAAGGTAAACGTCCACGCAAAAGAAAAATGAGTGTGTAAGCAAGTGATTCTAAGTCATCTCTCCTGCTGCCAACTCTACCAAGATGAGCATGCACACTGGCATACCGAACTGTCCCTCTGAAAAGAAAAGGCAACAACACAGGACAATCAGCAATGTATCCAGACAAAAAAACATGACAATTCTAAATCTTCTATAAAGCATCGCATTGAAGTATCAAGCTAACCTAAAAACATCTGGACGTTGGTCATATTCAACATGTAGGCCCGTCGAACCATCCCTCCACCTGGTGGCTGCAAGGCCAAACAAAAAATAATATTTACATTTAACTAATGCACCAATGATTTGTGGCATGAGAGACGGTAAAAAACAGCTAGCACACCTAAGCCAAGATCAACCAGAAACAGCTTTTTCTCTTCAGGTGTTCCTGGGGGACCAAGCAGAAAATTCTCAGGTTTTACATCACCATGCACATATCTGCAAAAAAGTCACCAGCAATATAAAAAACCCAACATGTACAACAAACAGCACAATCAAATGACGGGCAGCACAAATTAGGTACAATTATGATGACCCACTTCAGCTGTATTGTTTTTAGATGCACTTGCACGACAACCAACCTAAGTGGTTACTATTTCAGTTGATCTTGTTTCGGACAATATAGGTGTGAAGTGTAAAACTGTCACTTCAAAATAAAATCAAGAAGCATGAAAACTAGGAAAAATTGGAACTAACCCTCGGAAGTGCATCTTCTCGAGTATGGAGATTGCTTCGATCGCAATACACGCGACCATTTCAGTTGACATGCTGCATTGTGAAACACACATAAAATCCTTAGGACACAAGAAAAGGAGAATTTGCACCACCTTTTAGCAACTAACCCGATAAAGAAACATACGTGTGAGAGTTGTTATTCCATACGTCCCATAGACTAGGCCCAAGCATATCCATAACCTGTTCATAATGTGAAGTTAGCTAGTACTTCATTACCGAATTTGCTAAACTGCAATTTAAGAGTCACAAACATACCATGACATAATAGTCACCCTGTCTCCCCTTGTAATGTACTCGCGGTACTCCATGACTTCCGCCAAGAGCACTGGTTAACCAATAGAAGGCAAACGTGGAAACAAGAAAGTCAGTCCATAAATAGCCTTTGTAAGTTAAATTTAAATCAAGAGACGTTGTAGGGAACATACTTGTATACTTGCCACTCATGGGGGGGTCCATAATTACATCCTTTACTGCTTCTATGCTCAAACTTCAGTGCAACCTAATGATTAAGTATCATAACAGACAGTGTAAAAGAACAGATATTCTTTACTTGGAAAATTGAAACCCTTAAACCCGACACGATTCATGATAAAAATCAATAATGCCGAACCTCAATAGCCCCAGGACCGGTTCGCTCGGTTATAGCGGTTGCACCAGCTCTTCGCCCGACATATACTTGACCAAAACCACCCTTTCCCAACTTTCTTTCTATTCTGTATAACGGCGAACCGCCGACCTGGACCTGTACAAACAGAAAACTCTTAATATCAGACAGCATTCTCACTTGTATCAATCTGCCCAAAGATACAGATATACAAAATCCGAAGAACATAGAATTGCCGCAATCAAAGTTGATAAGGCAAACAAAAGACCCATAAACTGCTATGAAAGATCCAAAAGGAAAGTCAGCAGCTTTTCTAATAAAGGCTCCTCAGTAGCCTATTAACAACCACAACTTCGAAAATTCAACCGTTATCTTCCCATCTCTTCCGATTTTCTCCGGCAATCCGCTAAAATTTCCGATCCCGCACACCACAACAATCCAAAACAATCTATTCACCTTTTCGGGAAGAGGAGCCGTGCTCCCCTCGTCCTCAGCTCCGACGCCCTTGTCGCAGCTCCGGCCGCCGCTATCTCTCTCATCCATTGCCGCCGCCGCCGCCGCCGCTCAAAACCGAAACCTCGAAACTCCGCCTCCTTCGGCGCCGCGAAATCGGCCCTCCTCCTCTCCGAGGGCCCTCGTCAATGTCGAAGCTTCGGCCAGCCGCCCTGTCCGTACGGCGAGCTTATCAGGTTCCCCCGGCAGCCCCTCCCGGACGAGCTACGCGATGCGGTCTCTGCAGCCGTCGGCGGCGGAGGAGGAGCTCGGCGGCTTATCAGGATTTCCCGAGGTGGCGATGGACCGGGTCGGGTCGTTCGGGAAGGTTCTGCGATGGCCCTGCCGGTCTCGCTCTTTCGGATTTGTGGGAGGTTTGAGCATGCGAACAAGAACAGAGCGAGGACTTCCAGAAGGAGGAGAGCAACGTAGGCAAGATAATTTTAAAATTATATTAAAAAAAAGGAAAAAGGAAAAGGGAAAATTGAATGAATTTTAGGGCTTGGTGGGAGGGAATTTGGGGAGATCTTGAGGAGAAATTGGGAAAAGGGACTTTGAATTCCGGTCCGAAAAAGAGAAAGATAACAGATTGTATTGTGGCGTAGCGCTTTTTATAATCATTTTAAGCTAATGTAATCCTTGTTTTCACTTGAAAATAGAAGTTGCTCTCTCTTACGTATGTTTTTCAAAAAGGGAAATAGTCACAAAAATCTTAAATTTTGCCTAAAGTGACATATTTATTCTAAACTATTCAAAAAATCTCAAGCTTTTTTTACCGTGGCATATTTATCCCAAATTTTATTCTGTAATATCACAAATCCTAAACTTTTACTTGCGTGACATATTTACAAAAAAAAAAAAAATTACGACACCAAAAACTCAAAAACTTTTTTCTGTGACACTAAAATTATCATCCAAAAAAGTTTAGATTTGGAATAAATGTGCCATATGAGTATCAATTTAGGCTTTTTGTATCACAGGAAAATTTGAATAAATGTGTCATAGTAAGTGAAGTTTGAGATTTTTGGTATCTTTTATTATTTTGAAAATATTTCTTTACCTTTTAAAAAGGGTTACCGTTAATCCTTCTGTTATATATTTTTTTTCTCACCAATCGGATTTTTGTTGACATAAATTGACGGGAGTGCCAGAATACGTGTGTTGTGTTATTGTTTATTCAAAATTATTATACGGTGCCAAATAGACAACAGGAAAGACAAAAGAAAAATTGAAAAAGTAAACTCGTTCCAAAAATAAAGAGCTGCTTTTGAAGAAAAAAAGAGTAGATGATCGATTTTGATTTTGAGCAAAAGATATGAGGACCACCGGCGGCATTAACTCAAAAGCTTTTCATGGTACAACATGTGTGTGTTGTACTGTAACTCGATCATGGAGCCTAGCGGCCATTCTTCAAGACGAGGCAGGACATTCGACCGGGCATAGAAATGAACGCGAGTTGAACTTGGATAATGACACTGGAAGAGGATATCAAGAATACCCATAAAAGAGGAATTCGATTTTCGAAACTCCAACTCGACTCGACTCGACTCAATTTCAAAATGCCTCTCAATTTGATCTATTTGACTCGACCCCTAAAGCGGCGTCATCATAGTTGGCTATGTTCCAAAATAACCTCCACGAGCTTGATTGCTTTGTCTCAAAAAACCTCATGAGCTTTGATCATTTTGACCAAATAACCCTCTCGATCACGTCTATGAACATGTTGGCTGGGCGGCGAGCCTGCGTTCGTTGCATGCGCGTTTCGCGCCTTTCCAAAAAGGCAATTCGGTACAAGAATCACCATAACCCCTGAATTCCGTCAAATGACCTTTCCCATGCATGCAAGAAAGTGCTTAGCCAGGTTGGCTTTAGTCCATAGTCAACGGACTCGACGTCTCTCAGCAACTGTCCTCCCACGTCAGCAATGATCACATATTTCCAATTTTTCAATATATACTAAAGAAACCTGGCCATTTCTTTCCGATCTATAAAATTAGAGCAAATTTGGGCATTCTTAATGTGTTTTTTGAACTAAAATGCCTCGGAGAAGGCACAAAACATGCACGTGAAGAGAACTTATTGATTGATCGGCCATTATTTCAACAGTAATGAGCTCATATATTATCGAGAAATGGGCATAGCTTCAAGAAATTTTTTGAAATTTTCCCTCATTCTTTGAGTCCAGCAACTTATAAAACTTCTTCTTTTGTGCATTTAACATAGAAACTTACTGTGGTCATCCTCCACGTTAATCCCACCATTAGCTTTTATTGGATGAAATTTTTTGAACCCACTTTAAGGTTTGAAGGTTTTACTATTGGCCACACTACTTTAGACTAAAGTTTTTACATTTCCCCAACAGCTTTTCCAATATGCCGAACCAAACGCACTTTATGTTTTGAGAAGAGGAGGATAATGAAGGCAGAAAAAAAGAAGAAGAAAAAATAGAACATAATTAGCACATGATGGGAGGCAATTTGGAAGGATTTGTGAAGAAATTGACAAAAACTTGAATTCCCATCCAAGATAATTTTTTTTTTCAAACTTTTTCAAAGATAAAGTGAAGAAATTATTCTGTCAATTTATATGACAGTTCCACTCTTTTTTTTGTCCTTTTCAATTTTCGAGTTTTCTCCTTACATAAAATTTTTGATTTTTGATGTTCGTTGTTATTATTATCCAGCAAGTGTAAAACTAATAAGATCAAAACCGGAAAAAATAGCAACTTCCATTTTTTGGAGCCAAATCCTCCCTTTTATAATGTTCCAAAAAAAAAATGCAGAATATGATTCAGTAAATATATAATAATCCGGTTCGTCCTTTTCGTTGGTTAAATACTTCGACGTGATTTGTAGGGTCCGACTGAGTCTAATTCTAAAATAAATTTCTTTATAATATTCTCTAAATTATAAATTTAGAAATGTCGCATAAATAGTTTTTGGGCTGATGTCATGGATGATCCTTATTATTTTGCTTGAAAATAAAAAACTTTCCTCTAGTCCTTTTCGTGCAAAATTCTTCCTCTGCTTTTTAAATAAGTATTATGATTCATTTTTCGATTGTATCTTTTTTTGCCAGTCGATTTTTGCTAACATGGACCATCGTGTTATGATTTACTCAAAATTATTACACGACCACATTAGGCAACACGAAAAAATAAAAATAAAAATAATCAAAATTAAGACAGGGGGTCCACCAAGTCCGCCATGGCCCAATCCGAAGCTCGCTACATCTAGAGCCAGTGGCTAGAGAGCTCGCAGCCGCGGCTGCTCAACTTGAGCTTGCGGCGGCATAGCCACACGAGCTTCTAACCATGAAGTTTGAGGCCATGGCAACTCGAGCTCCAAGCTGGCAACAGCTATGTCCATTTGAGCTTTGAGCTTGCGGCAGCCATGGCGATGAGATTTGGAGCTCACAAGGACCATGGTCACTCGAGCTTCAAGCTTGCGCATGGTAGCAAAATTTGAAGCTCGCAGTGACCATGGAGGCTCGATTGGTGGTCATGAGCAGGTTAATCATTCGGCTATTACTTCAAGTATGCTGGCGTAAAGATTAAAGCAAGTTGTAACTTTTAAGGTACTCTTAGCTATGATAGTCATATAGACTTGAAATATTGACTCAAAGGGAAAATTCCAAAAATCCCCTTGAAAAATCGCGCTTGCTCACTGCTCAAAGTTCCAACTTGACTCGATTTTGTTTCATACTACATCCGATTTGATCATTTTGACCTAATAACCCTTTCAAGCGAGGCTCATTTATCATAATTACTAAACTTTGTTCATACCTTGTGAACTCGATCATTTTGACCTAATAACACCAATGAGGTTGATTACTATGACCCACTAACACCCTTGAGGTCCTTGCCAATGAAAATAATGGCTAGCCAACGAACATCTGCTTGTTACTTACATGTTTTGCAGCTTGGCTAGGGGCATTTTGATCCTAAAACTATCATAACCCTAAACCGTCAATTAATCTTACTCGATTTTAGCACACAAGAAAAACGCTTAGTCAAGTTCGCTTTAGTCCATCATTCCACGATACGACGTTCTCATTACAACCTTTTTCCCACATCTTCCGCAATCTTCTATCACCAATTTTTCATTCTGTACTCCGGAAATCCTAACCCTTTCTTTCTTATCTATAAAGTTCGGGCAAATTTGGGGTTCTTTTATAATGTTTTTGGTGCGCATATGAGTGGCCGGTCGTTATTTTCAACATCGATGAGCTCCAGGGGTTTATGCGTCAAATAGATCGAATTCAAGGAGTATTTGGGATTAAAGACAAGCTTAGAGGAAACTTTAAAAAAATAGGGAATTACTGAGTCAAAGTAATCAAGCTCGTGGGCATTTTGAAAATAAAGTTGAGTCTTGAGGAAACTTTGAGAAACGAGCACCGTGTGAAGAAGATTTTTTCCCTAGGTACTGTGTGTGTATTTGATAACGTTGAGAATAATTTACTTGCAGAAATAATTTTTTTCTATTTTTATTTCCTAGAACGATTGCTTGAGTATAACAACACACTTGACAACTATACAAAATTTATATTTCCAAAATTGAAAAAGAACAGGAGTGTGTTTGGTATAACTTGAAATTTTTTTATATCATAGAATTTCTTTTAATATTTTAAATTCTTCTTTCTTTCTTCTCCTTTTTTTCCACTCTTCTTTCTCCTCCTCTAGCCAGTGATGGTGGCAGTGACCGGCAATCGATGGGCCGCTGCTGCCGGGCAGCGGGCGGTGAGTCTCCACCGACTAATTAGAAGAGAGAGAAGAAGAAAATTAAAAAAAAAAAAAGAATATGACTTATTTCTAAAAATTGTTTTCGGGAATAAGAAATTACTTTTTTCAAATTCTTGTTTCTATTCCAAATTTATTCATCAACCACTTTTCTATTTTAGATGATAGAAAAATTAACTAACGTTACTAAATGGATCCCTGCTCTTTTTCTATTGTAAGAAACAAAAGAACAAAAATGTTACCATATAGGCCCGATGAGTCTTAAAACTTGTGTCCATCTGGCACTTTAAGCTAGGACATTTCTTTCGTGCAATTGTATCGTATAACTTGTTGTTATCTTTTAGGTTAATCCTTCTATTATTTTTTAGTGCTCTTTTCATCATTTTTTTGGTTCACTTGATCGTTATTTAAGTGGTGGAGCTTAGGGCGCGAATGATAACCATTATGGCCAAAGATTGATTTTTGGAAGAGAAATAGATCTTTCTATTTCCATTTCTAGATGAGTTTCTAAGCAAAAATAATCATATGATAACGATATAAAATTTATACTCTAAAAATAGAAATTCGTTTGATAACGACACAATTTCTTCCTTTCAGACGGCGGTGGACCGGCGATCGGTGGCGGGGAACAACGGCGGCGGTGGTTGGCGATTGGTGGCGGTGGCATTTGACGATTGGCGATTGACGGCGTCTAGTGATTGGCAGCGTTTGGCGACCGATGGCAGCGGCGTCCGGTGGCATCCGCCGATTGGCGAACGGTGGCATCCGGCGATCGACAACGAGCGGCGACGGCATTTGGCGGCGTTCGGCGACCGGCGGCCGGCGTTCGGCAATGGCCGATGAATAGTGGTTGGCAACAACGGATGGAAAACCGGTTGACAAACGATGAGAATAATTTTTATTTCTCATTTCTGTTCTAGAAATAGATAAGTTGAAATTTTTTATTTATGATTTATATTCCAAATCTATTTCTGGAACAAAAATCTATTACAAAAATAGAAAAACTTAATAATTTTATCAAACGAATTTCTATTCTAGAAACAAGTCTGAAATAAAAAAAAATTGTTTCTGGAACAGAAACAGGGAATTGTCATGCATCCCCTTAGAGTCCAAAACGTCATTTCAACACTTTGTTTCGTACTAATCATTTCGTGTTATGTCAAAAATTGAAGTGAATATTTCAAAAGAAGTTCAAGAAAATCACCAACCGTGTAATTAAACCCGGACGCGTTACCTTCTCGGGGGGGATGGGGGTGGGAACGTGTAAGTTTCGGGAGTAGGTTTCGACTCCCACGCCCTGCAAGAGGCATGGCAAAAATCGAAAGTGAGTGTAGAGTAGGAATAGAGTAGAACTGACAAAAAAAAAAAAGATCCAATCAAGCCAACTAAGCTAAGGCACTTTTGTTTGTTCAGCGGCTTTAACAAATATATATTTAGTGATTCGCATTAAATTATGCAAATGCTCAATCCTTGTTCAACCATTGAACCGGTTGACCCGCCAACCCAATTGCATTAAATATAACTTGTAAGGTACTCTTAACTATGATAGTCATATAGACTTGAAATATTGACTCAAAGGGAAAATTCCAAAAATCCCTTCGAAAAATCGTGCATGCTCACTGCTCAAAGTTCCAACTTGACTCGATTTTGTTTCAAACTACATTCTATTTGATCATTTTGACCTAATAACCCTTTCAAGCGATGCTCGTTTATCAGAATTCTCCTAAAACTAAACTTTGTTCATACCTCGCGAACTCGATCATTTTGACCTAATAACACTAATGAGGTTGATTACTACGACCCACTAACACCCTTGAGCTCCTTGCCAATGAAAATAATGGCTAGCCAACGAATATCTGCTTGTTACTTACATGTTTTGCACCTTCACTAGGGGCATTTTGATCCTAAAACTACCATAACCCTAAATCGTGAATTAACCTTACTCGATTTCAGCACACAAGAAAGCGCTTAGTCAAGTTCGCTTTAGTCCATCATTCCACGATACGACGTTCTCATTACAACCTTTTTCCCACATCTTCCGCAATCTTCTATCACCAATTTTTCATTCTGTACTCCAGAAATCCTGACCCTCTCTTTCTTATCTTCCGCATGTGAGTGGCCGGGGAGAATGCCCCCGGAAAAGGCGCAAAACGTGCACGTATTCATTGGTCGGTCGCTATTTTCAACATCGATAAGCTCCAGGGGTTTATGCATCAAATTGATCGAATTCAAGGAGTATTTGGGATTAAAGACAAGTTTAGAGGAAACTTTAAAAAATAGGGAATTACTGAGTCAAAGTAATCAAGCTCGTGGGCATTTTGAAAATAAACTTGAGTCTTGAGGAAACTTTGAGAAACGAGCACCATGTGAAGGAGATTTTTTCCTTAGACACTATGGGTGCGCATGACAACGCTTCTTAGCTGAGGGAGAGTTTTTTTTTTTTTTTTAGAAATAATTCTTTTCTATTTTTATTTCAGGAAACAATTTTTGAGTAAAAGAACGCGTTTAGTAACTATACAAAATTTCTACTCTTGGAATAGAAAAAGAATATAAATATGTTTGGTAACGTAATAGTTTCTTTTTTGTATTTATTTGTTTTTTTATTATTACTTACGGATCACCAGCAACCGGTAACAACTGGCAGCGGTGGCGACAAGCGACGACGGGCGGTGAGGGGTGGGCGGTAGGCGGCAGCAATGGGCGGCGCTCAGCGGTGGCTCTGGGCGATTGGAGGTAGCCGCAGCAAGAGAGAGGAATAAAAGAAAAATAAAAAATAAAATTGGCTTAATTCTAAAAATTATTCTTAGGAACAAGAATCAACTTTTTTTTGTTTCTCGTTTCTGCTTCAAATTTAATCTAGAGCTAACTTTCTATTCCGGGGAATAGAAAAACAACTTTGCGTTAACCAACGAACTCTTGTTCTTTTTTTGTTCCGGAGAACAAAAGAATAGAAATATGGAGGAATAGAAACGTTCTCATGCGGAGCCTATGAGTGTATTTGGTAACATTTCTATTTCATAGAATAATTTCTTTCTAGGTATAATTTTTATCTATTTTTATTTCCTAGAACAATTTCCTGAGTAAAATAACACATTTGATAATTATACAAAATTTATATTCCCACAATAGAGAAAGAACAAGAGTGCATTTGGTATAACTTACAAATTTTTTTATACCATAGAATTTCTTTTATTATCTTGATACTTTTTTTTAGAATTTTCTTTCTTTATTTTCCTTTTTTCCTCTCTTCTTTCTCCTCCTCTAGCCAATGATAGCAGCGGGTGACCGGCGATCAATGGGGCCGCCGCTGCCGGGCAACAAGCGATGAGTCTCCATCGACTGATTAGAAGAGAAAGAAGAAGAAAAGAAAAAAAAGAAAAAAAGAATATTATTTATTTCTAGAAATTGTTCTCGTGAATAAGAAATTACTTTTTCAAATTCTTGTTTCTGTTCTAAATTTATTCCTCAACCACTTTTCTATTTTAGAGGATAGAAAAATTAACTAACGTTACTAAATGGATCCTTGCTCTTTTTCTGTTGTAAGGATCAAAAGAACAAAAAAAAAAAAATGAAACAAAAATGTTACCATATAGGCTCGATGAGTCTTAAAACTTGTGCCCATCCGGCACTTTAAGCTGGGACATTTCTTTCGCGCAATTGAATCGTATAACTTGTTATCTTTTAGGTTAATCCTTCTATTATTTTTTAGTGCAGGTAAAAATCAGAGCCAGCTCTCTTCATCATTTTTTTGGTTCACGTGATCGTTATTTAAGTGGTGGAGCTTTAAGCTTAGAGTCCAAAACGTCATTTCAACACAGGACGAGTTTGTTTCGTATTAATCATTTCGTGTTATGTCAAAAATTGAAGTGAATATTTCAAAAGAAGTTCAAGAAAATCACCAGCCGTGTAATTAAACCCGGACGCGTTACACATGCTTAAGATCCAACCAAGCCAACTAAGCTAAGGCATTTTTGTTTGTTCAGCGGCTTTAACAAATATATTATTAGTGATTCAGTATTAAATTATGCAAATGCTCAATCCTCGTTCAACCGTTCAACCGGTTGACCCACCAACCCGGTTGCGCTTTTGACGAAGGTTTTTAAGAAAATACGAACAACTTTAGGTTGACGGGACTTTTTGAAATATAAATAATATTTGATAAATTGTAATTTAAAAATGGATTGCGATGGAAACTTCTCCTTAAATGGTATTTAGAAATATTGCGCTTTGTAAAGGACATATGCTATTTTTTAAACTAAAAAACCTCAAAATCTGCGACAAGCTCGGTGGTTGGCAACCCTTGGCGAGGGCAACTGATTCTAGATCTAGAGTCATCGACCACTTGCTAGCAACCCTAAACCCTTCATTAGGCATTGTTTGGTAACCATCCAAATAATGCATAATTCTGATTTTTTTGTTCCCGGGATTAGTTTTGGAACAGAATTGCATTTGATAAAAATTTTGTTCCCCTAAACAAATTTCTAATTTTTTGTTCTTGGAAGTAGATTTGAAACAGAATCAAGAATAATAAAAAATTTGATTCTTATTCCGGGAACAAATCTAAGAATTAAAACAAATTCTTCTTTTTCCATTTTCTCTTCTTCTTCTCTTTTCTTCTTTTTCATCAACCGCCATCCCGCGGTTGTCGTCCTCCGCCTTCCGCCGTACGCCACCGCCACTATCGGTTCGGCGAGCTTGTTAGAGACGGCCCGGCCGAGCTCGCCGGAGGCCCACTTGGTCACCTACGAGCTCGCCGGAGGCCCACTTGGCCACCTGCGAGCTTGCCGAAGGGTTGGGCGAGCCTCGCCCAACCTCTCTTGGCCACCAGTGAGGCTCAACCTTGCTAGATCTGGCAAGGCCGAGCCTCGGCAGGATTAGGCGAGCCCTACCCAGCTACCGGCGAGGCTCGGCCGACAAGGGTTGGCCTCACCAAGGGCCGACAACGCTTCGGTGAGATCGCTAGCCCTCATCTGGCCGGTTGCCGAACCGACGATCGACCACTGGAAGAAGAAGAACACGAGAGAGAGAAAGAAAATAAAAAAAATATTTAAAATTAAAAGAAATTGATTTGGAATAGAATCAATAAGCATGGTACCAAACGCAATCCTATTCCATAATTAAAAATTTTGGACAATTACCAAACGACTTAAAATGCTTAAACATTGTTCACAGGAACATAATTAAAAATAATCATTTATGGTCAAAATCGTTATCAAACATGCCCTTAGTAACCTCATGTGAGATAAGGGCATTTTTGAAATTATAAAAGTCTAACGAGGGCAAAGTTAAAAGAGAAAAATGTATTAGCTTTCCAAAAATGCTTGAGGCATAAAACCCAAAACACCTTCGGACCTGTCTTGGGATAAAGGCTTTAGAGGCATTTGGAAATGCAATTGTATCTCCTTCAGAGCTCTCTAAAAAACTGGTCAAACACCATTTGCTTTGGCCAAAGGCCTTTGGGAAAGTTTTTCCAAACGCAGTGCGCATGCCTAATTTAAAAACACCAATTACCAACGAGGGCAAGCAGGCCCTCACTTGCTCATGGCGGCAGCGTGGCTCTTGCCGGTGGCATAGTGAGCGCTGACCGCCCTCACCTATGATGAAAGGGGCAGCCTGTTATTGAGTACGAACATTTTTCAAGGCACTGAAATTATGTGACGTGTGGCCGGTGCAACTAGAATTAATATATTAGCAAGCATATCAGTTGCCAGATTTGATGAAGACATGACAGCACATTGAAGCAATTCAACATGTGTTTGGTTGAGATATGGTCATTGTTTGAGCTGTATACGATCGAGATCTTTTCATATGTTCTAATTTATTATCGGTCATTTGAAGCTTCTCATAAGTACATATGTGCAAGCCATTGTAAACTGTATCAATGAAGTTAATCACTTGCTCGAGATTGTCAATTACGTGCTTCAAAGAAATGTTACCAAATGTCTATAAATGTGGTTCAAAGAACATTCGTCTCCAACGGATCTCCGACCACATCCTAGTACTGGGCCTCGACGGGACATGTCGAAACTTCTTCAAAGGGTTGGTCAGATCCCGAGCAAGTCAAAAACATGCGGTTGCGATCCATCCATCGATCCGGAATTGATGAATATATGGTGCCCGCAAAATACGTTCTCGCTCGCTTTTAATTAGATACAGTGGTAAACACGAGTGTTTTGGTCTGGTGATTTTGCAGGCATCAGGATTAATCTAGAATCCTCAGAAGCAAAAGAAAATCATCACAACCTTCTGTGTTACGAGACCCTCCCCAGATACATTCAAATTCGAAAGGATAAGCCTTCCTGAGTACGCTGTTTCCATCCTCGCTTTATTCTCTGTAACTTTCGCAAACGGGATCCACTGGCTTTTGCTCCACCGTTATATCCAGTCTGGCCCATGACGCAACGTACAAGAACCAACTATCGGCTCGGGTGCACGTCCATCGTTTTCTCGTGCATACAAATCCAAATCCTGTTTATTGCAAAATACCATATACGACAGTAACCCAGCACACAAATCAGGCAAAAGCGTAATGTTCTTTTTCAACAATGCTGAGCCAGCTGAGACACACACATATTTTCTAAAGTACTAGATACATTTTCATTGGCAAGACATGCCATACATACACATAAAAGACCCCCAAACAGAATATATAGAAACCTACAGTAATCAACCAACTCCAAATAACTTGAGATTTTGGCCCTTGTTTAAGTGGGCAAGAAATCTACCAGACTCTAACCTTCTCGGAACCAGCACCTAATTTCCTTTCCATCCAATCAATTATGTCCTGACCGATCTCGTCCCTCTCAGGCTCAAAGAGAAGGTCGTGTAAGAATCCTTCATAGAGCTTTATATCCTTAAACTTGGACGCTGCTTCATTGTACAAATCCTGGGAGGCCAGAGGGTCAGTGACCCTATCTGCGGTTCCATGAAGAACAAAGAATGGAACAGTAATGGACTTTATGTTCCGCATCAGATGAGAGGATATCCTTAAAATTTCGTGGCCCGTTCTGACCCTGATCGGTCCAGTGTAGACTAATGGATCATTGTATTTGGCCAACAGAGCCACAGGATCTCTTGTCACAGGGATTCCCCTTTTGTTGGCACCCTTGAACTGGAACCTTGGTGCGACTAGAGAAAACAGAGGAGCCACAGCCTGTATGAATATGGGAAGACAAGATTATTACCCAACACAGGAAGAATGACAACCAACAGGAGCAATCACATTGCGCAGGCCAAATTTCATTTGCAAGGAGCTCTTGATGACAAGTTAAACTTCAATCCAGTGTCTAATAAGAGTATTTGTGGGAGCATGCGTTCAGGCATTGGAATTATTAAGTCTGAAAGTCCTTTACATATATCATAAGAGAGAGAAGATACATACCCCAACAATTGGGTGTGCAGGTTTCACACGTAAAGCTGGTGAGGTTAATATTATTCCTTCCAGCATATCTTCAATATGAGGATAAGAAGCGGCCTGTTCAAGGACATGTGCAGAATAATTTCATCAGTAGATGTTAGTGATACAAAGAAATTGTCATTAGATATCAACTGTCTTAATCTGCAAGTGCATTTACTTCCCAATGTTTACCTTCAAAACCACGGCCCCTCCAGTAGAATGACCAAACAGGAAGCATGGTATACCAGGGTTGTCTGATTTGATCTTTTCCAAGAAGGCCGCCTGAAATAAATTTTATAAATATGCAGCATTAGCTGAATCATAAAGCATGCAAATCTATAGGCCAACAAATGTAGTTTACACGAAGTAAGTTCATCATTTGAGACAAAAACTGAACAAGTAAATGGCAGATTAACCAGTTAATGACGCTGTCATGGATGAGTACTAAACCTTACATGTTCATGTTGAGCCAGTTCAATGACTCGCATTGTTAGATGAACTAAGCATCAAGAGTAAAGACCGTTATTTTGATAGTTTGTTTTGTCATGATCAACAGTTCAACAACCATCCAGTTATCAAAGTACTTGCTAGCTTTTCCTCTTTCAACTTTAAAATACTGAACCCTCGAGAATTTTTCATTTGACAACAGCATAAAGGAGATAAACATTTTGACACTCATTCCAACAGTTTAATCAGTAGTTTTCAACTGTCCCTGTATACTGCAATGTGAAGTTCATGACAGATGGAGACTACAGCAATGATGGTGGAAAACAAATCATTTCATTTCATGCAAATCTCAGGAAAAAATTGAAAAAAAAAAAAGAATCAGGAGTTTCCTCCAACTAGAAGAGAAGAATAAAACATCAATGGTATGAGAGAGATACTTACAATGTCAGCAACAACGTAATCTAGTGAAGGAACATATCCATGCAAGCCGTCGCTGCCCCCATGACCTATATCATCAAAAGGATAGCTAAGCACCTTGATGCACATAGATCTTGACAAGAAGGCTAAGGAAAGATGATAATGTAACTGGGACGCAAATACATAATGTTGTCATCAGCCATTAAGTCATCTAAGAGAGTTTCCTACCCAAATCATACCCCCAACAAGACAAGCACTTGCCAATGACTTTCAATCACTCCCATTAATACGTGATACCACATCCAAGTTTACTTTGTTCAAAAAATAGGTCTTTTTAGATGTAATGACAGAGCTAAAGAATACAATACCGATCCAGTCCATTGCATAAACACCATAGTTGCAGGATGTTAGCTGTCTTGCAAAATGGGCATATCTTCCACTAAACAATGAATCAAGAACCCAAATCAGGCAAAACTTCCAAACAAAGAATGAATCTGCGGTTGGGTGGGGGGAGTGGGGGGAGAGAGAGAGAGAGAGAGAGCCTTTAGTTTCAGCATTGATAAATTTACCTGTGCTCATTGAGCCCATGAATGATGACCAAAATCCCCCTGAAGCAACATAACGATCAACCATTAGAAGGAACGTCGGAAGAAAAGTAGCACAAAAGCAACTGACAATGTTGCAAAACAGTACATGCTACAGGCATCAGATCTGTGGCATGAAAGTCACAACTATCAAGGAGCCATGCAGCACCTGAGCACCTTAATCCTTTTTATAGTGATCATCCTGGTTGCCAAAGTTAAATTAGAGAAGGTAATAGATTCACTTAAAGAAGCCTTAGACAAACCAAAGACAGTTAACAGAAAAGCAGTCTCAGTCGGCAAAATGAACAACGCAAGCAATTTAAAGAGGATGTAGACCATCTGAACATGGTAACATGGAAAGGTAGCTTTAAAGCCTGAAGTTTAAGCTAGAATACTTCTCCATTTCACGAGTATTCAAAGCTAATGCATCATAGTTGCTAACTTTAATACAGTGAGAGCTAATCATCTAGGGCCTCTTGACAAATTTCCAACTATGCAAACTTCGTCATGGGAGAAAATAGTTGAAAAGCACACACTCCTATGGATTGATAGTAAATCTACTTCACTGCACAACTTAGAAGCCAACTAACCACGCAATTCATTTTTGGCTGCTATAAACCAGCCAAGCAATCTCAAGCATTTCCACAGTTTAAAAGCAAACTTCCAAAATTAACCAACCTAAAATTCAACTCTTTTCTCAGCAATAAACAGGGTGACATGACATGGATGCTTCAATGATAAAAAAAAAGGGCAAAAGAGCACTGATTTGTACTTGGAAGAAAAATTTAACTTAGATTATTTTAGTTTGAAAATTCTAGCCATAATTTTTTCTCGTTCAAGAGAAGAAAGCATGCAGGACTCTCGCACTGACACCCAACAAGGAGACAGAATATAAATGTAGAACGAGCAGGACTTCATTCATGCAGAACCAAAAACAAATTTTTTTGTTCGAAATAAAGGGAATTCCAACATGTCAACCAAGCAATGGGGATTGGAAACTATCAATGACAAAACACATGGCCCAGAAAACACGTAGAGATCGATCTGTCCCCAACTGAAGCAACTTCAAGTAGTATCAACAATGTGACTCAATACTTCAAGCAAGGCCCAAAATCCATGTAAACAGAGATGTATCCCTGCCTCTAGGCTCTAACCAACCTAAGCACATTCTTCGGCAGTTTGAGAAATGGAACCACAGAGGCCACCAAAAAGCATCTATGTTCTTCCAGTTAAAGGTATAGCTACCACATAACACCGAGACTGAACGTAAAGTTTCTAACATCTCACTGCTCATCTGGCTGCTAAAAATTAACAATAGTCGATGACACAGGTTCCGTGATCTAAACGAGACACTCGGAAAAATTTGAGCACAGACAATCAGACGCATTCGTCCAAATGATTCGGTCCTTCGATATCAGCATACTCTAAACCCACTGTCGATGGAAGACGGGCGATAACAAAATTCTCCACTCCCGCGCACCAGAACAGAACAGTCGCCATCATTTCAAATAGAGACATCAATTCAACTTTCAAACCATGGCGAAATTCAAATTGCTCACTCTTTGCCCATGCAAAAAACACTCAAACCGCCCGGAAAAAGCCGCACGACAAAAATTACAAACAAAGCGAGACCATCAACCTCAACAGAGCCGATCAAAGTCTAAAAGAAGCGAAACGAACACCTCACCTGACTTCACCGGTCGCCGGGAACCACGACCTGCAGAAGAGAGCGTTCCTCCTGAAGCCGTAGAACAAGCACGTGCTCCTCCGGCAGGCGCGGACGACGCCGCCATCGTCGTCGTCCCCTTCCTCCTCGTCCTCGCAACCCATCTCGACCGCTTCGGCGAGGGCCCTCCGCCTCTCGGTGTCCTCCTCGTCCAGCCGCCGGAGCCGGGAGCGCGACGGCAGGGAGAGCCGGCGCGGGCCGCCGCGGCGCCGGCGGGGGAGGAGGAAGACGAGGAGGGCGAAGAGGAGGCCGTAGACGAAGGCGAGGGAGGCCCGCAGCGCCCGGAGGATGGGGATTATGCGGTTGCTGGCGCCCGAGGTAAGCTGATCCACCTCCATCTCCGCCGCCATCACCGCCGCAGCACGGCGGAGGAGAAGCGGGGTAGAGAGAGAGAGAGAGGGAGGGAACGACGGTCGCGAGCAGACCACGCGCGCGGAGGAAGGAACAAAACAGAGGTTAGAGAGAGAGAGAGAGAGAGATTGTCTTGTTTTGTGGACGTGAGATTTGATGCGGGTATTGAATTCTCTCTCTCTCTATCTCTGCTTTACGACAGGAACAGAGGAAGGAAAGCGAAGGAGATGACAAAGCGAAAATCATATGAGGCCGGTACCATCTTGGGAACTGTACTTTCGCCACCCCTCCTCCGCTCTCTCTCTTGAGAGCCCCGATCGTACGCGGACGGGCCTACGGGTCTATTTCGAATAATAACGAAGTAGATTTTCTTTCCTTCTTATTTCCATTCCTAATATATTTCCTGATCATCGTTCTATTCCGATTAATAAAAAAATTAAATGACATTATTAAATGAATTTATGCTCTTTTCATATTATGAGGACAAACATAGCAAAATAGAAACACGAGACGGTCACTAATTTTGTATGTAAATATATGTGCGTGTGCTTTATGGTGAAGTTTTTCCTTTTGATTTTTTGCCAATTTTGTAGTGACAATTAAGAATAATTTGGAAGAGAGGAATAGATAATTGAGAATGATATCTTAACTATCTCTAACATAGGAAAATTTGTATGGAAAGATTGAAAGTCTCTAATGAAATATTGTTAATGATAATAATCGAATCATTTGACATCGCATGAAAACTAAATTCCTATTGATATAGTTAAATAAATTTAACTTTAAAAAGTGTAAATTACTCCTGGCAAATACTGATCTTCTAATTTAAAATGATTTAGCATGAAACCTTTTTTGTGCAATTGGCGTTTCCATTGATTCGTATGATGAATTCCTTTTTATAGCTAAATATCACTTATTCTATGGAGATGCTTGGACAATTTTTGAAGCCACCCTTGCACTGCCTTTTTATTCGCATCTTTTAATAATTTTACGTCTTTTTATGCCCAATGTCATCCCATGCTAAAAAGAAAAGCAGTGCATTAAAAATGCAAGGTCAGGATTTTGACAAGGAACATAAAATATTATGTCAATGAAAGAATTGTATTATGCATATCAAATGAGCTAGAACACTCCGAAAATTGAGAAAAAAAAAATAAAATTAGAGAGGGCAACAAGAAGAGACGTAAGAGGATGAAATAATTATTATTATCGTGGGTTGCATTCATTTTTCTCTTTTTATAATTATAAAAGAATTACATTATGCATATCAAATGACCTAGAACACTCGGAGAAAAATTAGAAATAAATTATTTCCATCACTGGTTGTATTTCTTTTTCCTTTTTTAGAGCATTGGGCAGGAAAAGGAAATTCCATAAATAGACGCCAAACGAAGATCGTGTGTGAATTAGGCATGAATTTTTGTCCGCACAAATTTTCAAAGTTCATTTTCCACGTCTGCCAAACTTGATCCCTTGACTTGGCAATGCGCGTGCATATTATATTTCCCCCGTCCCGAATCCCCGAGGCACCGGTTTTCTTTTGTCGGAATGTGAAAATTCCCCGGCGGGTGGGGCCCTCGTGATTCCGACGGTGGAGATCATGGGCGGTCCTTCGTCCACGTGGCGCCAGCGAGGCTAGGGTACGGACGAGGGAAGGGTAGGGTGCGGCGCGGGCGCAGCGGCGCGCGATGACGTGGCGCTGACCGGCGGTCGCGAGAGGAGGTGAGGGCGCGGGGAGGTTGGGTGTGGGCAGATGAGAGGCGGTGATTGGGCGACGGCGTGTCGCGCGAGGGGAGAACAGACGGAGTCGCGAAGCACGGGATCGGCGCCGGTCAACTGATTCTCTTTATTGCTTGTCGTTTCCGGACAAAGCTAGACTAATTCTGTCGCCGCTCCTTCGAAGAAAGTAGGCGGAAAGCGCACGGAACTTCGGAAAAACAAAATAATAATAATAATAATATAATTAAAATTTAATTACAAATATGATCAGAGAAGAGACAACTTGTCCGTTGAACGAGGCTAATCCATCGGTCAATTTACGGCAAGAAAATATTGACAAATGTTCTTAGGACATTATTAAAAGTTAATACGCTTTGAAAAGGTCATGATATGGTTAGTAATATATTACAATTTCCTTTTTTTCTATTGATGTTATTAATAAAAAGGGAAAATAAAACAAATAGTTAATAGATTTTGACTCAATATTTGATGTCATTTCTAATGTTTTAATTTATTCGATGTGATCTTTGAATTTTAAATTAATGTGTAATATCACCCGTAACTTTTAATTTATTTAATATGATCATGAATTTTTAGTATATGTCCAATTTAATTTTTGTATTAGATGAAAATATCTAACATTGTCCTTCATAGCCGGCATTAGATTTTTTATATAATCCATAGATTAAATTGAAAATTAATCAAAAGTTCTTATTAAACAAATTAAAATTTCAATAACTACGTTACATGTATGGTTAAAGTCCATGAACCACATTGAATATATTAAAAGTTTATATGCGACATTTTCACATTGGTACAAAGTGCAGAGATCATTATATAATTATCCCTAACAAAAAGCCACAACACTTGAATGAATGCTAAACATATATTAGTATTTCGATTTTCGATGCTATTAATTAGACAACTCATTTGTCCATTGACCAAAAAAAAAATTGTTTGCCTATGTACCCATTATTTTTTTGGGGGGCCTAAAATGGACCCATTCATGTGACATTTATTTAGTCGCTATATGGCGAGGCAAGAGCCACACGGCATGAAAGTTCCATTAAGACTCCATTTTTTATTGGGAAGTTACAACCAAGCGACCTTTAATTCAATTTGGCAAGAGCCACACGGCATGAAAATAAAAATGCAGGTCTGCCGCATAACTGAAGCGACCTTTAATTCAATTTAGCTAACTATCGATGTCATGTGGATTCTCTCCCAACTCTTTCCACACGTTTCTTCCTCGGACGTGTAATAGACTCAATCCATAAAACGAGAAATAAAGCCTCATCGGTATCCTCGAACACGCGTCTGAACGCTGTTGGCCACGGAAAGACGAACCATAAAATATTTTTCTAATTCCACATTTTTTTTTTGCATAAAATCTCCGTCGGGCGTACCCATTACACGTCAGCCAATGTTGGACGCTTTCTGTCCACGAGGGGATTCCACGTTCGGATCACCGCCCGATTCTCGAGGCCCAATCGGATGGCTCCTCATCGCGCGGCCGAGAACGGTCCACGTCACCCCAAATAAACCGGATTTCCGTTCGCGCTAAGTTTGATTCGTCATCGCCAACGCCATTGAATGCCCGCCGGCGGAGTTCGCGATGCGCGGGCAAGGCTTTGCTTTTGGTACATCGACGCTGCATATTCCATTCGATATTCTCTTGCGATCCGTTCCTGCACGAACAATGAAACAATAAAAAAATGATTGATATATCTCACATTTTTCATGCCTTAAATGATCGATTTGTAGCAATTTATAAGTATTCAAGATAAGTATGCCGAAATATTTAGAACTGATCATGAACGTGCAAGAAATCCTAAAACTTTAAGAAAAGTGCAATTAACTTATAAAACTTATCGAATCAGTACAATCAAAACCATTTGTTAAACTCCATCCAAATTATTTAACGAAGACTTAATTTTTTCCCCTACATTCTTAAGATAGATGGATGGTGTGAACATGATGCTCACCCAACACCCCATAGTAGTTGGCAATAATATGCAATTGGATCTGTTTGTTTTGTCAAAAAATTGATTGATTTGAAAAATACTTTCCCTGCAAATAATTATTTTTATTAGTTACAAAAATGAATGAATATAAATATTTTTATCATTCGCGAAAGTGTTTAAACATAAATTGTTGTCGAAAATAAAATCATTTTTCATTAATTTAATTATTTCAAAAGATATGAGAGATTACTTTTAAAAGGCATTTTTCAAATCGTTTTATTTTTTCGGTAAACAAATGCATTTTTATTATATAATGTGCGTGACCTGTTATGATGAGATTATCTTTATTATATAATTATCCGGCCGGAGGCGGACCGGTGAATACGGGCTGGGCCGAGAGAATGCTGCCGGCATTGAGGATGACCAACTTCCATTTTTCATGGACTGCCAAAGAACTCTTCACGGACACGGCTACGAAATATGACAAAAGCCCAAAACCGGAGCGAGATTTCTCATGTTCGTCTTTCTCGCTCAAGAGCTTAGTTCGAATCACCATGTTTGCGTATTACTTCTGCCTTCTTACTTCGTCTCCGACGAGCTATTTGTCTCCCTTTTCTTTTACCACTTTTCGTTGTAATTTGAAGGGTGTCTCAATAGTCGTTAAATCATTCTAATTCTATAGAAGGTAGTTTGTTCTTCTGGCTTGTTGCTTTTCTGCATTGGAGCGTTCACGATGTTATTTGTGCATTGTGTATATGGGATTTGTCTCAATGACTATCTCTCATATAGAAAGGGAGAAGTTATGAAAGAAACGATTTAGTTTCAAATGTCGATTTTGACTCTCATATTTTGTAAGGAAGTAAAGCAAAAGTTTGTCCTTTCGACTTGTTGCTTTTCTATATCAGAGCATTCGTGACCTTGTCTATGCATCATGTATATGGGATTTGTTCTAATGACCACCATTCTCATATAGCAAGGGAGAGGTTAGGGATGAGACAATTTAGTTTCAAGTGTAGATTCGACTCTCACACTTTGCAAGAAAGTAGAACAAAAATTTGTCCTTCCGACTTACTACTTTTTTGCATCGGAGCATTCACGACCTTATTTATGTAGTGTGTACATGGGATTTTGTCCCAATCGCCGCCCTTCCCATATAGGAAGAGGGAGATTAGGAGGAGATGATTTAGTTCCAGATGTGAGTTTGACTTCCGCGTCTTATAAGGAAGCATAGCAAAAGTTTGTCCTTCCGGCTTGTTGCTTTTCTACATTGGAGCATTCATAACCTTTTATGTTCATCGTGTATATGGGGTTTGTCTCAATAGCCACCTTTCCCATGTAGGAAGAGGGAGGTTAGGGATGGGACAAACACCTTGCAAGTAGAGCAAAAGTTTGAAAATGAAAGTTAGACTAAGGGCGTGCATGTTTTCACTTCTTTTTTCTGTTTAAGAACATATTTTTTGTTTATTTGTTCCCAGGAATAAAAAAAGAACATAAACGAGTTTATTTGCGTTTTTGTTCAAAATTTGTTTTTTTGTTCCCGGAACAAAAAAAGAGTGGAAATGAGAAACAAAAAAAAACACTTTTGAAGAAACACTTCTCTCTCTTCTCTTTTCTTCTTCTTTTTTCTTTGGCCGGTCGCCGGCCTTGGCCATGGCCGACGACCGGCCGTTGAGAGCCGGCGACACTCGGCCTCGCCGGCCCCCGGTGACGCTTGGCCTCGCCGGATTTGGGTGAGGCCAAGCTCGCCTAGCCAAGGCGAGGCCGAGCCTCGCCCGCACCGGCGAGGTTGCGGGCCAAAAAAAAAGAAAAAAAAAAAAAAAAAAAAAGGAAAAAAGGAAAATTAAAAGGAAAAAAAATTAAAAAAATTAAAAGAAACAAAAAAAGAATATAAATTTACCAAACATGTTTTTATTCATTTTTTATTCCCGGAACAAGTTTACCAAACTCGTCTTTTTGGTAAAAAATTGTTCAGAACGAAAAATTGGAACAATTTTTGAATAGAAACGTTATCAAAAGTGCCCTAAGAGTCTAGTAAGATTGACCAAAAAAAAACTCCCCTATATCTCTTAGTTGTACATAGAGTGAATGACTAATAAAAGGCTAATGTATTAGAAACTTTTGCAAGGTCCATCAATATACTAAGTGACTAGTTAAAGAGTAACATATCATATACTTTTGTGAGGCCTGTTTTCACGATTTCAACTATCTTGTGATGGAGAAATTCCCCGTGTGAATCTAGTAGATGATCAGGACAACTATTGGCGGCATCTTTCTAAAAGCACTTTGCAACTCTGGAGGTGTCACAGTCACGGGATATTTAATTAGCGCCTTATTAAATACGCTACATTGTTTTTCTACAGTCTAACTATTGCAAAGAAGCTTTATAAAACAATCTCGGCAGTCATAGGGTGCGTTTAGTCCAGCATTTTGAAAGCCTATTAGGAAAATGCAAAACAGTTTAATCTCAAGGACTTTAGGCAAATGTAAAAACTGTTTAGTAAAAACTATGCTTTGAGAAGCAATTTTGAGAGAAATGCTGTTTGGTAGAAAACACATTTGAAAAATTCTTTGGGTGATTAATATTAGTTTTTTTAATTTTATTTGTTTAAAATTGAAAAAAATAATGTATGAAACTTTTTAAATATAAATTTTGATAAAAAAATCCCTACAAAAGGTTTGGTCTTTTTAGAAAAAAAATTATATATATATATGTTTTTGATTTTTTTGTATTTTTGTCAAAATTTATAATTAAAAAGTTGCATACATTTTTTTTCAATTTTAAACAATTAAAAATTTAAAAATTCTGATGAAGAATTTGGTCTCTTTTTAAAAAATATATATGTATTTTTTTTTTTTTAGCATTTTGTGAAAATCTATATTTAAAAAGTTGCATACATAATTTTTTTTTTTTCAATTTTATGCAAATAGAAATTAAAAAATTCCGATGAAGGGTTTAGTCTTTAAAAAAAAAAATGCAACTTTTTAAATATAGTCATTTGACAATAATGCTAAAAAAATCAAATATATAAATAATTTTTTTAAAAGACCAAAATATATTTAATTTTTTAGCATTTATATATATTTGATTATTTTAGTATTATTTTGGCATTTACAAAAATAATAACTAAGACAAAATCAGAAATTTGAAGAACGAGTGAGGATAATTTTGGAAGAAAAAAATAAGTTTTAGCATTTGGCTAAATACTGAAAACTTAAAATTAGTCCATATTAGTATTGGGTTTTCAATCTTCCAAATACTAACTTTCACTTGAAAGTTATTTCAAAATGATTGTTAAATAGTCAAAGATTTTTCCAGGGGTTTTGGATAAGTTTGGCGTTAAATCTTTGCCAACCAAACGCACCCATAATCCTCAAAGCATAGCATCCGCTTCATGCTATTTTCTTATATTACACGCTTCTAAAATGTTAATGTTATTAATCCTTTTTTGCATATATGGATTCGCTCAAAAGGCGCTAAGACATCAACAAGAGGTCACCATGATCACATAAAGAAGGTTGTCTTGAATTTGGCTTCGTCTAGCTCGCGAGTTGCCTGCTGGTCGGGCAATGGAGGGCCACTTTTGCTGCCCAAAAAGGTTCCCGAAAAGCGCTCTTTGCCTCTTCGATCAAGCAAAAATCTCGCCCCGTCAAGGCCTCTTTTCGGTGACGAGTTCTGCGCCTTTTGCATCGCAGGCCCCCCTTTTCTTTTTCCCTCGAGCCACCTGCGAATTAATTGCTCTTAACATTGAAAGATCTCTCGAGCTTTCACCCTCTTTCGGATACTCTCTCTCTCTCTCTCTCTCACATGTCTTGCTGCGCTTCCTCGTGAAATGCCTTCCGAATCTCTGCGCCAATCTGCTAAGTCCATCAAGCTTCCGTTCGTTTCGGGAAGGGACAAGACACGTCTGAAATGCTTGCATTGTCCCCTTCGTTTTGTAAGATTTTATAGAACCTTTACCAACTGATATACAAATTTAAGCCATTAAATGAAGATATAATTTATTATTTAAATATTTTAACACCGCCTCTTCCAGGCATGTGTGACTGGGGGAAGAGCGGGGGACGTGAACAAGAACACCCTCGTTTTCCTTTTTTCTTATTCGGGATTTCTTTCTGCGCTTTTAGTACGAGCGATGCCTTGTAGAAATGGAGCACGCGGCAGAGGATAATGTTCACATTCGAGAGCTGAAGCCGCCCATGTTCTTCTCCTTGTTCTTGAAGTTGACGCAAAGTCGACCATGCTTAGGACAGTGGACAAAACCTCGATTCTTGAGACTTTGTTAGATGTAGTTATCCATGGAAGACTAGTACATAATTACATGCATTGACTTGAGTTCATGCACATGAGTTCAGAAACGGACAAAACAAGAACGTTAAACTGGAGCCATTGTTTACCCTGAACACTACGGAACCACCACCGTCGTCGTTCCATCGCCGGAGCCGTCTAATCGCGAGCGAATATTTAGATACGCGAGATGAAAAACTGACGAGAAAGGGAATCTAGAGCTCGGCCGAAAGGGAGGTGCATTAATTCTTCGTCGATCTTACAGTTTAAAAACATGAGAATCCAAGTAAAGCCTGGCCACAAAAAATTGCATGAATTCATTCAGGGACTAAGCAAGCGAGCGAGCCAATGGAACCCTTCCATGTACATGTGACTTGAGAACGAGGTAATTGAACACGGTCATCGGCCCCCCCACAAGAAAAAAAGTCACGCACAAATCCAGTCTCTTCGCCGACCGTCCATATACAGTTCACTCTCGTGTTTTCCCCTCGAGAGAAAGTTCAAGTAATCTGCCTATATATTCGCATATGCATTCCCTTCCTTTTCTTATTTCATTTCTCACGTTGAGCTCAGCTTGCTGCGTTTGCTGTACCTCGATCACAAAGCTCGCTTCAAAAGTTCAACTTCAATGGCGCCCGAGGGAGGGACCCCCGTCAGATCGTACCCTAAATCCGGCAACAACATCCGGGACAATCCTTCAAGACTTTCCATGGAGACCCTTCAGAGAACCATCTCCGACATCACCTCCGAGCTTAGCAAAGAAGCCATCCGCGAAGCCGACGGCGAGGCAAGGCCGCTGCCACCGATCTATGAGCTGGAGGATGCCAAGTGCGAGTGTTGCGGGATGTCCGAGGAGTGCACGAAGGAGTACGCGAGGCGAGTCCGGGAGAATTTCTCCGGGAAGATGGTGTGCGGACTGTGTGCTGAGGCGGTGCGTGTGGAGATGGAGAAGAACGGAGGGAAGGGCTGGGAGGAGGCACTTGACGCGCACATGAGCGCGTGCATGCGGTTCAACCGGATCGAGCGGGCGTACCCGGTGCTCTACCAAGCGGAGGCCATGAGAGCCATCTTGAAGAAAAGCTCGAGCAGCAGTGGCGGTTCTAGGGCTAAGTCCATCAGCCCTAGAGACAAAGGCGGACTGAAGAAAGCGGCCATCGCGAGGAGCTCGAGCTGTATTCCGGCGATCACGAGAGAAACCAACTACGACAGAACGACGGTCAGTTGAAGCAGGCCGAATACTCGCAAAGATCAGGCTCATCGTGGATAAGCCTGAAACCACAGCAAATTAATGATAGTAGGAGGCCTCGAACGGGTCTATATATCGCATCAGTCCATACATACAAGCCTTATCTTCGATTGAAGAAGTTAGACGCGTCCGATAAGGAGAGACGAGGATTGTGATCAATGGTTAGTCAAATATGTTTGAACAATGTGTTTTAGGATGTTATACATCCGCGAATGTTTATAAATACTTGAAGGGGTTGCTTCAGTCGCAGAGGTGCAAGCGTATTCAAGCATAAGCATCACAACTCTCAGTTCTGTGTTCGTTTTTTGGCTAAGAAAACGAGGAGATTCAAGCGTACTCGAGTCGCAACAGAAGTCTAGTCTCTTGTTATCTCGCTGCGATCCATAAATTTCGCCGGAAGAACCTATAACTAGACATCAACGCACGAGCGCCATTCTGCGGAGAAAGATGATAGGAAATAATCGAGGTCGTGGTGGGGAGAGAGAACACGACCGCTAAAATTGCTCACGGTCAATGAAAGCATCTTCGAAGTTTAACGCAAAATATCAAGCAACAGCTAACCATCTGTTTACTACAAGGCATCAAACCTCTCTTCGCATATATAACTCGTGTCGTCACAAAGAGGGCGAACTTAAACATCATCTCTAGCATTCATCAGATGAATGGCGTCATTCACATTCGGTGAGGGAGCGGACGAATTGCAGGATGAAATGGCATAACGTGATCCCGACGAAGACAATATAATTAACCACAGGCATAATAATTCATAGACAGGGGCACTCGAACAAGGTATAAGCAAGGAGGACAAAAATTTCTCGACCAGTGTCGCTTCTAACACCATAATACTAAACGGTGTTCGTGATTTCACTATCGCCTAAAAAGAGGACAAAAGAAGAGTGCGATTCTCACTAGATCATTGACATAGCTTAGTCTCAGACAAAAGACCAATTGACAAACATGAAGCAGATGCAGTGAGCAGTCTCTTCTTCATTCAACACCTTCCAAGCTACCGCTCTTTCGTACGAAATCGGCCTCCCCATGCTTGACAAGCAAATGCCACCTTGGAGACACATGAAACCCTATAAAAAGAAAGCAACCTGTCAAGTGAATGAAAGAGACAAAAGTGCCGGTGCAATGGCCCGTATATAAGGTAAAGAAGCACCATCATTCCTAGGGGTTCAGTTGCTAATAATGCTTATTCATGTATCAAACATGCCACTTCAGATTCCTGGGGATCTTACCTGCTGCATTATCTGGGGGAATTCTGAGCAGAGAGTCTTTCTTCCACTGTCGTCAAAAATCTTTTCCAGGGTAATGTCTTGCAGTGCAATCAACGTCGTTTCCAACATGTCAAGTCCTGCTTGGTTAGCAAATGTGAAAACCGGCGCTGCCTGCAACCAAGAAGGAATAGCAACTCAGATGAGAGGAGAAAAGGCTACGGAAAAATAAATTGTGAACAAGGAGAAAAGAAAACTCGGTAATGCTTCAATAAACTTATTAATCTTAATTTTTTTTTTCAAAAGAGAATGCAGAAATAAATTCCATCAGTAGGCAGATAAAGAAATATTGACTAGAAATGACGGAGCGTTGGCAGGAAAATATTACCCTGAGAGAGCAGCATAGGATTGCATCTGAGTGATGCCACAGATTTTTTAGCAAAGAATCAGCGGCCTCGTTCTTGAGCAATGCCACACCAAGAAAGGACCTGAAATCATTTCACTTTGGTCAGTTTCAAACATGCGATCAATTTTACGAAGTAGACCAAAATCATGATATCTGAAGATAAATGAAACGGAAAAATTCATATAGTTCTCATGGTAGGTAGATGACTCATATGAAAAGCAAACATGAAAATCCATACCAGCAAGACCAATATCAAATACTAATATTAAAGAACATTAAAGCATATGCACCTGTAGCTTTGGCAGATCCAACGGGCAAGCGTGTGCGCTTCAGGAGAGCCAGGTGGGGGGCGAAGACTCGCATGACAGCCCAAATTTGTGGGTGAAAGCGCTAATGCCACTCTCTGAACAGATGCTATAATACTTCTGAGGTATTGACGAGCCATGGACGCCACATTCTCTTGAAGATGTAATTCAAATGCGAATTGGAAGGCTATAGTCATCACAGATTTGGTGTTTCCACTATGACCAGAATTATCACCGACTGCTTTGTTGCCTGTGGGCCCAACATCAAGAGCTGAGGCAAGATCAAGTGTCCGGTTTGGGCTGGCCGCATCCTGTATATTTGTCGAATTTATGTTAAAGTGCAATTGAAAGAACAAGAAAAGATAAAAAGAAAAGGAAAGAAAATAGAAGGCAAGATTATGAACTCTTACCGATCCTGGATCAAGAGGAATGATGCGGAATCCCGAAGGAATAATGGGTGCATCATCAGAAAAGGATGCGTCAATTGGAGCGAAAATTAGTTCAGCACAAGTGCCAACAGCGTTTTCATCCACTCCATTGCAAAGCTAGAATAAATTCAACCAGGAAAGAGCAGAAGAAAAACCATCAATAATGTGTCAAAGAGAGGAGTTGGTCTGAGGGTTCAATATGGAAAGGAAGGACAAGACTTACTTGCAAGAGGAAGATGTCACTTGGCATAATCATGTCGTCTCGATAATGGCCCATGTTTTCAAGTTTAACAACTTCCATAAACTGTTAAGACAATCGATCTCAGAATATTAGCAATCTTATTGGAAGATAGAAGTATCAGCGGCCACTGATGGCAGGAAACAAATGTAAATTTTACTTGCCTCTTCATGCTCAATTGTGTGAGCGAGCGGAAGAATAACCTGACTCCCGAACCCTCCAATTCGTGTCCCTGGCATGTTACATGGACTGGCTTTGATTGCCGCAGCAGAGTATGCGTCAATACTGCTGTCTGCCCACTCTGATCGATGTTCTCGCAAAAACCGTAAGAGTATTGCTGGAGGCACATTCTGAGGTAAATACGAAAAACAGAAAAGAATCAACAAAAGGAAGGACAAAGAGTTAGGACCAAGTGAAATGCTTTATCAACTTTAAAATTGTGGAATATGAAACTTAAGCAGTTCTTACTTGCAGCAGCATGGATGCTTTTGCACACAAGACTGCACTAGTCATTGAAGGAAAACCACTTGCGTAAGAAATGTTCACGCCTGCCATCTTGGCCGGCGATGAGTTAATGAGAAGAGTAACATCATCGACGCCATCACTT
This sequence comes from Eucalyptus cladocalyx, assembly GCA_017140615.1. Classification (NCBI taxonomy): domain Eukaryota; kingdom Viridiplantae; phylum Streptophyta; class Magnoliopsida; order Myrtales; family Myrtaceae; genus Eucalyptus; species Eucalyptus cladocalyx. The sequence continues at coordinate 3,700,682 of CM029518.1, read as the reverse complement.
TCCAACATAGACCAACCATCGTCCATAAATCCATTGACAGCTTCGTTAAAACCCCTGTCCAAATAGATAGCTTACTTTAGACCCATGAATTCACAGACCGAAATAAAGGAAAAAATTGCATACAGGAAATTTGCAATGAGAGCATGCCCACGTACTTGCTCAATCTCTGACCTAAAGCACGCAGTGCCGCAGGTCTTCTTCCCCAACCAGTGACATTTGGCTGGGAAACTTCTTGAGAAATCTGCCTCAGATTGCGTAAAGCCTGGGCAAAATATAGGAAAGTTGTTAGAACGTCCTTGATATTTTTTGCCCTTACTAGCTGCTTTAACTATCTTATCTTTCAAAATTCTTGTTCAAAAGGAGTTGGTTCACATCGATATCAATGTCGTTTGAGCAGGAACTAAAAACTTGCAGATACTCTTTCAAATTGGCGAAATCAAAGTAAAAAAGAAAAGCTTACCGCCATTGTTGTCCTTTGTGCGAGCAAAGTTGACGATTCGTAAAGTGGGCGCAATACTTCAGGCACGCTCCATGGCTATCAGAAATTAAGCAACTATAAGTTCGCAATGAACGATGGACTCCTTCACCAATGAAAGCAGGTGACTATTACATACCTCTAAATCCATGTGATCAACGATATGAATTATCGACCCACCCCCTTCACAGGGCCGGATCAGATATCCACTAGGCAACATTTCAGCTCTCACAAAATGCTGCACAGGAGGCATACTAGGACCATTTTGGGTGTTGTTAATTGATCTTTCACATACCTAAGGTACACAAAGATGGAAAAAAAAGACATATCAGACAACCAAGAAAATATGTAGAAAAGAACTACCTGATTACGACATTAGAAAAACAAAAGTTATTATTTTATTAATTAATTCTTTAAGAGCATACCACAAGACTCCCATCCTCCATTACAGATGTGTAGCGCAGCAACCAGAAGTCACGGGCCGGTGCCAGAGTGGTAGGCGCATAGAGCTAATCAGAGACATCAGGAAAAAAATAATTTCAGTAAGCAATTCTACCAACAATTCTTCAGCAGAACAACAGCCCAAAGGTTACATTTCAAACCTACCTGCATGTACAGCAATTCGACAGTCCCACCGTTTCCAGACGACAGCACATTTGCGACATCCACAGCTCGGCAATCGCGATACCACGACGGCCGATCTTTGAGGATTTCAGCAACCTGTGGAGAAGGTGGCGCATTAAATTCTACGACCCTTCAGTGGAGAATTTTTATATTCCATATGAAAAGATAGTGAAGGACTCACTCTTGAAGGTTCTAGACCCACAAGGCCGCATGCACGTGCTGCCACACCAGTGCATCCGTGAGAAATAGCAATGATTCCAATGGAATCCGGACCAGGCTGCGTTGAGGGGAAGTAAAATCTAGTTAATGAAGCAGGTCTAATGAGGCCAGTCATTATGTTGTTGCTTCGCAGATTCAGGTCAAGCATCCTCATATCTAATTCACAGCCTATACCGAGTGATTTTACACCATTATAGCATTACCTTCATCCCAGGCAATTGGACCCACTCCACAGCAGTTCCAGTGGCCTTCGAAAGAAACTCTGTTAAAGTTTCCTCTGCAATGGACAAAAGTCTGCAAAAGACACAATTACAATGTCATAAGCCATGCCAGATGACAAATATATAGCACGAAAAGACTTGATAAAAGCTACACACTAACCCTGCAGGGCTGGCATCCCTTGGTGGATGCTGAGGAGTCAAATGGTGCTGACCACTGGTCACCACCGATTCACAACTCGTGTCAGTGGTGGCGAGGGTTGCCTGCAAGACAGAAATAAGGTAATGTGTCACTGACACATAATATAATTTTTTTTCTTTTCACTATCTATCTTGGTTGCTATTAACTTATGGGAGTGAAATACATCGTGAAATGACTAGAATATAGGGAAAAGTTAGTTTGTCGCTAAAGATCATTAGAATGAAGACAGTTCAGTTTCTTGCAGTTTCACCGTATCGGTTTCACTAAGCAATATAAGAGAAGAGAACAGCAAGAGGTGGAAAAGTTCCCTCACGTTTTGTGTCTGCTGGCGGAAATAACTGTTCTCATACACCAGCTGTGACACTTGCTTTTGCAGCCTATCGTTCTCCTCCATTAAAAGTTTGTTCATTGCAGTCAGCTTCCTATTCACTGCCTGAAGGCGTGATGCTTCTTTTCTCTGCTTCTCTCTACACCTGCAAGATCGAAGGATCATAACGTTCAGGGATCATAGCATACAGCAAAATAGAGAGCTAAAAAACAGTATAGATCTTAAGGTAGAAATGAATTTCTCAGCCACTTATGGAGCTACATCTCTTCTGTAGACAACCATCTCCGATGGCAGCGAGAGCTTTCAATCCATAAGATACATTAGATACCTCTTTAACCGAATTTTCTTATGGATATTTGAAACAAGATAAACTAACATAGATTTGAAACTGAGAAGACCCATTAGTTTTTTCACCTTTCATTGCACCAAGAATAATAACCCAAAACCCACCTGGCCCAGACTCACTACTTGATAACCTCCCATCGACGTATTGTACAAATTTGCATATAAAAAGATGACCCGCCTAAATAAATTCAAGCTCGACACGAAGAGACTAGTACATTTAAGACGACATACCTTCGATTCTGAAACCAAACTTTGATCTGCTTCGGCTCGATATTGGAGAGAATCGGGCATTCTCTGATCAGCTGCTGTCGCCGCAGTGAACTCGGCTTCGGGCACTCGTGATACAGCCTCTCGAGAGCTTCGACCTGCTCGGGCGTGTACCGCACATACTTCCCGTTGTCGATCCCCATCTTGTCCTTACAGGCTGAAGTCACCGCCATCATGCCTTCATATTCACCCAAAAGGCGCAAAGAAAAAACGAAGATATCTCAAGATCATGCAAAAGTTTGCATCTAAAATTCCAAAACAAAACATCCTCAAACCAAGACCGAGAGAAACACAGCTCTACAGGCACATGTATGCTATGATGTTTCCATCATCAAAGATTCTTTTTTTTTTCCACCGTTTCGATCAGGTTCCAACTGACCAAGAACCGCAAAAGGATGACTCGATGCCGAGGCCTTACCGGGCTGCCAACCTATCGAATCGGCAAGAAGAAAATGGCCCTCCTCCTCAAGACCCAGAAGCTAGAAAGACCCCTGTCTCATTTTTAAACGAGAGAAAAGAAAAACGTAGTCTTTCTAGAGAGACGCCCCCCCTCTCGTCAGGACCACGCTCTTCTTTTTATCTTCTCCACGTTGCGCGACTGTGCTGGCTGCTGCTTCGAAGAAGGAGGCGAGAAACGAGAGAACGAGAAGCGACCCAAGTGAGCTCTCGCCGCGGACAACTCTCCCCTGTCCCTCAAGTGGAAGCTTTTCGAGCCATGGAGGAGGAGGTTGCTACGTCACACGAGAAGTGACACAGTTTCGCAGGCAGATGGAGAGAGGGAGGGAGAGAGAGAGAGAGAGAGATGGGGTTGTTCTCAAGCTTCGGTTTTTTGTATGTATATGGCAGCAAAAGAGTGGGGGGGAATGATATTGGGATCGGAGACCCTGGGGACGCCCCCTAAGAAAGAGAAAGTAGAGAGAGAAGGTAGAGAGAGAGAGAGAGAGAGAGAGAGAGAGACCCCCATATACCAGACAGAAAATGAGAGGTGGAAGAAAAGGAGAGTTTGGTTTGTTTTCACATCATCTTTCTTTTCCCCTCTTCACTCCCCCAACTTTTGCTTTTGTTTTTGTTTCTTCTCTCTCTCTTCTCTCTCTCTGCTTTTGTCGCCGTTGTTTGATGTTGGTTGTTGTTGTTTACGTTGCTTCCAACCAGCCTTGTGTTTTGTTTTTCCACTGCTTTCTCTTCATCTTCTCTCCTCTTCCCTTCCTGACGTCATTATTACATAATCTCGCTCCATGTGAGCTCAAAACGCATGATCCATCAGATTATCAGGCCAATACCATCTAACGGTACATGTGAGCGCTCTTTCATTCATACAGGGGTGATCGATTTCAAATCCAATTCGATTTCAAGATGGAACCTAGAGGACCGATTCCAAAAATTAGGAAGTGGGGACTGGACCAGTTGGTTTTAGGACTAGGAACTGGATCCGATTTAGTTTGGTTCCTGTCCGTTTCAATGAAACTGGTCACTATTTTTTTTTGCATGTTTTCATTCAAATATCTTATACTCCTAAACATGACCAAGAATAAATCCAAAGCTCTAGACAAATACCATACTTTCATCCGGATATCTTATTGTCCAATTATAGGTTCCTATTTCTTTGAAACAAAATAAACTAAACCCATTAATTTTTTTTGAAGAGATAAAAATAATAAAACAAAAAGTATCTATAATTGGTCTTGTTCTCCCTTGGAATGGGAACTTATGTTAAATTCACTTTTTAAAACCTCCCTCCCTCCCTCCCTCCTCCTTAATATAATTATGCACGTTTCTTTTATTAACAGACTCATGTTAAATTGACTGTTTTAAAAACCGAACCGAACGGTTCATCTCGATGATTTGCCGATCTCCGGTGTTGTTTCTCGGCCCCTTCTTTAACCCTGTTCAACTTGGTTCAACTGCATTTCACTTCAAAGTATCGGTTCAGTCTTAAATATTATTTGGAAATCAGTGTCGTTAGAAAATCCACTGTCGGCGAATTCTTTTCCCCCGAAAAGTTTGTAAGCCCTTTCACTCAAATGGCATTTTCAGAAGACGACAACACAGGTATCGAGCTGATTCATTATATCGTAAGATACAAGTAAAGCATGAGAGATGTTTACAGGGAGAGGGACAAAAGTATATAATATCAAGAGGCATGTGTGCGCCTAGGAAAGAGAGAGAGGCGAAGGGGAATTTTGCATGAGTCATGTGTCAAAGGGACAGAATAATGAGGGCCTATTTGCATGCGTCTCGACTTCTCGCGCCCATCATTCCATCTTTTTCTTGTGCATGCCCTTCGCTTTATAAGCGGCGAAACCCTAGATATTCATACTTTTGCAGAGAGATATTTCCTTGCTTGGGATGCAACATTTATTGTTTTTCTTTTTTTTTTTTTTTTTCCGTTTTTAGGGATTTAAATTCTCGTTCTGACAAGGGAGGAAAGAGGCGGGGATATCGATCTTTTAGGCGTGCCTCGAATCGCCTGATTATACGTGATTCTGTATTCGCGATATCACGAAGCTGGAAGGGACGCAACTTTGGAAAACGAAGAAAATGGTGACGAGGATTTGCCTAAACTTTTTCGCTCTCTTCATTTATCTATTCCATTTCCATATCCATATCAATTCCTTTTGAATAAGGGGGATACGAGAAGGAGATTACTTGGCATTTAATTTGCTAGTTTCTAAGATATGATTGCAAGGGACGGATCGAACATTCGATTATTCTTACATCAACATAACCACAGAGTAGATAGATACGTATTTCAATAGTATGCTCCCATAAGGGGAACTGCTAATATAGTCATTCCTCAGGATAGTCGGCTCCCGATCCAATCTGGTCCCACCTAGGAACCGGGAATCGAATCGGGACAACCGATTCCCAATTTTTTAGACTGAGAATCGGAGTGGATGGTCCTAGGATTTGGAACTAGATCGAATCAATATATTTGGTCCGATTCCATGGAACTGATCACTTAGCAAAAAAAAATTAAAAAATGAAGAAAGATGCGAGAATTGTTACTACTTTTGAGTTTTATTATTATTTTTAAGAAATTTTTAAAAAATATTTTAAAAAAAAATGTCGGTCCGATTCGGTCCGGTCCAGTTCCCTCGAAATCGGGAATCGGACCTACAATCACCGGTTTCATTTTTACGGAATTAGGAACCGGACCCACCCCTCTGTAAACCAAACCAAACCGATTGATTCAGTCCGATCCAAGCAGTTCTCAATCTGGGTGGTCCGACATGCTTATCCCTAGTGATTCTAGCTCGTGCGATAAGCTTAGCAGGCGAACATGTTGGACCATTGAAGTTTCACTATTTTAGTTGTTGACGCGACATTCCCGATGAAATTTCATGAATTAGAGTATTGAAGTTTCTCAACTTTGAAAAGTTCTAACACTTGATTGTGCAATGGAAATGAGAACTCCCATGCCTTTTGAGACTTGTTCTAAATTGGAGGACTCCAGCCAAAAGTCAACACATTTTTACCGAGTAAGAGTCAATGACGAGTCGCGCCGAGGATGTGTCAATATTTCAAACCCACAACTTTCTCGGTGTTTTTCTCCCTCCCTGAATAGTAACCAGCGTTGAAAATTATTTGAAGGAGCACTCTTGACAAAAATAAAAAATATATAATTTCATATCATTTCATTTTTTTATTATTTTTTTTTTAGGGGAGTTTGACAATTTTAGGGGCGGAAAAGGGAGACGACAATGGCAGACAAATTGAAGTGGGGTTCGATCCTCCATATTGTGGCGTCCAGATGAAGATTAGTACAATCCCTTTTTCACCTTACGTTTTTCACACACTAGTACTAAACTTCTCACCATAATTTTATATTAAAAGGACAACAATTAATAATAAAAACACAAACCCAATCAAATCAACGGGTCGCTCTTCACCCCGATCGGTGAAATCGGTCCGTTCCAACGAGGAGCGTTTCTTCTTTCACGGGTTTTTTTTTTTTCCATTAATAATTGGCGAAGTGCTTATCATAGTGGATTTGCCCTAAGCCCTAATCAATCCTAAGGCTGGGAAGATGAGATGACAAAGCAACATCAATGGCTCAACTCAAAAGACAAAAGGTCCTTTTTCGCAATGTCCTCTCCCTTTCACTTATATTATCATTATTTTCTCCCCCTTCATTTTTGCCTTTTCCCCGGCCAAAAAAGAAAAAGATGGAGAGAAAAGAAAATAATTACAATTGTTGGTGTCAACGGGTGTGACAATATAGGATTGGCCGGTAAAAGTGGCAACATGCCCCGCCACTCCCGCCAGTAAACTTAGAAATTAGTGCTCTCCAATTCTTTATTTTATTAATTTATTTTAATTTTTACATATCTTTCCTTTTTATTTATTTTATTATTTTTGGGGGTTAGTGGAGCGGACAGGGGATAACATAGAAAAAATCGACATTGAACCTTTTTCGCGGTCTCCGAGCGAGCCAGGGGCCGACACGTGTCGGGCGGTGTTTGGTAAAGTGTTCTTGACGCCAGCGGGACATATCTTGGTGTGTCGTTGGTGGGTGGATCTCGGGGGCCCACACGTGCGGGGCCCGCCGCCGCGGCACGCGTGAGGACCCCGCGGCTTTTAGCTTTACAGTCGTCAGGCGCTGTGCACCCGTTTTTTTTATCTAATTTTTCCCCATTATAATATTTCCCTCTTGGATTTATTTATTTTATTTTCCCCTCTTTTTGATCTCGAAAATCTATTTTTTTTGAAAAATATATAATATATATGTTTTTTTTCCTTTGCCTCGTAAATCTCCTCAAAAGGAGCACGAGATTCTCCTCCGCCACCCCACGCGCAGATTTGGAGATCATATAGGCTCTTCCCCTTAGAATTTAAGAAAGAATTATTTACGAATTGCTTGGATAATTGATTTTTATAATATAAAGAAAAAAAAATACATTTTCAAAGATCCGTCTATACGTTGATTCTAGTCTAGTTCTGTGGTTGTTTACCAACGCACCATTTTGACGAGTGCCTCTAAAAATCAAAATTTGACCACCAAAAAAAATTGCCGTGCAGATAATAATTCAAATTGTTTGAAAAAAAAATGGAAGTCCGGGTCATACATTGAGGGCGGGTCCCTGAACCGTGCAATACCCGGAACCATGAAATTCACTATTTGATCCACTAACAATCCATCACAGTACTGGCGTCCTTGCGGCATGGACCGATGACCGTGTGAACGCATACGTCATATCACGGCCCGACCCTTTCCTCTCGGCCAATCAAAGGGACTGTTTGTCTAGTTTCAAAGAGCTCGACGTTTTGGAGGTTCACGGGGTGTCGAGTGGAGAGCGTGCTTGCAGGGCCGTCTCAATCTCACCGGACTAATATAAAGCGTAATTAGCAAAACTCGTACATCGTACCGTCGCCCGGAAATGTACCCATGGGCAATTTGGAATCCTTGGTAATCCTTTTCTTTTGCCTTTTTTTGCCTTTTTTGCCGGAAATTAACGGGGCGTCCGGACATCTTTCGGTATCTCGCACTAAATAGTGAAAAGAGAAAAGGAGGGGCGCCCCCAGCGCGACAATACTTTAAACGAAAGGCACGCCAACGCCAAGCACAAGTTAATGGTGGGGAAGTGTGCAAAGGAATTGGAGAAAAAAGAAAATTAAAATTAAAATTGAAAAAGAAAAGGGGAAAAGGAAGGAAGTGGGGAATGTGCAGTGCGTGGGCTGCGCGTGGGCCGACAGCGGGTCTCGGGGCCCACCGGGCGGCGTAGAAATAGAGGTTGTGGGGCCCTGAAATGGGCCCCCGACCCGACTGACCTGACCCGTGCCGATCCTGATACTGGCAATGATATGATAAGAGCTACTGTCGCCGTCACCTTCATTCCCCTTTTTCCCACTGCTTTGAAAAATCTTTTTCCAGTTTGCACCCGGTGAAAAAGGAAAGAGGAGCGAGAATATTCGGCGGCGGGGGTGGGAGGGGCCTTCTCGGGAGGCGAGCCTCGGACCCCGCCCGCCCTAGAGAGCATGATCCGCGTGGGGCCGCCCTCGCGTCCTTGACGTGGCCAAATCAATCTAATCTGAAGAAATTGATACCCTGTCAGCATGTCAAGAACCGTAAGCAGGATGATTCGGGTCGTCTTGCTCGTTAAGCTCGTGGGAACTATTAGATGACCGGGATGTCGGTAGTGTGATTGGGAGGATTTTCTGCTCAGACGGATCGCGATGGATTTGGCTTTTGGGTTAAGCCCCTTTGTTTACGCTAATGGCGCTTTTTGGGAGGTGGAGGGGGGGGGGGGGTGGTGGAGGTGGAGGAGGTGGTGGTGGTGGGGCCGTGAATTGCACTAGAAGCTAGCCTTTTCCATTGGGACGTTTGACGCTGCATATGGAAGCAAAGCCCCTGGCGGTCAACCTGAGTTTCGTGCCACCCTCGTCGCACCCACATCGACCGGGGTCTTCGTGGGGGTCCAAGATAGTGAAGTCACCAGTGAGAGCCAGCTGAAGTTACATGTCTCTTTCGTGCCGTGTATGATTGACATTTCGTAATCAAAACATTTTGAGATCGAAAATATTCAACGGGTGCTTTGGAAGCGCGTATTGAATGCGCGTTAGGGCAACACTGCTTGATTTAGGGACGCTCAAAAGAGTGCGGGGCAATTATGGTAGAAGCCGTACGATTTGTTACAATGCATTTGAGTTGTAAAAACTTATGTTCCATACATTTGGACTCTGAAGATTGTCGTGGTCGGCCACTTCAATCCTTCGATTGGATTTATTGGGTTTTAGCGGATGGAAAATCGATGGAAGGACCCCTCGATACATGGACATCGTTAAGTACTTTGAGGATGGCACATTCCTTGAGTACACAACAGCTATGCTGAATTGTTCTCGACTTTCATTGGTTTGGCAGGGGTCTTCATCTATCAATTGCTTATGCCCAAAGTAAGAAAGAAAAAGTAAGAGAATGGTTACGCGGTTCCTTCGCTAGCTAAGCATGACAAAATGAAGAGAAATTTGTATCATTTAAAATCCCTATTCTTATCAAAGGGAAGGAACAAGAAAGATCAATCTATCTTGAAGTGGTCAAAGAAGTATATATTATAGCAATTGCAATTGCAATTGTGTTGAAGTGATGAATTTTAGAATTTATATAAGAAATGGAAATTCTAGGATTTACTTGCGTTATCATGGTAGGTTTTAGGATTTCTATAATAATCAAGTAAAAAAGAGTGCGGGGCAATTACGGTAGAAGCCGTACGATTTGTTACAATGCATTTGAGTTGTAAAAATTTTGTTCTATACATTTTGACTCTGAAGATTGTCGTGGTCGGCCACTTCAATCTTTCAATTGGATTTATTGGGTTTTAGCGGATGGAAAACCGACGGAATCGATGGAAGGACCCCCAATACATGGACATCATTAAGTACTTCGAGGATCGCACATTCCTTGAGTACACAATAACTATGCTGAATTGTTCTCGACTTTCATTAGTTTGGCAGGGATCTTCATCTATCAATCGCTTATGCACAAAGTAAGAGAAGGGTTACGCGGTTCCTTCGCTAAGCATGACAAAGAAGAGAAATTCGTATCATTTCAAATCCCTATTCTTATCAAAGGGAAGGAATGAGAAAGATCAATCTATCTTGAAGTGGTCAAGGAAGCACCAACATTGCTCATTTTTGGAAAAGAGTGTAGGACAATTGCAATTGAACTGTGTGGAAATGATGAGTTTTATAATTTATATAAGAAATGGAAATTCTAGGATTTACGTGCATTATCACGGTAGGTTTTAGGATTTCTATAATAGTCAAGTAAAAAACAACTCATAATAAAAAATATTCAACAAGTGCCTCAGAAGCACCAACATTGCTCATTTTTGAAAAAGAGTGTAGGACGATTACGATAGAAGCTGTACAATTTGTCACAATGCATTTGAGTGGTAAAACTTTGCTTTCATATATCTTAACTCTGAAGATTGTCGTGGTCGTCCACTTTGATCCACATTGGATTTATTGGGTCTTAGCGGATGGAAAATGGATGGAATTGATGGAAGGATCCCCTAGTACACCGACATCATCGAGTACTTCAAGGATCTCACATTCCCAGAGTACACAACTATGTCAAATTGGTTCTCGACTTTCCCTGGTTTGGCGGGACTCTTCATCTATCAATTGCCCCCTAAAGTAAGAAGAAAAAAAGTAGGTGAAGATTATGCAATTCCTTCGCTAAGCACAATAGAATGAAGAGCAATTTATATCATTTCAAATCCCTATTCTTATCAAAGAGGAGGGAGAAAGATTAATCTGTCTTGAAGTGGTCAAGAAGGAAGTATGTAATGGCGACATAGGTGTGTCAAAATCATGAGTTTTAGAATTTATATAAGAAATGGAAATTCTAGGATAAGAGTACATTATCACAATAGGTTTTAGGATTTTACAATAGTCGAGTGAAAAACAGTAATGCTTGAGCTCGCCTTGAGAGAGAGAGAGAGAGAGAGAGAGAGAGAGATGCTCAATGAGGCATTTGGAATTTAGATCTGATTTCGGGCCATTCGTGTTTTCATGATGATCCGAGAGGCAGGACCACATTAAGATCAGGAAAATGACAATACATATATCCAGCCGGAGCTCACACCGCACATCGCAGCCCCGAACGTTACTCCCAGCTCAAGACACGATCTCTTTCTTCTTACCAAATTCTCAAAACATAATCCAATATCCACGCGAAACGGCAAGACCAGCGAGACTGTTGAGTCGACCAATCGATAGAGCCGCGACTAGTTCGGCTTGGCGTAGTCAACCCGCGATCGCGGTGTGGTTCTCTATGCAGATATTGAGAGTGTATCGTGCGTGCGCGAGAAGGAACGGCCACCATGGTGAACTCAAAAGGGTCTCGGACTAACGCGCAATAGGAAAGACACGATTACATGCATAACTTTCTAATTGTTTTCTAGCAGTTACAGAAGAGGTGAGAGCATCTAAGGCTCCAAAGATCAAGTTGCTGTGCAGTGGCAACTGAAGAAAACTATCAGAAGCCTAAGAACATCGTAAGAACATTGTCCTAACAAGAAGAGGATTGTAAAACCAAATAGGGCTCTCAATTTAACCGGACACAGTAGTATCCCCTCGTGCTCGGTGTGCTAAGATAAGAAATGGCATTTAGACTTTACTTGACATATCCGCCGAAATGCAGGAACATCCAGAGCATTAAAAAAAAAATCTAGAAGAAGAAGAAGAGAGAGGGGGCAAAAGAAGAAACATTTGCTATCGATTTTTAGATGTCATCTCACATATCTGCCAGGTTTATCCCTATTCATGTGGCAAAATTTTTGGTAAAGTAACAGTTCATTTTCTTAGTTGGCGTCATGCCGTCACTTTCTAACCAGGTTTTTAGTTCTTTTTGCGACACCACTTTCTTCCCAGGTTCAAGACTGTCCAAGACCTACCGGCAATTGGTAGTGCAAAACAGCATGCTTAGAAATTAACGGCAGCAATTCTTTTTTCCTTCCAATGTCTCCGGACCGATGCAGTGAATGAAAGGGATGGATCTCCGGACCTATGCAGTGAATGAAAGGGATGGATCTCCGGACCTATGCAGTGAATGAAAGGGATGGATCCTTAAGCCCGGATGCCATTCAAACAGTGCACAGCCTACTCAAATGCGCAACACCTGAAAATAAGTAAGAACTATGAGACAGCATTGATGCATGTAGGACCTTAGAGCTTAACAAGAATCCAAAGGGAATCCCAATTTGACCACATGCTAGAGGCCCACATACTGGTGGGAAACAGTACATTTACCAACCAGAAAGGTGATAAAAACATATCACCAAACATGCCCATAATTTTGCTGTTTCCTGGTTGATAGATGAATATTTCTTTTAATAAGGAAATCACATCATACTCATCAGTCTGGTAATAACTTCACATTAAGAATACAGGGTTCATAGATATAGTGACAGCACAAGTAATAAGAATTCCCAGTGTCCATCTTATACTCAAACCTAAGTTCACGACTACCTCCAAAGAGCCCAGTTTACATCTTCTTCGACCTAGAAATCACCGTTTGCTCTTTCACGTAAAACAAGAACAAATGACGACTATGACTGCATCCTAAAGAGCAACAATGCCTCATCATCTAACTTATTCATTCAATAATTTTTGTGAAGACCAACAGGCAGAATTTCTCAGGTGTACCATTTATGCCTATGCTGGGCAACAAAGGCCACACAATATAGAAGCTTTTCACTATTGGCAATGGCTAATTTAGCCCACATGCTCATCCAAAACACTTGCCAAAGGATGGTTGCCTTTGATTACCCTTTTGCAGGCAAAGGTTCACATGATGACCAACTCCAGTTACAATAACCAAATTCAAGGCAATACAGGGGCTGCCTGTGGTGAAGTGGATAGAGTAGCTGCAGATAAAGATGATATTGAAGTGAAAATTTGCTGATGTCCGGTCTCCAGTAATCTTGATGACACATTATACACAACTTTTGCGAGCTTGCTACCCTTTTGGAATCTTGACTACATAATTGCATTTTCACGTTGATTATAGCATCACTACTTTGAAGAAACCCTTTATTTTTTATTTTTTTTGGGGGGGGGGTTGGAGTTATAAATTAGAATAAAGATCATTCACTTCCAGTTACCTATTTGCCATTCACATATTCAAGAAGGAGACGATCAAGCTCAAAATGCCGGGAAAGAAGTCCCTGCAGCAAAGAAAATTTAGGACAAAAAAAGATGAAAATAATCTGAGTAATGGTACAACTGTGTTATAAAACAGACGAGCAACAAATGACCTAAAAGACAAATTAAGCAAGAAAAATACACCAATCATCGTCATAGAAAGCATACGCAGGTAATACTGAGGAGTTTAAGCATGAAATAAATTTATATACAAGCATCTGAGCCATTTTATTAGGCAAAGAGAAAGACGGAGGCAGACATTGAAATTACCCTTTGAAGAATATGCAACAGTTCAAACATATGATTAATCAGCCAAGATATGGCATCGCTAACTTCAAGTAATAAATAGAATGAAAGGGGGGGGCAAGTATGACTAAAGAAATTGAATTATGCACCATCTTCTAATTACAATGAGGTAGTAGGCAGAGTGTTAAACAGGTCAGTTATGCTTGCATCTAATGTATGCCAAAGCCTTGATCAACAGACCAAAAAGAAAGAAACAAATTATGCAATATTAGGGCCTTGACCAACATAGGACAGAGAAGTATTGCTCTTCAACATAGCATAAAGAAGTCGACAGATGACAACAATGAACATTTTTCTTCTGAACTGATAAGCTATAGAAACTTTGTACCTGTCATATGAAAGTTACTATTTAACATTGTTGGCAATTTCCGGGGATGTTGCTGCCTCAGAGGTTAATCTAATGGTTTCTGGAAACTAAATGACATTTAATGGAGAGTATTGTTCGTGGAAATTATGATCGTCACCGAAATAAACAGTTGCAAATTCTTGGAGAGGAAAGATGACGTAAACAACCAAAATACTAGGAGATAACTTATACAAAATATACCTTAGTAATGGGAGGATAGGAAATTTTGACTCCAAGATCAATATCTGGAAAGCGTGCTATTTCGGTTGCATTTTCAAATAATATGTATGTGGGAAGCTGGGCCATGTTCCCTATGAGAACAAAGTTTACTCACATAAGCAAAAAAAGTATCAAATTGAAACCAGCCTACTTATGCAAGAAAAATAGAATATTGAACTGAAAATAAAAGTACCAAGAGATATTCCAAATTTTTCTGCGACAATAGGAAAAAGCCCGAGATCCACTATCGCAAAGGACAAATTTTTGTTCGAGTATCTGTCATGGAAATCCAGATAGCAACATTGTAAGAATGTCAATTATGAAAGCCGGATAATGATATGAAACGTAAAAGGCTAATAATAAAGCTCACAATTGAAACATGGCAGGTCTAGCATTAGATAAGAAACTTACGTTATCGAGAGCTCAGCAAAGCATCGACTTGCTCGAATGCAGGAAGTGGAAGACGAAGAGCGAAACTCTACCTGCCACCAATATTTCCACTCTTCCATTATCATAAGTTAAGTGCAATTACCAAAAATATTTGCAAAGGTTCAAAGAATATAAATGAGCCTACAATCAACAAATTACTTCTTAAAAATCAAAGTCCATTACTCAATTCTACTTCACAAAATGGGCTGATTCAAGCCGATTTACATCATGAAATGCAAGACATTCAATGTCACATCCAATGAGAATCATCAGCGAAAATGCAGTCTGCTCTTGAGCATCTAAGGAATCTGAGAAAATGGGAAATTCTTAAAAAGCAAATAATGACATTTTTTTGGAACAAACCAGCCAGAATCTTGATGTGCTCCCATCGTTCAGTACCGTTTCTAATTGCAGTGGAGTTAATTTGTTCGCCGTACCTACAGAACAACCAAGTGGTAAAGAAGGAACCAGCAAAATAATAATAGAGGCAAGTCAAATATATATTTGTAGTGCGGTCCACATCGACAGCTAGCCACCTTTGATTGCGGTACAGAGAACTGAGAGGAAACTCTAGCAAAGGAAAATCAAATATTTCTGGGTAAGGAACAAAACATTCCCATACCTAAGAATTGAGACACAGGTTGCTGGGTTAATGTATATATCACTGCAAAAAAAAAGAAGCCACATAACGACAACGTTAAAGGAGAACTCCTCACAGCAGTATTTCAATGCATGGTTATTTTATGCAAAATACTGCACCGGAGAAATTAGAGGAATTTTCAATGCTTGGGTTGTAAAAATAGGTTCCTATATCATAAAAGGATCCCAGAATCAAAATGCAGAGGTAACAACAATGTATGGCGTACCCAGGAATATCAGAATGTACCAGAGAGCCAGGTGGTAATCAATCACTAATGTTACAACAATAAGAAAAACCTGAAAAGTTACACAAATTCCAGAAAAAAGGTTAATTAGGAGAAATAATAATGAAGACAATGAATGTAAATGGACTGTCACATGAAAGCTGATGATGAAAGCTCATTAAAATCCAACTTTTTGGTTTTGGGCCTCAAGCTCGAAAATTTCACTTGTTATCATAACAGAATTTTCAGGTGTGGTTTAACTGTTGCGATCTTCAAGAATAATGTAAAAGTATGGCCAAAAAAAACAGAGAGAGAGAGAGAAATTTATGGAAACTTACATGCTATAACAACCTAGTATTATTGATAAAACTAAAGAACCTCACATTCAGCAGTATCAGGGATCAGATCAGAAGCAATGTCAGAGATGATCACCTTTGAGAAAAACAAAGAATCAGCTATGAACGCCTCCCATGTTTCTTCACGCACAAGCTATGCCAGAGAGAAAGAGCTAAAATAAAGAGCCAGTAGAAGTGTGCAATGTTCAGAGGATTAAACACTAGATCATAACAGCAAAAGTCCAAAGGCTCCTCGATTAGGCCTTCAAAAACAACCCGATTCATTTCACCAATATCTTGAAAGTCAGAAGTAACCCATAACCGGAACCTAGTAGAGATGCCCATGGCGAATGCAATAATTTGCCTTTTCTCGACGATATATCGAACCCTAAAGGCGGTTTGAGCTATTATGTGGATGAAGCAACATGTTTGAAAAAAAAAAAACAATCCTACTTATACGACATTAAGAAGTTATGCAGGGCTCATGTGGCGGCAAGACAGACAGGAACTGGATTAAAGAAGAACATGTACAACATGCAGAATACATAATTGAATTGAATGAAGTATGTTCCAGCTCTAATGCTACGTTGAAGCATCTTCAATCCAAATGCTTGCCGAATCAGGCGGCGAACGAACTCGCGCTCTCCAGCAACAGGCACTAATTACTATCTCCCCGAGGTTCTCATCCCACCAACAGGCAAATGCCACCCAAGTTTCTCCCAGATAACTTCACTCACATCCCCCGACCCAAACCGCACTTCCTCGCGGTTTCCACTAGAGAGTCAGCAGTCAACGCACCCGCTAGGCAAGCAATCATTAAGGGCAAACAAGAGGATTTACCTTGACAGCAGCCAATGCTAGAAACGCCAGGACCGCCTGAATTTCCTGCACATCATCGAAAACCTCAACGCGTCAGAGCAAGTAAGCACCGGTCGCTACCGAGCCTCCAAAAAACGCGACGGCGACGGCGACGGCTATCGCCAATAACGCGAGAGGACCAGAGATCGAGAGAGATACTCGGCGGAGGAGGAGGTGGGCGGCGGCGGGAGAGAGGACGAGCGCGGCGGAGCAGCGGATCGGGAGGTAGGAGAAGAAGGCGAGGAGGTGGAAGAGGTAGTACGGCTCCGACGCCGCCGCGCTCAGCCACTCCATTTTCCGGCGATGCGGCGGCGCGTGATCGGAACTGGATCGGTGCTGGTTGTTTCTCTCTCTAGGGCCTGTGTTGAAGAAGAAGAAAGGCCGGTAACTTCAACAGTTCTCTGTTTTTTATTTTTCATGTTTGGGGAAGATATCATATCATAATGTTTAAATTTATCGATTTTTATTTGAGTTAATTACCAACAATTATTTGATTATCTTAAATTACCAGTTCCTCGTGTCTTTGACAAAAAATTTCATCTAGCTAATTGTTATTTATATTCTTAAATTTACTAACTATTACATGAAATTAATAAACATTTTGTGTGATTTACTAATTTGTTCACGATTAAGTTATCATTATGTTTTGAGTTACTTGACCATGTGACATTCATGATACATATGCTTCGTGACTTTGTTGATGCTTAGTTCCACCATAAAAGCTGAGTTAGGTTATCTTTTCCTCTCATTATTTTTTGATGCAAGACGTTCTAACAAGAGCAATGGAAAAATTCAGGATATTCTTCTTGCAATTACGTAACTTATGCATATTGAGGTCTCCATTTATCCATGCTTCAACATCTAATCATTTTTAAAATAAATATTAATATTACGAAAAATTATAAACCGATAAATTTGTCATAAATTTACCAAAAATTATTTTTTTACCACAAAAAACCCTAAATTAGCACACGTGTTCCGCCAAAAACTTTAAAATTGTATATTTATGACAAATATTCATTCCGTTAAATTTGATTAGTAAGTACATATGTGACAAACAAATGGTAAAACCCTAAATTGGCACACTTATCAATTGTTATATGTTATCAAACTTGCCATTCTAATAGTAAAATTTAATAAAAATTAATGAACGGTAAATATGTTACAGATATATTAATTTTGGATTTTTTATTATCAAAAAATTAATTTATGATAAATTATCACAAGGTATCTTGATTTGGATTTTTTTATAATTAAAAATTATTTGCCACATATGTACCAATTTAAAAAATTTCATTATATTAACTCTTAAAATAACAGGTCCACTACAATTATTTAATCATAACGAATAGAAAAGAAAAGAAAAAAGTCGTAGAAAAATGGATGATGAAAATCGTCGACGAGACAAAATTATCATTGCATGAGCTCGGCGTACGTGAGCCCAATCCGCTCGATCTGATGACCGAAACTTGTTGGGCCGACATAAGCCAGGCATAAGTGGACAGGCCCATTCGGAGAATCGAACCGTACACTGGAGCCGACGTATTTTCCTCTTAACCGATGGATTGATTGTGAATCCCTCTTTTTTGGCGATCTGCGATCTGACTTTACTCAAAGAGGGAGGGATTCTTGGAGAAGCAAAGTGAAAATGGCTGGTTTAGCTTCAAAGGAGATATGATGATCTCCCATTGAAAGCTTGAAAGTTTCACTTCGGGAATGAGGGGATTTCCGAACATCTTTTTTTGTGGAAGAAGGTAGTGTTTCTACTCGCGTACAAGGTCAACTACTCGCTTTGCTTGGTTGGAGAAAGAAAGATTTGCGAATTGGCAAATGGGCTTTTTGGGGATGGAAGCTTGTGGCAAACGCATCGGGCCTCGCCCCTGACCTCTTTTTGCCAAGGTCATTTGCTATATAGTCCCACCTCTTCTTTTCAAAAAGAAATGGTAATTTCATTGATGTTTATTAATTGAAAAAGAAAGAGGAACGCGCACTCGTCTATGAATTTGGAACATGTCTTGAATGCGCGAGTCGAGCTACGTTGTACCTATTAACCGCCCGTTTCTCTCTCTTTTGACATTAGATTGACTTGATATTTGCGCGTATAGAAAAATCATGACTCAGATTTGTCGATAGTACAGCTCAAATTTGTAAAGAAGTGTTGAAATCATGGATTCCAATGGAATGAGCTGAACACAAAGCTCGAGTATGAAGTTACAATATCTCGCTTGAAAAAAAAAAAAAACTCCGGTCTAAGTGATACCATCATTTTGTCCGTGACAAATATAATCTTCCCATTGCTTTCCATATCGGACAATTTAAATTTAAAGTCGAGACATTTGGTGATTCGATCGTCCGATTTGATCACGTTAGGTACCGTTAGAAAGAGCTAATAGAGCACGATCCAAATGTACCAAAAAAAAAAAAAAATCACCATGCTACCGGACATTAACGTTAGTGAACTGAAACCAAAGCCTCCACGGAGCTCCGGAAATGAAAAGCACTTAAGCAGGACGTCCCCTCCCACGTGACCGGCCACCGGAGGACACGCGACTGCTCCGGTGCCCGTGGATGCACGTGACCCCGGCACGTGCTCTCGCGCGCTGTGGAAAAAAAAAATCGAATGATGAACACGGGCCCCATATGAGGGGGGTGGGATTTATCCTGACGTCAGCACCGCCGAAATAGGAGGGGCCGGGGGAGCCACGTGTCCTTTCCACGTGGCATTGACCACCGGCGGTTCTGGCTTCCCAACGCGGAGAGGAGCCGCGCTCGCTCACATGGGGCCGCTGACACCACCCCCTCCCCAAGCTCCATCACGTGCCCGGTGGGGCCCACGGGCCGTACCACTCTGCTTTTAAAAAAAACATTTATTGCAAAAAAAAAAAAAGCCAATAATAAAATATCTCACTTAAAAAAAAGTGGAATAAATTGAAATTAAAAATTTAAAAAAATGGGGAAGGGACTGTGAGGACTCTCTGGTAGATGAAACCTCCAGGCCAAGCAACGGCCTGGGTGCGCTCTCTTTTTCAGCCTTTCCTTTTAATTCAAGCAAAAAAGTGGGGAAAAAGTAAAAAATAAAAAAAATAAATCGAGGCGTGTAGAAATAATTAAGAAATAGGAAAAAGGTGACGAAGTATGGAAGAAGCAAGGCAATAAATACGACCCGATGATAATATCCCCCTTATCGCGATGTTCGTGGGGATTGGTGCTTCTCATATGCTCGAGGAATTTTGCACCTTGGAGAAATCGCAATCGTGCGGTTAAATGCTCCTTTTTATTGTATCTATTAAATTTTCCACCCAAAAAAATGTATTTATAAAATTGAAATAATCTTTTTTTTTTTTGGTTGGCTACACCATTGGAGGCTCTTGCAATTTGCGTGAATAAAAAATACACCAATTATTCACCAAAGTCGATATCTTGGTTTATAAAAATGCTCGCCATCTTGCTATCACTTTGCTTCGTATGATTTTCAAGGGGAATCACGATAACGAAAGTCTGAAAGCATGCGCGTTCCGAGTTGACTCTGATAACTCGGGCATTTGTAGGTATCATGTAGGAATCGCTTTTCTCGCTTAGAATTGCGTTCTCATACTTTAGGGCCGACTCCCTCTCCCCTGCAGTGGCGCTTTTTTACTTTGATGCATGTGGATGAACGTAAACTTCTCATGTATATCTATTTATTGGTCGAATTGAAGATTTGGATGTCTTGTATTATTGAAAATTTGAGAATCCTCGAAAGAAACGTGCGAGGATTATCATAATTTTGGGCATGGAAAATTGAACAATGATACCACTCCAAAGGCATTATGACAATAGCACGAATATGAGAAGTCATTTTCTTTTTCAATCGCATTTTGATCTTCCAATCTTGTAAAACCATACTTTTTTTACAAAACATAATGGATTTATTGGTGACTCTATGCTATCCAGAAAACACCATCCTCGTTATGTACTCCAAGTCAATCTAAAATTCCATTATTTTTTGCGAAAAAATAATAATTTGGATTTTTTTTCCAATAATTATATATTTTATCTCTTGAAATAATTAGTCAATGAAAAAAAAATCACTAACAATAAAAATTCATGTCTACATATTTTTGTAGATAATAAAATATTTTTTGCTTATTTATTTTTTAAGCAATACAAGCAATTATTTTTAGTAAAATATTATCCAAATTATTCATTTTTTGGAATATATTTTCTTCATTTTCTGGCATTTGTTTCCCTTAAGAAAATAAATCAATGAAAACCTATACTTAAATTAAGAAATGATTAAGTATCAATATTTGAACGAAACTCTACACTTGGGCACGAAACCCCAATGACGAGTCTCAGGTCCTTGGCATCTAGGACTAGGTCTCCAGCACCCTTGCTAGGGTCTATCAAGGCCTGACCCATGACTTTAATGCCCCTAATCAATTCCCTAGTTGTCCATAATAAGTTATTAGCAAATAGTGTATGTCTAATTAAGAAAACCAAACTAGATTTTCCATATCAAACGGCGGTGAATATTTTCTAGTTTATTTTCTTGAACACCCGAAAATATAATCATTTCCGACGGACGTCACATTTTTCACCAAACAAAATAGATCCTAAATATATAATATTACGTAATATGAGATGACTACATCATTTCAGTATTTGCATCGTTTTCACCCAAATTTTCAAGACAAATCACGATGGCAATCGTTTTTTCTAAAATTATACGGGGGAGAAAAAAATGGAAATCCTTTGGATATCTTTAGAGCCGAATCCTGGAACCACGTTGATGCTGCTCTTAAATTTCGAAACAGTAGAATCGCTCCCCCAGTCCGACGTGGCGATGTGGGCTCGAAAAGTGAACACCGAATTGGCAGGCCCCTCTGCAGGGACAGACACGTGGGCGAGATCCGGGCCGTTCATCTCGACGGAGCCGAGCTGTAACCGTCGTGCTTACAAGTGGGGCCCCAGTAGAATAAAGTGTCGAAACAAGCGGGTTAAGATTAATAATAATACATGGCCCCGGGATTTAACCTTAAAAAACTGTCTGAAAATCAGAGAAAAAAATTAAGAAAATAATTAAAATTCCACAAATTAGTGCACGGTTCCCGAAATTCTTTTAAAAATAAAGCAGAGGAATCGGGCTGGAGTGTGGACTTGGGCGGTAGCGACAAACCTGCTAGATCGGTTCGCGAGAGAGGGGGGAGGGGTTGAATTTGAAAGTTTTAATTAATTTTCATTTAATTAATGAGATTTATATTTTATAATTTATTAATTTAATTAGCTCTTCAAAATTGGAGGAGGGTTTCACCATTTTGACCCTCGGAAAAAAAAAAAAAACCATTTTGCTTAAATTTACGGAATTGCCCGGTGGCTGCAAGATTAAGCAATGTGTACTTGATTGTTGGGAAGGGGTGCATTGGGATCAATGATTGTGTGCGGGTACGTGCAGTGATTATGGTTGTACAACCGAGTGATCATCAAGATCATCACCACCATCACGTGCCCCCTGATTTCCCCAATTTCTACTACACTCAACTCGACACAACCTCCGACCCAAAAGAAAAGAGGAAGATTCGACACAGCTAGAATAGGCGATTGTTCACTCAAAAATAAATTGGCCCATTTGTTATTATTATATATTCGTTTAGTTAGCTAACCGAAACTATGTTGTTTCATTATCAATGCATATCAAAATATATTACAAATACGATTATGATTTGACGATATGATCAATCTTGAGTTACGCCAATATTTTTAGCATTTCTTTTGTTACTCGGATGAATTTTTTGGAAATTGGCTAGGGATTTTTCATGAGTATAAAAATTCGTTTTGTCTTCCCATTCAATTCAAGTTTGGTTACAATTCAATGTTATCTTCAGCCGGCCATTTGAAAGGGAGACAATACATTATTGTCAGAATAGGGGGTACCCAATTTTCGGCAGAAAATTAAATGTCCCAGATAAAAATAAAATGAAAAATAAAAAGTGCAAGTTCCCTTTTTGGTAGGTGCCCTATGTATCTCCACCACCTTACTCAGAATGCGAATTGGGCCTTATCAAGAGCAATCACGTTGACACCCTCCTTGGTAGATGGCGCCTTCCATCTCTCGACATGATGTCGCAAAAACCATATCCGAAATCCACCACGCATGGCAGAAAAATTTGGCAAGTCCGTAGTGAATCTGTCCAGATTCAATACCTTATAAGGTGATACTATTTTACGCGTACTGAAGGCACATAGATTCACGAAATCGGCAGTGGTTGGTATAAAACCTTCTATCTTAATAATTCACCTTACCCTCTAGACGTTTATAGAAATATATCCTAGTGGAAAAGATAAAAACAAAAGAAAATTGCAAATTAGAAGAAAGTCTCTCCAAGCCAAAGGAGGAGGAGGACCAAAGGCGAAAAACAAAAAAAAAAAAGGAAAAAAAAAGTCACACAAAGCAAAAGGGCATCGAGGTAACTGAGAAATTAATTTTCAATTTACACCTTTTTTTCTCTCCCACATTTCTTTTTGAAGAAAAATCGGAAATTGAAATTCTAGAATTTCCAGCACCTTTTTTTCTTGCCCTTTTAACTTTCGTTTTTCTCTCGTCAAAACTCCACCATTTTAGCTGTGTCCGCCTGTCCCCTTCAAACGCAAAATAAACCCTCTCTCTCCTCCCTCTCTCCTCTCTCTCTCCACCATCTCAAAGCCACAACTTCTCTCTCTACCCTCCTTGCTTCTCTCTCTCTCTCTCTCCTTGGTTATCTCTTATTCACTTTCCTCTCCTCGCAACGCCAGCAAACAACACTCGCGACACAGCACTCTCTCTCTCTCTGTCTCTCTCTTTCTCTCTCTACTTCTTGGGCCATTTCCAAGATGGAAGCGCCGGAGATCAAAGCGGAGGCGCCGGAATTCTTCCAGCCCGGCTTCTGCTCCCCGCAATTCCCCCCTGAGAGGCGCCATTCCCTCGACGGCAAGGCCGGCGGAGGCTGCGGCGGCGACCCGTTCATGGTCGACGACCTGCTGGACTTCTCCACCACCGACGACACCGTCGGCGGCGGCGGCTGCGGGGGCGGGGGCGGCGACGGGGCGTTCGACAACGTGACGGGGAGCTCCACCGACTCCAACGTCACCGCCATGGACAGCTGCAACTCCTCCTTCTCGGGCTACGACCCGAATTTCGGCGACGGCATCGGCGGTTGCCACCGCGGTTTCGCCGAGGGTCACTTCGCCAGTGACCTCTGCGTTCCGGTAATTCACCCTTTCGAATTACTCCTCACGTTAATTTCCTTGAAAAAAGAAAAGATCTTTCTTTTTTAATTATTATTAATTCGCTTTATATGATACGTTACTTGTACGTTCTTCGCTAGGGTTCTCGTGCTTCGAATTCTTTTACTCGATATATTGAACGACTGCGGCAGCGTTAATTCAATTCACGTGAATTTTACAAGCACCGGATTAAAAAAAAAAGAAAAAGCTGGGTTAAACGTAATTATTAAAAGAAAATACTCTTATTTATAATGCTGCAGCTTGAAAAAGGAGCTGAGATGATATTCAAAGTTTTACGTAAAAATGGTTTCTTGAATGCTGAAGAATTTTCTCGTTTTTCTTAGATTATGTTTATCTGCTAGGAGATGAAAAATATTTAAAAAAAGAAGAAGATGATGAGTATAGTTTTATTGATTTGTATTCGTTCGTTCGTTCGTTCGTTTGCAGTATGATGATTTAGCTGAGCTCGAATGGCTCTCCAACTTCGCGGAGGAATCGTTCTCCAGCGAGGACCTCCAGAAGCTCCAGCTGATATCCGGGATGAAAGCCCGGCCGGACGCCGCCGCCGCCTACGAGACGACGGCCCGTGAGCTCCAGCCCGAGCCCAACCGAGGCGGTCCGATATTCCACCCCGACATGTCGGTGCCGGCCAAGGCCCGGAGCAAGCGCTCGCGTGCCGCCCCGGGCAGCTGGTCCTCTCGCCTGCTCGTGCTCTCCCAGTCCGACCCCGCCCCCGATGACGACGGGGCGGGCGGCCCCGGGGGAGCCCCGAGGCCAGTGGCGGGCAAGAAGACCGTCCGGGCGGCACCGAAGAAGAAGCAGCCGGGGCTCGACGGGCCGGAGGGACCGGACGGGCCTGATGCCGGCGGCGGGGAGGTGCGGAGGTGCCTGCACTGCCAGACGGACAAGACGCCGCAGTGGCGCACCGGGCCGATGGGCCCGAAGACGCTGTGCAACGCGTGCGGGGTGCGGTACAAGTCGGGCCGGCTGGTGCCCGAGTACAGGCCAGCCGCGAGCCCGACCTTCGTGCTCACCAGGCACTCCAACTCGCACCGGAAGGTGCTGGAGCTGCGGCGGCAGAAGGAGATGCAGAGGGCGCAGCAGCTGCACCAGCAGCAGCAGCAGTTCCTCCATCAGGGCCACCACCAGAGCATGGTCTTCGACGCATCCAACGGCGAGGATTACCTGATCCACCAACACGTGGGGCCCGACTTCCGGCAGCTGATGTAGCAGGATAACTTAGAGCGAGCGAGCAAGTGTAGTGAAGTGAACGAAGCAAGCCGAGGTTTCAGGAATTTTTAATTCTTTTTTCTTTTTTCTTTTTTAAGTTGCTCAGTTCATTATTAGTTTTCCTAACTTTGATTTTTCTCGAACTGCAGACCCTTTTTTTTTTTCTTCTTTAATTTTTGGCTTTTTGCTCTCGAGAGTAGCTTTTTGCTAAGCTAGCAATTACTCTCCAAACCCACTTTTTTTTCCTTGGATAAATTCAAGTAATTTTTAATTTGAATTCCTTTACTTTTTGCTGTTGGGGACACACGAAGGATTGCGTGGAAAGTGCACTAGATTGCACGAAATCATCGCTTTTCTCTTTTGTTCCGCAAAAGAACGATCACTTCCTAATAAATAAGGAGCTGAAGAATCCATGCATGAAAATTCGACATTCTTTATGTATGTGCAATCAAGTCCAATTTCAATATTAGGTTAGAGGTAAGCAATTCAAATCGAGGTTAAGGATGTGTTTGTTTAATAGAAATTCCATGATAAAAAAAAAAAAATGTTTTACTCTTTTCAAGTTAGGGAATCCATTTTCCTAACTTTAAGCATGCTTATTTTCTTTGATCGATTATTCTTGGCAAGCCAAAAATACAAAAATGAATCACTATACATCTAAATTGTTGATTTTTTCTCGACATACACTTCCGTGTTCATTGCTCCTTGAGTTGTGGAGTGAAACGTGGTATGGCCTCCGAGAAGGAAAGCACTCGATGTCGTATTGCCATCCTTTGTGGGTATGCGCCAATTCAAAGTTGGCTCTCATTTCAGTTTCCCCTACAAGCAAAGAATAATTAGGGGTTGGAGTTATATGGACATTATTCAAATGGGGCCTCAAGCAATTCATAGTCACAATAAAAAAAATAAAAATAAAATAAAATATATGGGTCAAAAGCTTCATTAATTACTAAACGAGCCTACCATAATGAATTTCATTGGTGAATAATAGATGTAGCATATGATCATTGCTAAGTAGAGGTCAACCCCCTTCCCCCCCCCCTAAAAAAGAGAGAGAGAGAGAGAGAGAGAGAGAGAGAAGGGAAGAAGAGGTCGACTCTCTTTTTTGGCCCTTGGTTTAACGCTATGATTGCGCAATTGAAATGGCCAAAGGGAAATTCGTGGTGAGAAATAAAAATCATCGCAGACAAAATAGGTTATCTTGTTTTTTAATATAAAAATCTACTTATTTAGTTATTTGTTTAATTATGTACTTATAATTTGTGTGTGCTGAGGTGTTGGAAATGTACGTTGGGAACACATCGCGGACATTGCATCATGTTTGGAACAAAGTTAGGGGAGGAAACATGCCATTCATTGCAAGCATGGCGCTAAAGGAGACAACGCACGAATTGCAATTGTGTCATGGGCAATTGCTAGCGTTGTCCGGAGCTTGTTCAGCATTCATCTTTTCTTCCTTACACACGTATATATTAAAAGTGCAATGTAATATATATTAGGCATTTTCCTGAAAAATTAGCGATAATATGAACAATCTTCTACATGATATGTCGAGCTTCTATGGATCCACTGGAGGGAAGGAACATCGTCCTAGCTTATTAGGTCCTTCACGGCATTTATTTTCCTATAAGAAGAATGATGACCAAGAGAACTTTCAAGGATGAGTTCACTTCGTTTCTAGAAGTGACATTTTATCGGCAAAATCTCGAGAGAAAAATATGCTTATGTGCTATAACTATTGTATAGTATCTACGTTGATAGCATAGCTCAATCGAACGCTTATGTTAATGAAATTTGTACTTACTTGAAATTTCGTCATAATTTGTCCCACAATTTATTAGGATTTGAAATTTGGAATTTATATTACGGATGCAGTCATTACTCTCAGGTAATAAATTTTTTGGGAAAAATAAAATAAGATTGATGTGAGGCTTCAAATTTTCATTATACATAGGAGGTTCAGTCATGTGTCTCAACGCAGAGTCATTAAAATCGAGCGGCACGGACGACGCCGTACTTAACTGCGGTCACGTTTCGCCGTCTCCGAGGCACGTGACCACAAAAAAAACCAAAACGCCACGCGCGGACCCGACGCCGAGGAGCGCGTGAGCCCTCGGCCAGCGGGCTCTCTGTCGTGGAGTCGCCGGTGGTACTATTTCCTGATCCGCATGGAATTCAGTGACGGGCGACCTGCGATAGCCGGTGGGTGGGGGGACCCGCCGCGGGGGCGCAGTGCAGAGAATGTCCATCGGTTTCCGGTCTCTCGTGCTCCCCTTCCGGTTGGGGGGCGATTTTCTCGTTAAGGGCTTCTTTTGTTCACGTGATCCCCGGCCAAGCTCCGCTCTTGGCGCGTGTCGTTTACTTCCTGCTTCCTCCCCGCTCTCGCCACGTCATCTCTCTCTTCCTAAATTTCGCACCCGCGCATGGTATTTCGAAAACCTACGACTTATGTCTCGAGTTTTGCCCCCTTTTTTATATTAATTTGTATTGTTTAGACATATAATCATTTTTCATTAATGTCCTTATTTCAAATAATACGAGCGATTATTAATAATAAATCTCTTTGCAAGTGCTGTCCTTGAACCAAAATCGGGTGTAAATTGAGGTCGGGGCGATAAGAGGCACTAGAGGCGGTGTCGGACGAAAGTGGTAGAGAGAGAGAGAGAGAGAAAATTGTTAAAGATGCAAATCGAAAATTGTTAAAGATGAGTATAGTTTCTGAAACGTGAGTGCTAATTTTTAAGATGGTTTTTACAAATTTCCTAAAGTTTATTTACTCTCGCTAGCTTTGTTGGACTTTATAAAGGCATAAATGACATTCTATTTCCATCATTTTGACACACTAACTTCTTTTGGGTATTTGATGGATTTTTATTGGAATTTGACCAGTCCTATCCCAACATGCAAACAGAGTCGTCCCACTTGCAGATTTGATACTCGAATCATAATGTCTCTTATTCAAAGCAATCATCTCGAGGGCCGTGATCGTTCTTCTGTGGATGCCGCCCTACCGAAAACGCTCGAATAGAGTAATTTGCATGCATTTAGAAAGATTAGTCTTTGCTCCAAATTCGGGTATTGACGTTTTATCATAAGAAATTTGATTAATTTAGTATACCATAAGCCAATCACTCCGTAGATGTGAAACGTCACATGACCCTTCATAGCACCCCTCTGATTCCGATAATATTGTAATAAATCCATCCCATCCCGTATCTTAGGATTCCATTTCCACAACCCTAATTTTTATTTTATTCATTGATAAAATGTAGACAGAGGGAAAATTTTCTTTTTTCCCCCCGGTTTATATAATTAAAAGGCTACCGTATATGCACGATCCCAGGCAACGCTAATCCAGATGCCTGCATTGCCCTAATTATCATTTTATATAATTACAAAGTCAGAGAGATAACATTTCTCTGTGATATATTCATACGTTCTGTAAAAGATCGCATGCACCTTGTCTCTCTCCGGAAATGGCAGGCGAAAAAGAATACAATCGCCATGGAATCGATCCGGGGGAGAAGACAGCGGCTGCAAAGCGAGCAGGATGCTCAGATTAGATTGCTGTCATTAGATTAAATAATTTCTTAAGATAATACGTTTCGTACGTTACGATTAGATAACAATAATAAAAAAAAATAAAAAAAAGTTAGTGGTAGAAATAGAAAGAAGAAGAGGAGCAAACTTTGCGGTGGTCACATGCATGGGGTCGTCATCTTCATCCGCTCGCCCGCTCCTCGTGGAAGAGTCAGTGAGGGAGCCAGAGATGGGTCTGTTCTTTTCTTGGTGTGTTTATCACTCATGTTCTCAGAGACACGACCACCATCCTTTGGATATGATGGTGAATTTTTATGGACACTTCTACGAAAAGATTGGCAAATTTGGGATTGTATAAATTCGCAACTTAAGGGAGTTGGGAAAAAAATTTGTACAATTAGACTTCACTTTTATTTCGGGAAAATTGATTGATAAAAATGATCACTTATGTTGCTCGAAATAACTAGTTAATGAAAGATGTTTTCATCATAGAGGCATCGTTGTGGGTAATGAAAATTATTTCTCATTCTTTGATTATTTGTAAGTGATATAAGCGAGTTAGGCCATTCATTTTCTGCCAAACTTGATGCGTATTCATATGAATTTTTATCAAGTTGAATGGTTGACAAGTGAGACGGTATGTGTACATAATTAATCCTGGACACGCGTGTCACTCATCCAAAGTTAAACTTGTAAGAGTTTTTCTGTATGGCAGTAGTCCTGATTATTTTATTTGAAACCAAGCACCGACCAAAAATGTCTCCATATCAGAAATAGAGAATAAAAAAAGATGGGAACGTCGGTATCATATGTCCCAGTACAGTAGAAGTTAGTGGGCTTCCATGCATTGCGGACATTCCCACGTTCATCCTTTTTAATTTTCGATAACATTTTTATGTCTTCCCTTTGCTACACCATTCCTTTTTGATACTCTTTAGCAAGGCTCAGCCTGTTTAGCAGAAAAAAGAATATATTGAATAATATTTCTTTATAAATAATCACTTGTATTGCTTAAAATTATAGTTGATGAAAAATACTCTGCTAAATTTTTATTTAAACATTTTTATGGATGATGAAAGTAATATTTTGTTTATTTATTTTTAAGTGATAAGCGATCATTTTTTGAAAAATATTTTCCAGATCATTCAATTTTCGAGAAACAAATTAAATCTAAAAAGCTTTGGTTAGTTCCACAGTTGCCCAAACATGGCAACGAATCCCAAAACAAGTCTGTTTTCAATTAAGCTTGTGCTTTTCCATTTTCCAATTTGCAGTCCCGGTAGATGAAAATATGTATATCACGCGGTAGTGACACGTGGAGAAGGCGGCCAATGAAAACAAGAGCTTCAAAACTAAAATGTGGCAAATCGATTAGAGTGCATATTGCCCCAGATAATGTGATCGGTTGGTCAAACATAATTAAGACTCTGGATTTTTATAACTATAACTCAGCTTGTTTATCTTTTCTTTTTCTTGGGTGCAAGGTGGAAATGACACCAAGCACGATTCCAATGCAATAGATTTTCATGGTCTTGGACTTTGACCACGCACGAACGCTATCGAACATAGCATGAACTCAAGATCCTAGAGGATGGTGTGTACTGTGCAGATAGTGGATCGACCAAAGCTTGGACCCGCAACTCTATAATGCAAAGTTAGATAAATTGTCGACAAACCTCTCTCGAAGGGATTTTCATTTGCACATTGAACTGAACGTGCTTGAGAGAGAGAGAGAGAGAGAGAGAGAGAGAGAGAGAGTTGCTTGAGGTGGGAGGCTCAGTAGTCACATGGGGGTGTATCGTCACAAGGGAGACAAAGATGCAATGGCCAAGGTTGCTTTCAATGGAAAAGGAGACATTTTTAGGAGGACTCGCTCCAAATCAACCCCACCACCCC
Organism: Eucalyptus cladocalyx; assembly: GCA_017140615.1. NCBI lineage: Eukaryota > Viridiplantae > Streptophyta > Magnoliopsida > Myrtales > Myrtaceae > Eucalyptus > Eucalyptus cladocalyx. The sequence continues at coordinate 3,670,096 of CM029518.1, read as the reverse complement.
GGCTAAAACTTTCTCACGTGCACTCCACGTTGCTTGTAAGATACTTATCAATCCTCAACTTGCTTAGCAATCACAGCTGCTGCTGCTTAGCAGAGTGCCTTCTGCCATCATCCCCCTACACATCCCACTGGATTTTCAACCAGTCCCATGGAAAAATGCAGATGAAAGTAGGATAACATTTTACATCACGGAGGTTGGAAAATTTGAGCATGCATCATTTCTATCTTATCATGTTCTGACTCGAATCTGCCCAAGCGAAACTGGGTCTGCAAGATGAATTCTCCTCTCTGTCGATTCTAAAGCTGAAGAAACACGATAACATAGTTTGTGCACCCTAAGGAAACCATGCCACATATCTCATTCTGTCCAACAAGATACATAAAGTTGCATGACCCAAGTTACACGGTGCCAATTTAGGTCTAAGCACTGCCAGAATGTCAATGTCATGAATAAAAATGAGAGACGCGAGGCAGCATTTCCAACAGTTGACGGCTTCCTCCTCCTGCTCCCTTATCGAGGCACGCTGAGACCTAGCTCTGCAAGTTGTGAATGTGTAAGCAACAGCTTGAATAAATCGTAAAGATTAAGTTTGGACCTCATTGACCACCAAAGGTATGCCGAGAAGATGGTCAAGTAAGTAACAAAAATGAATAAATTATCAAGCATCCACGCCACAAGTATGTCATTGGTTATTGTAACTCAAGTATGATACGCAACACTTGCAAAATATAAAGGTATTTAGCTCCTTGACCGTGGCAGGGGAGTGATTGTAAGACGGTTCTAGTTTAGGGTGGTTTAACTAGGGAGCATTAGTCATGACCTTTTTCACTATAGGGCATGGCCAACTACATTTACTGCCCATCCCATGGAAGTGGCAGTTTCGACCTGAACTTTGAGTAAACCTCAGCATGCGCCTAAATCGGAACAAAGCGCCTGAGTCAGAATTCTATAAGATTGATCCAAGTGCCTTCGCAAAATAGTTGGTCGGTCGTAAAGATTGCTCAGATAATTTACTCCATATAAAGCTTAGAGAAATCTAAGATTTTCAAATCAGATTTTCCATAAATTTAGGCACAATAATGAAATTAAGAGAGATTTAAACAATACTTGTCTGCTTTCTGCAGATTATAGCAATCACATCGACCCAGCTTGGGAAAGGCCAGAAACGGGCAAAAGCTGAAAGGTTGAAGATTTAAAACATGCCCTAGTATTTTTGTAAAACCAAGAATTTATACATTTCATCTTGATCCAAATCTGCAAGGTCGGTTTTTCCTTCTTTAAAACCTCTGGAAAGCTTGTTTATTCATGCATGGAAACTTTGTGACATGGAAGGACAGAACTTCTGATTCATCCGTCTAACAAAGCACTGTGAAGTTCAATCCTGGAGACAGCAATTTGTCTCTGGGTACCCACAGCATCCCTTTGACAAGGAAAACAAAACGGAAGAAACATTTTATGACATGCTTGAAGGTTTGTCTCTTCCAACAGAAGATGGAACAGCGAGTTTGAAGATTTAAGCAGAGCTATGATTGTTTACTTTCATCACAGAGTTAGCTTTTTCATCTTATCCCCGCAGAGAAGTCATCTTCCATTCCCTTGCGTTTGTTCTTCTTCTTAGGAAATCCTAAAATTAATTCCCAATTTTTATGGTTGAATGCTTTTTTCATCATATGTCCATCCCCTTATACTTGTCATTCAATATTACATATTGGTTTTCCCACAAAAGCAAAAGAAAACTGGACATATTTATCTTACAGAAGGGGTATAAATAAGAGTCAATCTGCTGATATAAAGGTTTCCCTAACCATGATATTGTTAAAGTGATGCGAAGCACCAGCAGATATATCATCCTGTCCATCATGTTCAGGGTTGTGTAAAGTCTCACTTCAGTGAGAAGTACAGAAGTTTAAAGAATGAAAATAAGACGCAAAATCAAGAATCCATCAACTGGCTCTGCAAAACTTCTTTATGATGTGATTGTTCAAAGAAAGCACAAAATGCAGCCATATTATGGTTTTCATCATGCAGTGTCTCGACTAAGGAGACACCAACTTCATATACTAGCAAGAGTTCCTCGTGTAACTATGAATGGCTTAGCATAGTGTTCACGAAAAATCTACCGTAAATGGGCTTTAGAAACAGAAATGAACATGTGTAATGCTCTTTTTCATTAATAAGTCTCCTTGATTGTGTACTTCTGCAAAGTCATATACATCTCCATATTTTCAGCACTAGGGAAATAAGCAGAGATATGCCTAAGCTCATTTCTACTGTGATTTGCAGAATCAAAGACAAATCACAATTTCCAAGTCATAACCTCTATGAACGGGAGTCATAAGTGGGGGAGTCAATTTATGCTACATTATCATGTTAGTGTCAATAGTTTGGACCATTATCATAAGTTATGACCAATAGGAAATCATGTCAAGTATTGGTAGTTTTGACTTAATCGTACTGGTGTTGTTTCAAATTCTGATTTTAGTTTTTCCAGTGCTAATGTATAATTAGATATTGCACTTCTGCTCTGTCAAAAGTTATCTCCCCTAATCAGAAGTGCGACAATGCTTTCTTCCTCAAACACTCAATACTTCTTTCAAACAGTTCAAACCATTCACCGCTTGCTGTTCAAAATATTGTAATGACTAACTAACAAGGTGCAATCATATCAAAATCAAAACCGAAACTGGGGTAGACTATCATGCTGCAAAGTAAATTTGAATAAATATAATAAAAAAATTGATGGTAAAGCTATGAATCTGCCAACGGTTAGGCACTTTAAAAGCACATATATATCTATTCAAGTTGTCCATCATTCATTCTATCCAGCAAGATAAAACACACTTTCTCTGTTTTTCCAGACAAAGTACCCAGCATACAAAATAGTGGAGGATAATTCCTTGACAATAAGTAGAAGCCCTCAACCGTATAATGCTTTGGTCCATGGTCGGTGATGCCAATATCCAGTATCAATGCATTTTTAAGAAAGGATACCACTCATCCCCGTACCTAAGACTAATTTAAAACCAGCACGACATGCCTTTCACTGTTATGCGTCCTCCACACCAGACACAAGAAAGTATAAACATACATGCTAGCAGCAAAACTTGTTCATACGATAATTATAGGTATCCTAAAGAAAGCATAACAGATGTTAATTTATGAATGCATGCGTGTGTAAATGTATGAATATATACCTATCTAGCCAAAGATGGACAGACAAAGATATGAAGAGCGACAAGCTAATCTCATTGCAATGAATTTTTCCCTGTATTTTCTTACTTCCTGAAATTTTCAAGAAATTTCAAAATGGCATTGCATCCAACAAATTCAATTTCAGAGAAAGTAAACATCGCCCATTTAAACCATGAAATTGCATTCTATTGGAGCACTAACAGCACAAGCAGACAAACCCGAGATAAGATATAAGGCAAAAAAGGAGAAGCAAAGAGTAATAAAAGGTTGCTTACAGATAACAAACACAAAACATTTGGAGATTTATCAAACTCCTGGGTTCGCACTGCAGAGCATACCCTGACACATCGACCTCGAGCTCCTCGAATCCATGCCGAGGCACGAAGTGAGCCTCGCCGACGAGACCGCCGTGTACAACGGGAGCATCGATTGAAGAGTACCCAATTGAGAAAACGTCCTGAAAATCAAAGCCCAACGCTCAAAATCTCAACTTTAGCCACTAAAAGCTATCTCTCCAGACAAGCCCAAGCAGGGCAACAGCTAAATTTGCTCTACTAAACATTGAGCCGCGACCCAAATGACAAGGACCCAGCAAGCAGACATAGAAAAACTACGGAATACGATATCCATCCGAGCAATTCAGACATTAAGAAAGAATCAAAATCAGATTTGGAAGAGATTAAAAGAAGCGGCTTGCCTGGTCGGAGTGAGAGACGAACGGGCGGTGAGGAGAGATGGCGAGCACGTGGGTTTTGGAGTCGGCTTGCAGACGGTGGATTTGAAGAGGGAGAGAGCCGGCTTCGTCAAAGATCTGCAACGAGAGGCCATTGAAGTGGACGACGACTGGAGAGGAGAGAGAGAGGGAGAGGGGAAGAAGAAGAAGAAGAAGGGTTTTGATGGGGTTTTGCGGTTTAATGGGTTTTCTTTTTTCCCCGAATTTCTGGGAATAAAATTGTCTAGGCAATTTTATGTTTTATCCGATAAATTTTCATAAACTTTTCTTGACCAGCCAGGTGATATTCGTGATCAAAATGTGTATCCTGGACTATTATAAAAAGAAAATTTGATGGGAAAAAGAAATAAATATGATCAATTTCGGATGAATCAAAGGTAGGTCGTCATATAAAAGAATTTCTGTACGTCATTTTTTTTATTGTACAGTGACATTAGTTAATCTAATACGCGTATCAAGAGAAGCTAGTCTCCTCATCCGATTTTAACTGGGGTTTTTAATTGAACTACATTATGTCACCTAATTTTTTTTGTGAACCCTAGTCAAATTACAAAAAAAAGACCTTTTCTCTTATATTAAGTACAGATACATCACCAAAAATTGAGTTTATATGAGTTATCATACCAAATTGAATCTCAAAATGCATGGCTTACTTGCACGGATGTTCCCTTTTCATTAGGATACTTGCATGATTATGAATGCCTATTCCTTATACTGAATGGTAATTGCATTGCTTAAAATATATTTCTTTTGTGGTGGGCAAACGGTAATTTGACATCAGAATTATTATTTGAGCTAAGATTTTACTCCTGAAATGCCAATAGTCACTTGGGTATTAAGCTTTCTTAATTGGATAAGAGGAACTTGGCCCCATTTACTTTAGCATTTGCAATGAGCTTTGGGGCTCTAAATTTTTTTTGGTTAAATGCAAATGCGTTTGGTTCATTATTTTTGCTCAACTTTGAAGAAATATAATTGTATCTTCAAAGGGCTTTAAGGGTCTTTAACCTAAAGCATGTTCAAAGATCCTTTGGGAAGTCGGATTCTCAAAATGCAAGTCTTGGCCCTCGATTACTATTCATCTTCTCTGAAGACTGCCGCACGAAAAAGCCGATTAGAGGTAGACGATTGCCGGTTGAGGGGTCATGCGCACCGGTGATTACCGTTTGGGGGTTGCTCGACCTCAATGATCGTCACCAGACTTGAGGCGATGCTTGGGTCGTGCCGCTTTAGGCAACCGTCGCCTGGGGTTGCTCGACATCACCTGGGGTTGTGCAACCTCAAGTAGCCTCATCTAAGGTGGGCGACCTCAAGCAAGGCCATTCAAAGGTTTGGCCGCCAATGGTTGTACTCCAAAAAAAGCGTAAAAACTTTTTTTTTCTTTTAAATTTAATAAAAGTCATTTACAAATATAATTTTTACCAAACCACATAATATTATTTTCCTATACATTTTAAAATTACAATTCACCAAGCGCTATTTGTATTTCAAAAAACCTCTTTAGCTCAAGGGTATTTGCATTTTTTCAAAAACATTTCCCAAAAGCCGAACCAAACAAGCTTAATCCTACACCTAATTATACAAAGGTTAGAGTTTAAGTGAGAAGCTATCCACTTCTAATGGAAATAGGCAATGACACGTCCCACCATTCACACACAATTTCGTACGGTTGTAGAAACTACCAAGTTCATGTTTTAGTGATGAGGAAGCAGTATGCTTCTCCTTTCCTAAGCGTTATACCTATTTGGCATGGAAAGAGGTGGGGCTAAGTCGCATGTTCTAACTAGGAATAGCAGTGCTATCATATCGCAATGTCCACATCTTCAAAGGTCCGGCTCAGTGAGTCAGATGACTCCTCTACTAGCATCACTCTTCAACTCAAGTCTCATCGTCTCCTCTTTCGCCCATACGTGTGGCCGAAGTAAGAGATCGATTGAAGCAATGATCACCTCGAATCACGGAGACAGATTCCCATCTTAAGAAAATGATGCAGCACGCCACTCATCACCAGTTTCCATTAAAGCAAAACAAGACAGCCACATGATGCTTCTATACATCACAGAAATCACACAACTTGTCCCTTCCTTTTCCTCAGTAAGATTCATCAAGAGTACGAGCTAGTTTCCATTTTGCCGCAAAACGATCCATCACTCAATTCGAGTGTATTCTGTCAATTCCCATTTGACTATTTAAGCACAGCACGGAAAAACAGGAAGTGCACAAACACATAAAGTCACAGCACATGACCTCATTTCAAATATTGCACTTTGCAGTGAAATGCCTCATCTTGGGTCAAAAGCATTTTTAGCCACAAGAAGCAAAAGAGTCATCAGTGGTTCCCATGTTAAAGCAGCATAGAGAATCCAACAGATGGAGAGTGAATTCTGTCACTTTTACATTTCTTCAGTGCAGATTGATTCCAGTCTGAATATTACAGATGCCAGCTATGAAGCAAATCAAGACAACTGACCTTGGTACTAAAGACTAGAAACGATACAATAAATTGACAAAATAAGAGAATGGTTACTGTTCCTTTCATCCCAACTGCACTACTAATGATATATAGCTCAGGTAACAAAAAATTGCTATGCTGAAACGAGGTCAGTGAACCTTGCTGTCATGCCACTAAATAGAATTTATGTAAATCTTGGGAAGCAAACTCTTCGGGCATGAAACCATTTGTAGAGCAGAAGATAATCAGTCTGATGTTACAGGAGGCGCAACTTTCCCGTTACTGAGTCCACTAATTCTTTCGGTCCTGCTTAAAGCAGCAAAATAAAGCAAAGAATGAGAAGGCATTTAACTGGTGACATATGGATTTTTGAATGGCAACTTCTGTTGTGATAAATTTGCACCAAGTCATTGATTACCACATTGATTCATTTTCCCACAAATTAAAAATAAGAGAAAGTCAACCAATCCCTCGGAAAATCAGTCTCTTATAAGGGAGGCCAAGCAAAAGACATCAAGCTAAGAGACGTGAAGCTACAATATAGGTACCATTATGTCGACTAAGACTAACTAATACTGACTAGAAGTCTAGAATTACCAGGTCCGATAGCAAGAACAGTCCTCGAACCAGCTGCAACCTGGGGAAAGTATTTTGTCGTTAGTATAGCATCTTAGCCATAAAAGTTAAAAATTCAGAGGAAATAATGCTAAATGGCTTGGAGAGGAGGAACAACCAAATATTTCCAGTAATTAGTAAACAAAAAAGTGAAAGTACAACTAGTAATTAGAGATAGGGTTTCACTGATACAAAAGCTACATATAGCATACAGACAGGCAAGGCAGGAAGAGAAAGCCCCAGCTTCGTAAACTCAAAGGTTAGGCCCTATATTCCTTAAATTTAACCTAGATCATCAGGTCTGCTATTTCATAGAAGGCATTTATAACATGAATTATTTGTGAGTTCTGAATATTGCCAGAGTAAACAATTGCTTGAGATGATCATTGTATGCTATTCATATCAATTGTGTACATCTAATGTGACCAACACCATTCGTTGACTGATATGGAAAAATAAAAAGCTTAGGCTGCCTTTAAGTTGACCAAGCATCTGCTCCATATCCAACCAGAAAATATAAGACAGTCCAAATTCAAACATAACATAGCCATCGCTGGCCATTATAATATTAAGCCACAGATATCTTTACCTGTGTTCGCCCAGCATCGGCAACAACAAAAGTCGGAAGACCCATGCCCTCAGCTGCTTCCCTTAGCTTATTCCTGAAAAACCCGATGAAAATTGTTATAGCTTTAGCGATACTTGTACAGAGATAAATTCTTGAATCATGGTTAAAGAAGTATAGAAGGAACTACACAAACAGAGGATGGAAACATCATAAATATTGAAAGTCACCTGCTTACATTTCTTGTTGATTTTTGCACGTACAAACAATTTTTGGTTGTCCACATTGTTCCCACTTTCTCAGTAAAAAACGGTCACTGCAACCAAAAAAATGGATCATGGGACTTTGACCATGTTGGCACGAAGTAGCAATTGGTGAGATGCAGTTCTCTATTGATATAGCAACATAAAATGCTGGTCAACGACTATTGGAGTGTCTAAAAACTGCACAGACAAACTTATACTTCGCATACAAAAAACACGGACTTTTTTTTTGGTCAGACACTAAAAGTACAGAATGAAATAGTCATGCTGCATGCACTATAGATAACTTTCCTCAATCGCATCCTGAAAAACCAGTGAGTTGTCGGTTGATTAACATTGACAGTCAGCAAAACGTATGATTAAACAACATCTTGTCTAACACTTGAAGAAGATTGTATGATTTAATAACATATCCACGTCAAAGCATCACAAAGGAACACGTTTCATTTCTCATAGTGTCGTGTTGATTAAAAAGAAGGAAAGTAGCTATAGAGTAAACAGGCCTTTCTTCAATTGGACATGTTCCACTTGAAGAGTCATCACATACCTCTGCATCAGCTCTCCATACATCCCCGTGGCAGCATCTGGAGTTCATTAGAAGAAAGCTAATGAACATACAAGGACGATAAGGGAAAGATCGGCAATAAGAGAAAGAATCAAGACTAGTGTAGACATTAACCGGAGATATAGGTGTCTTACGAGCACATTGAGAAGCAATCTTCCCTTGTCCCATCTTAAGGTCCTGCCTCGCCACTAGAACCTGCAATGGGCAAGCTCTTCATAATTAGAGTCCAGAGTAAACATCCCATGAACATAGCATCAAGTAAGTATCATCTATTACAACAAAAATTGCCAGACGAAATGAATGGGGATTGCAGATAAACATGTACAAAACACATTTGGTGAATGTTTTTATCCAGTTAAAAGCAAGGCAGTAATAATGGAAAAGGTAAACACTAGATTGCTTAAAAGAACACCATTTTGAGGTCCTGGTCACCTCCGCTCGAGACCAGACACTGCTCTTGCTGCTTTCCTGGCAAAAAGTTTCTCCTCCTCGTATTGCTCTTGGTGGGCTTGGATAAATCAATGAACCATCCCAAAATGAAACCGATGATGAGTCCCGGAACGAAATTCTCGGGCCGGAAACTCACGGCGAGCCATTCTTTCTCTTCCTTCTTCGGCTGCTGCGAGCAATATAAAGACAATCAACCAACCCACGAATGAAACAAGAAGAAAAAACAAACGCCACAAGCACCCAATTGCCCGGTCTCCCATAATTTTCACAGAAAACAAAACAAGAACGAAAATTTGAAACTGCCCATGATTTCTCGCCGTGGAACTAAGAAGACAACGAATGCACCCATTTGAAGCACCTTTCGTCGAACGAAAACTATGTACAGCATGGATTACTGACTTTCGACACTCAAAATTTCTCGACTCACGCCCCCTCAGCAACCAAGCGGCCAAGAAAAGATCCAAAACAGGTGCCAGAACGTGGATGGTTCGAGAGGATGAAAGAGAAGCGAGTCACCTTCTTTCGGGATTGAGACGACGAAGCAAACATCGCCACGGTCGGAAGACGCCGAGAGGAGTGACGGGCTAGCAGTGGCGAGCGGGCGGATAACGGGGAAAGAGGGAAGAACTAAAGAAGAACACGGCCGGGGTTTTGAAGCTGGTTGCGAGCTTAAACGCTGTCGTTTCGCAACCTTAATGTGTGTCGGACGCCCTTCTAGCCAGCTTTTTGTCACCAAAACGACGAACCGTTTTCGCCGCAGATTGCTAATTACAATTTGCTGACCAAAAATTCGATACGTGCCGAAGACGAATCCGACCCAGGACGATCGAAGAAGAGCGGGCCAGATTGCTCCAGGGATCCGGATGGACTTACTTTTGAGAGTTGATTTTGATAGGAAGATGTTAAGGCCAGGTCGACTTTGCCAGTACCGCCTTCATAAGATTCATTTTTATCTACATGACTTGCATTATTTTGAGCTGATCGGAATGGTCAAAATCGCATGTCGGTCGACCATTCGTTACAACAGCTTGTTGACATTAACTTTAAAGAAAATGATTAATATTACGAAAAATCTCAATCAGCTATATATGTAATAATTTTATTTTAAAATAATTTTTTAATCATAAAAATCACAAACCTAAGATATTTATGATAAATTCATCATTTGTAAATTTTTATTAAATTTTACAATAAAATTGCTAAGTTACATGACATGTGACAATTTATTAGTGTATTAATTTAAAGTTTTACCCTTTATTCATCACATGCGTACAATTTATGATAAATTAATTGAGAGTAAATTTGTCACAAATATACTGATTTTGAATTTTTTTGAGGTCAGAAAATTAGTTCGAAGTAAATTTGTTATAAATGGTATTAATCTAAAGTTTTTTATGGTATTAATATGTAAAAAAATTTGTCGGAAAAATGAAATACACGTATTTAGGATTACTAACAGTCCTAAATAATTAGTTGACGAGACATGGAATGAAATTGCATACTGAAGCCTTCTACGTCTTTAGGAAATTGTGTATTTTCCTTTTAAGAATAATTAGTTGACGAGACATGGAATGACAACCCTATATTGCCACGAGATCCGTACAAGAGAGCAATGGCCCGTTTCCGGGCTAAGTTCATCCATACTTAATATGCAAATGTTGTGGTAATGTAGGGGCTGTTTGGGAATGTTTATGTTCTTTGGTTTTTTTATTCTTTTACTCTTCGGAATAGAAAAAAATAAAAATTTATTAGGCGATGTCAACTAATTATTCTATTCCTCATAATAGAAAAATAGTCGGAGAATAAATTTAAAACAAAAACAATAAGTAAAAAAAAAGTAACTTTTTATTTCCATGAATAATTTCTAGAAATAAGTTATTTTTTTTCTTTTTCTTTTCTTCTTCCTTACTGCCCTTTATTGTTCGCCTAACGCCGCCGCCACTTGTCGATCGATTGCCAACCATTGCCGCTGATCGACAACTCGACCACCTACCATTGCAACTACTCGCTAGTCAACCATCGGTTGCCGCTTGCCACCCACTAGTCGACCGACGATCGTTGGCTGGAGGTCGATAACAAGCAATCAATGGCTAGCAGTCAACCGGCAGGTGGCAGGTGATAGTTGGTTGTTAACCGCGAGCGACAGTCGTCAATCGGCAAAGAAGAATAAGAAAAGAAAAATAAAAAAATCTTAAAAAATTAAAAGAAATAGAAATTTTATGGATAGTACAAAATATATTCCTATTCTTTCTCCATTCCGAAAATAGAAATTTTGTATAATTACTAAATACATTTTTTTAATCAAAAATTGTTATGGGAAATAAAAATAGAAATACTATTTTTGAAAAAAAATTGTTGTCCAGAACAAAAAGTGTTACCAAAAGGACTCATAATTGCGGTATAAACTGTGGGGTTGACTTTGACTTGTGCGGAAGGCATTGAAAAGTGCGAGATTTGAAACTAGGAATTATTATATAGGTTATGTTTGTTTCACAAAAAATATAACATTTCTGAAAAAAGGAGGATGGTAAATTTTTCTTTGAATTGCGAATGCAAGCCTATGGTCATAGCATACTTTTAGTGATGCTTATCTTAGTCTTTGACCAAGACACTGCTGATTTGTGGTAATGAAAGATTTTGGCATTTCGTAGTGATGAATTAAATTTGGGCTCTGTTAGTGTGTCACATTCTGTGTTGGCCTTAGATTAAAAATTCATTTATCACATGCATACATCTGTTTATATAGGTCCTGCTGCTTTTCGGCCACGAGCACATGCTGCTGCCACATACACTCCGTTGATTGAGAAGGGCCGATCCGCCGCGATGTTCATCAGACTAGTTAGAAAAAGTGTCATTCTGAATTTTGAAGCTTACCGACAACTAAATGGCGATAGAGATTAAAAATTTGACATACAGACATTACTGATCTCTGAATTTTTATAAAATGTTCAAGCATTTCTCTAATCTTCTTTTTTGTGCAATTAGATCCTTCCCCTCCCATCTTTGTTTGATTATATGAGCACAATAAGCATTTTTATCGGACCGAAACAAAAAAATTATCGTTATTTTCAATTTGGGTCCCATTCCAATTTAGGTAATGGATAATTGAATGGGCATCATAGCATTTTTGGTTTGATTTCGATCGATTCAAGTACTCGAAATAAATCAAACTGTAGAACTCTCCAATCTTCACCATCTGATTCCAAAGGATCTTAGGGCTCTCATTTTTCCCTCTTCTCAAGCAACCAAAGTTAATAGTAATACGCATCTTATATGTATTATAAGGTATTTCTGTAACTATATTTTGTTGATACCCTTTCTATAATTAATCATTCTTATAAATACATATCATTCAATCCTAATTAGAGTTGAGCCACCATAAACACTTTGTCGTTGTTATCTCTTACTCTAAACATCAGTAGAAGTCAAATTCTTTTGATAGGGTTTTTTATTTTTAAAAAAGAATAGCCAAGTTTAAACCCCCAAATTAGTATGATGTAATGGACGATTGGTCACTACAAAATAGGACACACAAGAATCTAACGTGCCAACCGCCGCAACTGGGGAAAAACCACAGAGCGAGCTTGCCAGAAACTTCCACTGTACTACAAGCCATCTATAGTCCCATTAGAGACACAAGATATCATCAAGATAAACTATCTTGAATCATAGCATCTATCAGCTCATCACAGCTTGATGGATTACAAATAATACAGAGAAAAAGTACCGCCGGATCTGAACGAGCGAGAATGTCACAAATGCGCTGACGCACAAGGCTTGCCAACTGTTGGTGCCAGTGATCGCCATGAACAGCATACCAGAATTTCGTCGTTGAAATCGCCATCCGATTCTTGCACGATCTTGCTTCTCTCCAAAAATGAAGGGGATCACTACTTCCATATACACACATAGTAATACAACAAGCATTTCAGCTAGTTCTCGTCTGCGGAACTACGATAAAACTATTGCTAGAGAATATAGCACACTCTCGATTATGCTGCAACACAGTCGTACAAATACATGCACGCTACTCCATCTATATTACAAAAATCCAAAGCGCACTCAAAGGACAGGTAACGATAGTATGCATCGTGAAGTTGCTTCATCCATCTGCACAACAAACAGCAACGCATATCTGGTATATTCTTCGAGGCCATCTGCTATCATTCCTCAATACATTATTTAAATTCTCGGGGTCGGTCTTCCCTTCTCTGCTATCTATGTGGATAATCTGTTTGTGTTTATTATCAAGCTGTCGTTCCGCCAAAATCAGCGCCGTTTCTTCTTGGGATGGACTGCATTCAGGCTCTTGCTTTACACGCAAATGAAGTCCTCATTAGAGAATCTTCCAAAAAGAGAAGCACACAGGTATTAATGCACGCACCACAGAAGAAAGCACAACTCACATACCCAAGTGTGCTTGTGCGCACCCGTGCACACACGTGTGAGAGAGTTGAGAGAGTCACACACATCAAAATCATAGATGAGCAATGTCATCTGTGTCATGGACATCGAATTTATAGATAAATAATGTCGTTTGCGTTGTGTGATAACTCAACAACAACCCAAGTTTTCCATTAGGGCCTTGCCTTGTGCATGGCAGATCATCTGAACGTACAAATGCATTTACCATACTGGATATGTCAGTTCATCATCCGTGCAAATGTTTCAAGAATTCAACACCCGTGCTTGTGGCAATTACATAAGTTGGGACCGTTGGTTCGTAGAGGCAAAATAAGCTTTCTATGTAGGGCAGTGGTACAACATAATTGTTAACAGTTCCACTAGGATAGAAGCCATTGAAATATATTTTAAAATTGACCAATACAGAGACCATGTATTCTGAAAATTCAGCTTTGCTCCCAATTATTAAGCAGGGAACAGTGGTTCTTATCATAACAATTATAGCCCATATCTTCAGAGTTTTCAATTATGGCCTATAATTGTTATAATAAAAACAGATGTTATACAATGGGTAGTGATCCTCAATGTTATCATAATTTAGCAAGCTTATCTCGTCAACAGTATGTCCTTGAAAGTTTGCTGGATGTGCCCGTATCCACCAAGTTAGAGACAGATCAGACATCATTAGAAGCTGCAGAGCACAACATTCAATTGGAAGCGATTATAACTTTTGTGCATTTGTTAATGTTTTTACTTACTTGTTTTTTCCTTTTCACTTTGGGGACACACGAGGCCATAATGGCTATGTAGCACCGACACGGACACGTGACACGCAACACGACACGACACGACACGCCGACACGTCATTTCTTAAAAATAGAGAATTTCGACACATTCCGACACGTTATATATTAAATATATTTTTATATATAAATGCATAAAATAATAATAATAATAATAGCCTAGAATTAATTTACACGAAAAATATTAAATAATATCATTTATATTTTAATTTGTTACAATAATACACAAAACTTAGAGGAAAAACATTGTTTAAAGAAAAATGCTGAAATGATATTTTTAAATTTATTTATTTATCATATATATCATTTTTTATTACTTCTTTCATAGTAAAAGACTTTTTTTTAAAAATAAAAAAATTCTAAAAAAACAAATCTGAAAAAAAAAAATTGACCCGTGCATGTATATTTATAGCAATTTTATTACTTCTTTTGTGTATATTTATATTTTGACCACTCAAGTATTAGAAATTTTAAAATTGACCCCGTGCGTGTCGGAATTGCGTGTCGGAATTCTGGACTTGCGTGTCGGAAAGAGTTGACCACGTGTCGGATTTTTCGACACTCGTTGACCGCGTGTCGGGATGTGTCGGAGCGTGTCGAACACGTGTCGGAGTGTCGGACACGACACACGGGCTTCCGGAGAGTGTCCGTGCTTCATAAAGCATAATGGTACCAACTAGCGTCCCGTTAACCCAATTTAAAAGTTATCCGTGAAAAGAAGGAAGGAGAAATAACAATAAAACCCCACATTGTCTTATCTTTTCAAATTTTCCCCATATTTTTGGATTATCAAAATGAATCCTCACCTTTGAACTAATCTATCCTATGGCTATAGACATTAGACTCCTTGCAGAAGCTATATTTTAGTTACCTTTTTGGCCTTTTCAGCATTAAGTATCTAAATTCCCATTGCAGTCATGTTTCCTCATTAGAATCATCAAGGATAGAATCCGTAGAAGAATTACTAAAAACAATCGCATTGTGTCAAGTATAAAGATTTGAAATTAAATAATTCGATAATTCATCTCACCCGGATCTCTTTTGTTTCGAAATTTACTTAGTGCAATTGTTGCACTTGATGATGCCACTGGCATCAAAAGGATGTAACCTCTCATATCATTAAATTTATACCCACATTATTCTTTTTCACGTACAATAGCAAAAAATATTTATATATCCATCCTGCGTGAAAGTAAAAAATTTACATTTCTTAATAATAAATATTCGGCATAATAGTGAACTCCCTATAATAAGTAAAAACGACACGGGCTATGAATAGTCAGCAACCGCCACCGGCGCCACCGCCACATCCTCCGCCGCCACCTCCACCACATCCTCCGCCGCCACCACTGGTAATAGAATAAATAGTGGCTGCAGCAGCTGTGGCCGCTACGGCGGCGCCCGCACCAGCAAAAACCGTCATCCCATCATCCCTGCCACCCCTCTTCTTGGGAGCTCCGCCTTGATAAGTGGGTGGCCGGGTGCCTGTCGCGGTGGGTGGATTGGCTTTCGTCTTCTTATGACCTCCACAGCAAAAGCAGCCCATGACTGGGAATATAAATTAGCTTTCGCAGGTTATAATGAAAGATGATACAATAGCACGAGTCTGTTAATAGCTCTCTCTCAATCCACCCACCTATCAGCAGATGATACTGATAGGTCAAGTGCGAAGATGATACGTTTTTTAAAATCCTTATTTATATAATATGGTACGATATTATTCCTTTTCGCTTTATCTACTATTGATTGCAAGGGAAGAATCTCATTCACCTCTTTGCTTCCAAATTAGTAGTTTGATGAGCCTCTAACCCTAACCCTTAGGAATCGCAAAAATTCGTGTACTGTGATAATAGATTAATTTCATTATTGCAAGATTTTTGTTCAAAATTTATAAAAAAAAAGGAGCGGTACCAATTTATGAATTTCTTGTGGTATTAGTTATTCTGATCTCTTTAACACGTCAGAGGAAAGTCTTTCATGAGATGTTGTCATCTCTAAAAGAGAACTACATTGCAAACACCAAAGAAGCAGGTGGAGAGCTTTATATATTATGATTGATGATTGTTGATGTTGTAATATTAATGCATCTTGCAATAAGTCAACGTGAAATCAATAGAAAAATAAATGATGAACAATAAATGATACAAGAAATTTATGTGGTTTGATTAAAGTGTCGGTACCTATATTATGGAGAGAGCTAACAACAAATAATTCATTAATAAATAAAGAATCATAGTCACAACCGTTCATGTAAGATGCAAATTGCGCAATCCAAGATCTCCATAATCAGAACAAGAACATGCATAATTGATTAGAAGGATTAACGCACCTGTTTCACGTGTAGCGCTAGGTTAATACTCCTTATATGAGATATATGTCAGAATTTAGGTTAGAGGAGAGAAGCACTATTTATAGAGTTTCCACCAGCCATCATTACGGCCAGCCAACTACCATACTAACCTAATCTCATATTTAGATGGTAATTAAAAAACATTATATCTCACTTTAGACCTAATCCTGTTTTACAATAACCGATAAATTACAATATCAATTAATGTAGCCTACATCAGAAAAATTCTTACAGTTCACATGCTTGAATCTTTAAATAAACAACTTGATTTGGTTGTAAAGTTCACAACACAAATTACCTGTGTCCAAACACGTACGCACAGCCAAGGAAACAAGAACTCTGGCCGTCCGTCGCTTTTTCGTGTAGAGATCCTCTTCCTTTTTGTTCTTTGTTCGTGCCGCCGTGGCCACTGGCCAAGAGAGAACCCGAAAAAGCAAACCCTTTTCACTTTTTATATTATAGGATAGCGAGCAACTTCTTTGTGCGATCAGGAGAGTCCCTCTCACTGAAGTTATATTCTTGATTTTCTTCGATATTTACGAAGAGACTATCGCCCATTGCTAAATCTTGATCAAACTTTGACTTGGATATTACCCTCGACATTAAACAAATCTAATTCGAATACAGGGCATACCAAATTTCAAACAAGTCCAAATCTTCTAATGGATCGAGTTTTGTACATGGTTCAAACTCAAAACATAATTTAATAGTTTAAAAGGCCAATCACCTCATAACATCAAAGAGAGAACACACATTGATATTTGTCTAACGGATTTATTTTAAAATTAATGGTTTAAGCATATTCCTTATACGTGTCATTGCTTAGACATGGAAAGCAACTGTGTCTAAACAATCCTTAAGTATAGTTTAATGGGCCGGTTACTGTACGTTAGTTCAGTGTGAGTTCCAGAGGGAAAGACTTGTCAGGAAAAAGTAGGTGTGAGGACCCAGAAAAAGAAGAGAAAGAGAAATAGATGTAAAGCTTAGTAGGCGACACGAGTAGATATTTAAATAGAAAGCAAAAGGGTCACGAGCAGGCAAAGGAACGTTGTGACGATGGATTGCAGCTCATTAATAATGGCTCTGATTTAATTAGATTAGATTAATCATGTCGAACCGTCGCTCTTTTCACACTTGTCGCTGGGCCTTCGTCTGGTCTATTGCTCTCCTAGGGCACACGTTCGTGTTCAAACAAGTGCGAGTCCAAGAAACCAATATTGATCATCTACGAGTATTTGGTTGTCTCTGCTATATGACAAATATCAACCATAGAGACAAGCTAGACCCTCGTTCTCTTCGTTGCATTTTTATGGAATACCCTACTCTGGAAAGAGGTTATCAAGTTATGGAGATATCTATAAGGCATTTCTTTGTTAGTTGAGATGTTATTTTCCATGAGGATGTATTTCCTTTTCAAGAAATGACATCTTCACATGAATCATCTGTGTCGACATCAAATGATCGACAATTCTTTTCGGTGGAGGATAATTCTATGGTTCCATAGTATGTTCTGATTACACCTCAACCACGTGGTGATCACGATGGATAGTTGTCTCCCACCATATGTCCTACAACAGGATGCCATGGATCCTCAACCATATTGGCTGAACCTCTCGGTCCATCTTATGAGGCACCTCAATCTCTCAATCCATCCTCATAGCCTTGCACTAGTGGATCTTCTTCGCTAGTTGCCGACTTGATACCCGCTGAAAGACCTTGACGCTCGGGACGACCTGTTCATCCTCCCACATGGACCAAGGATTATGTTTGTCCACTTTAAACACTCTAGGTACACAATATCCTGTATCTTCCTATGTTGCTTTTAGTCGACTGTCGAAAAAACATATGTATTGCATTAGTTGGATATCTGAAGATCAAGAACTGTCCACTTATGAAGAAGTGGCATGGGATATACGGTGGCAAAGGGCCATGACAGCTGAATTATCTGCTCTTGCAGAAAATCATACTTGGGACATCGTCCCTTTGCCATCTCATAGAATGCCCATTGACTGCAAGTGGGTTTACAAAACCAAGAACAAGGCAGATGGCTTTGTTGAACTTTTCCTCTTGTTTGCCGTCTGCAGTGTGAATGGGAGTTCCCGAAATTTTATCCAAGGCCAAGTCCAGCTTCAGCTTGTCTTCATACAAGCTGTATTCTTCTTGCTATTAATGAAGTCGGTGAGAGAAGTAAGATCTCCACTGCAGCTCTTTTTTCTTGATTAACGTGTGCCTTCTTACAGAATACTTTTCTTTGGCGGTTTGCAAATCCCCATACTTCTTGCTTTCGTGCACTCGGCCAAAAAGCTAATGAAAATAAAATCAATCCCTTTTCTTCAAAAACAAAATCAATTTTACTATTTCCAATAACATCCCTTAAAATTGGTTTTGAAAAACGACGACAACAAGCATTATCTTCAATTTCTCGAACAAATCCACCTTCAAAGGTTTCATCAAAATATATGCAATCTAATCTTTGGATCTACAGAAATGAAGCTCAATTTTAATCCTTTGAAGAAAACACACATTGCAGACATGGAAAGGGATATCGATGTCTTTAGGAAATTGCGTAACCTTCATTTTACAAAAAAAAAAAGTGCAGGCGGATGGTGGAGACTGGGGCCGCGTTTGGGACTAGGCGCTTGCATGAATAGTCTTGAGTATCCTACTACTGCACCAAAAACGAGAATAGTAACTTAGAATCGCACGAGACCCTGCTGAATTGCTTCTGCTGTGCCTTGGAAAGTACATAATGAATAGTCTGCTAATTTAAGGTCGACTGCCCTTTTATCCCAACTACAAGGCGCCCAAGCAACCACCCCACCTGTGTTTTCCAAGTTTTAGTTTATTTAGTTTTTTTAATGAAAAAAAATAGAAAAAATGATGAAAAAAGGAAAAATTTTAAAAAGATGAAATTACGCTTTACAGTTGGTGAGTCGGAGGTATTAGTTGAATCACTTGTTTGTGACATGGAAAGGGATATTGATGTCTTTAGGAAATTGTGTTACCCTAAATACGTGTAATTTCATTTTTTTGACCATACACTCAGGCTAGCTTAAAATACACATATTTAGGGTTTTGTATGTATTTTTATATTCATAAAATCATTAAACATGTAAAATAAATATACCACAACATAGAGGATGATTATACGAACCCAGCACCTCTAGTCATGCGTCGATCGGACCTTCCACGCGCCTGCACACGCCACCTAAGTGCGTGGCATGTGGAGCCCACGGGTAGGTGTATCTTGACCGGTCAAAATCAGTTTGACAAGCAACGGTCCGATCGGTTCCGGGCTCGTCCTTCCGGTCCAATCGCTCGGTTCGACCGGTTGATTGGTTCGATCAACAGTTGACCCGGTTGGGTTAGGTCAACATGTCGGATCGGGGTCCTGGTCGTTGACGTCATCGTAACGTCAGCACCTGCATGCATCGCACGCACGAGCTGCGCCTCACTTGTGGGGGCACATGAGGGCACATGACCGCGCGTGGGGCGCGTCTTTGATGCCCTGGCGGCATGTGGCCGCGCGTGGGTGCGCGTGCAACCTCTCCTGGTGACACGCCACCCATGGATTTGCTCATTTTGATGAGTTCAGTCCGAATTAGTGATTTAATTTTTTTTTCGTTAAACAAAAAATCACGAAAATCACAAAATTATGGCAAAAATTCTATGCATACGAGTTATAGGGTTATGGTTGCTTTGATACCATATGTAGAATGAACATATAAGATCTCCATAACCAGAAAAAAAACATGCATAATTGAGTAAAAAGATTAATCCACGAATGAAATAGGAAGAAAAACACAAACACCACAAGCACCCAATTGCTTGGTAAAACAAGAACGAAATTTTGAAGCTGCCCATGATTCCTCGTCACGGAACTAAGAAAACAGACGAATCCACCCATCTCAAGCAGCTTTCGTCGAACGAAAACGATGTACAGGATGATTGCCGACGTTTAACGCTCGAAATTTCTCGACTCACACTCCCACAGCAACCGAGTGGCAAGAAACGATCCAAAACAGGTGCAGAACGTGGATGGTTCGAGCGAATGAAAGAGCAGCGAGTCACCTTCTTTCGGGATTGGGACGACGAAGCAAACATCGCCACGGTCGGAAGACGCCGAGAGTGGTAGCGACTGGGAAGCAGTGGCGAGCGGATCGATAGCGAGGAAAGAGGGAAGAAGAAGAAGCGGCCCGGGGTTTTGCTGCCGTCGCCGAACTTAAACGCTGTCGTTTCGCAACCTTAACGTGTGTCGGACGCCCTTCTTGCCAGCTTCTTGTCACCAAAACGACGAACCGTTTTCATCACAGATTCGCAATTACAATTTTGCTGACCAAATTTCGACACGTGCCGAAGACGAATTCGACCCCAGACGATCGAAGAAGAGCGGGCCAGATTGCTCCAGGGATCCGGATGGACTTACTTTTGAGAGTTGATTTTGATAGGAAGATGTGTACGCCAGCTCGACTTTGCCAGTACCACGTTCATAAGATTCATTTTTATCTACATGACTTGCATTATTTTGAGCTGATCGGAATGGTCAAAAATCACATGTCGGTCGTCTGTTCGTTTCAACCGCTTGTTGACATCAATTTTTAAAAAAATGATTAATATTACGAAAAATCTCAATATGATATATATGTAATAATTTTATCTTAAAATAATTTTTAATCATAAAAATCCCAAACCGATCATTTATGATAAATTTACTATCCGTAAATTTTTATTAAATTTTACAATCAAATTACTAGGTTACATAACACATGACAGTTAATAAATATATCAATTTGAAGTTCTACCTTTTGTTTATTACGTGTGTACCGGTTTATGATTGTTGGTGATATTAATCCAATTTAATGGAAACTAACAAATATTAAATTTGTTATGAATATACCGATTTGGAGTTTTTTTAGGTTAGAAAATTAGTTTTGGAATAAACTTATTACAAAGGATATCAGTTTGGCTTTCCGTAAAATTAACTTTTTAAAAAACCAGTTGGAAAGTGAAACTTGAATCCAAAAAAAGAAAAAAGAAAAAAGAACATCCTAAAATCAAAACCTTGTCCCTCAATCAAGGCCCAAGGAATATGCCGCACTCTTCTGAATAAGCACATGCCATTGTAACTTGCCTTGTGGTCAACTAACACCACCGCACAAGCACAAGCACAAGCGCAAGCGCAAAGCACCAGCAGAGAAGACCAATTCAAAGCCAATCGTCCTCTCAAGAATGAGCAACATGGAAAGGAATTACTTGCCCTTCACTACTTCCCCTCCCTAAAATCCCAATTCTCCCGCAATCCCTCCCCTCCTTCCCCCCGAAAGAAAGAATCTGTCCCTTCCCTTTATATCCACAGCAACCCCATCCTCACCAACATTTTACTCGACTTCTCCGAAACACAAGCACGAGCACAGGCACAAGCCCCCATCCCCAACCACCCTTCCCCCTTTTTAACCGCCACAACTGCCTCCTTGGCTCCCCCAGTTCCGATGGAGTCCGTGGCCTCCAATTCCACACCCCCGCCACCCGGCCGCCGCCACCAGGGCGGCAACCACCACTTGTCGAGAGAGCTCTTCGAGCCGTCCCAGCCAACTGTCGACCGCATTGTCCGGGCCATCAGCCACCACCTCCTCCTCCTCCACCGCTCTGATTCCTCGTTCTTCGTCCTCGGCGCCACCGGGAACGTGTACACCGTGTCGCTGTCGTCCAGCCCCGCGTGCACGTGCCCCGACCGCGCCACCCCGTGCAAGCACATCCTGTTCGTCCTCATCCGCGTGCTCGGCGTCGCCCTCGACGACTCGTGCCTGCAGCGGCGGACCCTCCGTCCGTGCCAGCTCCAGCGCCTCCTCGCCACGCCGACGTCGCCTGACGCGATGGCGGGGCCTAGCCTCCGGGAGAGGTTCCACCGGGACTTCTTCCGGGCGAGGGCGAGGCCCGACGGAGGGTTGCCTGAGGGGGTCCGCATCGAGGACGGGGCGGCATGCCCCATCTGCATGGACGAGATGAAGGAGAGAGGGGCCGAGAGGGTGGTGGCGTGCGTGACGTGCCGGAACCTGGTGCACGAGGAGTGCCTGCTGAGGTGGAAGAGGAGCCGGGGGCGGCGGCCGGCGATCTGCGTGATCTGCCGGGGGAGGTGGAGGAGGACGGAGCAGGAGAACACGTACGTGAATTTGGGGGCTCACGTGAGCGAGGACGATCAAGGTGAGATGCGTCCGACCAATTGTGGGGATTTGAGCCTTCAATAATAGCGATCCCAGATTGGAGGAGGAACGGCCCATTGGATGATCGCTGTACATAATGCAAATGTATAGGTTTAAGTTAGGTGTTTTTAACTCTATTTTTTTAAATTTATTATTTTTTATTTTACTGCTGACAGAGTAACTCGACCGTTTATATTCAGATTTCTGTGTTCATTCGATTGCTCCTTTTTCCTTGAACAAAATGTTAATGGTATCCGATTGTTGGAATTGGGCATTTGACCGAGAAATGTTGATGAAATATCTTTAGAAGTATTGATGGAACGATGAGTGAATTCTTGAACGGGAAGAGGCGGCATCAGCTAGCTGTTGGAACGGTCGTACATGGGTTATAGGAGCAAGAGTACAGGCAAAGAAGGTTGTTAAGGGTGCTTTATTTGATTTTGGATGGGAAAGTAAATGACAAGAAATTTTCAAAATCGGAGGCTTGTAGCCAGCCATGTATATTATAGGAAAGTAAAGATAACAGATAATTTGGTTAAAACATGTTAAGTTATTTGATTGATTGAAGGGTCTTTACGAAGATTACACTCGGGGATATTTATAAGCCTCTACTGAGAGTTGCAAATGAAGGTTTCATACAACAATTATTTGGTTACAAGAAGCTGCACATCTTTTGTTATCTAATGGCACTTATGCACAGGAGGTTATATATTCGAAATTATTACTATTCGATACTGAAATGTCGATGTCGATAACTTCATCTTGTATGCCTCGTTGATAACTTTATTACAGTTTTTTGTTCTTTTCAAATCACTGATTATTTCGTAGATGACTTTTGTTTACCAAACTGTTATTCTATTTTGTTGTTGATAACTTTAAGTATGTCTGTTGATTATTAATAAAAAAATTAAATCAATTTTTTTTGTGTCGATGGCATAGAAATTCGAGACCTTTTTTTTTTGGGTCGCAATTCGAGACCTTTATTTGGTTAAAAAAAAATTAAAAAAGACTCCCGAATTCGGATTTATCCATGGACTGTCGTTTTTGCGGACGAATGTTGGTTTTGTCAAGGTCACGGGTTCTTCAAAACGCGTCGCGAATCATTACGTGCCTGACGGACCATTTCCGCCCCGGGATTTCCATTCCCAGGCGACGGAGGAGTATATTCTGGAAAGAGTTCAAGTGACAAGGCACCCCTCACGTGTCGCTCACACCATCGTTGGTTTTCGTTGGCCCACGGAATGTCCAATCCGAGGCGTCCGATCTTTGCCTAACCGCGCGGCCTCATCCATCCGAACCAGCTAATTTACGTGTCCCTAAGTTGTCCCTTTCCGAGAAGACAAGCAATCCTCTCCCTCTCCTTTTTCTTGACCTTGGTCTTCAGCCTTATCACGTCACCGACAGGTGATTATAACACGTTCGGAAGTTATTTTTTTAAGGTTTTAATCCTTCCGGATATGCTAATGAATAAAACAGGAATCATAAGGTCGGTCATCTGGCAAAACAAAAGACGAAACTTCAATATCTATTTTCTTAATTACTAGTATATAGAGCAACTCTTTTGCTAGGAAAGAAAATCTATATATCTCTATATAAAATAAGCATCTCCCTATCAATAATTAGAAAAATTTGTGATGTGATTAGTATAAAAATAGTAATTTCGAGCGTAATGTTTTCTAGCATCTTCTAAATAAATTTTTTTAGCATCTTCACTTTACCATAGAAAGAAAAAAATCACACTGGATTACTTTTTCATCAATAGTTTTCCAAGCAAAAAAAGTTAACAACGGCTGAATTTTCAATGCATGGACTTTCACTGTGTCAATCATATTTACTCAATTAGTCTCGAAATGAAAATATCAACTTGTTCATGAAATAATTCTGCCCAAAAATAATGCTAGGCGTGTCGTTGTCTAGATCCTACTCATGTGATTAATTTGCTGCCTTGTCGACGTACGAGATGAAAGTCTAATTTCGAACATGATTGATAACTCTTAATAACTAAAACATACTTTTGACTTATGAAAAACTTAGTACATTCATTACATGAGTAATAACTTTTTACATAAAAAAGCATGGGTGAAAGAATAAGAAACTAGTAATTTTCCAGTAAGGTCAATGGTCTCCACCTCCATCTAGAGAAGTGGGCATTATAAGTTACTAGTAATTTATCCAATGCATTTCATAAATTTTCATATAGATTGAATAACTAAGAGTTTGTCTTTACATAGAATTAGTCATATTTTCATCCAATTGATGACTTTTACATAATGAGTAGGAATCACTTTTCACCACATATAAAAAAAAAAAAAAAAATAAAGCGTTTCTCTTGATCGCGCGAGACATGATAATTACCATTTAACCACTAGGCATGCTCCTAAGGGGTGCATGACAACCGGTAATTTTTATTCCAAACACGTGTTTACGGAATAGAAATCCGTTTGATGAATTTATTCTCGTTATTCTATTTAGGAATAGATTTCCGTTTAAAAAATAGGTTTGGAATAGAAATCAAAAGTAAAAATTTTCTTTTTTCTCATCGTTCGTCAATTGATTCTTCATTCATTGCCACCAACCATAGTCCATCGATCGCCTATCGCCCACCGGCCCCATCATCGCGCCATGGGCTGGCCACGATCGCAAGCCGCCGCCGCCACCGTCGCTGCTAATCACTAGTCGACGGCAGTCACGATCGAAGCCACAATCATTGCTAATCACTAGTCGACGATCGCCGATTGTTGTTATTGCCATGTGTAATCGTCGTCATGATCATGATGACCATCGCCATCTATCATTGTCATTCATTCGCTGGTCTGACGTTGTCTAAAAAGAAGAAATTTTATATAATTATTAAATAAATTTCTATTTTCAGAATATAAATTTTATGTCATTATTAAAATAGCTAAAAATAGAAATAGAAAAATCTATTTCTGAAACTTCCGGTTCTCATGCGCGCTCTAAATTACTCTGATGGGCGCACGGGAGTCGAGCAGAGTCACTGACTGGAGCTCAGAGAAGAGACCCGTCCTCGTCACCTCCTCCTCTCGATCCGCCGCTCCCGGAATCCATGGAGGAGCCGGCAACGCCTTCGGTACCCGGTAACCCATCTCGCAAAGTGGTCGCCGTCGCCTCCGGAGAAGCTCACACCCTCGCCCTCACCGGTAATCTCGCCGTCGCTAGCTCCCTACCGAGTTCGCGTGCCTTACCATCTTGTTTTTGCTGGAATGGAAGTGCCAATTTTGAGAGATGCAGAGAGAGAGAGAGAGAGTCGCTAGCTTCGTTTGCTGTAAGAAGTGTTTGATGTTAGAAGAGACGTATCCGTCTGATGATTCCTCGATGCATTAGTTGAAAAAGATCGTGAAAAAGGATTAAGACTGGGTCATTTTATATTCTCGTTGAAGGAAAACTATACGGGTTGTACATATTTCACGGGGATTTCCCACTTTTTTAATCTGTAGCTGAAGGCTTTTGTGGTTGTTGGATGATGTGAAATGCAGGGGATGGCTATGTGTATACATGGGGGAGAGGAATGTTTGGGCGGCTCGGGACTGGCTCCGAAGAGGATGAGCTTTTCCCGGTTCGAGTCAAGTTCGATTTCCCTCAGGACGAGATGGTCAAGATCGTGGGAATCGCTGCTGGCGCTTACCATAGTCTTTGTCTTGCAGGTTAGTTTGATGTCCCGGTTGGATTTCGAGTCTTGAACATGTCCAGAGGAAATTAAATTTGTGTGTACTATTGTTTGTAGATCAGTACACTAATATGTCTGTCTGTTTACTCCTTCCAAATATCCGGGATTATTATGTAGCCTCTAATGTGTAAATGTTGTTAACTATAAGCTGCATAGTCAGTGTTTGAACATATTCAACTGAGGCTTTCACAATTCTGAGGCTGTCAAATGTGGTGGATTTCCTTGCTCTGTAGGGTTGATGCTTGTGCTGTGCATCTAGCCTGGATGGTCATTACCCATTTGGTAATGACAGTTTGCTTGCGTTAAGTGATCTGCATTGTATCGTCACTAAGCATTCAAACTCATCTGTGAATTTATTGGTTCCAAAGGGAGATTACAATCATTTCCCTGTCTTTGATGACACAGGCTGTGAGCATCATGCTACCTTGCTGTAACCAGGGTGCCTTTTCAAATGAAAATGTCAATGCGTATAATCTTTCCGTGCAATGCTCAAATGAATAGATGATAGGCCTTTGTTAATTAGATTTAAGAGAAAGATTGAAACAAATTAGAGAGGATCTTAATTGAAGTAAAGCATGTCTAATGTGTCTAATGTGTGACGTGATCACCAATTCTTACTCATTGAAGTTTTCTTTGGTTCTCTGCTGAATTGCAGATGATGGATCAATTTGGTGCTGGGGCTACAATATCTGTATCCTCTGCAAAATCTTAATTGAATGTGTAGAACTACCAATTTCATCATCCTTTTCTTGAACTTGTTGCTTAGTTCATCTGCTGTTAAACCCTTGACTGATTCATGGATGGACAACTTGGTGTTAGTGGAGACAATTCTGCAGTACCTTGCTTGATGAGTGAATTTAATGAGTTGGCTTTTCCCAAATCATCGACAAATGAGTCAGAAATGAACAGCAAAGCACCGTTAAAGGTATCTAACATAGTTTACATTTTTTTGTTCGACAAGGCTTGGTGCATTGTATGAAGCACTTTATTAGTATTCGCAAATCATCTGCATCCACTTTGACCCCTGCAGGTTTGTTCTGTTAAAGCTGGCGGTATGATGTCCTTTGCAATAGATAATCTTGGTGCATTGTGGATGTGGGGAAACTGCCCAGATCAAAGCAGCGACAACACTGAAGAGTTCTCTCTGGTGAGCTGTCCTACACCAATTCCAATCTGGGATTTGCATGGACATACTGTAGTTAAGGTAGCTTGTGGAAATGAGCATGTAATAGCACTGGTCAGTGCAGGAGAAACACATGAGGGGGAAGATTTAGTGTGCTATTCATGGGGTAGCAATAATCACGGTCAGTTAGGCCTGGGAGATAAAGAAAGCAGACTTCACCCTGAAATCATAAAAACATTCAATGAGGATTGTCCATGGGCAGTTTTTGAGGTAGCTTGTGGGGCCTTTCACACAGCATTACTTACACGCAGAAAAAGACCAAGTGACACTTCAGAAAGTATGTGCTGGACTTTTGGACTTGGAGATAAAGGACAACTCGGACATGGAACAACCCAAAGTACTTTGGTTCCAGAACCTGTCAAGCAGCTGCCGCAGCCTGTATATTTGATCTCTGTTGACTGTGGCTTGTTTCATACCAGTGTTGTTTCATTAGCTGGAGATGTGTGGTCATGGGGTATGGAAAGGGGTCTTGGTTTATGTCCAGAAGCTAGTTTTGCAGGTGGAGATGTGGGTGATGCTGTTTCTCCCCTCCTAATTCCATGTAGCTGGAAATATGGGCCTAAATTTCGCAACCCAGTTCAAGTCACTTGTGGTGCTGCACATACTGTTCTTGTTGCAGATGATGGATACAAGCTTTGGTCTTGGGGAAGAGGAAGGAGCGGAGTCCTTGGCAATGGAGATACAATAGATTGTTATGCTCCGACTTTGGTTTTGTGGCCTCCAACAACAGAGGAATTTGAGCAGGGGGAGAGTTCGGAAGACAAAGCCGTGGATAAAAGTAGCAATGAAACTACTGAAATGGATGGAAAATTGTCTCTAGCGATGGAAGAGATAAAGTCTCTCCAGTCGAGACTTTCCAAAATGGAAAGATACACAAGCTTGCTCCACGGTTCGATCTTCAGGAAACCTTTCGACGAGCAAGATATTCCATCATCATTACAGGATTCGGGACTTTGGACATCGCGAAAGAATGGGACGACATGTTAGAGTCAGCCGACCGCGGTAAGCTTGTCAGAATGGAGATGTTCTACAGGAACATGCTTGCCGGTGTAAAAGACAAGCTCATGAAGAGGAGGATCAAGGAGATCGTACAGGAGTGTCTCCAGGCTTCCGGTCCTGGAAAGTAGTTCTTAAATGGACCAGAGTGGACGTGGACACGGTTAATTTATTATCTAAGAGAGGGTCATGTATGTCTGTCGTGTTATATGCTTGTACAGAGTGCATCACTGCTTCACCTGTTGGCAATAGGTGAAATCTTTCGGTTCCGAGAAACCCAATGTGTTCACCATTTCGTTACTATGTGCGAGCTCATATTCGAGGAAAATAAGTGAAAGTTGCGGCGCCTGCCGTGCCTTGCTTTAAGGCTGATCTTTTTTATCGGAAAATAAAGTTCTTCCGTTGCCTTACTCTCCTCTACTGTACCTTGCGTTAAATATTCTTCAGCAGCTCTTGGTTCCTTCCCTCTAGGTCAGGCCAACCTAGTCCTCCCATTATGTGAAGTAAGGAAGTCCAGGAGTAGTACTACACATGTACCTTATTTCACTAGCCTCATATGTCGATATCAATGTATGGATTTTTCAAGGCATTGTTTTTGTATGAGCTGCTGTGCGATAGCGCATTCTTGCTTATTAGCGCTAATCTTTGATTGCAATTTCAGCTCAACTAATAACATGGAGAAGGGCTTTTTTAACTTGTTTAAGACCATGGTTAGGCTTCCTTCCATTGGCCAAGAGTAGATGGGTGAGAAATCTGATAGGGTTTTACGAGATATGGACTCTAAAGGTAATAAAGAATTACATAGTGATTCGTTAGAAGCAAAATATTGACGAGGAGAAGGATGTTATAAAAATGCCAATAGCATTGTAAGCTTTCGATCCAAAATGATTTAGGGAGTAAAAGTACTCACCGAACATCAAAAATTTGAAAAATTATAATTTTTTTGAGTATGAAAGTTCAATCGCTTAAAATGGAAATGATTCAGATAGCTCAAATGATGATGAATCAATTCATAAATATGGAAGATAGTAAAATTTCAAAGACTCACCTTCCACCTGTTAGCCACCAAATTCCTTTTTATGTTTTTTGACTTATATCACAAAAATTTTTAGGGTATGGAAAAAGGCATGTCTATTCTGTAATTTTCAAGTATTTATGGTAAATTTCCGTAAAAAAAGGTGCAGCAAAGCAGCGAAACGACAGCTCCAAAAGTAACAATCTCCAAAAACGCAGCGTCGTCTGATGTCAAATTCACGCGTCCCGCGCAGCGAGCTAGCCTGCTAGCATCTTCTCGCTCAGCTGCTCGGAGCACTCGCCCCGCATTTCCAAAACCCTAAAATCCCCCTCCAGAAACCATCGCCCGTCGGCGTGATGCCGGGAGCCACGTCGGACTCCGGTGGCGGCTGCGGCGGCGCCTCTCTCTTCGGAAACCAAGCGGTCTCCGGTCTATCCTCTCCGCCACTCCGTCGGGCCTCCGGTTTCCCCTCGAGTCTCCGTCTGCTGGGCGCTAGGCAGCTCCCTGCGCGTCTCAATCTTCCAGAAGCAGTCTCCCTGCGGCGGTGAGGGCGAGGCCGGAGGAGAGGTCGTCGAGGTCAAGCTCAACGGCGGGCACGGAGAGATCGGCGACGCGCAGTGGAGGAGGATCGCGTACGGCTCAATGTCGCCGTTCGCGGTGCTCCGGAGCCGGAGGAACTCGGTCTCGACCTCGCCGGTTTGGCCGTGCCGGGACGTCGGCGGGGCTTGTCATCGGCTCGGGCAGCAGCCTGATCTTGACAACGGTGCAGGGTGCGGCTCAAACGGTGCAAGGCATAGCTGGCGTTGTTTGGTACCGACTGAATCGGCACAATTACGGAAGATTTAAAACTTAATTGATTAAAAAAAGAAATTTAGGGTTAAATGGGTATAATTGCAATAAGTTGAAGATGTTTTTAATAATTGTCCTGATCTTTAATGGGCTTGGCTGAGTTTTCTGATTTTGTGGATTTAATCTAGCTAATCAATTAAGCTCAAAATCATCTACTTGAATCCATATGTCGCCCAATTAAAATGCAAATTATATGAGCCTGTTAACTCCTAATACAAGTACTCCGAATAACTATATGCAGCTTTCAATGTGAATATTCAATCATGCAACGAAATTAAATAGGAAAAGCTATCGACAATTACATCATAATCCTAGCAAATACTAGTTCCTTGATCAAATCAGATTTTTTTTTTTTTGGTCGGTGTTATTCTAATCCTAATCTAACACTCACTTTCATACTTTTGTTATGACTCCTTGAAGGGCATGAGAGTCGAAACCCACTCTTGAAATGAAATCGTCCCCATTTTAATCCCCTCTAAGAAGGTGGGAATTTGAACTCCTCACCTCTTCCTTCCAAGTTGGAAGAGTGGCAACTGGGGGTTCGCCCCAGTGGTTAAAATTCACTTTTTTTTTCTTTTTCTAATGACAACCATGGAACTCTAGCTAGTGATAAAAAAAATAGTAAAAAAGGAAAAGAAAAGAAAAGCAAAAATAGCATCTTGAACTATTGATGAAAATGCGCATAGTGATGCTTCCTAAGGTTTTACTCTTTAAGCAACTTTTATGACCTTAAATGTTCAATCAACTTAGGGACTTTCTCACACATATTCGATGTGAATCGATTCTTATTTGTGGTTCGTTTCGCCAATTGACCCATGGCGTGGGTCATTATATATGATGACTAGATTCGATTTGCAATATATAACAAACTCATCAATTTTTTCCCACCAAATCACATCGAATGAACAAAAAAACTAATTGATATTGTTAAAAGAATGCAAGTGGAATCTACTGACCAAGAGGGTCGACTTAAGGCAAGAAGTCCTTTTCAGTCCTTGGATTTCTCGAACCATGGCGTGTGAACACGAAAAATTCCTTCCCACACGAAAAATTCCTTCCCTGTAATGGTTCACACTAGCGATTGGTTTTTTAAGCACTTGTCAGTTGTCATGTATCACCTATGATCACCTAAATAAGATGCGTGAAGGCGAGGCAAATCACCGATCTATCTTCTAATCTTTAGATTGGCCTTCTCGGCCTCAAGAGACTGTAGCTTAGGTGTGTTCGGAAAGGAAGTAACGCGCACTATTGCATGGTCTTCCTCATATCGAAGGTGATTTAATCATGACCATTTTACACTATTGTTCTACCATATGCGTGTTTGTAACGTTGGCAGTAGGATTAATGTAGCTTGGTGCTTAAATTAACAACACCATTTGAGGTGGCCGGTACTATCACATAGAGTGGGTGAACAGGTGATTGTTTACTATTAAAGCGAAATTTAATATGGTTGAGTTCAACAACTTGAAAAAAGGGTATGGTAAAAAACTATGCAATGATCAGACTTTTCTGTGTGCAATAAACTATCAATAGAATAAAAGAGAGATTAAGGGATATAGAGAGTGCACACTAATTATAGTAGTGTGGCTTGTGGTAAGATTATGTGTATTCTTTCGCGCTAACAACTTATAAGTTGGATTTCACTAGAAAATCAATCAGAGGTTACAGAGTCCGAATACTCTCTACTCAAGTATGTGTGATCGTTTTTTCTGATATCACACAGTCACTCTAAACATAAACCTCTCAAATATTACAGTTTCAATGCACAAAGATAATTATGACAATGTGGAGGCTCTCTTTGAATTTTGGAATTATAAACTTCAGATTTTGTGTATTCCTTCAATATCACGATCTGCTTTTATACTCTTCAATTTCTAAGCTGACCGTTGGACAATCGTCTAAGGATCATTTATCCAATCAACCCGTTGGATTTGAATGATACGAGAAGATCTAATTGTTGCTTGGTTTATAAGATTAGAGTCTCCCTAAATTTTGTTGCCCATGCAACATATGTTGGGTTTCCATAAGTAGAGTTCTCCGTTAGTAAAGAGCGTCTAATTGTCATAAGAATCATAAATCCTTAAGATGGAAGGATCACGTTGATAAATACCCTTCTTGGATAGATAGACAATCAATTTAAGTAAGCATAGAAATTGAGCCAATTACTAGCCACTGTACTTCACATAATCCAAGCTAATTATAAAGATCTGAATACTTCTCATAATGTCTGAAAATGTATGTCGTATTGACAAAACTCATACAAACTGTACTGTTTTCCTCATATAACTCAATTGTCATGATATGATAATGTCTTGGATGTAGAGACTCAGAACTTCTTTGAAAGACAAATAGTCTCCGAGTTTAATGATATTCAAGAACAAAGTCTGAACTAATTTACTTTAGGAATATCACCTAGAAATTCTATCATCACGATAATTAAACACTTGTGGAAAGTTTTGTCAATCTTCATAGTGTAGTTTGATTGGACATATAATATTGTGAAAATTTTGTAAATGCACTAAGCACTATCACTGTAATTGAGGGTTTATATATAGAGATAATGTTCTAAGTGATCTTAATTAAGTGACGAGAGAAATGTTTTAATTTATCGGTTATCCGTAAGGAGCTCTATCCGTAACTTGAAGCACTTTTTATTTTTAGGTGTATATATTGAGATAATAATATTTAATGCGTTATCCAAGCATATTTTCCTTATGACCCGTGGCGTGGGGATCTTTTGTCTTCTATATGGTGTTTCCAATCGATGCAGCTTCTTTTGGGAACCAACTTGGCAAATTGAATAAAAGATAGGAATCGAGTCGCATCGAATCCGTGTAACAAAGTCTCTTTGATTGAACA
The DNA here is from genome assembly GCA_017140615.1 of Eucalyptus cladocalyx. Lineage (NCBI taxonomy): Eukaryota > Viridiplantae > Streptophyta > Magnoliopsida > Myrtales > Myrtaceae > Eucalyptus > Eucalyptus cladocalyx. Next base: position 3,636,914 of record CM029518.1, on the reverse strand, counting down.
TTAAGGTCATAAAAGTTGCTTAAAGAGCAAAACCTTAGGAAGCATCGCGCACCAATGTACGTTTTCATTCAGATGTTGTTTTTGCTTTTCAAATTTTTTTTTTTTTTGGGATCACTGGCTAGAGTAGAACCACAGTAGGAATCTAATTCTTCTTGGTGTGAACGAAGAATAAATAGTGTGAACTCTTTTCCTTGGTGGTGAAAGAGAAAATTAAGGAATTTCCGTTGATGTTATCTGTCCGGCATTTGAATATGTTCTTCTCGTACAAAAATAGAACTTCATTATCACGCAAATGTAAATGAAATTGAAGATTTTAGTGCAATTAAAACCTATATATACGCAATGTTTGCTAGCTTTCAAACTCATATATTTGTCAGACCAAAGCGAAAAAAAAAAAAAAAAAAAAAAAAAAACTCACACATTTGAATCTAGTCTCGAAAGGGAAGGGTTTCGCAACTTCTCCTTCAAGAAAAATGGGTAACTCTGGTTCAGCTTCAGATTCCTCGGACAATGATTCAGCTTCAGATTCCTCGGACGACGATCTCCCTCTCCCTCGCCAGGGCGAGATCGTGATCGTGATCTTGGAAATGGATACCTTCCGCGCGGGGCCTGGGAGCGGTGCGGAGGGGTGAGGACACGATGGAGCAGCTTGCCATGGGAGGCATGAGTTCTACACATCTACTTGCGTGTCGGAATAAGATCGTCGACCAAACGCCTCATCAAGTTCGATGGTCCTTTGACCAAAAGAAAGAAAAGGTCCGATGGTCCAAATAATAAGGGCGTGTTTGTCATGTATGCTCGTTTTCTGTCGTAATATACTCTCATGCTCCCATTAATAAATGCTCTCGAACCGGTTTAATCTGTGTTCTGCTTGTGATTGTGATGCTCTTTGTCATAAACTCATTACCTCGTACAAATGATGAGGGATGCGGCCCATGATGAATAAGGTAAAAGGACCAAATATAGCTCGAGAGGTATCACGGAATAATAGAACATCAAATAATTCAATCATTTTATAAGGTGTATTATAATAATTCAGTGGAGAATAATATAGTTTTTTTTTCTTTGCCATCGACTTAGCCCCGTCAAATTATTTGGCGCAATCGGTGGACTCAAATTTAAGCAGAGCGACATCGAAAATTCTTGGATGACGGTAGTTTGTTCCCAGGTGATGCGCGTTGGTCTCAGGAGTACCTGATGAACTCAGGGTGTGCGTAATAAAATTTCTATTTCTCTATTTCTGTGTTTCTTTGTTCCCCGGAATAGATTTGAAATAGAAATCCGTTTGATAACGCAATTTGATTTTTCTATTTTTGGAACAGATTTATATTCCAAAAATAAATTTGAAGAAGAAATCAGAAGTCGAAATTAATTTCTTGCCAGAAATCAGTTTCTATTTCAGAAATTTTGTCATGCGCAGTTTCAAGCTTACTTCTCACCCTTATCTCTCTATATATACACCCTCAATTGTGGAGGTAGTGCTTACAAAATTTCACAATATAATATGTCGATGCAGAGTAACTCGATGGCTTGTGAAAAGCAAACAATACTACTCTTATGGAGGGCAAAGCGCCATTAAATAGACATTATAAATAGCGATTGTCAATTTCAACTTTTGTCCCTTCCCATTTCCAAAAATCCGTTTGCCATCTCAGCTGTAACACCGACTACTGGCAAAAGTTTAGTCAAAATTCTAGCCAAGTGTTTTTCACATGTATAATTTGCTCCTTATTTGACAGGCAAATCTGTATGATGGTTCAATGAAAATTATATTGGCTACATAATCAAAGAGATTGTTTTAGAAAAAATGGAAAACTTGAATCAAGGTTAGAGAGAGAGAGAGAGGCGAAAAGTGCAAACTTTGAGGCTTCCAAGGACGGAAGAAACGATTAGATTAGGCATTGAAGAAACAAGATATGGGTGATCAAAGTGGCGGAAAAGGTAATAAATATTGACCAGCATATTTTATCTTATTTTGAATTTTATCTTGATTGCCAATGCGGCCAAAGAGTTTTCCACCAATATTAATTTTGCCTCTTTATCATGTATTTAGATATTCGAGTCCTTTGGAGTGCTCTCGAAGACTTGTCAAGGATCACAAGTGGCCCCATTACAAAAGCTAATCTATCTTGAAGATGCCCACAAAATGTAATTAGAACTTTTGAACTTTAGTGAGTGCGCTGAAAAAAAAAAAGAAAAAGGAAAAAGGAAAAGCAAAATCAGCATCTTGCCTTGATTTAACGAGAACCGTGAGATAGTAGATCGTACTTTCATTCTTTTAAAAATATCAATTATTTATTTGTGATAAGGTGGAAAAAAAAATTTGACAAGTGTGTTATATGCATTACATTGAGTCTGGTCATCAAATAATGAGATTCACCTAGGTTCCATGTGAGACCCACTAAATATCTAAATTCAATCTAGTATTTACACTACACTCACTGAATACTTAGTGGACCAGCTTCTTAGCCTTTTATCACTAAATAATGCAATATTTAGCTAAACATCCTAATTCTTCTTGGTATGAATTAGGTATAGGTACCCACTCTTTTCCTTGGTGAAAGAGAAAATTTAAGGAATTTCCGTTGATGTTATTGATAAGGCATCTGAATACGTCCACAAAACCTCATGGTCACTCGGATCAAATTAAAGATTGAAACCTCCATGTAACATGTTAGTGCAATTGAAACCTATATATATATATATGTGTGTGTATGTATGTATGCAAGGTTTTATAGCTTTTAAACTTATACATTTGTCAAATAAATTAAAAAAAATCATGCATTTGAATCTAGTCTCAAAGGGAAGGGTTTCATAACTACTCCTTAAAAAAAAGTGAGTTAGCTGAAATTTTTGACACTAAAATGAACACTTTACATAATTTTTTACACTTCTTGGGCCTATTTGGTAACATGCTAAATACTATCCGATTCTATTCTTTTGTTTCTTGAATAAAAAAAAAAGAACAGAAATCTGTTTAATAATTCATTTGTTGATGAGAATAAATATGGAATAGAATCAAGAATTAGAAAAAAAATTATTTTTTCATTCCTAAGAAAAACTCCAGAAAAAGAAAAAAAGAAAAAAATTTAAAAAGTCAAAGAAATTCTAAGTTAAAAAAATTTAGGGATCATACTAAATGTATTTTTATTTCGGGAAGAAGAAGAGAACAACTCCAAAATCAAGTCAATTTTTCTTCTTCTTCTTCTTCTTCTTCTTCTTCTTTTTTCTTTCCTTTTCTCTTCTTCTTCCTCATTGCCGATCGTCGGCCATGGCGACCGATTGGACGAGGTTTAGCGCGCTTGCCGGAGCCTCACCAGGCCAGGGCTAGGTCAAGCCTTGCCGATGGCTAGGTGAGCTCGCCTAGCCATTGGCGCGACTCCAGTGAGATCGTCGAGCCTTGCCCTTCCACTTGCCCGGTCGGCAACCAATTGGAGAAGAACAATAGGGAAGGAAAAAGAAAAAAAGAAAGAAGAAAAATATAATAAAAATATAAAAATATTAAAAGAAATTCTAAGTTAAAAAAAATTAGGGTCATACTAAACACATTTTTATTTTGGGAATATAAATTTTGGGCGTTATTAAATGTCTTTTATGTTGAGAAACTTTTCCGGAGAACGGAATAAAAAGGAATGGATTTTGTGTACTCCCCCGGATATCTCATAAGTGACAATCTCCAAAAACGCAGCGTCGTCTGATGTCAAATTCGCGCGTCCCGCGCTGCGAGCTAGCCTGCTAGCATCTGCTCGCCCAGCTACTCGAAGCGTCCGCCCCGCATTTCCAAAACCCTAAAACCCCCCCTCCAGAAACCACCGGCCGTCGGCGCGATGCCGGGAGCAACGTCGGACTCCGGCGCCGGTGGCGGCGGCGGCGCGCTGGTGCCGCTCTCTCCGGAAACCAAGCGGTCTCCCGTCTATCCCCTCCGCCACTCCGTCGGACCTCCGGTTTCCCCTCGAGTCTCCATCTGCTGGGCGCGCGGCAGCTCCCTGCGGGTCTCGATCTTCCAGCAGCGGTCTCCCCCCGGCGGCGAGGGTGACGCTGGAGGAGAGGTCATCGAAGTCAAGCTCAACGGCGGGGACGGAGAGATCAGCGACGCGCAGTGGAGGAGGATCGCGTACGGCTCGATGTCGCCGTTCGCGATGCTCCAGAGCCGGAGGAACTCGGTCTCCACCTTGTCGAGGATAAGCCCGTCTCCTTATCACGTGGATTGGTAATTGCCTTTCGGGGAAAATGAAAGATGGCCATTTCTCCCTGCTTATCGTTATGGCGTATCGAAATTTATTTCCGTTCAGCTCGAGTCATTTCGTGTCGCCTAGATATGCGCTGATGTTCGAGCAACGTATTCTGATGATGTAGGTGGGAGTTTGTGATGGAGTACAGCAAAGACATAAATGCACTTCTAGGTAGTCCAGAATCTACTCCTGCGTCGGTTTTTGAAGATCCAAAAACAGTTTTGAAGGTATTTTGGACTTGTTTTTGCGTTACATGTGGTCTCTCTAAAGGCTAATTGTTCTTGGCACGTGATGACTGGAAAATCTGGCTATGCATTTGGTAAAGGATGAGGTGAATTTGAGTTTTGAAATTGCAGAAAAGTGAGAAGCCGGCATCTTTGAAAGCTGCGTGGGAGTTGATGGAATTGTTCTATGTTGATAAGCTATCTCAAGCATGGTTACCGGAGCGGCTTGTTGATTGGTTGGCTGTAATGATCTATCCTATATTTGTTGTCATTTTAGTAATTACTTCGTCATGGGAAATATATTGTCAATTTAGTACTCCTAACATTTGTTATGAACCTACATGTTGTGCATCACATGACAGGATTATGATAGCCTATTCTCCGGTTCTTGTGCCACAGTCCACTCTAAACTTGTGGATTTCCAAAATGAACTTATAAATATTCAGGTAAGATTCTTTTCTCCTGCTTTTTAAATTCAATTTAGTGTAAAGGAGTCTGGTTTTGATTGGAAATTGGTATATAGCTGTGCCAGCTAGCCAAAAGTTCACAAAAATCTCAACTAATGTACAGCGAGACTTCCATCATGAAGCCTTAGTTACTTATTCTTTTGTGGTTTTCAATCCTTTCATACATAATGAGCTTCTACTGGATAGTTTCCAATTACATCTCCTTGCTTGATCCTGAAAATGGAATTTGCTTATGCTATTGGAAGTGAGGGTTCTGTGTGCATGTAGCTTGTTTTATAGTCTTTTTTTAAGTGTTGTTAATTGGAATGTCTGATTTCAATTTTCATGACTAGGTGGTTACGTATTTCATGCAAAAATCTCATATATTCATTACTTGAGAGTTTGTTTTCATTGGGAATTCTTGGTTAGGACTTAGGATGCCTCCTTATATGAATATTCCATCCCTGAAAACTTTGCAGGTTATTGAGGACAATCCTACATACTGGGAAGTGATAGGGTCAGCACTTGCGGTTGGCTGGTTAGAGATTGTTGTTAGTATCTTCTCAAATTTTGGACTTCCATTTTTTGAATCCTGTCTTCTTGTTGTTGTTTACTCTTGAAGAGATAACATCATATATGGTATGCAGCAAACGGTTTCATTTCCTTATTTTCTCCTTACATACAGGTTAAATTGTTACATCTCCACGGTTCTTACCAACTGGATCAGCTTAGTAGTCGCGAGGTGGGTGAATGCCATTGTTTTCCATATGATTTAACCTTCATCAGGTGAAAAAATAATTGCCATTTCATATAATTTGACACTAGAATACTTTTGCATTGGTTGCATCTCTAATATCTCCTCCATTATGGTTTTGGGACAAGGCAATTATATAGTACAGAAATCAGAAAGTAAATTGATTAAGATCTTGCTATCTTATAGAAATGCCCTGATGCTACTAGCATTAGTATAGAGAAAGGTAATTTTCCTAATGGAACTTGGATCTTGCATACAAATAAATGATGCATGACCTATTGAAAAGAAAAAGAATGGCTCATGTCAAAGGAGATGACTATATGGTGGTACCAAGGTATCGGAATTAGAATATTTGGCAAAGGCATGTACGATAGGTACTATAGTAAGTAAAACGACTATGATAGGACACTTCATTGCAAAGTGATACAAGCAGTCTTTTTAGTAAATGCCATGTATTTGATAAAACCATAAAATTTTGCGGAGTCTTAAGGGTCATCTATGTTTGTCCTTATCCTTTTTTATTGTGTAGGTTAGAAGCTCAAACTGTGTCAAGTTAACAAATACACCAAAATGGCTAGTTCTGTGGACTCCTTTCCACGATTTGCTAATTTTCTCATTATTTTTTAACTGAAATTTTTTATCCTAAATTGTACAGACAGAGAATGGACTGGTAGAGGCAGTTGCTGTTCTTATCTCAAAAATGCCACGCATGCGACTTGAATTAGGAGATGGAAGATTAGGTGAATGCTATAAAGCTAAACCTGACTTTATTAAGGTAAGCCAACAAGAATGCATCAAATGCCCTTTTGGTGATCTTCTGATTTGGATGCCTATTAATTGCTTTAAACTTCCAGGCTTGGGAGAAATGGAGGGCACAAATTACCAAGCTGGACTGCAGTGCATATTGGATCCAATGTCATCATCTTCAGACAAGAGAAGGCTTGAAAAATTTACTGCAAATAATGCTGGGGAACACCAACAGTCTTTCATCTGCGACCTACCATTGGCTAGAGCTGTATGTTTCTCACTTCTTATATGTCAGGCCATTCACAGTGGTAAGAGCCCATCATTTTTTCTCTGGAAAGATACATCTTTTGTTTAGGTTCAGTTGATTACGAATCATTAGCTTAGGATGTTACAGCATGTGATTTCATGAACTCTTTTGATAATATTTAGGGGCTTGAAAGCATGCATGGCCTTGCGCAAAAATGTATTCAGTTGAAACCAGTGCCTAGATCCCAGAAGTTGATGGGACTTCTTCTTGGAATTCTCGGGGAAAATACAGAGGTAACAACTATTCATTAATCAGTTGTGAAGTTTCTTGTTCTTCTTTCTTCATGGACTTCACTATGAGGCACTTTGAATTGTTAGGTTGTATTAGCAGAATGCTCTAAAGAGTTTGGCCCTTGGTAAGTTGCTCAGTCATCTAAATGCAATTTGTAGTATGTTGTTTTTGGGCGAATGACACAAGCCATGTAAGCATATTTTACTGATGAATAGGATGGTTGCACATGCCATAGAGTTGATGACTGCTGGGAGTGATGAAGCAGAAAGTCTTTTGTGTGAAGAGCAATATAATCTGGGGGAGCTCTCTATACAGGAGCTCCATCGACTGGTCTATGCTCAAGTTCTCTCTTCTCATGCATTTACATGGCAGGTTAGCGCATGTTACTCTTCCTTCTGGACTGTAGCTTTTCGATCTGCATTTTCTTAGAAAATATCTGGGGAAGGACATATTTCATTGCCTTCAACAAATCACAGGGTGCAAGCTAATTTTAAGTGCATTTCGTGATGCCCATGTGGTGGTTGAGGTCCCTGTGGTTGCTTCTTGTGGTTAATCCAATACAGGAAATATTAGTCAATAGTTATGGTCTATTGGGCTATCAGAATTTTCGGGGTTGGCCTTTTTGACACACCCGTTTCTAGCTAGTAGCTTTTAATATGTCTGGCACCTAAAAAAGAAAAAAAATTCAACCTGGTTATTGTCAGAGGCATAGTTTATCTGCTTAGGTTCCTGGTTATGCTTCTTTTATGGGAGATTTATGTAAAGAAAGTCAACTTACATCTTACGTGTGAAATGTAGGATTGTGACATATTTTGGTTCATAACTGTGTCATTCTCAAGGCAAACGCCATAAACATGCAAGTTTGGAGACTACAGTTTTCAGTGACTATATTTAGTCAAAATTGTAACTATGAAAGCCAAAAAGGCTAAATCTCGGGAATTTTAAAAAGATTATCCAATGTGTAGCACTCAAGCAGGTTAATTTGCCAGCTTCTCTTCTGCTCATTTGTTATTATTATTATTTTGACTAGTCCTAATTTATTTTCAGTATGTCAATGAAACGTTGTATTTCTTACAATCTCAATGCTCTATTGCCTCCAGATCGCTCCAGTTTATTTGACATCGTGCATGAAGCAGGGAATGGGCTTGTTAGAGATTTTATTGTGTAAGCAGCCTGTTCAGCATAATGAACTGCTACATAAGGTGAAGAGTTCATCTTTTGGTCTGTTTTTTCCATCACTGCACTAACATGAGTGTTTATTCTGTCATTAGATTACTGTTTCAGTGTTTTTGTGAAGTACACATTGGCTTATTGTATGTACTATTGCCTGGCAGAATTTAGAGATTTGCCGTTTATATGAACTTGACGGTGTCAGCTCTCATATAATGAAGGTAACTGCATGCTTATATGGCACACATACATTTGTGTTGGATAGTTGATAATGTTATTTATCATTTTATTCAAATAATCTGTAAAGAATTGCAGTTGAAGCAGTTCTGTCTTATGTTAAACCTAATTGCTCAGAGTTTCTACCACTTATGTGCAGATTGCTGGTGTGCATCACTGGAAGCATGGCCGAAAAGGTGCTGGGGTTTTTTGGCTCCAACAAGCTCAGGATGAAGTTCGTCTTCATAAAATTGCTCAACAGTTGTTTGCTTCTGTGGGAAAGTCTATTTCAGATGAAAGTTTCAAGGTGGTTGTCAATTTTTAAGATTTTTCTAGCAGGTTTGAGGGGTTCAAAAATCAGATGTTGTATGACTTTTTTATCATATTATTTGTGAATTATCCTCTCTTTCTCTTGTGGTTCAGCAATGGGAAGGTCTCGTTGAGTTGCTGGGTTCTGAGTCTAAAACTGCTGGAGGTCTTGAGTTTCTGCACAAGTAAAATGCATCTCTGTATAGTTTTCCTGCTATTTACAACTGGCACAAATTTGTTCTACTAATGCAAAGTGCGTCCATCACAGGTACAGGGATTTCAAGAGGTCTCTTAAGCACATTCATGATGGAAAAAACATAGAGGCTGCTCGGCAAGCTGTCGAGTACCTTATGTTGGTATGTGAAGCCTCGTATCACGTGACTTGTATATGCAATCTTTATTAAAGAATACTTGTGAAAGAGAGGAAGCAGAACTTGCCATACCGAATGTATCAATTTAGGAAATGTAAAATGCACAAAATGGGTTACTGCTTACTGGTGGTTTTTAAAACACTGCTCATGAAGAAAAGGGAGTCCATGGAAAGAGCTTGTCTTCCATCAACAGCTTTCTGGAAGTTTAAATACTGGAATTTTTGTAGTTGCATTTTCTTTTAAGTTTTTGTATGAGCAAGGTTGTATTTGGCTTCTGTGCTCTTGTTATTCATCTCATATACCTTTAAAACCTGCAGCTTATGAAAAACCCTTCTACACCTCAACGATTTTGGCTGCCTCTTCTGTATGACTCGGTGAGCTCTCTTACTGCATACGTTTTCCGTTCTTTATAAGCATGGGAGAACCGTTACTTACTGGGTGCAGCCTCCAATTAGAGTAGGCTTTTGCTTTTATTTGCTCTTCTTCCGAGCAATGTGTTGATGCGTTGAATTTGGTGAACTTTGCTATTGTATGTTGCTGTTGATTTTCCCTAAAGTTTGTGTTGTTTGTTGTTGGTTTTTACTTAGCCCTTACTTGGCATGTCTATCTGTGCTTGAGTATTTGATTTACTGATGATGCTTTTTGTGCAGTTGAAGTTGCTGAATTGGCAGGATCGACCTTTGTTAAATGTTGCTCAGACCAACCTTCTGTTGAATAGATTGCAAGAGCTATCCATAGCAAGGCTGCGTCCGGAATTTGTTGAAGCCGACTGGCCATCTCAAGCCTTAAGCTCCGTAAGGCTAGCCCTTGGCACAAACCTTGGACGTGCTATTTTAGAAGAATGATAGTAGCAATCCATGGGTGGTTTCATCACTCAATGTATATATATTTGGATAATCTTTGCCCACCACCAAACCTGCTCTCGCCTGGTCCATGTTTTGCGCCAACACAGTTGCGGAGCCCAGTCAGGGATTTAAACCACCGAGTACATGTTGACTTTTGTGTAAGGCTAGATTTGTTTGACTGTAAATTTTGTAATCCTAGTGCTGCATTAAATCGAGTGTATAAGTCGTAATGCTTCCAAGTATATTTGATTTTTCATGAGAAAAAAAAAATACATTTTTGCCACTCTTTCACCCGGTATATTCTGTGCTAACTATAGCTTGTTAGAGTTAGTGAGATGGAGTTACATCTAGGAGCACATAAAAATATAAAATCTTTCACTCGCCACTTGCTTGCTGGTGGTAGGTTTTTTTGGCGGAAAATTAGTGGTCTCTATTAGTTAAACTATAGATAAGTTGGTGTTAACCAGTTGACTTGATTTCAGTCTAGGACATGCTAGCCGGCCAGAATTTTCAGTGTCGGTTTACCAAAGTGTTTTTTCGCGGCATTTAATCTTCGTGTTTGTCTTGAATTTCCAAGGTGAAGATTGTTTTCTCCTGAATTTTGCACGGTAGAATTGTATTGTTCTCTTAACTTTGCGGTTGGCCTGCTGATTAGCTAAATTGTGAGGCACACTCGGTTCTAATTTTTATTAGGTTTGCTTTAATGATTTTTCTATGAGCCGGGTCATGGTTTGTCCTGAACCTCTCGGTAACATATTGAGGCTATTCCTGGCGAGGTAGCATCTATTTGGTAACCAGTTCAATGGTGCTTGATTCTAATCTTTTGTTTTCCAAAAAAATATAAACAGAAATCCGTTAGGTAATTTTTTTTTTTATCGAGAACAAATTTATTCCAAAGAAAGTTCTTTATTTTGGGGAATAATTTTAGAATTAAACCAATTTTATTTTATTTTTATTTTTTTGTCTTTTTTTTCTTTTCCTTTTCTCTTCTTCTTCCTCATTGTCGGTTGCCGGCCGTGGTTGGCGACTGATTGGGCAAGGTTTGGCAACCTTCTTGGTGATTGGCTAAAGAAGAAGAAGAGGGGAGGAAAAAGAAAAAAGAAAAAAAGAGAAAAAAGAAAAGAAGAAAGAGAAAAATATAATAATAGTACTAAAAAATTAGAAGAAATTCTAAGTCATAAATTTTTTATGAGTTGTATCAAATTTATTTTTATTTCGGGAATAGAAATTTTAGGCAGTTATCAAATATCTTGAAATGTTCGGAAACTCGTTTAGGGAACATAATGAAAAAGAATCATTTCTAAATAGAAATTATTTTCAAAAATAAAATAATTACCAAACAAGTCCTTAGTGGCCTTGACTAAGCATGTAGGGGCGAATGCTCAAACAGACTATGGCTCATGGGCTTGGCAACTTCTTTTATTTTCCCATCCGATAAGAATTGCACTTGACTTGGGAGCTCTCGTGGTACTAGTGCCTACATAGTGTGGATGATTCCTTGGTAAAAATTGGTCACAAAAGTTTCTCCCCAACCTGTGCTTGCATTTTGTTGTTGTACACAGTTTTCTCTAGGAGTGTGCAAAGAAACTATGAACTGCTTGAACCATTCAAAACTAGACCAGACTGACTTAGAATCAGTTCTCATGGAGATTAGTCCAATTCCAATTTACTAGAATCGGAGAATATATCTAGGTGTGGAACCATCCATTCACCTACTTGGATCGGACCAATACATGTATATATACATATACATATATACATACATATGTATATTTTATGTTTTTAACTTTTCACATCTAAATCCTAGTTTGCTTTTCGTCCTCTCTGTCTCTCACTTCACTTATTTTGCAGCCTTGCCTCCCTTTCTCACTCTTGACCTCGGTGGTCTCCAACCTCATTGATCGCTCTCATTCTCGCTTTAGATCGCCTCTTGGCATCGTTGTTCCCTCTATCACTTTTGCTGCTCTTGATCGGCTCCGATCTTCAACCTCGTCCCTTGCTTTTAAGTCGCATGCCTCTTCAGAAGTGGGGACGTTTCAATTGTCCATGGATTCACCCAGGAACCAAATTGCCAAGGCAGTTTCTGGTTCCAATTTTTTTAGCGGTCCTTAGTGAGCAGTTTCCAAGTCCAAAGTGAGACCTGAAACTGATCACCTCTAATTTTCCCTCCTCTATGCATCTAAAAGTCTATTTCAGTTTTATATCTTGCTGACATGTGGCATGCAACGTGCGTCTAACTAGTTCCGAATCTTGCTCGGTATTAGGACTAAGCATGTGCGATGCGCTGTCATAGATACCTGGTAATATCAAGCATGACATGGTGGAGACAGACAGTACTTTTCCTTTAGCTTGCGATTCATTTGACAGAACTTGATTTCGCAGTGCAGTTTGTGATGGCTTTCACCGAAAAATAGGAAAAACGTATGCACTCGTGCCAGCTTCCTTGTATTAACTCCTTGAAAAAACTGCGCAGGATGATGTGCCTCAGACATCTTCCAAATTGTACAAGTAGCAGTCCTCGTCTTTCCTGATCAGCATCAGGTCTCACTTGGTTTACAATAAAATTCAGCATCACATAAATCTCTTCGGAACTAGGGTGTGTTTTGTCATGTGCTATGAATCTATGAACGGTTCTGGCTATCTCCACAGAGCTAAACCCCGGAGACTTCTTGACACCTCTTTGCTCCATCACTGCTCTCATTACTTTGGCATCCTCCCAACGCTTAACAACCGAGTAAATGTTTGACAAACCGATATATCGACCATCATGATCCGGATCTAACTCTATAAGTTTCCTTCCAATAATCTCTGCAATATCTAATCTCCTGTGGTTAACGCAACCGTTAAGCAGAGCACCCAACATTGAAGCAGTTTGCTCCGTTGGAATTTGACCCAAGAACTGGTAAGCCTCTTCCAGACGTCCTGCACGTGCCAGCACATCCACCATGCAAGCGTAGTGTTCTGTCTTTGGAGCCATTCCATGTTTATCTAAACACTCGAAGAAATGCCAAGCCTCATGAACTAATCCTCCATGAGCACAAGCACTCAACAAGCACAAGTATGTGATCTCATCGGGCTTAATCCTGGTTCTTTGCATCTCATCGAATAATCTGAGGGCATCTTTGGCAAATCCATGAGTGGCGAGGCCTCCAATTATAGCATTCCAGATCAAGACATCAGTCTTATTCAAAGGCACTGCATCAAACACTGCTAAAGCCTCGTCTATTGCTCCGCATTTGGCATACATGTCCAAAAGGGAGGTTTGCAGCATCAGAGTCATCGGCAGCTTATTCTCCACCAAGTACCGATGCATGATCTTTCCTTGCTCAAGTGCACCTAAGTGGGCGCAAGCGCACAATACACTAACCATGGTCACCTCATTGGCCTTTGGTCCAATGTAACGCATTCTGTCGAACAATGCCATTGCTTCCCTATGCTCCCCACTCTTGACGTATCCATCAATTAACGAGCTCCATGACACAACGTCACGCTCTGGCATCGAGTCAAACAGTGCACGAGCCGAATCCATGTCCCCACACTTGGCATATCCATCCAACATGGAATTCCACGAAACGGAATTTCTGTTGGTCATTCCATCAAACACCTTGCGCGCACATCCGATGTCCCCACAGGACGAGTACATATGGATCAAGGAGTTGACGATGTACCTATCTGACTCAAACCCAGATTTCGTGATATGGGCATGAATCGAGAACCCATGTTCCAGCTCCTCCAAACGAGCCACAGCCTTCGCAAGAAATGGAAATGTCATATGACCTGGCGAGACTCCTCTCCTCAACATGTCAACAAAAAGCGATAAACATCTGTTTGGGTTCTTACCTTTTGCATGCCCCCGAATAATCGTGTTCCAGTGGTAAGTCTTTGAGCTCGACAAATGCATCAAAACCCGTTGGGAGTAGCCTATGTCGCCAGCGCTTGAAATTGCGGTGAAAGACAGAACTCCTGATAACAAGGTGTCCTCCTGGGACAGGCCTAAAGTGATCAGAATCGAGTGGATTTGCTTCAACTCGGTCATCGATTTGCATTTCTCGAGAAGGGTCGTCAGAGTTTCGTTCAAGACGCCATTTTTGCACAACCGCGACACATTCAACATTTAAAGAACGGGAAGCTGAACGTCCCTTGGAACAAATTCTGTCCTGTTTACGCTCGGATGAAGCTGGAGACTGAAGAAACATGTGCCTTAATTAGTGCTGCCAATTAGTTTCACCCGATGCTTGTGATGCGAGCTCAGATGAACATAAAAAGGACTCGTGTTCACTTCATCTAAACCTTACTCACGGTAAATCTTGTCCTTAGACTCCTCTGTCCAATCTTTTATACCCGCAGCTTCTGATTATGAGCATGATATGGAGCTTTTGTTCCCCGCTGAGTGGGCATTTTCTGAATGAGAAATGTTTCTTGGCTACCCAAGTTTGAAAAAAAAAACCATTTTGGTCAAAAGAGTGGCAAGAATAATCTCAAACTTTTTTGTTTGGCTCAAAAGAAGATATTTTTTTAGTTTATTAGGAAAAAAGTCACGAAAAATCCGAACTTTCTTAAAGTGATAAATTTACTCTAATTTTTTTTTTTGTGACGTGAAAAAACTTGAACTTTTTCGCCAACCGTGACACATTTACTCAAAACTTTTTTTTTTTTTTTGTGACATTAAAAATCATGAACTTTTGTTATGTGACATATTTACCCCCAAAATTATAAGACATTTTGGTCTTTTCATTTTTATTTTTTATTTTTTTTTCTCTCTTCCCGGCGTTCGGCGAGGGCGCCCTCGTTGGCGTCGAGTGAGGGCTGGCCCTCGCCGGCGTCGAGCGAGGGTGGCCCTCACCTGCGTTGGGCGAGGGTGTCCTTGCCCTCGCTAGATCTGGTGAGGGCCGCCCTCGCCTGTGTCGGGTGAGGGGGTCCCTGCCCTCCTCAGATCTGGCGAGGTCGCCGGTGTCGGGCAGCCCTCGCCTGCGTTTGGTGAGATGACCCTCGCCAGATCTGGCGAGGGGTGCTCTGCGGCGTCGGGCGAGGGCCACCCTCGCCGATGTCGGCTTCCCTTCGTCGGCTCCGCCATGGCCGTGTGGGAAAGAAGAAGAAAAAAAAAAAAAAAGAAAAAAAAAAACATAATAAAAAGACAAAAATGCCATTGATTTAAATGTGTCACGGTTTGAAAAGTTTGGGGTTTTTCATGTTACAAAAAAAAGTTTGGGGTAAATGTGTCATTTTGGGTAAAATTCTGAGTTTTTCATGACTTTTTCCCTAGTTTATTTTACTTTAATTCTCAATTTACTCTCAAATTTTTATATTATCTCTTTATAGTGCATGAGAATTAAATTCTACACCAAATTAAACGTTCTCAAACCCCAACCCTTTGAGAAGGTGAAAAATCAAACTTTCCATCCCTTCCTAATGTGAGAAGGGTGATTAATCATTTCAAAATAAAATATTTTTTTTCTTGGGTTGAAGTCCAAAAGAGTAGAAAATATTCAGCGGTAGGTCCGCGCCATGTCATTCCCTGACCTGGCGCGCACGTACCACTTAGCTTTCGACACCTGTTCTGGGGGGACCCCGCTGGAAAATGAAAGGACCCGCTCGGCTCGGCTCGGGTCGGAGGCAGAAACAATGCGTCAGGTCGATAAATGCTTAATGCTCCTGCCCAAAAATTTCTCACTCCTCAATTGAATTTCCTGGCTTTTCTCTCTCTCCTCGCATGAGAACAAACAGAGAACGACTGTCCGTTTCCTTCTTCGCGCATCCGGCTTCGCCTCCGCCTCCAACTGTTCCCAACGCGGAGACCGAGCACAGGGTTTGTGTGCGCATTGGTTTCTCGGCAACTTCTGGACCTCCGGCGAAGGCGTCAGCAGCTCCGACTCCGAGTAGCCCAAGGTTTTTGGACTCTTTATGTCCTCGAGGTCGATGGTCGTGACATGAGGGCCTCGTGCTTCTTCTCCTCCTTTGCCTCCCAAAAGCATCGCCGGTCATCTGTTGTTGGCAGTAGGCATATTGCCCCCTGAGAGCCCCGCTGATAGCAGATGGGTCCCGAGCCCCCTTCGCCTCCGCCTCCGCCTCCGCCTTCGACACTATTTTTTAACACGGAGGAGATTGAGCACAAGAGGAGAAGAGAAGAGAAGAGAAGAGAAGGACAAAACCACCCCCTTCCCTCCCCTCCCCTCTCGTCCCCTAAACTCCTCTCGCAGTTCCCGATAGCTTCATCGATAAGAGAACTCGAAAAGCAAGAGCAAAGAAAAGAAGATGAAGGCGAAGGCGAAGGTCCAGCTTGAGGCGGATGGCAGCTTCGTGTCTTCGGCGGTGTCAGACAAGAAGAAGCACAAGTAGGAAAAGAAGAGCGGCAGCAAAAGGCTCCGAATCCAAGCAGCCAAAGCTCCCAGAGCATCATCAGGGGATGCGAAGAAGGAGAAGAAGAGGAAGGCGTTGGAGCTGCGCGAGGACGACGAGGAAGACAAGAGCGAGACTAGCTCCGAGCTGGTCGATCCCGAGAACTTGAAGGGGAAGAAGAAGAAAAAGAAGAAGGCGAGGTTGAGCGATAGCGATAATGAGGTGGCTCAGAAGGAGAAACCCCAACGCTATGTTGAATTTCAGGATCTCGGACAGCTTGAGGTTGAAGTTGAAGGACAATGGTATCGAGGCGATGTTTCCCATTTAGGCCATGACATTTGATATCGTCTTCAATGGGACTGATTTGGTTGGCCGTGCTTGCACTAGTCAGGTATGAAAACTTTTTATTTGAATTTTGCAGGATTGACATGTTGATGGTCGTGTGCTTGTTTGAAATCTGCTAATTAACCAACAATTTAGAGAAGTAAAATGGCCTGGACGTTGGAGTAATGATAGCGTGTGATGCGGAAAAGGGTCACGAAGTTGACATATTTGAAAAGAGAAGCAGGTTTTATCTGCTCTATGAGTAGTGAATGGTTGATGTATGAGCTTGGTGAATGTTGTTTTAATTAACAGCATGACAAAACAATCATGGTGTAGAGTGTAGCAAAGTGCACTTGGTTCGTGAAATGTCTTTCGTGCATTTTTGGTCATAAATCCCTGTATTTCAGCCCCTGATTGTCATTGCAAAAGTCAAATTCCGACCGATCTTTTTAGGCATTCGAACCTACAGCTAGTAATTCGACCAAAAAACCTACAGCTAAATAAATCTTCTAGTTTGTGGCAGAGTCATCTGTACATTAGTTCATTGGTGTTATTTGACATATAAAAACCAAAAGTGGCGTGAAGACTGTTTGGCCGCAGTTGCATTTCAAGTTTTTAAAAGATGATTGGTTGCTAGGAACATGAGTTTTCGAACTGCTGGCTCATTTCTGTAGTTGATGGGCTTTAATTTTTTAGCACTGATTATCACCTTGTTCACTGTGTGAATTGTACCAGGGTAAAACTCGGCTTTTTTCTTGCCCATTTTGGAATCTCTGACGAATGGGATTGCAAAAACCTCGAGGAAGACAGGATGTGGTAGGCCACCAAGTTTTTTGGTGCTTTTACCTACTAGGGAATTGGCCAAGCAAGTATTGGAATCAAGCTTATAGAAATAATCTCATCTTTTTATAGAGATAGATGTCCGACATCGTTTACTCTATTATTTTGGGTGTTTTCTGATTTTGAAGTTAATGGTGGGGTAGCGGGCTTAACATCATGTTGTTTATATGGTGGAGCTCCTTATCATGCTCAAGAGAGCCAATCGAGGAGAGGGGTCGATATAGTGATTGGAACACCTAAGTGCATGGAGGTACTGGGCTTATTTGGTAAGTATTCACGCAAATCATTACGGGTCCTAGGAAGTGTTGGCGAGCCTATCAATCTAAGTGCATGGAGGTACTGGGCTTTATCCTAACTTTCTAATATAGATAATGTTTCACTAGATCCATAAACCCGTGTACATTTCTTCAAGTGGTTTTTCAGTGTAGTCGGGGATTCAGAGTGCCCTATATCTGACACTTGGTGGCAAACTGAAACTGGTGGCTTCATGGTACATTTTGTTATTCATTTGGGTTTATCATGTTAGAATTTTTTACAAGGAATGCCCACAATATCCACTTAATGGTCTCAGTCTGACTCTAGTGATGCTTACCTTCCCTACAGATCACACCATTACCTGGTGCCCGGCCACAGAAACTTGGATCTGCTACTTTTTCTTTCTTTGGGGTTTAGGTCTCTAAACTCTTTCATTCCCTTTGACTTTTGAACAACTTAAAGAGCCTTTCATAAGGTGTCTCTCCGACTAATTTTCAATTTTGTTTTGTGCAGCTAGTCATAGTGGATGAAAAGGGGGTTGAAATTGAAGACGAGTGTAGTGGATACCTGTGCATTAAAAGTTCCTAGCTTGGGGCATTTCGTACACTCTATGGTGATCATGAGCCATACGAAACAACATACTTCAAACCATTCCCAAGATATTATTTTACTGGTGATGGTTGCAGCAGGTTAGTTGATACAACTGTTAAGTTATTGCTTGAGTTACTTGCATTATGCCTGGGTTCTTACTAGGGTTGTTCCATATATATTTATTCATCTAATTTTCCATTGAGAAAAATAGTCTTTACATCCATTTGATATAACTCAAGATCCATACTTGCCACTATTGCTAAAATAATGCGAATTGAGGTAAATCTCACTATAGAAGAAATTTTTTCTTCATAATCAATTCATTTCTGTTGATTATACCCCTTCGCCACAAGGCGAGCTGTATGCCTTTCTATCGAGCCATTAGCTTTACGCTTTATTTTGAGAACCCATTTGTTCCCAATAGCTTTGCATCATTTTGGAAGATCAGTCAGTTCCTAAACATGGTTTGACTTCATTAACTCCATCTCCTCTTCCATTGCATGAATCCATTTTTCCTTACTAGGGCAATTTAGAGCCTCATTAACATTTCTTGGCTCATCTTTATCTGGTGGAGCAAGTTTCCCCTTCAATGTCAAAGCATCGACGGGGAATACTTTTGTGACTTGTTCACCATATGAGAGATTGTACACTTTGCACATCATTTCCATTTATGCTCCCACTCGGATTAGATAATGACGATGTCGTCTCATCATGTGATTGTAATTGAGAGAGAGTTGAATTAAATTCATCACTTCTCATCTTACTTTCACTTGGATAAACTCCACTAATTCATTATTTGGATCCCATGTTTCAAATAAAGAGTAAATCTCACCTATTTGCCATTCTTAGGAAATTCATTCTCTAAAAATGTGACATCTTGTGATTCAAATTTAATTATACTTCTACTTTCCTACTCACCTATGAACACATACTCTTTCGAGTGTTAAGAATATTTTATGAAAATACTATTTTTTTTTCTCTGAGACTCAATTTCCCAAACTTGTGAGAGGGCTCATGAGTATAGGCAGCACAATCCCATGGTTTAAGAAAACTTAAGTCCGATTTTCTGCCTATTCATAACTTATATGGAGTAGAAGTAACTAATTTGGAATGCACTCGGTTAAGTATATAGGCAGCAACAGTTAACAATGCATTACTCCAAAAAGTGATAGGTAAGTTAGCATGCGTCATCATGGACCTAACAATTTTCAATAAGGTTCTGCTTCCTTCTCTCTGCAACACCATTTTGTTGAAGAGTATATGTAATAGACAACTGTCTTTCTATTCCTTTTTCATTACATAATTTTCTGAACTCATCAAACAAATATTCTCGACCTCGATCGGATCTCAATACTTTTATTTTCTTGTCTAGTTGATTTTTTACCAAGTTCATAAACCTTTTAAAACAACTAAATGCTTCAGATTTATGAGAAATCAAATAGACATATCCAAATGGAGTATAATCATCTATAAATGTGATGAAATAAATAGACATATACCTTCCTCTCACATTCATCGAACTACAGACGTCATAATTGATTAAATGTAAAGGAAATTTAGTTATTTTACATTTTTCAAATGGTTTCCTTGTCGTTTTCCCTACTAGACAATGCTCACATATAAGTAAATCGACTTTTTCAATGTTGTCCAACAAGCCATCTTTGGCTAGTCTATTCATATGTTGTTGGTTAATATGACTAAGTCTAGCATGCCACACATTTACATCATTATCATATAAATTAGGAGACGTGAAAAAGGAATAACTAACATTGGCATTACCATAGTCAATATTTAATACAATGAAACCATTTAGAAAATAACCATAACCATAGTAATTTGTATCCAAATACAAATTCACACCACTATTATGAAAGTTCATATTAAAACCAAACTTAACCAACACTAAAACAGACACTAAATTCGACGAATCTCTAGAGCATACAATACATTATGTAGGAACAAAGTGTGTCCACCACGCATGTTCAGTTGGCAGGTGCCAATCCCTTTTACTTCTGCTCTAGAGTTGTTTCCTATATAGATCCATTTAGTTCCAGTTGGTACTCATTGGAATTCCACGAATGATTCTTTATCCTTCACTATATGGTCTGTTGCTTCTGAATTCACAGTCCACAAAGGATTAGACTCAGTTAAAAATACAAAACTTGCCACATAAGCAAAGTTCTAAAATGTACAAGGGGTGTATACCTTCTTTGGCTCACGACAGTCGCGAGTATAGTGACCCTTCTTGTCACAATTGTAACACTTCACCCTTATAAGTTTCTTCATTCGATGATGCTTTCCTCTTTCATGTTGGTCAAGTTTAGGTTTCTTCCCTAAAGAACTTGCTCCATTACCTTTCCTTTTATCGAACCAGTTAGGACGTTTGTGCTTGGAGTTCAAAGCTCCATGTAAGCTGGAACCAGCATGATAAATTTTAGTTTCAGGCTTAGCCACCAAGAGGCGATTCATATGCTTCCAACTCTAAGGCAATGATAAGGTTTTGATATTCTCATTATGAGTTAGGTGCACCTTCATATGCTTCTAACTCTAAGGTAATGAACGAATCACTGCTTGCACTTGCTGCTCATCAGTCAGGACATGGCTTGCATCTTTCAGCTCATTAATCATGTTTGACATCTTTCTAAGGTGTTGCTTCATGGTTTGACCACGAGACTTCTTATAAGAGTCAAACCTAATAGTGAGCTGTTTTAGTCTGGTCACCGAAGTATAACCAAATCTTGCTGCCAACGCTTCCCACATTTCTTTGGCATTCTCAAAACGCCTAAACTCTCGTATGATGTTACTTTCCATGCTACTTAGCAACGTAATGCGAGCATGAGAGTTCTTTCTTTTCCATGTAGCAAATGCATCCTTATCTCTCTTGTGTTGTGCAATGTTTCCATTTTCAGGTACTTCTATGGTCGGGTTAAGAGCTTTTAGTGCCTTTTGGATTTTCATGTGCCATATTTCCATAGTTATCTCTATTGAGCTTCTCACCTTTGTTCAGCTCAGTGACTATGCTCTTTGTTGCTGAAGCCATTGATCTGAATATATCAGACATATATGCAAAAATTATTAATGCCTATCATTTATGCATCCATTTTGCACAAAACCATCATATTAATGAATAATTTCAAGTAATGTTTCAGAATTAAAATGTCACTATGTTTCCAATCATCATCCAAAATCCTAACTTGAAATTATTATTAATATAACATTCTATGCAAAATAAATTCTTTGAAATTACTAACAAATTCTTATGAACTACCCATAACAGTTAACAATAACAAAAAGTAAATATATTTGATATTAAACAATGATATAATAATAATGTTTTCACATAATACAACTAACATATCAGTTGCCACACCAACAACAACTAGGTAGAAAACATTACACAATATGTCCATAAAGCATATTAAATAAAGACCGGTCAAAACATGTAACACCAAGTCAATATATGAACCGAGAAATATCCTTTTTTGTTTAATTTCTTGATCTTTTCTTTTGTAACAATCCGGTAATGTTCATTTATAAAAGCCATCACAAGTCTCATATACGAAGTAGCTCTGTTGACTTCCCATAAGCGATTCAACATCCCTTGCCATTCTGGTGGAAGAGTGTTCATGAAAAATCGCACCATCTCAGATTGTGGTATGGGATGACCATTCCATATGACCTTTTGTATTTTCCCGTTGACTTCAAGAACATGATCAATTAAGGCGCAACTCTCCCATCGATAATCAGTCAGCTTAGCTATCAACCTAGAAAACCTTTCCTTTTGTTTACGGTAATTGCGCGAATATGTGTGCGCAATTTAAGGGGATGCATTGTTCCTGCAACAAATGCAGAACAAGTAAGGGATTACATATAATCCACATCGACTTAATTGAGGAAAAAAAAACACATTCCTTTTTTTTTTTTTTTTTTTTCAGGTCAACAGTCAAAGTCAATGGTTAATGGTTAGTGGTCAACGGTCAGACAGGTTGAGGTCATCCGGGTCGGAGTCAATGGGCGGTTGGGTCGGACTAGTCAGGCCGATTGGGCCGGGATGGACGAACCGATCGGCACGTGCCACGCACGTGCGTAGGCACTGCTTGATGACGTCATGATGACGTCAGCTGGCACGTGCCTTGCACGTGCACACGCTAGCAATTGCGCACGTGCGCACGTGCGCGCGTCAACGATTGCACGCGTGTGTTGCACGTGCCTGAACTCGAAACGGCGCTTGCGTCGTACACTCCCGAAGGGGAACGTATCAGTGTGTGCGTCGCACACGCCAACGACCCCTCTTCATTTCGGCCGCGTGTGGCGGCGCGTGGTCTGGGGACTTATGTGCCATTATGGACTCGCCTGCATCATGCCCTTCACCATTCTCATTGCTCGGGGAAATGCCACCAGATGGGGTGATACTAGCTGCAACATATGTTCTATCATTTCTCGGTGAATCTCCTTCCCAAAGGTCACCAGGTGGGGTAAGAGTGGCTTGGTATGCCACGGTAGCTAGCAATGTTGCTACCACCAATAGAGTCTGATGCATGTTGTTTTGCCATTTTATCTTTCTTTTCCTTTTTTCCTCTTTCCTTTCTTCCTCTTCTCCTATAGGTGGATGGAAGGTCGTGACCGTGTTATTGGTGAGGACTA
Organism: Eucalyptus cladocalyx; assembly: GCA_017140615.1. Lineage (NCBI taxonomy): Eukaryota > Viridiplantae > Streptophyta > Magnoliopsida > Myrtales > Myrtaceae > Eucalyptus > Eucalyptus cladocalyx. The sequence continues at coordinate 3,614,072 of CM029518.1, read as the reverse complement.
TTCGTCCAGATGAGTTTTGATTCTCTGAAATTTGAGGAACATAATCCCTAATCTCTGAGGTTCTTCCTGTGCTTTCGCCTTGTGCTAATAGGCTGACTGCTGTGAAACCTCTGGAGTTCGTAATGTTCGGGTTCACTCCTTTATTAATCAAGAAGACTATCGTCTGCAGAAAAGTAACAATAGTGTGTAGTAGTTGGGATCAGGTTTGAACTAAGCATGCCCATGTTATATCCATTTCAGGATCAACTTTGGCACCAGTGTTTTTTTAGTCCGGTAGTGTTGGAGACTATTACTTGACACCTTCACAAGGGAAACCCATCCCTTATTGAATCTCTTCTGCTACCTCTATTTTTATGTTCCGTCTAATCTAGATAAAATTAGCATGAAAATAGCGCAAAGTATAAAGTTGTAGTTATTTATCTCGACCAGTTAATTCTTTTCCAAATATCATAACCTTTGATGTAAAAATGGATACTTCTTAGCTACCAAAAATTGGTAGGACACCTAGGTATCATAGATGGGAAAATAACACAAATAATCCATTAATTTTAATTCAATGTGTAATGTCATCTTTATACTTTTCATCATTCAATGTGGTTCTTGAACTATTTTTAAATATTCAATTTAATCCCTAAACTTTCAAGTTGTTTAATCTAGTCTCTCATTTACCCATAAAAAAGTAAAAAAATTCATAACTAAGATATTGCTTAAAGTTTGAAAATTCTCTTATTTTTAGAAAATTCTCTTATTTCAATTATTTTCCTAAATCAACAAAAAAATGACTATCTTTTTATTACTTTTTCACCTTTTTGACATTTATAAATATTACGATAGTTCTATTGGCTCATATTTTAACTTATGATCTCTATAGTAACAAAGGTAAAATCTCATTAAAGTTGTATTGGGCTGATATTTCTATTATTTAATTTCCTAATTTACAGATTTAACTAAATTTATTGAGAAAACACGAAACACAACACCTTGAATTTTTAATCTATCTAAAAATTAGGAATGAGTTTAGATTAATATAAGTACGAGAAAGTCTATAAATATACAAATATTGTTGTTAAATACTCTTATGAGAATACTTATTTTAAAGTTGAAAGGATTATGTATCCAATATAACTCTAACATTTTTCCATTATAGAGATTATAAGTTAAATACACTTAAATGGAACTATAGTTATATTTGTAAAAAAAAAAAAAAAAAGGTAAAAAGATAATAAATGGAAAATATTTTTTTTTTTTGGGAAATTGATTGAAATAAAAGATATTCTAAAATTTGGGCAACGGTGCAGTTGTGAAAACTTATAATAGTATCAAATGGCTTATTTGACTTTGGTGTGGAAAGCTAAGAGATTAGATCAAACAAATAAAAATTTAGAAACTAGATCAAGTATTTATGAATGGTTTAAGGACCACACCAAATAAACTAAAAATCCAAAAATGACGTTGCATATTGAACCAAAGTTTAAGGGCTATTTGAATTATTTTCTCATTTGAGAACCACCTCTTTTGTTGATAAGCTCACTGAATTTGACTAGTATAGTTGATTGTATGAACATCTGCAATAGCCAAATGCAAAATTGTGTTGCCATCTTCATCCCTCGAATTGATGAACTGTTCATTGCCCAAAATATCTATCAAAAGCTTCAAAGCTTCTAGTCTGTTATGCTTCACGCATAAATGCAGGATCGTCTGGCCATGTTCAATGACACTATGGGTGGCATCAGGTCTTACTCCAACCAAGTTTTCCAACACATTCACATGCCCTTTCATGGCTGCAAACATGAAGAGGATTTCTTTTGTATTTGTCACGGAAGAAACATATATTAGGGTAGGCTCTTACCAAACTTTCCACTATGTTAAGGTATCCTTTTGCTGCGGCGAGATGAAGAGGTGTCGAACCCTAAGAATCTTGCACACTTGCCATCTCGGCCTTCTGAGCTAGGATCTCTGATGGTTTTATAAGTGATGGGCTTAAGGCCCGTCCATGATGGGCTTAAGGCCCGTCCACCCATGTTGGGCATAAAAGCCCGGCCCACAGGAATAGGGCCCATGGATGGAGGGATGTATAAAAGGGAGGAGAGAGAGAGAGAGAAGATACCTGTTGAATCAAAACGTACGTACGTCTTCCTCTCTCCCGCGCACTCTCTCTCAAAAAGAAAAATAAGAAACAATAAGGCAAAAGGCACATTTCTTCTTCCCTTCAAGGCGTCATTGGATTGAACATGGCCAAATTTCTTCCTCAATCTTCGACATTGGTGTTTAATCTGTGGCTAACAAGGTACGCTTGAATCCGTGGTGTTCTTTAGGATCGGTGATACGTGATTTTCCCGGGCTTCACTTCCGCATTCGATTTAGTGTCGAATCCGGTTTTCGGGGATCCATTATTCCCAACATTGGTATCAAAGTCAGGTTCATGTTTTCTCGACCCCTTTCATGTTTATGGATGATTTCTTATTGTTTTTTCGCGGAATTAATCGGTCGACACCGATTGGGGCGGAAAAATCCCGACACTCGAGCATTGTTCCTCCATTTTTTCGAGTTTCTGTAACTTGAAATCATTTTTTGATGGCGTAGGATGGAAGGGCTCGTCGAGATGATCGTGACGAGTGGCGGAACACCGCCAACGGCCGCCGGACGCGCCCCCACACGCAGCCGGAGCGAAGCGACGTCTTGCCGATTCGCAGGGGAAGGCGCGTGTGTCGACGCGCGGGCGCGACCGACGCGTGCGACGCGCGACCACGCGACGGTGACGACGACGCGTGCGCTGCGTTTGTTGTCCTTGGCACGTGTGAGGCATGCGCCGGTCGGTCGGTCCAACCCGGCCCAACCGGCCCGACCGGCCAGACCCGATCCGACCCGTTCGACTTGGAGGACCCGTTGACCTGACCCGGTCATCCGTTGACCGTTGACTGGCGTTGACTGTTGACTTGACTTGACCGTTGACTTTGACCCGAAAAAAAAAAAAAAAAAAAAAAAAAAAAAAAAAAAAAAAAAAAAAAAAAAAAAAAAAAAAAAAAAAAAAAAAAAAGAAGAAAGAATTTGTTTCTTTTTAATTATGTCTATGTGGGTTATAAATAATCCATTTTTTTTTTCTGCATTTGTTGCATGAATCATGGAAAATTATGTGTTTTCCCTTATGTATGTTATGGATTATAAGTAATCTATTTTTAGTTCTGCATTTGTTGTAGGAACTATAATGCGTTATGCACGGATACCTACAATCCCGAGAACGGACGAGGGAAATGCAAAACTTAAAAGGCTGATGTCAAATTTAGCTAATTATCGGTGGCATGACGGTGATTTAGTATCACATGTGGTTAGGGTCAATCGGATGATACAAGAAATCATCTGGAATGGTTATCTTATGCTGGATTTTGAGAAGGTGTCGGTTTTGATGAACACTATTCCACCTGAATGGCAAGCAGTGTTAGGTTGGCTCTGGGAGGTCAACGTGGTCCCGGGTTATAGGATGTTAGTGGAAGCTTTTGTAAGAGAGTACTATATGATTGAGTTAACCAAAACTTCAACCCTTAGATTAAGCGCCACATGGCGCAGATCGAATGCGCCTTGGAGGCGACATGAAAGCTCTCCAAAAGTTTTTCCATGGTTTGGCAAATGTGCCTTCAAATTTCTCAGATATTTTGACTGATAGATTAGAAGGGACATTCCCTATTTATTTTTTAGATTAATTATGAGATGTTTTGTAGCTGTAAATATCTCTTTCCATGTTGATATTTTTTCCCTATATATATTGCTTGGTGTAATGTATAATTGTATTATATGAAAGCATTGTTATTCTATTAGATGTTAGATATTATTTGCTTTTGTTATTGTTGATTTGTGGGTAGTTAATAGAAGTTTTTGTAACTTCATAGAATTAGTTTTGCATAAGACAATTATATTAATGATAGTTTTAAGTTAGGATTTTTGGAGGATGATTGGAAACATAGTGACATTTTGATTCGAAGCCTTACTTGAAATTATTCATTAATATGATGGGTTTGTGCAAATAGGGATGCATAAATGATAGGCATTAATTATTCGTGCATGTATGTCTGATGTGTTCAGATCGATGTTTTTAGCAATTAAGAATGTAATTGCTGATATGAACGGCAACAATTGTGAAATATTGAATATGAAGATTCAACATGTGCTGGAAAAGCAAGAAGCACTAGAAGCTCTTGACCATATTATGGAAGATCTTGAGGATGCCATGCGCCACCTTGAGCTAGTAGAGAACCGTCTAATGGCATTTGAGCTGAAAATAGACATTTGCAATGCTGGTTCTAGCTCAGAAAGGGTTTTAAGCTTTAAACGCAAGCGTATTGATTCGTTCAATATGTGGGAATGCAAAGGATCAAGTCATTGTTGCAAGAAATCAAGAGTTAACCAACACAAGAGAGGAAAACGTCCTCAAGTGAAGAAAATGTCTAGGGTGAGGTGTTACAATTGTGACAAGGAGGATCACTATGCTCGCAATTGTTGTGAGCCAAAAAGGGTAAACACCTCTTGTATATTTGAGAACTTTACTTATGTGTCAAGTTTTTATTATTGGCTGAATCCAATCCTTTGTGGATTGTAGATTTAGGAGCGACATAACATATAGCAAAGGATAGAGAATTCTTCATGAAATTCCGACGAGTACCAATTAGAACTAAGTTGATCTATATGGGATATAACTCCAGAGATGAAGTTAAAAAGGGATTGGCACCTGCTAATTGTACATGCGTGGTGGACGCACCTTGTTCCTACATGATGTTTTATATGCCCCAGAGATTCGTCGAAATTTAGTGTCTATTTTAGTATTGGTCAAGCTTGGTTTTAATATGAACTTCCATAATAGAGGTGTAGATTTGTATTTGGAAACAAACTACTATGGTTGTGGTCACTTTCTAGATGGTTTTTTTGTACTAAATGTTGACTGTGGTGATGTCAATATTTGTTATTCTTTTGTTTCATGTCTTCTACTTCATATGATAATGATGTGATTATGTGGCATGCTAGACTTGGTCATATTGGCCAACGACATATGAATAGACTAGCCAAAGAGGGCTTGTTGGGTAATATTGAAAAAGTCGATTTGCTCATATATCAGCATTGCCTAGTAGGGAATACGACAAGGAAACCATTTGGAAAAGGTAAAAGAGCTGAATTTCCTCTGCATTTAATCCATTCTGATGTTTATGGTTCAATGAATGTGAGAGGAAGGCAATGGGTTGTTTATTTCATCACTTTTATAGATGATGATACTCGATTCGGATATGTCTATTTGATTTCTCATAAATCTGAAGCAATAAGTTGTTTCAAAAGGTTTATGAACTTGGTTGAAAATCAATTAGACAAGAAAATAAAAGCATTGAAATCTGATCGAGGTTGAGAATATTTATCTGATGAGTTCAGAAAATTAAATGATGAAAAATGAATAGAAAGACAGTTGTCTGTTCCATATACTCCTCAACAAAATGGTGTTACAGAGAGGAGAAACAGAACCCTATTGGAAATGGTTAGGTCCATGATGGCGCATGCTAACTTACCTATTATTTTTGGAGTGATGCGTTGTTAACTGCTGCCTATATACTTAACCGGGTGCCTTCCGAATCAATTGCTTCCACTCCATATAAGTTATGGACAGGTAGAAAACCGGACTTAAGTTTTCTTAAGCCATGGGGTTGTGCTGCCTATACACATGAGTTCTCTCACAAGTTTAGGAAATTGGATCTCAAAGGAAATAAGAGTATTTTCATGAGATACTCCGAACACTCGAAATGGTATGTGTTCATAGGTGAGCAGGAAAGTGGGAGTATAACTGAATTTGAATCACGGGATGTCACATTCTTAGTGGATGAATTTCCTAAGAATGGCGAAATAGGGGAAGATTACTCCCTATTTGAAACATTGGATCAAGATAATGATATTAATGGAGTTCGTCCAAGTGGGAGTGATATGAGAAGTGATGAATTAAATTCAACTCATTCTTAATTGCAACCACATGATGAGACGACATCATCATTATCTAATCCTAGTGGGAGCATAATGGGAAAAGATGTGCTAAGTGTCCAATCTCCCATACGGTGAATGAGTCGCCAAAGTATTCCCCTTCGACGTTTTGACATTGAAGAGGAAACTTTTTATGATTGCTCCACAAGATGAAGATAAGCTAAGAAATATTAATGAGGCTATGAATTGCCCTAGTAAGGAAAAATGGATTTATGCAATGGAAGAGGAAATAGAGTCAATGAAGTCAAACCAAGTTTGAGAACTGGTTGATCTTCCAAAAGGACGCAAAACTATTGGGAACAAGTGGGTTCTCAAAACAAAGCGTAAAGCTGATGGCTCGATATAAAGGCATAAGGCTCGCATTGTGGCGAATGGGTATAATCAATAGGAAGGAATTGATCATGAAGAGACATTTTCTCTTGTAGTGAGATTTACATCGATTCGCATAATTCTGGCAATAGTGGTTAGTATGGATCTTGAGTTACATCAAATGGATGTAAAGACTGCTTTTCTCTTGTATGTCGACTTTTGAGGTCGATATATGACCTTAAGCAGTCGTCAAGACAATGGTATATACGATTTCATAATGCCATAATGGCATATGATTTTACAATGATAGATGATGATCATTGTATATATATCAAAATATCCAATGATCAATTTATGATCATATCATTATATGTTGATGATATACTAATTGCCGGAAGCAATATGGAACTTGTCAATACTGTCAAGAGTTGGTTGTCTTCCAACTTTGAGATGAAAGACATGGGTGATGTTGCATATATTCTTGGAGTTAAGATTTCAAGATTGTAAACCCATAGATACTCCTATTGCAAAAGGTGAAGGATTGAGCCATAAACTGTGTCCAAGGACTCTACAAGAGAAGGAACAAATGAAACATGTTCCTTATGCTAGTGCTGTTAGAAGCTTGATGTACGCTATGATGTGTACAAGACCTGACATATGTTTTGCAGTTGGAATGGTGAGTATATACCAATCCAACCCAGGTCCAGCACATTGGAAGGCCGTTAAGAGAATACTGAGGTATCTAAAGGGAACTGCTGATTATACGCTGAGTTATTAAGGAGAGGATCTGCAACTCAAAGGCTATTCTGATGCTGATTGGGGATGAGATTTAAATGAAAGGAAATCTACCTCTGGGTTTGTTTTCTTACCAAATAATGGCACCATATATTGGAGCAGTAAGAAACAAAAGTGTATAACCTTGTCCACGATAGAAGTTGAGTTCATGACATTATCAGCAGCAGTATAAGAAGGTGTTTGGCTTAAGAGATTTTTTGGATCATTTAGGTGTTATTGGAAGTGCTGCAGATTTATTGTTGGTTAACTGTGATAGCCAAGCAGTAAAAGTGTACACCAAAGATCCAAAATATCATGACAAGACCAAACCTATAGATATCAAGTATACCTTTTGTCAAGGATATGATTGCACGAAAAGAAGTGAATTTAGAGTACATACTACGCATAGTATGGTAGCAGATCCTATGACAAAACCAATACCTAGAGATTTGTTTTTGTGGCCATATGAAATCTCTAGGATTGCATAGAGGCTGATGTACTGAATATTGTAATTTCCCTAAGTGTTCACATTTGATGAATTTGTGTTTTCATCATTAATGTCTATGAATCTTTATTTGATCTTTATGCATCTTAATACTCAGTGCATTACTTTAAGTTGAGAAAGTATGTCGGACAGATATAAGATTAGCCTACTCATACGGATAATCGCCTCTATTTACTGTGTGATAAATAGAGATGAGACTATTTTTAAGCTTATTATCTAGGTGATAATCGAGAGCTCAAGCTTAAAATACGTATGTCGCCTTGACTGGGTTTTAAGATGAGGACATAATACTTACTATGTCCGAAAGTAAAATACCCCACATATTTTACTTTATCTATCTATGATGCCAGATGTGAGTTCTGATAAATTTTGTGAATGAGTAGATACATGAACTCAAGTTAGACATTGAGTATGTCTGAACTATCATCTATACGGTATTGAAAGGTGTAGACATACGCTCCATGGGAAATGAGTTAATACCGTAATACGTATTTCATACTACGTATGCATGAGACGACCAATAAGAGTGACAAAAGTTTGATCTCAACTTTTATGTCGTGTGAGACTCTTAAGGAAAATAATTCCTTAATTTTTAGTGCCCTAATGACTCTTACTTATTCTCAAGATTTCTATTTAGTGTTTGTTATCTCCATGGCTTTCTAAATTCCTTTTCTTCTCTAGCCTGGTAGGATCCTTTGAGAAATGCAGCTTGGGTAGATTAGAAACGTTTCCATCCTGGTATTCTTGGGTGTCTCTAGGCCCTGAACTAAAGGGCCGAGTAGTTTTCTCGCTAAAAGGTGTCCCCGAAGGGCTTGAACGGGAGTTGTTCGCCCAATGTGGGATGCATACCTGCAGGAATTTACTCTCCCTCCCTGGTTCTAAGTCTAGGTCCATTCATGGTATCAGAGCCATGGTTTCGTTTTTGATATTATCCATTCCATGCGCTTGATAGGTGAATCCAGTCTTTGAGAAGATCTTTTCTCATCATGTCTACAACCAGAAATTCTCGAAGCACCAGTTTCTCTTGCACCCTCTTCTTCATCTTCAACCCCTCCGAATTTCGTGTTTCAAATGCTTCTAAGATAAACTATCTCTATGAAGTCTCTCTTAGTGACGAAACTAAGATCTTTGAAACCCAGCTTCCCCTAATGAACCCTTATTCTACTTTTGCTAAACTCACTTCGTCATTTTCACCTATTCACTTTATTCGCCAACTCATTCACCAGACTCCAAAGGAAGTAAAAGAGTATGTCCAAAGTCTTCCAAATTTGACCAAAGATCCTATTCCCCGCTGCGCAGAAAGAGTATTTTGTTACTCTTCAGATCCCTCCGAATTTCCCGGACAATGGGTTCAACAGGGATATTCTCATGTCCATTATGGAGCTGTTCGTCTTGCTCTTACCTTCCATGGTCGGAAGGGTTTGCCCGTTGTGGCAAGAATAGCATTGTTGGATACCAGGTTTTTACAATACCAGCATGCATGTATAGGCACTCTTTGCTCAAACCACTTTAAATGTTGGAACAGTTTTTGTGACTTTGTATCCAAACTTCAATATCGCTCTATCGACCCCAGCTACTTTCTTTCTTGAAAGTCCAAGTTCAGCTCACGGAGTCCCTCAAACCGCTGAATCAGAAGAAACCCTCCATTACCAGATGGTTTATCGAGTGCAAAACCATGCCCTCGACCTCAACTTCAACAATGGTAATGAAGATGCGTTGTTCATCTCTATGCGTAACGACCGGGCGTCTTGCATCCATGTTCCCAGACAAATCCCCAAGGATACGTTGGCCAAGCTTCTTTCAGAAACTTGGATCACCAACTATGAAAAGCTACACCAGTATAACAAGCCTTTCCAGTCCTATGCACCACCTCCACCACCAAAGTCCAGTACTATGTCCCAAACCCCACCAGATCCACCAAAATCACCTCCACCTTCTCCTCCCGTAAAAAACAAGCTCTTTCTCCATTTTATAAGCCGATCCTCAAATGGGCTAAGAAACATTCTTACCCGCTTGAAGTCCCAACGAAGCACCACCCACTTCTTCTATTGCCATGTTTCAAGATACCGACTTCCTCCGCTTGTCAAGGAAAGTTCTAAACTCTCGTTCCCAAACCACCGAAGAGTTTATTGATCCACATGGTAGATACCGCCATGTTCCTAAAATTCCTACCCCACCGATGTGGATGAACATGGGAGACAGAAGAAAACCCCTCGTTGAAGCTATTTTGAATTGGCAATCGAAACTCTGTTGGCACAAAACAATGCCTTCAAGGCTATTGATTCCAAAATTGGAAGCATGCAACAAGATCTACGCAGATATGATGAAGGTACCAAAAAATACTTTCGAGTTCCGAAAAGGCTTCATGCCTTGGAATCAGGACAACATCTTGGGTATCATTATCTTGATAGCCCAAAGCCGTAGATAGAAAAGCTCAAGAAGCAAATCCAACTTCTTGAAAAAGGAAGGTTCAGACCTTTCGACCCATTGGCACCTCTCGTTAGGACCTGGGTATGTACCTCAAAGCACCACAAGAATCTAATTTTGCCAATATCCCGAGAAGATCCCTACAGTAAGAGAACCGGATATGGCGAAATACGAAATCGTCTCAAAGCCTTGAAGAAAGAAAAAGGCAAAGAGAAAACACCACCTACGTAATCAAGTTCAATCATTATAAGAGAAAAGCCGAGAGAGATGATGTTATCCAACCCATTAGAATTCTTTTTGAAGGATTTGGGTAACCAGGAAAATCCTATTTCCTAACGCCTTGAGCCGACCGTTATCCCGGAAAGACAGAGTTAAATGCGCTAAACAAACTTCCCCTACTACATCAGAATCAGCATCCCTTTCCTTTCTTTCATCTTTCTCAGATTCTACAGTTGATTCTCCCCCTATGGTTCCACCAACTTCACAAATATTCATGGTTGACACTTCTCCAGACTACGAAATGGAATCAAACTATTCGATCCAATTTGGACAGACAAGTAATCCCACCAGAAACAATTCCACCAGACATGTCTCTATGGCATCAAAACAATTCTTCTCCATTGATGATATTCCTTATCAAAAATGGCCAGAAAGACTCGAAGAATTTCATACTTAGTTGAATACATAGGCCATCACCAACCATGATATGAATGATGTCCTTTACAACTTTGTTACAAGGTTCACAGGAAGCCTTAAATTCTGGTGGCAATCACTCTCAGAACAAGATCAGATTTTGTTTCTGATGTCACCCAATTTCAGCCATGCTCTTACCTACTTATACCATGTTTTTGTGGGAACACCTGGAGATCTCATAGAGATAAAAAGAAGAGAATTTTTCGAGAGAAGATGCTGCTCCTATCAAAAAAAGCATCTTGATAAGCATTATCGATTGATGCTTCAGCTCTTTTATCAAATTGGAGCAGATCCAAATCTGAAACATGTTTTCCTCACATCCATCCCAAAAGAACTATCCCAGATGGTTGAAAGATCTTTCTTTGGAAAGCAAAAAAGGGTATAAAACATTCCCTTGGGAGAAATACAGCAAGAAATCCATCTATGTCTTGAAGAACTATGCTTAAAGCGCTAGATGGTCCGAACATACATCACAGATGACAAACGGCTTGAAACAGCTTGTTCCTGCCAGAAGTTAAAAATCAAATGCTCAATGCGAGATTGTGATGGTACATGTGGCCAGTATTCCCGGAAGAAAAAACACTACAAGAAGTATTCGATAAAGCATTCCAAACATGGCTCCAAACATTTCAGGAGAAAGAAGAAATGGCGATACCTACGAAAAGGAAGGATCGCACGAGGCCATAAGAAATCAAATCGTTGCTACATTTGCAACAAGAAAGGACATTTTGCCAAAAATTGTCCTCAAGCCAAAAAAGGTCGAATCATCTAATTCATCAAATTGAGAATGAAACGGGTATTTCTCTTGAAAATGATGATGTTGAATCTTTATTCTCTCGCGATGAAGAACCATCGACCAAACACTTTGTATCATTCCATCTTACCAAACTTCCAATGAAACCGAGTCGACGAGTCGAATCAAGACATTTTTCACATATCTCCCACATCTTCAGAGCTAAATCCTGACATATTCTCAAGTCATACTCACTGTCCTCATTTCCCTGTGAAAATCCTCACCTCAAAGTTTGCTAAGTCAATCAATGTCATTGCTCTCATTGATACTGGAGCAAGTTGTTCAATTTTAGATACTAAGATTCTACCTGAAGAATTCTGGACTCCCTACATCCGATATTTCAATTCCGTCTTCGGAGATACTTTCTCCACAAATGTCGAACCACTCAGTCACCATCCAGTTTTTTCCTCAGTGTTCCATAACGACAAAGATTTTTGGATCAAACCTTTCCAATAAAAATCTGATAATTGGGTGGGATATCATGACTCAAATCTCTCAACTTCGCATTATTCCTGGAAAAGGTCTTAGATATAAAGACCAATTCTCTGAGTTTGTCAATATTTAAAGGCTCTTTTCCATTGAGATGAGTTTATTAGATCAAATCATGCAAAAGTTGCTTGAATCTTGTTCAGAATCCCATTCAGAATTCACTCAAAAATGTTCTCATCCCTTATGGAAAAATCCTGAGTTCTTTGTCCGCCTTCCCTTCAAGAAAAATGAAGATATCAATCCAACCAAGGCGAGTCATACGGGAATGAAGCCAGAACATTTGGCTTTAGCTCAAAGGGAATGCTCAGAACTATTACAGCAATGCCTCATTGAAATCTCTGATTCTCAATGGGCTTGTGAAGCTTTTTATGTCAATAAAAGTGCTGAGCAAAATAGAGGGAAAATGAGATTGGTAATTAATTACCAACCCCTCAACCTCTTTCTCCAAGATGACAAATTCCTTTTACCATCCAGAGATTCTCTCTTTACTGGTTTAACCAAGGCCCACATCTATTCCAAATTCGACCTCAAAGCCGGATTTTGGCAATTGGGTATTCATCTTGAAGACAGATCCAAAACAGGATTCTGTATCCCGAACCAGCACTTCCAGTGGAAAGTTCTTCCTTTTGGTCTAAAGGTAGCACCATCTCTTTTCCAAAAGGCCATGTGCCGTATTTTTCAACCAATCTTGTCAAGTGCAGCTATATATATCGACGATATTCTCTCTCTGATCCGATGAGCGATCACACCGTCAACTTCTTGAGCAGTTCGTCATAGAAATAGTAAGAAAGCATGGCATTATGCTTTCTCAAAGAAAAATGAACATTGCCTGCATTTAAATTGAATTTCTTGGTATGCACCTCAACAAAGGTACATACTATCCAGGGCCACACATTGCTCAAGAATTATGAAGTTTCCGAAGATAACTTCACGACAAAACAAGTTCAGCAATTTCTCGGGGATAATCAATTATCTCGTAAACTTTGTCCCCAATATTGCAAAACTCCTGATCCCTTTGCAATCCATGCTGAAGAAGAACTCCCCACCTTGGGGAAAAACTCAAACCAAAGCAGTCGCTGAACTTAAGGAGATTATGCAAAACCTCCCACCATTGCAAATACCATCAACAGGCAAAATAATTCTCCAAACTGACACCAGTGATGAATACTGGGCAGCTGTCCTGTTTGAAGAAATTGATGGTAAGAGACTTCTTTGTGCTCACAAAAGTGGAAAGTTCTCTCAAGCCGAAATGCACTACCATTCCACTTTCAAAGAAATCTTAGCAAAAAAATGGAATAAAAAAATTTGAGTTTCATCTCATTGGCCATCATTTCCTAGTAGAATTAGACATGGCATCTTTTCCACAGATGACCAAGTTTAAACAAAAGCAGATTCCAAACTCTCAATTGCTTTGATGGGCTGAATGGTTTTCAAAATACTCTTTTGAAACTAAACACATTCCGGGGAAAAAGAATGTGCTTGCTGACTTCTTGTCAAGACCCAAAGCAACATCTGAAATCAACATGACATCAAAAGGCCTGCTTTCCATATGCTCAAACATGGGGTGAAATACAAGATTGAGAAGATCAGAGATTTGCCAAGCTGGAAATATCCCCAAGAAATTATTCAGCAAATCCGAATGACGAGTCTTCTTGAAAACCTGGAGAACCTCATGTGGCAATGTCACACGGACCTATTCGATTCAATGGAGGTTCGATTCTTTATCCTTTTGGATTAAATTTGAATTATCCTTTCATTCATCCTCTTATCTGGAAAGAAGATGATTTCCCGACCAGCTCAAAACGTGTTATGGTACTTGAATAATAAGTACTTAATAACTATTGAAATCCCCACCGAAGATTCATTGCTAATCTCACCAGGATATTCTTGCTCGGAAGAAACATCGAAAAAGAATGTGATAGAAATCTTTTAGATTTTCTAAATTGGTTCTATCATCCTACATGCTGGAAACAAGACTTGGAAAAAGAACTAAGAACCATGACACCGAATCCTGAAGTTCATACCATCCCGTTTTTTTACGACGTCCATGGAATTTCTGCGAAATAATGGTAGTATTCTAGATGCACCACTTGAAATAGGAACCACATCCTATAAGCCTAACTTGAACAAAGTAGGGAAGCCAGGATTCACAAATCTTATCCAAGATCTGTTAGATTTTGTGAAAACGAGTATCGAGAACTCCAGAGAATCCTATGCCAAGAAAACAAAACCATTCCTGAAGATATTTGGAATAATGTACCTACTACGTGGGATCATTATGACCTAACACCGTGAAGCTAAGGAAGCACTCATGCAATACGGACAAGCCGCATCGTCCCAAGAGCATGAAATGACAAACGAAGATGACATTGTCCAGTCCACCCAAGATCCCTATGCACGCTTTGGAGGTCCTCTCGTCCTAGGATCCTACGAACGGGGACCTTCGTCCTCATTCCGAACATGGACACATCGTACTATGCACGAGACATCAAATTGGCCCTGCCCAAGTATTCCGCTCGTCCTACAAGTGAAGAAACAAACGGCGTAAGAAGAAGCATCTCATTGGGCTCATGTACAAGCATCCTCATCAAGAAGGCTAAATCAGATCCTCTCACTAGAAGATCTTGAAGCCCTCCAGCAGAAGTACGAAGCTCATATCCTAGAAGATAGCTCAGATGACTCAGACTCAGTCTGTAGCTACAATGCCCGCGATGGACGAGACTGTTGAGTCCGTACAATTTCACTGTAGCAAGTCACTGTTCACTTTTACTGTAGCACTAGGCTAGGGAATGTACCATTCACGTACGATTCATCGTTCATAGTGTGCGAATAATTCCCTCCCGAAAATTTCCGTTGCCCTTGTTTGTACCCGGACCCATGAGCTTGGTCCTTGTTTGTTGCTTTGTGACCTCATTTGCCTATATAAGGCCATGAGGGTGTATTGTGTTGGGCAGAGTCCCTTGAAGTAAAGTGTGTGCTTTATGAAAAACCTCTCTATGGCTTTCTAAATTCCTTTTCTTCTCTAGCCTGGTAGGATCCTTCGAGAAATGCAGCTTGGGTAGATTAGAAACGTTTCCATCCTGGCATTCTTGGGTGTCTCTAGGCCCTGAACTAAAGGGCTGAGTAGTTTTCTGCTAAAATGCTGTCCCTGAAGGGCTTGAACGGGAGTTGTTCGCCCAATGTGGGATGCATACCTGCAGGAATTTACTCTCCCTCCCTGGTTCTAAGTCTAGGTCCATTCAAATTCGGGTTCTCAGCCTCAAAAGACGTCTTGAGAGGTGAGGGGGGCCTCCACCAATATAAACCAGGCCAGCGGGCTTCTCCCAAGCGATGTGGGACAGGTATCTGACCGACCCTTTACACCCTACCCGGATCCACCTTGACCTGGCTCTGATACCAATTCGGGTTCTTAGCCTCAAAAGACGTCTTGAGAGGTGAGGGGGGCCTCCACCAATATAAACCAGGCCAGTGGGCTTCTTGGAATGTTGCCAATAGTCATGAGTTTGATTCCATCTAATGGGGCATTTCTAGAAAAGCAAGCTGAACTGAAATTGAGAGTTTGAAGGAAAGATGAAGATCGATTTTGGAGAATCACACTGTAGTTTTGTATTCACCGGTTAACCAATTATGACTGTCTTTGGGATAATCATAATTGTGAATACAATATAAATATCATTGTTTAAAAGAGATCAAGAGAGATATAAATGTGATCGATCGATCTAGGGTACTACATACTAAATCTACTCAGGATGTGATGCCCATTATAAGCTGTTATATATTCCTAACAGATGTATGGCAACGAGCTCTCAAAGTATGCTGGTCGCACGGATTATTCACTGGTATGAATGTTGAAGAGAGGTAAAGAGAATTCTATTCGGCCCACCATGTGCGAGTGGGAGATGATGGTTTTATAAGTGATGGGCTTAAGGCCCGTCCACCCATGTTGGGCCTAAAAGCCCGGCCCACAGGAATAGGGCCCATGGATGGAGGGACGTATAAAAGGGAGGAGAGAGAGAGAGAGAGAGAATATACCTGTTGAATCAGAACGTACGTATGTCTTCCTCTCTCCCGCGCACTCTCTCTCAAAAAGAAAAATAAGAAACAGTAAGGCAAAAGGCACGTTTCTTCTTCCCTTCAAAGTGTCATTGGATCGAACAGGGCCAAATTTCTTCCTCGATCTTCGGCATTGGTGTTTAATCTGTGGCTAACAAGGTACGCTTGAATCCGTGTGCTTTAGGATCGGTGATACGTGATTTTCCCGGGCTTCACTTCCGCATTCGTTTTAGGGTTTTGATTTAGTGTCGAATCCGGTTTTCGGGGATCCGTTATTCCCAACAATCTCTTTCACGAAATCCAAGTGTCCAAGCATGGCTACGATGTGTAGAGGAGTCTCGGTGTGATTCCCAATCATGACTCTATCAAGAAGCAGTTATCCTTTTTCAGCAACTCAAGCAAAGACGGTACATTTCCTTTGACAACGGCTTCATAGAGCTCAGACTCCATGTTTGGATCTTCAAAAAGAGGATTTCAAAATACTACCTCCTCCATTGGAAGACTTAAATAATACTGTCACAACCAAATGCAAGTAGCGTCACCACCAAATGGTCCATGGATGTATCCCCAATTCCCTAATTGCTGCATGTCAACTTCAAAATCTTCTGCTATAGCCTTATTTGGGCTGGCACATTACCTAATTCTTCAGGAGGATTATTCAACTTTATGGATTGTGTTAGGAAGATGCTTGAGTGCATTTACGATTAGTCTTCCTACCAAAATAGTTGCAAAGTTTTGAGCATATGAATCTCCTATATCATAATTGAAGTTTTTTGAATAATTATGTATTGATACTAGACTCTTACTAGATTTAGTGTCATAGTCACCGAGGCCTTTACACAATGTTAGACATGATTAGCTAAGATCAATGACCATAATTCTCTACAGTACTTTTGCTGAGCAATTAGAGATGTATCAACATCATTCCTCTCATTTTCTCTCGAATATGGACATGTGTGAACGTAGGATCTTGACCTACATAGACCAAATGCAAACAGTGTCACCACAAAATGGTCCCCAACTGTACCCCTCAATTCCCTATAAGGAGCATGTCAACTTCAAAGACTTCTATTATAGTCTTATTTGAGCCAGTGCATTGCTTGATTCTTTAGGGGGATTATTCAACTTTATGGATTGTGTTACGAGGATGCTTGAGTGCATTTACGATTAGTCTTCCTGTCAAAATATTCGCAAAGTTTTGAGCATATGACTCTATTACATCATAATTGAAGTTTTTTAAAGAATTACGTATTGATATTAGACTCTTAATAGATAGGTGTGGATCCCAGAGGCCTACACACAATGTTAGACATGATTAGCCAAGATCAATGACCATAATTTTCTACGGTACCTTCGATGAGTAATTAGAGATATATCAATATCATGCTTTAATTTTCTTTCCGAATATGGACAGTGTGAACCCGTGACCTTAACCTACTTAGACTAAATGCAAACAGTGTCACCACAAAATGGTTCTCAGCTGTATCCCCAATTCCCTAAAAGCAGCATGTCAACTTCAAAGACTTAAATTATAGCCTTATTTGAGCCTGCACACTACCTGATTCTTCTGGTGGGATTATTCAACCTCATGAATTGTGTTAGGAAGATGCTTGAAATGAGCGATAGTGTCATAAGTGCATTCGCAATTAGTCTTCCTACCAAAATAGTTGAAAATGATTTAAACCCAGCAAAAAAATAGAGCGTAATAAGTGATCAGCAGTCTTGGTATAAATTTGATTGCCCATTTCTGTTCAAAAACCAATTAACATTTGAAGGTATGATCAGCAAAAAGAAATGATTATAAATTGGAGAAGGGGAAGATAATCTATGAACAGCAAGATGACATCGGGATGTAGTAATTATTTAGTATTATCATAATTTTCTTCGATTAGTCAAAATTGTTAGTTGATTTTTTTGTATTATTCCAGTATTAGTAATAACTTCCTTTCATATTTCTCGACGATGGAAGTACTAAATAATCATTCTAGGGGTTATTTTCCTCAACTAGTCATAACTCGTCGTTCCTGTCCTTAATAATTACACCTCCAGCAATTATAATTTGCCTGAAATCATCACGATCACAATCCCATGTCCAATTAGTACTTTCCCTTTCGTGTGAAACAAAATTTTCCTATCACATAGCAATAAACCACCAGGATAATAAGATACTTGAAATTGTCATAGGAGGCACAACTTATAATCAATTATTGACATTTATAATCGTAAATCAGTCGCAAGTTCGTGTAGATGGCGTGGCGATGAGTTCTCTACTTTTATAGATAGTAAATTACCTCAAGTCATCGTAAGCTCAAAAGATCATAATGATCATAATTTTTGTTGAGAAATCTAAGCAACCTAAAGTTTACTTTATATTTCCCTATTCTTAGTAAATCTACATAGATAATCCTTCAAATTCGTAATCAATGGATCCTGTCCATAGGTAATAATCCTTTCAACCATCGTGATTTTCCATAATTAATCGTAGAATTTGCACATTCACTAGAAGAAACTTCCTTAATTATCAATAAGTTACCACTTGAATATGTTTAGGTTACACTAAACAAAATTGATCCCATGGCTGAAATTTTTGGACTTTAAATCCAATAAGTCATTCTTTTTTTAGACTGCCACAAATCAAATCAAATCAAATAGCCATCCATTATACATCTAAACTCCATCTTTTCCATAAATTCAACAGGATTAAAACATTTATTGTTTTCACAAGCACATACCATAATCTACTGCATCGGAGCTAAGTTGTCTAATCGGCACACTGAACAATGCATGCACTGTATAGCATCTCCTCTTTTATGGCCTTAGGTCTCAGGGCGCTTCTTCTGTAACAAACACATTTGCAGCTATATACAGCCACTAAACCGTATGATCCTCTCGCCTGCGTTCTGTCGAGGCTTTGCGGATGAATTCCAGAACCTTGCATAGCAGTTTCCATAACTTCATTACGGTTGTAATGCAAAAATGAAGAGGATCAACCAGGATATTATTAGTATAAAGCTAAAGAACTAAACGTGAAAGTCACATCAGAAGACACCAAGTGCACTTCTACCCAACAATCTGCTTTCTGGAAGAAATCCAGTCAAGGTTTGAACATTTGAACAAGCTATAGCACTGGCACCAATTTATACAAAATTCCAACAAATCTAACCTTTGACCTGTAATATCATCACATGAAGAATCCTTACAAAAAGCAAGCTCCATCTACCTGTGAAGGAAGAGGTGCCCGGCTTCTCTTTGCAGCTTGCATTTGGATGTAGTATTCTTTAAACTCTGCTGGGCAATTTCTGACGAGTTCACTCATGTCCTCTTCATCACGCTGCAACCATGTAGATATACACAATCAAATCAAATCAGAGAAGCAACTGAACAAGTGCAGTGCGATTGGCCAGGTTAAGGACCATCTGCCTAGTATAAACAACATAAATAATCAAGAACAACGTGTGCTCAGAAGTTTTGCAACCGATCATTTGAGAGATGAATACGAATCCTCAAGACATCTAATTGACACAAAAGAGGATAAAATTTTATCCTGTAGACAAAATTTTGCCTATGGTCACTGTTATGATTCAACAAGGGTTTAGTGTAAATATAAAGGAAAACTACAAGGTGCCTCACGACTTAAGAAACAGCACAGTTACGAATAAACAGAAGTGGCATGTGATGCCAAAGCAATTAACAATATACTGCTCCATCAATTCCTTTCTTCTTCAACAAATACCAATCCAGAGAAATTTCAGATTTTAGCTTGTTCCTGGCGTAGTCTCTGGGACCTCCAAGGCTACTGAATTATATTCTTTATCATATTTCTGAATGTCATGACTGTTCTTAAGTACTCAGGACAAAAGCCTCGAGCTACAGCTTGCCATGTAAGCTTGAGACTGAAAAACTTCTACAAACTCCAGAATTTAACAGCCGATTCATCTCGATCCAGGAGCAAATAATACATTCCTCAGGGATATCTATGAGCTCAAGACAAGGGATTTTGTACAAACCCGCATTATGCAAAACCTGAAGAGCTGGACCAAGACCGGCTAAGTCAAAGAATTTTGGTGAGAGAGATTGAAAAGGCCTCCATGCACCAGCTTCTAGTAAGATGTGGATGCTTCTCACAACTTCATATCTGTACAAAAGAATTTTCCTTGACAGAAAGGTATAGCTCACAAAATTGCTGCCAATCCCAGAGTATCCCCTTAACCGTTGATCCTGGAGCAAATGCTCCTATCTAGAAGTCGTACAGAAGATGAATCAGATTGCCTAGTCGAAAGTTATGTTTATGAATTTCCTATCACAAGTTAAACAAGATGGGCTATAAAATAGATTTCACCTGTTCATGGACGAAAAACGAATTTATTTTGAAGCCTGATGAAGCCAATAATAGCACAGGAAGGCCAAAATGGCCCAGGAACATAAAATGGAACCTGGCCCTATATTTGCTACTGGAGTAAACGTTATGCGAGGATTACAGATCCTACTGATAATATAGTTGTCTTTGGCTCAGAAGAAAGGGAGAAACCAAAAAGAAAAGATATCGGTGAAGTGTTAGATGTGGCGAGTTCATCGTGATCCATTAGCCAAAAGAACCCATTCAGCATGTGTCCCACTGTTTGATCATTCTCGTTACACCTCTCATGTAAGTAAAGGGAGATAGAGCTCCATGCAATGAATATGTTCATTGTTAATCAGAATATGCAAATAACTTTCAGATAGCTAAGATCAAAATCATTAGATGTCACCAGGAAATCAATAAGAAATTAGAGGCATCTAATAATCAAATGAGAAGTATGAGTGAGATCTTAAGCATAGTGCCCCATGGTAATTACGGAAGGGATTAAGCACTGTTTGCAAAGCCCAAGGACAGATTCAGAGGAGTAAGCAAACAAGAGGCTCAACAATATTTGTTTTGAGTGGGACTAGCATGTGGAAAGAAAATGAGATCCATCATAATTATCATCACATTAAGAGGTTACTCTGTCCAGGACTTGCATGTTGTCTAAGTCACTTTGGGGAGTTTAAGAAAGCAAGAGCAATTAGTTTTCAAATAAAGAAATGACTGTTAATGGGATGCAAACCTGTTTCCTCACGGTGAGTATGAGGCCTTTTCTCAGTTCCTCGCTGTAAGGTTCACCTTCCACCAGAGTGACAAAGGCATAAATGCCTTGTCCTGTCACCTAGAGACAAAAACATGATTTGTTGATTTGTCAGCATTTAAAGCAAGTGCAATGAAAATTTTATCATCAATTTAGTCCTCTCTAAAGTACCTCATGCTCAACACCAACAACCGCAGCTTCCGCACATTTGGGACGCGAGACAAGAGCAGGTTCGACTTCTGCTGTTCCAATCCGGTGTCCACTGCAGAGGCAAGTGAAGCATCATCAGATAACTAGTCCAGAATTCAAGGCACTGGGTGCTTTAAGAAGGAAAATAATTGGTCTTTGGAAGTTTCTCAACAAAAAACAAAGCCACATTGTATGAGCACATAAAAAATGTTTGAATGAAGGTACCAAAAGAGAAGATCTTGAGAAATTCATGTAGTACCTGACATTGATGACATCATCAACTCTACCAGTCAGCCAGCGGTAACCATCCTTGTCCCTGAATGGGTTGAGCGAATTAAAAAATAAGGAAATCAAATTATACAGCTTATGCTGCAAAAAATATAACCATAACTACACCTTCCAAAGATATATAAGCGCAAGATTATCATTTGAGTTAAGGAATTGTATAAACATCCCTAGTAAGAACCCAGGCATAATGCAAGTAACTCAAGCAATAACTTAACAGTCATATCAACTAACCTGCTGCAGCCATCACCAGTAAAATAGTATCCTGGGAATGGTTTGAAATATGTTATTTTGTATCACTCATGATCACCATAGAGTGTACGAAATGCCCCAGGCCAGGAACTTTTAATGCACAGGTATCTACTACACTCACCTTCAATTTCAACCCCCTTTTCATCCACTATGACAGGCTGTACAAAACAAATGTGGAAATTAGTCGGAGAGATACCTTGTGAAAGGCTCTTAAGTTGTTCAAAAGTCAAAGGGAATGAAAGAATTTAGAGACTTGAACGCCAAAGAAAGGAAAAGTAGCAAATCCAGGTTTCTGTGGCCAGGCACCAGGTAATGGTGTGATCTGCAGGGAACGTAAGCATCATTGGAGTCAGACTGAGACCATTAAGGGGGTGTTTGGTTCAGCTTTCCCAAGGGGCTTTGAGCTCCAAAAGCCCCTTGGGAAAAATTTAAAGGTGTTTGGTTCGACTTTCAAAGATTACTTGGCAAAATGCTTGCCTTTGGAATGCTGAAAGCCCAAAGCAGGTGAGGCATTCCAGCATTCTCGGCATGCTGATGGGAGGATTAATAAATTTTGCATTATTGTCCATTTTACCCTCAAAATTTTGTTAAAAGTCCAATTTTACCCTACCCCAAAACAAAACCCTACCTTTCTCGACTCGACGCTCTTTCCTCTCCGTTGTTCTACAGTCCATCACGCGAAGCTCTTTTCTTTTCGTCGATTCTCGTAGCATCGCATCCGCTCTTGCCGATTCTCGCAGCATCGCATCCGCTCTCGCCGATTCTTTTTCTCTCCTCTCTTCTACCTGGTATGCCTCTCTCTCTCTCTCTCTCTCTCTCTCTCTCTCTCTCTCTCTCTCTCTCTCTCTTCCTCCCTCTTTACTTCCTTTTCGTCGCTGGATGGTAAACGAATCTGCCTATTATCGTTCTTCTCGATTTGTTCTCTCTCTCTCTCTCTCTCTCGCACACCCGATCCCTCTCTCTTTTCTCCCCCTGTTCTTGTTCGTCCGTTCGGGTGTTCAATTTCGATTCGTGGGTATGATTCTGTTTTTCTTGGGTCTGCGCCGGAACCACGTGATTGGGGTCGGACCGGCGTTGTCGATGCGTTTGGAATTCGATTAATCTAGGAGTGTTGCGGTTTTTCAGTTCTTGAATTTCACACAGGGTTCGGTGTGCGATGGGTGTGTGCTTGGTGAAGTTTGCTAGCTGAATTTCGAGCTCTTTCGTTCTGTTATGTGCCAACTCGTTTCTCTCAAAAACACCTGACCGAAGAAGGCGAGGACGAGTTGCTGTGTGGGTGCCGAGTCTGGGTGGGTTGAAGCTCGGACGTGGTGCGATCACTTGGCCTCCCTGTGCTCCGATCTCGTTCACATTTCGACCCCCGACACACCCCGCAACAAAGTTGGTCTACGATCTTGCTTGCTTTGATTAATGCATTGTTATGGATTTCCGTGCCCTATCGAATGGTGGGTTCGGTTTCACCACCTTTCATCATGGTAGCTGTAAATTGTTATAGTTGGAAGACAGCGCATAGTAGAATTGAATGAGTGATAGTTCGATGTCCTGTGTTGTAGAGCAGGAGGGGTTTTGATCCCTTCCTGTTGCATAGATGAATGCATAAGTTGTTAGAGGCACAAGAGCTTAAAAGATATGCAATTTCCTGGATCCTCTATTTGGTGTACTCATGGAGGGAAAAGTATGATTAGCTTGGAAAACTGGATTGTTTGTGCTGTGATGAGAGGGACTTCGAAAATTCCCTTGTAGGCATTGACCATGATTGCAAAATGCTTATACAATCGCCTAGTTATGCTACTTTTGGCATGAAACAATGTGGGGGAGTTGGAAAAGAACGAAAAGTAGGATCATATGATGTGATTGTAATTCATGGATAGTTTGGTTATGTACTTTTCATTAGGCAATTGTTTTTGCTGGAATTCCACACAAGCTGGAGGATGCCCATGTTTTCATCTTGTTCACAGGTTTCTTGAAAATCTCAGGGATCAATTAATTTTTGTTGTCTTTCACCCAAAAGAAAATATTAATTAATTAATTTTGTTGTCTTGAAGATGGGTCAGAGGCTGGAGTTTGGAGTGTGCCATCATTTGCTTCACGTGGAGAAATTGTTTTGTAGATCTTACTCACGGATAATAGCAATAAGTGAATCGTGTCATAACTCACTAGCTGTTGGTGATTTCGTGCTTTAGCTGATGTTGCTTGAATCTTTCAAGCAGAGATAAGGGTAATCTGTGCGTTCGCTGTTTGCTTTTAAGTCATCCAAGAGGATACGTCTTGTTTCCTCAATAAATGTTGTTGTACATTCAGATTGACTTCTTTGTTAAAACATTCTCTGTCATGCCTTTTTGTCCACCTCAATACAAAATTAGCCATTTACCTGCAAAGATTGTATTTCCACTTGTTGTGGCGCTGTTATACGTTCTTTATTTTACTTAACATGGTGGATGAAGCAGTGGAAACTAGGAATTTAGTTTCTTCACTCAGCAAGGTGAAGCTCATGAATCCGTTAACACAATTCCAAAATAATGAGTGCTGTGATTGACCTTTTCATGTAAATGCTTCCAATTGCAGATAGCCACTTTAACCATTGCTTTGGACATGTTGGAAACAGATTATCATGGTTGTGATATTCGCATTTGTTTTTTTGGCCTTTATTTGCTACCTCTCGGTCTAGAGTTGTCAAAGTAGAACTAGCCCATTCTTATCGCAGAGAAGTATGGCGGATGTTGGGGATGGCAAGTTATGTTTAGACTAATTAGTTGTGGAGTACAAACCAACAAGTGGGTTGTCTCCATTTAAGCCATTGATTGGGTCTCCCGTTGTCTTCATTAGGACATAAACAGAACTCTCAGGTGGTGAAGGAAGTTAGGTTCATCTTGGACATTCTTCAATTGAATTGATAGATAAGATCCAAGGAAGAAATATAGGGAATTTGGTAACAGCTTACGAACTCTGATTATGTCATGATGATTATGTCATAGAACTAGGTTGATAAATTCTCTTAAAGCAGCCAAACTCCTTAAAGCGGATGCATGCTTAGCCTATTTGTGATGGGACTCATGGAAGATTCACACTTAGATCAGAAGATGTGGTTTGCCTTGTCTCCATTTTCATTTAAACGTTAAACATCTCCGAATCTAGAATGCTTTTCTGGGTTACCCGTTATCTCGATAAACCATGAGCTAGATGGCCTCCTGACATTGCAGGGACTGCACTTTGCACATTCTTAGATCAAGAATGGGAACCTTTCAAGTTTCTGCCTTTCTTTTTTCATGCATGACCAGCACTTATGACTTTTGAAGTTGATTGTCCTGCTGTTGTAATAATTTGACATCACTTTTCTTCCATCCTGTTTGCTTGCTGTTGTGAATACAGACGGGACGTGGATCCCCTGAGGATGATCTTCTATGGGGAGTACCAAAACTGCGGGGCGGGGGCGAGCACGGCCCAACGGGTTGCGTGGGCCGGGTATAAGCCAGCTCTCACGGCGATAAGGCCGGGAAGTTCACAGTGGGGTCGTTCATCCAAGGGAGCGAGTGGTTGCCTCAAACGAGCGTGACGTTCGACACCGCTTTGTAATACGGTAATTGGTAATGATGTAGAGCCGCGAAGTGCCTATAGAGAAAAGAAAACTGTTTTCTATTGTCCCCTTCTTCTTTTTTATTTTTATTTTTTATTAATCGACAATGAAATTTCTTTGTAGCGTTTCGGTTTTCTCATATATGCTGTACACTAATTATGAAAACGGCAAAAAGAGAATCAATAGAGAAACGGTACCACTTTCTAAGCTTGTTCGTCCATATGTCAGCCGATGTTCCATTATTTAATGAATGTGTGTGACAAGAGGTGAGGGGGAGGTTATATGGTTCACCGATGATGGATTCTCTAAGTCTTAACGGGTCGCAATACATTAAAATTCTTTGTAACTCTTGCACAAAATGTCATGACGTATGAAAATTTCCGAACTTTAAGATCGACACATGAAAGTAACCGAACTTTAAGATCCTGCACAAAATGTCGTAACGCATGAAAATTTCCGAACTGTAAGATCGACACATGAAAGCATCCGAACTAAGATCAACCCCCATATGGAAGATAGTTGGATGATTTCTTATCAGAGCCCAGTAAGGAAGATGAGTATTGCAAGAGCGAATATCTATGACTAAAATGCAATCTCTTTCAAGTTAACATAGACCCTCCCCTATGCGACCCGAATGTATAAGCATCTTGTTGTGTTGAGATGTCACGAAAAGTTCAAGGGGGCCCATTTCCTATACTTTTGCCCTCACGTGTTAGGTTTTGTTGAGCACCAATTATACTCTGTAATTGTTGTTTGTAATACTAAGTATAAAGTATTTCTTTTTTCTGGATATATATGCCCATGTTTACTATTATGAAATGACTCTTTCTAGTCAAATTTGTATGAGAGAAACTTGGTTTTATTCAAAGTTAAAAACAAACCTAAAGAACCTTAGGCTAAAAGTTAAGCTTTGCATTTAATCTATAATCAAATTCTTTGAATATAATTTTTAAATAAATTTACTAATATGTATCTTTTATATTACTCTCAATATGAAAATGTAAAATGTTATATACTCATTGTTTCTTTTTTGCAATTTTAAAAATACTAAAACTAAAACACTTAATTTGGTCACACCAAATGGCTTTTCAAATACAAGTTTACCAAACAGTTTTGCATTTTCCTAAAGCACTTTTCAGTTTTAGTTTACCAAACAGTCTAGTATTTCGGAAAACCCCTTTATCTCAAAGGTATTTGCATTCTCCTAAGGGCATTTCCCCAAAGTTGAACCAAACGGGCCCTAAGTGGATATTGTGGGTATTCTTTGTAAAAAATTCTAACATGATAAACCCAAACGAATAACAAAATGTACCATGAAGCCGCCAGTTTCAGTTTGCCACCAAGTGTCAGATATAGGGCACTCTGAATCCCCAACTACACTAAAAAACCACCTGAAGAAATGTACACGGGTTTATGGATCTAGTGAAACATTATCTACATTAGAAAGTTAGGATAAAGCTCAGTACCTCCATGCACTTGGATTGATAGGCTCGCCAACACTTCCTAAGACCCACAATGATTTGCGTGAATACTCACCAAATAAGCTTCCAATTCAATGAATTACTTTCACACGGCCAAGTGTTCCAATCACTATATCAACCCCTCTCCTCGATTGGCTCTCCTGAGCATGATAAGGAGCTCCACCATACAAACAACATGATGTTAAGCCCGCTGCTCCACCATTAACTTCAAAATCAGAAAACACCCAAAATAATAGAGTAAACGATGTCGGACATCTATCTCTGTAAAAAGATGAGATTATTTTTATAAGCTTGATTCCAATACCTGCTCGGCCAATTCCCTAGTAGGTAAAAGCACCAAAACACTTGGTGGCCTACCACATCCTGTCTTCCTTGAGGTTTTTGCAGGCTCATTCGTCAGAGATTCCAAAATGGGCAAGACAAAAGCCAGAGTTTTGCCCTGGTACAATTCACACAGTGAACAAGGTGATAATCAGTGCTAAAAAATTAAAACCCATCAACAATAGAAATGAGCAAGCAGTTCATGTTCCTAGCAGCCAATCATCTTTAAAAAACTTGAAATGCAACTGCGACCAAACAATCTTCACGCCACTTTTGGTTTTTATATGTCAAATAACACCAATGAACTAATGTATAGATGACTCTGCCACAAACTAGAAGATTTATTTAGCTGTAGGTTTTTTGGTTGAATTACCAGCTGTAGTTCGAATGCCTGAAAAGATCGGTCGGAATTTGACTTTTGCAATGACAATCAGGGGCTGAAATACAGGGATTTAGGACCAGAAATGCACGAAAGTCATTTCACGAACCAAGTGCACTTTGCTACACTCTACACCATGATTGCTTTGTTGTGCTGTTAATTAAAACAACATTCACCAAGCTCATACATCAACCATTCACTACTCATAGAGCAGATAAAACCTGCTTCTCTTTTAATATATGTCAGCTTCGTGACCCTTTTCCACATCACACGCTATCATTACTCCAACGTCCAGACCATTTTACTGCTCTAAATTGTCAGTTAATTAGCAGATTTCAAACAAGCACGCGACCATCAACATGTCAATCCTGCGGAATTCAAATAAAAAGTTTTCATACCTGACCAGTGCAGGCACGGCCGACCAAATCAGTCCCATCGAGGACGATATCAAACGTCATGGCCTAAATGGGAAACAACACCTCGATACCATTGTCCTTCAACTTCAACCTCAAGCTGACCGAGATCCTGAAATTCAACACAGCGTTGGGGTATCTCCTCCTGAGCCACCTCATTATCGCCGTCGCTCAACCTCGCCTTCTTCTTTTTCTTCTTCTTCCCCTTCAAGTTCTCAGGGTCAACCAGCTCGGAGCTGGTCTCGCTCTTGTCTTCCTCGTCGTCCTCGCGCAGCTCCAGCGCCTTCCTCTTCTTCTTCTTCTTCGCATCCCCTGATGACGCATATATGTGTGAAAATATATATGTGTGAACCGCGAGAGGAGTTTAGGGGACGGGAGGGGAGGGAAGGGGGGTGGTTTTGTCCTTCTCTTCTCTCCTCTTCTCTTCTCTTCTCCTCCTGTGCTCGATCTCCTCCGCGTTGAAAATAGTGTCGAAGGCGGAGGAGGAGGCAGAGGGGGCTCGGGATCCAGCTGCGATCAGCGGGGCTCTCAGGGGGCAATGTGCCAGTGGCAGATGACCGGCGATGCTTTTGGGAGGCGAAGGAGGAGAAGAAGCACGAGGCCCTCACGTCCCGACCATCAACCTTGAGGACATAGAGTCCAAAGACCTCGGGCTAGTTGGAGTTGGAGCTGATGACGCGTTCGTCGGAGGTCCAGAAAGGTCCAGAAATTGCCGAGAAACCAACGCGAGCACAAACCTTGTGCTCGATCTCCGCGTTGGGAACAGTCGGAGGAGGAGAGGGTGAGAACCGGCGAGGCTTTTGGGAGGCAGAGGCGAAGCCGGAGCCGGATGCGCGGAGAAGGAAACAGACGGTCGTTCTCTGTTTGTTCTCCTGCGAGGAGAGAGAGAAAAGCCAGGAAATTCAATTGAGGAGTGAGAAATTTTTTGGGCGGGAGCGTTAAGCATTTATTGACCAGACGCATTGTTTATGCCTCCGAGCCGAGCCCAGATGAGCGGGTCCTTTCATTTTCCAGCGGGTCCTCCAGGACAGGTGTCGAAAGCTGAGTGGATATGTGCGCGCCAGGTCAGCGGATGATGTGGCGCGCACATACCGCTGAATATTTTCTCCCTTTTCATAAAAAGCTTATCAAGAAATTGCTCAACTCATCGATAATGACAACTATGTTTATATTTTCTCCCTTTCCATAAAAAGCTTATCAAGAAATTGCTCAACTCGTCGATAATGACAACTATGTTTATGTTATTTGGCAAATCTCAGTAGCCCTCGTATGCCATAGCACTTCCACAATAGTTTTCATTGTACACTTGTCGTACCGGCGAATTCGCGGTCGCAAAAGAACTCAACAAAGACTTTGGGACAACCCACGACGGACGTACCATCCAGAGCTACAAAATCAAGATTCAGTTCGAGAAATACGAGACGAACCATTTGCTTCGAGCGTGTCTAGAATTCCAACGTTTTGTTGCGCCGACGCATTTGTCCTCCCTCTGTACGCTGAATTGTCGCTCCTTGTCATATGCACACGCGGCGCCAACGCGCCGTGGGATCATTCCACGAGCAAAATCTCCCCTTTGAATTGCTACTGGAGGACCGAATCTTCATCAGCTAAAATGAGTTCGTTTTCTGCTGTCAGAGCATTGGGTACAGTGGTCAGGCTCCGGCATGGTGTTCCCTTCAGACGACCCATGTCTTTCTCTCTCCAAAGAGGTAATCCATCTGTGGGGGGGTGTGTGTGTGATCTGGGTTCGTTTCGATTAGATGAAAAGGCCTAAAAGATGTCGACTTTGATTCAGGGACTGTTTCATTTGGCAGAATTCTGTCGTCTTCGGCAGTTATATCGCGGAACGCTTGGTGGGATTCGTTCTGTGCGGTGAGATTCGATGGCGGCAAAGAGAGAAAGATTTGGACTTTCTCTCCTGTTTGCATGGGCAGGAGGTCTTGCAAAATCGCTGGCAGAAAGGTACCATCGTCTTCGTGATCATGCATTTTTTTTTTTTTTTTTTTTTGGCTTAGAGCTTGTCGCAGCAGCTAAATCATCTAGTGTAGGTAACCTGTTTGATGAAATTCCTTGCTGGCATCACGGAAGTTAACTGTCTATCGATGATTTTGATATTATTTCTTTTGTTTGGACATCTATCTGAGTTCACTGCTGTTGGGTTTCTTGTAGCCAAAAATATATGTATATTGAAATGTCAAATTGCTTATGTTGTTACATGGATTCAGTGTTTGTAATTTGCCTTATTGCAGGACGCCCAAAATGCCAAAAAAGTAAAACTTTATTCAAAGATTGGGAAAGAAGTCGTATCTGCGTAAGTTAGTCGCTGCATTTTCAATTTGGCTGCTTGATGTGATAAAAGACTGTTGATATGGATGTGTCTGTTTAACAGTTTTTACTAGAACGGATCCTTGAATGTTTCTGTATCCATAATGCTTAAAAATTTGTGGTGGTCTATTTTTGTTCAATTTTGATATTAAATGTTTTTCTTTGTTTCTTGAAGACTGCTATGAGGGTAATTGCACCACTTGATGCAGGGTAAAGAAAGGCGGCCCAAATCTTACGTCAAATACAGCTTTGGCTGCTATAATCGAGAAAGTTAAGGAATTGGATGTACCAAAAGAAATTCTAGAACGCAACATCAAAAGAGCTTCCGAAAAGGGGCAGGAGTCTTACATAGAGAAAATTTATGAGGTAGGTGAACATTACTGCCTATATCTAGTAATAAGATTTACCAAATTCAAGGACTTCTTGTACTTGCTTTATCGCAGTGATTATCAACACTGCAATGCTCATGACTTTCCTTTGCCTACTATGAAAAGCGAAGTTCTGCTTTTGTTCTCAGGTGTATGGTTTTGGAGGAGTCAGTATTGTAGTTGAGGTGTCCACTGATAAAGTAAATCGGTCTGTTGCAGCTGTTAGAGAGGTAGTGAAGGATTATGGTGGGAAAATGGCAGACCCAGGATCTGTCATGTTTAAGTTCAGGCGTGCCCGTGTTGTGAATATAAGAGTTACTGATGCTGATAAAGACCAGCTCCTCGACATTGCTCTAGATGCAGGTGCAGAGGATGTTATTGAACCTTCAATATCCGAAGATGATGTGGATGAAGACAAATTGGAGAGGTAACAATATTTCATTTCGCTATAGGTTGATTGTTTCTAATGTATATCTCTGTCAGATGCAACTAATCTACTAGTCAATTTGATAGTCTACAGCTCTCTAGCAATACATATCACAGGACTGAAAATTTTATGTATATCCATCCTAATTTTTGCAGTTGTGGGGATCAGTTTATCAAATATGTACTGACTATAGATCTGAGAAGTACTCCTCTAGCTTCTAGAATGATTAATTTCATGTTCACACTGGTAGTTGTTGAAGTGAATTACTTTGAAAATGTGATGCTAGGAAAAATACTTGTTTCTGAAAAAGAAACTATTGCGTCGTCCAAACTCTGTTTTCACTGATAATGGCCATGTAAGTGTGTTATCACTGTGAAATGTATGCTAATGCCACTAAATGTTCACTATTAGCTTTGCAAAATCCAACTAGCCTCAATGTTTTTGTTGGATCTGGCCGCTATTGCTACATAGTAGCTACAGTCACCTAAATCAGCAGTAGCATAGATGTGATTTATAAGATCAGATTCTACATATTTCCATGAAGTGCAATTATGATTCCCTGTCGCAAGATTTTGGGTCCTCTCAGGAATTTCTGGTCGGCGAAGAAATGAAAAGTAGTCTTTTGGCAATAGCTTCATCCTTGCTTCATTCTATATCATTCACTTTGTTTTAATCTAGGATGATCAGTTGTCTCTGTCATCTATTATGCAAGATATACTCGCACTGAGCAAATTCTTCAATTCAATCTTTTGTTTCTCAAAAAATTGCCAGTAGCATGGATATGACTGCCAAAAACTAGTTCCAACTGAATAATCTTTTGTTGCAGCTATTATAAAATTGTAAGTTCTCCTGAGAGCTATTCTGCAATACTTTCAAAGCTACGAGAGGAAGGAATAGCTTTTGAGCCTGATAATGGGTCTGAGCTACTTCCCATCACTACCATTGAGGTACGTATCAAATTTTTAGACTTCATGGTCCTCTACTGCTGGTGTTTTGTGACCATCCACATAGACTGCACTATTTTCTTAAGGCTTGTTCATTGGTCCTTTGTCTTGTCCCTTTTGTCTGCCTACACTTGGCTTATAATAGGCAAAAAATGGCTTCTCCAGGTAGCTTGCCCTAATTGTAGTCTTCATCTCTGTTTCTGTTTTTTCTGTGCTTTTAAGAACCTGGAAGTGCTTGCCCAGCTTCTATCAGAGGACAGTGCTGTAGGATCGCATTCGTTTTGCTGTTGATATAAGCAGTGTTACTATAAATCATACTCGAACATCCTTTCTCGTGATTTCCATTTTAAGTTTCAGTTATTCTCTTTTGACATCGATGGAGTACACAATTCAACGAGCCTTGAGTTTTCTCTGGAGTGCAAAATGGTGGTTGCACATGCATTTTTTTTTTTAACCTTTTGAATTTCCATCACTCCAGTAGCCTTAAGTGAATTTAGAATCAAAGCTTGCTATTCATATCGCATACATATGTGTGAAAATACTTAGTAATGAAAAAGAAAAAACATTCTTGACATTAAGGTGGAGTAATAGAAATTTGTAAGATTCTCAATGATCAAATATTTTAAAGCTGATTCTTTAATTGCAAGTTTCGAACAACTCTACGTATGGGCTGGCACATTAGTAATGTTTGCTCGTAAGGTGCTGGCGGCACATATCTCAAGCATCTGGTTCATTGACAGTTGTTTCTTCATGGCAACTATGTCGCAGTTAATGTCATTGATTCGTCCAGAGATGCTGTGGTTTTAAGTGAAATATGTGCCATATTATAATTCCTGGACAAAAATTGGCGTTCTGCTGTCCTCTTTGTTTGATTTATGGATTCAAGTGAAAAGTTTGCTGTGATAATTTTCAGGTGGATGATGAGGCAATGGACTTGAACAAGGAACTAATGTCAAGCCTGCTCGATCTTGATGATGTTGATGCAGTCTATACAGACCAGAAATGATTGAGTCCCCTCATCACCATTTAAACGACTAGATGCATACTGCTAGTGGATGATAGTTATACATGCTACGCCAAGGATCAAACTTGTTCCAATTCTCTGTGTTCATTCGTTGGTTCACAAAGTTCATGTTCTCTCCATTTTCCTTAAGGAGAGGAGAATGAGGGGTTTGCCAGTTCTATTTGACGGATGTGTTATGCCAAATTATTACCGATGGAAGAGGAGCCTTCTGATATGACCTGCTGGTTTTCGGCTAATAAGTTCTAGATACTTGAAACGCAATGGCCCTGGTAATCATTTTCTGATCAGTGGGTATTGACAGTCTCAGTGGCGATTATCCTTTTGTTTCTGGTCTGTTTTTAGAGGGAGGTTGTCCCGTGGCGCTTCAGGGTTCTCGATGATGAGAAAAGTCATGAGACGACTCTTTGGAGAGGACCTTTGTATCGGTAAAACCCTCGCCTTAGATGGTATTTCAGCTGCCAGAGTGAGGTACCAATTAAATTTAACATTTGTTGTATGATGAAGGTAAATTTATTTTGTTCAAGTTCGGTAGTGCGCTATATATTGCCCTCATTCATAATAAACTAGTGCTTCATTGAATGGGCCTATGCTAACAAATTTTGAGACAAACCTTGATGTGGCTAACGAGGCTGCCTTCTTCAAGACTCTACTGTAAGTTCTTCTGCACCGATAATTTCTTGAATGCTAGTGGCAACTTCTTTTAGCTCCTCGATACCTTACGGTGCCAACTTTTTATCCTAGATGTGATTATTCTATACTCCCGATGCTGGGGATTTCAATGGTTGTTGGCCGACCAAGTTAGGACGATCACATACAGATACAGATGTCTTAGGCTGAATTCTCATCAACTCGAACCGGGAGTTGGTGACAATGCTACTACTGGTGGCCAGATAGATGTCGGGATTCATGCCTGAGATTTATCTACTTCACTGAAAAGCAAGTATTGTACGGTTTGGGAGATTTAGACCGTATCTAACCATAAACCATCGTTAACAAAACAAGCAATCGGCAAAGAATCTGTAACTCCAAGACCGGGAGCAGCAGCTACCCCGCTCTTCTTAAGGTGGTTGGCAATGACCTTGTAGCTGTAGCATCACTAAAGCTGCTCCCGGATGATACTTCGCCTAAGTTACGAGGTGTCACGGTCTTCACAAACCATCAAAGGTGTTACAACTGGAAAATACGCGATGTGGCACTTAGGACTTGCCAACTTGGCGACAGCCACTTAGCGACAGCGATACTGGAGAGGCCGATGATTTCATTTCAGATGTTTGGGTTATTTGGATCTCGCGGGTTCATAGCTAGGCCTGATAATGGACCTGCCTGCCCAGTAACGTACCGGCCCATTATAGACCGGCGCCTCATACAGAAGCATGATCTTGGGGTATGCCGATGGTTTACATGTTCTTGGGCCAGCGAGCCTAGAATCATGGCTCCTAATGATGTCAGACAACCTACTACAGTGGAAGAGCCATGGTCAAGTTTGACGGCTATTCAATCCCTTGAAAAAGTCCTGTATTCTTCCAATTTTTCCATCCAAAGACGACATACGGCGCCCTGTACCTGCATGTAGCATTACCCTCTTTTTCTTTTCCATTTTCCACCTAATTTTCTCCCACGGTTCAGAATTTACAGACGCTAAAGTCAAAAAAGTAGTTCTGACACATGCCTAGGTAGTACCAGAACGCTCGAGACATATCCACTTCTTTCCCCCCACTGCTGACATCCTCACAGCCTCATCTTCTTCCTCGGGTACAGCACCTGGAAAAGGCCTCGAACAGCTGAATACCATGAATGAATGAGCGAGAAAATCCGGTCGTTTCTTCAATAAATGCCCGAGTGACATTGACGGTGATGGTTGGGGTTTTGTTTGGACATTTGGCGAGCGAAGGCTGTGCGTAATATCCGGTTGGTGTCTGCGTCCTTTGCACAGTGCGGTCCCTGAGAAAAAGCTAATCTCCTTGTTGCGGATGGTCTGGGAGAGAGTCCTCCCCCATCACCTTCTTCTTCTCGACAGAGCATCACATGGCCTGTCTCGTTTAACCGTCCCCTTCTTAGTTTTTGCCTCTATCCGACAAATGTTGCTGTCGAGGGAGGGTTGTTTGTTGCCTATAGCATGCGAGTTCACTGTACAATTTCCAAGTCGCATTCGGTCCGTGCATTCTTGGATGTTGAGGCGATGTTTTTCAACTAGCCAATACTATTTATAAAGTTGAATATGGACCATTAGATCTAATACGACAATATTCATTTGAGATCCAAGTGGCAAGATTTGGGGTCAGTTTAATACGTAGGTTTTATATTCATTTATTGTGTTTTTCTTTAGAAAAATGATGCAATCGATTCATGAATTTCGACCTAATATGTAATATTTTATCTCAGTTTTTAATTTATTCGATATAGTTAATGAATTTTGTTCAAAATTAGATGTTATTTGATCGCGTCAATTATTATATGTTGAGTAGAAATTTTAAACATAACGATTCAACATTTCCATCTTTTTATTCATCTACTTTAAAATAAGGGGAAAAAAAGAGGCCGTTAATCCATCGCTATCAATGACACGGATTATTATCCATCTAATTCAAGATAAATGTCTTTTTTGGATAATCAATGTGTAACTTTCTTTTGTTTTCCACCATTTAAACTTAATGAATTGGAAGTAATATCGGAAAATTCCATTATTTTGAATTAATGGAATGGCGATATTTAACATCTTAAAATAGTTTAAGGATTGGATTGAATATTTATTAATAATTTATGGATTGTGTCGAATAAATCAAAAAAAATTTATGAACGGCATTACGCATTCAATCAAAAGTTTATGAGAGAGAGAGAGAGAGAGAGTTTTCCTATGCTAGGTTGAGGTAGAAGATAACATTACTAATGCAGTAAGAGTTTCATAAAACATGGTATAGGAGAACTTAGGAATAACAAAACAATTGAGTAATGAAGATATCAGACATGTCATTGTTATACTTAGGTAAAAGATGTGGATGAAGAGTGTTCAAGAATTTTCCACCGTTGAGAGCTGAGAAAGCAGAGAGAGAGAGAGAGAGAGAGAGAGAGAGAGAGAGAGATGTTGAGGCCAATCAATCTGAGGCAGAAAAGACATAGCAGCAACTCATTAAATGAGTGAGGAGATTTGTCTCTCTTTGGCTGCTTTTGCTTTGGGGTAGGAACACAACTGCAAGCTTTTCCCTGTCCCTTGCAGATTGTGGAAAGACCATGAAATTTACCCCTTTTTCCTCCTCTGCATACTTCACTTTCTGAGTGGGGAAAACATATGTAAAGCGCCAAAGAAGGCCAAACTGCGAGTCCCAATTTTTCTTTTTATTTTCTTTGAAGCGATAATAAAATACAGCTTTAAAAATTCATTATGTAAAATCATTTTTTTTTTTTATCAATCCACCGATCCCATTGGACAATTGAGCAGCCTTATCAATAGTGATAGTTTTGCTCGACGATTTTACTTAGCAATTTGAGTGATCAAACCTACATCTATAATGTGCATCTTATCCATATATATGCATACTCGTTCTTCAATTACCAAGACAATCTTAGCGAAATTATATATTGATGCTCTATTTCCTTAAAAAAAAATACATTATCTTGGATGGGAACTACATAAAAAATGCCAACTAATGGGTCATTGCACAAATAATCCAGGATTAATTTTTCGCTTGTTTTTTATGGGGAAATTCAAGAAAATTTGAAATGGCTTTGAGATGCAAAACAAATTTGACGTCAAACCTCTTTTGCATCTCCGTGCGGAAACTTCATTTTCAGTGCATTATTGTCCTTTGCTCTGCGTCCACAAATAATTGGCGCGTGCATCGTTAGCACTGTACGCATGTAATTACAAATTACTAGCATAATTATCTTATATATTCGAAATAGTCACTTTTTATTGATGGAAAAATTTTATATAACGCTCCAACCCAAATAAATTATTTTTTTTTGGCCCAATAGAAAATAGACTAATAATTAATAAAAAAAAATAAGGGAAATAAGAAAGTAATTTTTTTGGTCGAAAAATCATTTTCTTATGAGGCCCCTCCCCACCTTTCGTTTTCTCTCCAAAAATCAAGGTGGGACATGAGTGTACGGTCAGGAGCTCAGGCGCCGACACATCGCCATCAGAAGGGGGGAAAAAGCAGCCTTTTGTGATCTGACGGCTGACGTTCCATCAAGCTGGTGCCCCACACTCCCATCATGATCTCTCGTCCCGGCGTTAAATGATGGGGACCCACACGGCGCGCCACTGCATATATTCGCCGTTTTTTTTTTTTTTTTTTTTTTTTTTTTTGTAGAAAAGTTGAGAAAGACAAACATCAATTTAACTCGAATTTGATTTTCACAACAGTATTGTTTTTTTTTTTAATCGAGAGCGAATTCAGATGGTAAAAATATCACGAAATAAATAAATATAAATATAAATAGGATTAAGGTTAGCTTATGTAAAAATAGAGAGGTTGCTATTGGAAATATCATCTTCAGTTATGTTATAAAGAAATATTCTCTGAAAAAAAAAGAAAAACATTTACTTTATGACAAATTGGATTTGATGCCTAATCGCCCTTTTTTGTCGTTAATTTGTGCTGATGATTTTCGACATGAATATTGGTATTGGCTTCAATCAAATGTTGCTTTCGAATTCTCTTTGATAAGTCAAGATATCACATTTAACAACACAAGTGGGGGCATAGTACATATATATCGTACTAAAATAATGTTATGTGTATTAAAGTTATTCCAAAATAATATATGATTGTAGAATTAATGAACTTCCTCTAAATTTGAAATGATATTGTCAGTTACATGAGTCGTCATATTTTATATGCATAATTAAAATTAATATAGATCATGATTATGTTTCTTTAGTGAAAAATGGATGATTTGTAAAATATAACCTTAAAAGTAATTGCTTATAGTCAATAAAAGATGTTTCTATGTCTAGATATCTTTTTAGATAATGAAAATATTTTTTCATTTATTCATTTTTGAAGTGATTCAAATGATCATTTTTAAAAATATATCTTTCTAACTATTTATTTTTTTGTGAAATATGAAGAGGGTATAATTATGCAAGAAAACGATATTGTGAACATTTTATTAGAAAAGGTTGCCGTGCTTTCGGAAACATAAGAAATGGCTTAAAGCTAATGTTCCTTGTTGATTGGACTAAACGTAAGAAAATACTGTTCCTTAAGGACAAGCAGACAGTCTGTTTCTCTTTGGTTCAAAGCCCTTCCTTCCTCAAACGACCACAGGAAACCTATCAATTAAATCATGCTTACGAAGGCATTAGTTGCACGTGCGCAACGATCCCCTCAGCCCCTTCTTTCGCAAATCAAACTACGTGATAATGATAATACATAATCGAAATGACAAAAAATGAGTGGACCCCGCATTCGGGCGACGAGATTTGCCCGACAGCATTGAGCGTTGGCGAGCAACGTTGAACTGTTATTCGTGCGGCCGAGAGTCTTTGTGATTTTCTGCACGACAGCGTAATTGTCAAGAGCGCCGTTCCAACTTTGGAATTCGGACAGTCGCATTATTGTAATTTGAATTGGGTGGCACCATAGTTTTGGCAATTAGTTACAATCTACTGGCCCCTCTTTGGAAATTTCTCTTGATGATCCCATCACTATCCTGAGCGTGCACTAGGTCAAAAGTTCTTTTTAATGGGACAGCATCTTCTCACCATCCACTCACTTTACAAAAGCAGCCACGTTATAACATTGACTCCCTAACTAACCCTATAAAAAAAATTATCCAATGAATTTATATTTGTATAGTATGTCTAAAGGGAAATATTGGAATGATTTTACGTGATTTGATCGACAGGATTTTGGTTCAGCAAAATTATGGACGGCACATTATGATGAAATGAAAGAAAAAGCCGATGCGAAATTTTCCAAATTTTAAGTTCGTGTACTTAGAGTAAACTCAAATATTTTCTCATAAACAAGGAAGTAAACCAACTCATATTATTTAATGCTCAATTAGTTAAACCATAATTAGATATACAAAATGCTAATGCTTCCTTGGATTGAACTACATGAAACTTATATAAGCCTATCATTCCATACTAGACCGGCTTGGAATAACGTCATATACAAGCGCCCTATTCTTTATTTGGCGGTACCCAAAGGTCTTATATATACCTTTCTTCTTTCTTTGCCATGATCAAAATACGATCTTATGGAGGCATTTTATCCTTAATTAATACTACGTCTACATCCTTAGCTACTACTTTGATTCCATCATTTCCACATATGAACAAGAAAGGACAGCAACGTGCAGTTGTAAATTCACACAATCATTTCCCTTATTAGCAAGTGGCGACTATAGTATTCTAACTTTGATAGTTGGGACTTATTTAATTGCAGGCTTTTAAACAAAGATCAAAATTTTTAGATTGTGCACCCCAATTGCCAATATCTTAAGATAATGTGATGTTGTTTGATGTCGAATCGCGATGAAAACTACACATGATCAGGTCGATTTTGGATGTGATAATCTGAGGCGCGTGTCTATAATCGAAGGAACAGGCCGATTTTTTTTTTTTTGGTCAGAAAGGAACAGGCCGATTTTAGATGACCGCTTTTTGAAATTGCCGACTGGTCTCTCTCTTCGGTACGAGTTTGCTGCTTTCGTCGTCATCGTTTCTTCTAGATTATGCCGACATGAAAAGGTACAACGTCAGGTCCTTGTTCGGTGTAGGTATGGATTTCTGATGTTAAATATAATGCTTGGAATCTGTAAATTTATGATTTGACATGAAATTATGATAATGTCAACGTCGATTATGGCTTGAATTTTCTTCGTGCCGAGTACGTTTATGAAGCGATCCAGATAAGTGATGAGACGTGCGGTTCCATTGGAGGACGAGCCAGTCGGATTATTCTTCTGCATTTAGGGATTTTAAAATAGATTGACAAAACCCATTTGAAACATGTTTGGGATGGATCCTTTTGTATCAAAACTGCTTGGTTTAATCATAGAACAGATCAGTGTCAAAAAAAAAAAAATCATAGAACAGATCGGTTTACTTATATGAAAGCTCATTTGATTTGAAAAAATTAAATGATTTAAAAAATATTTTCTTACAAATGTTCGGTTGTATTGCTTTCGAAGATGAATAGATAAAAAACATATTTTCATTGTTCGCGAAGATATTGATACAAAAATTGTAGTCAATAATAAAAATATTTCTTGTGCTTATTATTTCAATAATTGATTATTTTTAGAAAAATATTTTTAAAATTATTTATTTTTCGCAAAACAAACAGAGCTTTAATGAAGTTCTAACCTTTAACGATAGTCATGGACTTATACAATTATCTGTTTCATGAGGTTTTATGAGTTACTGAGTTCTTTGGACAATGAACGGAATTTCGTTATTAGAATTGCTCTTGAAGCTAATAGGTATAGTCTAGCTTTTTGTGGGAAATTGCATGGTGAAGAAGCCTAATCACCGAATCATATTCAATTTGAAAACTTTACATCTGGCTAAAGCTACCTAAATGCATTGACCCAATATTTTTTTTTTTGTACATTAGGAAACAAAAATTAATTTGATCTAAGGTTTTGCTTGTTTCAAAAACAATAAATAAGTTAGAGAACATTTTTCTAAAATCATTACTTATATTACTTGAAATAATTAGTCAATGAAAAACATTTTTATTATTGATAGCAATTTATGTCCAACGATGAATTTTTTTTTTTTTTTTTTTGTTGATTCATTTTTTTTAAAAAACGATACGGTCAATTATTTTTAGGAAATTATTTTGTAAATCATTCATTTTTGGTGAGATAAATAAAACCATGAACGACATAATTCTGTGGTAGGGATGTCTGAGAAATTACACAGTTTTCCTTTTGTGCATGATTAGTTACGCCTGATACATGCTTGTCCATGAAAACATGAATTGAAAAGGATTTTGAAAATATTTAATATTAAGAAAAATCTAGAGCAAGATATTATTAAATTAGTCCTTCTAACGATTGTCTCCAAAGCAAGATATGGTACATGCACTAACACTGGTATCCTAACTTTAATCATCCTAGAAAAATGCTGAATAAACCAAAATCGGGTCTGCCGTAAAATATTAAAAAAATCTCATACCATATCCTCATAAGATCATGTTCACCTCCATCGTCCATAAAAGTTGATGTGACACATTTTGTGACTTTTCCTTATTTTTTTTTTTATTTTACTAGGGAATAATGGTCCGTCCAAAATCCTCGTTGCATTGCTTAAACAATATGTATAGATAGATGACTTTAAATGGAGACCCCAATAATGCTTTTTAGTCACTGAACTTTAGTGGATCTATTTGGGTTGACCGCTATACTTGTATACTATAGGACATCAAGTTTTATATTTATTTAATATGAAACATCGGAAACCTTTAAAAAATTAGAAGAATTTATAAGCAGCGAGATCTATAGTTTTCTCATAAATTTTTGAAATGCCAA
Source organism: Eucalyptus cladocalyx (assembly GCA_017140615.1). Taxonomy (NCBI): domain Eukaryota; kingdom Viridiplantae; phylum Streptophyta; class Magnoliopsida; order Myrtales; family Myrtaceae; genus Eucalyptus; species Eucalyptus cladocalyx. Next base: position 3,572,449 of record CM029518.1, on the reverse strand, counting down.
TCAATACTTTCTTATTTCAATTTTTGGAAAAAAATATTATAAGTTTGAAGCAAAAAAATTAAGTCTATTGCGTGAACATGTTTCTTTCCGTATCTTCATTTAATTTTACATGAAAATCCTATAAATGCTATGATAAGATAAATAAAAAAATGATCAATTGGGCACGCCATAAAATGTGTTAGGATTAATGTCATTGGCTATGAAGATTAAATATCTTGTGACTTAAAAAAATTAATCAAATTTATTTTTTAATCGATGGAATGATCAATGCAATATAAATAGTAAAATCAACTGCATTTTACATGGATAATTTCTATCTAAAACACCGATAAACATTCAGCTAGCCGAGCAGGTTAACACATTATTGGGAATTTAACATTAGGGCTTCGAATGAATTCCAAATTTCCAAACACAATTTTCTTCATTTGTCACATGAATTATGCCCATTTCAATTTTAATTTTCTGACCGTGACCGGCAATCATTTCTCCGTACGGAGACAAAAGGATCGCCACTTCGGGACCTCAAACAATAAGTGAAGGCGCCTCTTAACCTCCACCAGAGTCAAACATGACAGGCCGGTCTGTGAAGGATGGACACGTGGTGGGGAGTACGAGTGCCGACAGTCGCTGTCGGTGCTGTCAGCTTTCTGGAGAATGGGCGGTGAGACATGGATGGTGACCCGACCCCGTTCTTCTCGCCGGCGACAGGTTTTACCACTGCCCTACGCTCTAAATTTAAAGGTAATTTTTTAAAATTTACCTTAGAGAAGATGATGCCTCACGCCTGATCCCATTCATGTACTGGTTTCCCACTTTTCTTTTTCTTTCCTCTTTCTTCAGCTTTTCCTTTTTCACACTTTGCCTGTCTCTCACACTGGTGATGACGAAAGAACCTCTCCATCGGAGCACGCTTGAGCCACCGCGCTTCCATGCCGCTCAAGCCTCCGGCGTTGTCACTGGCCTCGGTAGATCCTTAAGAAGCCATCACTCGAGTCCCTTAGCAAGCCCTGTAGCATCATTACGCCCCCTTATGTTGGGAGTACATTACAGAAATTCGATATATTCACTTGAGAGATCATTAAGAGAGAGTTCAAATTCGAGCCGTGTAATATATTCAGTTAGATTCACATTTACTTAAAATTTTAAGTCAATGGGTTATGAGTTAAATATCATATATTAATTGCTTCAATTACATAAAGTATTTAATGTGAAATAGTGCATCTCAATAATCTCTCATTCACGTGAGTTTATTGTTAGCTTTATTCCTTCTTAATCCAAGTAATCTTCTATAATTTATTTTGTCAAACCAAATCATGAAGGCTGCTTGGAAATCAATTATACCATGAGATTCCTTCCTTGGTTGATATGCAGCAAGAGTGGACTCGAGTATGTCACAAAATTCCTCCCTCGATTAATAAGTTGTGGGAGTGGTGGACCCAAGTATGTCACGAGATTCCTTCCTTGACTAATACGCAGTGGGAATGTACTGCTAATCAGCTATTGACTTTAATATCATTTGTCAGGAGTGCGCGACAGCGTTTGATATTTTCATTTAGGAAATTGTTAAGAGAAAACGCAAGTCCAAGCTTGTCAACATTTTCAATTGAACACATATTATCTTAAAAGTTTAATCTAATGAGTTATGGGTCAATTACCATATATTAATTGCTTAATTCTATAGAAATCTTTCGACATGAGATTTTTCAAATACAAATCACTTGTGCATCTCAACATCTTTGTCTTTCTGAGTCCAACTCACTAGGCTCTCGACTTAGATTGATCACTACCAAACTCGGGCGGTGGTTGCCGGAGGCTGGCTGTTGCGACCTCTGTGGTTGGACCACCGAGACAACTCCTACATTTTCCATGACACGGGGAAAGAGACGCGGAGGAGACGGCGAGGGACCACGAGGGTGATGGTGGCGTGCACGGAACGGTAGCAAGGACTCATTGACAAAAACGCGATGGTCGTAGGGTAGCCGCCGAGGCAGAGGGGAGCTACAGCTCAACGTTCCAGGGACATTGAGGACATTAGATTGATGCGTCTGACCTCTAATTACTCCAAAAATTTATGTTATGAGTATTACACAAAATAACCAGACATTTTCCTTTCCCTCGAAAGCTAATGTGATGACAAAGCTAACCGAAGTGTGAAAATTCGATAGATCGGCAACCGTGGACAAATGGATAACTCGTTTGCACACGAAGATACGAAATAATCAAATTCGGGTCATGCGCTCGATCCACGTGCGCATGTCTATGGATCAGCCGCTGAATAGTCTCATAAATGTCTAATTATAGCTTTCACTATCCCCATATAGAAATATGCACACAGATAGTCGACATAACAGTGTACTAGCGGATGAAAAAGGAAGACGAAATGGAGGCAAGAAGAGCCATAGATGATAGGAACATTAATAGGAAGGGGGAGATACAGGAGCAGTGGCCAAGCTCGCGAGTCACAATCTTAATAATTCAAATGGCCAACTCTCTCACCATCTTTTAACGCATTGACGCATGTCATGGCTCTTATTCAGTGTTCCCAATGCCTTCTCTTCGTCCGTGCAACCTTTTCAATTTTGCTAGGGCGCGTTATATCATCTCTGGGGTCGGTCGGCCGAGGTTGAATCTGCCAAGCACCCGTCATGCGTAGCCATAGCTCAGCCCTACATGGCTCTTCACTGCTGCATGTTATTCCTCTCTGTGTCTATGATTGAGCTTAACACCAAAGTGCACTAAGCGACAAGGCACGGCTTCTGTTTCGTGCGGTAAATTTTTCAAAACGATATTGAAGATCCTCCAGATTTGGTAGTGGAAGCAAAAGAGCTCATCTCGTTTCCATGGCCGACCTAAGTTTCCTATCCTTTTCTTTTGCTTTTTCCTTCATTTTCCCTTTTCACATATGTTTGGACTGATTTTTACTTTTTACTTTTTTGCATATCTCGCAATTCACATGTTTCAACTTTTCTTTTTTAATCCCAATTATATGAAATTTTCATTTTGTAAACATTAACACGCAGATTCACATACAAATCTTTTATAATTTTTTAGAAATTCCACTAGTATTTAAAATTTGACAGGAACCTTAAACAATACTTAAAATTTTCTTTTAGTTAAGTCTAAACAAACAGGGCTGGAAAAGTGTGAGGAATTAGTAGTCTCAACAGGAATAACATTAGCTTTGAGGAATAATGTGAGTGTTGTATATGGCTTGCCAAGTGAAGTTGATTTCTGTGCAACTTGTCAAAATAGTATCATGAAAGCATTTTGTACGGTGGACTTGAGTATGTCCCCAAAATGCTTTGTTTGAAGCCACGTGTGCACCTCAGCATCTCTGGGACATTAAACACCTAGAGGGTATTTCCTCTCTTAGGAAAAATACAAAGAGAATTAGGGATGTAGGGCATAGGAGCATTGGCACATAAAAATAAGAAACGCATCTTCACAGCTTGTTGAGTTACCGGATAGGCGGAGGAAGGGTAAATATAGAACAAAGACATTCGAAAACCACATTGGAACGAATCGTGTAATGATCCATTGCATAACACAAAAGAAAAAAACCTTTAATACAATTTAATTAGGAAAATTACCCAATGAATCTTAAATCTATTATACGAATACTAATTTCATTTTAAAGTTTTTCATTTTGCCAATTTAATCGTAAACTATTGCGCAAAATTCTATTGTGGTCATTTTGGTCAATTTTAGTTAGAAATCGATAATATGGCAATCTAATTTTCACCAATCGTCCTATGCGGTACATTGTTACAACAATAATTATTAGCAAAATTGGGCGAAATGACTATATTGGAATTTCATGCAAAGATTTAGAACTAAATTAATGAACTTGAAAAGTAAAAATGAATTAGCACCCGCACAAGATGTTCATGACTAATTGGATAATTTTCCCCTGTATTTTAATACGATAAATTCGTTCCAAAATCCATTGAAACTGAAGGAGTCTAAAACCAAGCTGTTCATTCGGAGTGAAGAACCCACCTCCATAAATTCTTCATCAATCTCCACATGGTGAAAGCCCAAAGATCGAACGATCAATCACAAGAGACATGGTATGGTCACAGGGCGTGGCTTGATTTGATGTGCAGAGAGAGACCTGATCGAAGCAAAAGGCCATATCATGTTGCATTGAATTGTCCATCCCTATTTACTGCCATCCATCACTGCTCGTGTCGTTTCTCTCCTTGCATGGCCACCTAGCGAGTAGAAGATCGACAAATCCTCCTGTAGGGGCTTTTCCGGAGCGGATATTTAGGGTTTCATATCATAAAAAGGAGTGGATATATATGTATTGGAGCAGATCATGTAGATCCTCATTATTGATGTACTTTGTCTTTGAACACTATGAGCAGTCAAATCGTTCGAACCACCTCGAAGCGACCTCTCACAAAATAGAGAAATTTATTTTTGCAAGATGCTTCAGGACATTAGTCCAAAATATATACTAAAGAGAAGAAGAAAAATAATGTAAGAAAGTTCATAAAATCACAATTGTGGACGAAACCATGATTTCGTCTCTTCAAATCAGACCCAAAGCGGCAAGTTTCATGTTTGTGGCAGTAGGTTCAACACTGAAGATGATGAAATTCCGATTTTGTCATCTTCAGATACGATAAAAGGCAATATAGATATTGTCACTTTAGAGTGTTTTTCTTGTAGCGAGAGTACGGTGTATTTTATAAGAAATTAACTAAATACAATCCCTCTATCATTGATTTAAAAAAGTGGGAACTTAAAATCTTCAAATCAATGGTAATTAAGATCGTTTACACAAGACTTCTTTTACTTGGGCCATATGTTCTATTTTTCCTTTCCCCCTCATCTCAGCTTTAAAGGACCGATTATAGAACTGAGGCGACAGCTTAAAAGGCATCTAATTCTACATAATTCAATATATGAATAGAGTGACTAATTACACTTGATATTCATTTAAGAAGATTTCGTATGTTGCACATGAACGAGCTCCACACAACACTGTGATATTCCATATTTAAAAGAAAATTCCGTACTTGCTTTAGTTTTGCCATGTTCGAAAACTTGATTTGAATGCAGACAAGTTGCAGCCAAAAATACATATATATTCTTTTCTTTTTTTATATTCATACCCACTTGACTAAATTATGACTAATCAAAGTACAGCATGTGTCACAACTTATAATAATAAAAATAAAATAAAGGGGCAGTTAGGTAGCCAATCAAAAATTAAACATTGGTGGACAAAATGCGACGCCCCATTAAGGCATATGTTCAGTCTGCTCGGTTGCAGCCCCTTGGAATTAATCAAGTAGGCACCTTGCAATCATTCTTGCCCGAATGTGACTAATCCAAACAAAATATATGCAAATTAGGGAAATATGTACTTTATATACTCTAAGGACGTGGCAAATCGTCAACCTTTCTTCATCCCGAATCTTTTTGGGAACGTGATTTGCTTTGATAGGGCAAGTTGAAAGATAGGTGTCAGGGAGAATTTTGCCAAATGGAGCACATGCTTTGTCATTTGTTTGTAGATATGCCAGACTTAATTAATCAGAATCTTTGGAATCGTGAGATAATACGTACAAAAAATTATGTCTGTATTATTACATGCACATAAGTGTACAATCATTTAGATGGGGTAATGGTTCATATAAAGTATATTAATCACTTTTTATAACTTAAAAAATTGAGATACAAAGCCAATCCATACAGAGGCGACGAATACGTGATTCAATTTTTTGTATTCATAAGGTCATACTATATATGAACAAATTTCTCATGATTGTTTAGTTCACCCATTATATATTGCTAAGTTTCCTTTGGATCCCAATTCCAATATGAACCCCATGCCTCGTTAACCCATACTACTCCCAAAAGAACACCTATGGTTAAAAGATAAACCGGAGACTAATAATATGATTACCCCATTGATCTAAATGTTGAATTAATTGAGCTTTGTAATAATGTTGAAAGAAGTTCTCTGTTATAACAATCATCAAACACGCATCTTAAATGGCCAATTTAAAAGAAATGTGAATGAATAGCCTCTTGTAACAATTATCGCATTAAAGCATCATTTATAACTGCTCTTCTACTTTACCTAGTAAGAGGGTGAATAGATTGCGAGACAACCATCATAACCATAACTATTGTCATCATGATTCCTTCATCGTTTCTACAGGAAGAATCAAAAGCCAAATCAAATTTTAGCGACCTTAGGGTATGCCAAATGGGAAAATGACTTTGACACGAAAGCGAAGTTAAAGACCAATGAGGTTTGATGTCGGGAGGGAATCTTGCTGTCTTGCTAAATAATTGCAGGCCTTGGAAAATTCAAGATTTCCTATGCTCCGTCCCTACATTTACATGCTCCTGCTTTTGTCATACATATATTTATAGGAATATGCTGGAGACCACTCTTTATATTCGTGTTCATAGAAGTCCAAGAAGTCATCCATGTGCCATTCTTATAAGATATTTTCTTCAAGCAATTTTTTCATAAATAGATTCTTATGGGGTCCATTACCATTAAAAGAAAAAAGAGATATATATATATATATATAACTTTTGGATAGTTGACATGTCAATGAATAAGACTACATAACTATCTCTTGTTATTTGTCTTGTCCATCTATGAAAATGTATAAAAAGTTCTTTACACCAATGATACAACTAATAACAGTTATATACGCAGTCTTAAAAAAACCAAATAAAAAAGGTGGGGAAAAACTATATTCATGAAAAGAGAGATAAAATCCGCAACTAGCTATAGGCTACAAAATCACATTTAACACTGTAAAATTAATTTTACAATTCGTGAATTTCTTTATTTGTGCATCAATATCCATAAAACATATATTTGTTTTGGTTAGACATATTGAGAATATACAGTTTGAAAACTATGAAATGTCTTGCTCAATAAGTAATTTAGGAAATTGCTAATAAAATAGGAGTTATTATCAGAATGTTAATTGAACTAAATAATTTGGACCAAGTACCATCATCGGAAGCAATGAACTCCCCCTTTGATATTGATTTCATCGAGCTTCTCTATGAAGTGGACCTATCTAATCCACTTATGGGTTTGGAAAAGAATTAGAAAATAATTGGGAGGAAAGTAATTACTACACGTTCATAATCCACCTCATCTCTTCTCAGCAGTATAGAGAATTAGAAGAGGTACATTATTTTCTTTTGAGAACTCATTAATTGTTAATCATAGTTAATAAAAAATATTTTTATTTTACAGTACTCTAATTGTACATAAAACAAGAGAGAATACAATTTTTTTTTTTATGGTCAGTCCTACTCTATTCCTACTCTACACTCACGCGCAGACTTGTACCCTGCCTCTTGCAGGGCGTGAGAGTCGCAACCCACTTTCGAAACTTACGCGTCCCTACTCCCATCTCCCCCTGAAGAGGTGAGGATTTGAACCCCTCACTTCCCCCTTCCATGTTGGAAGAGTGGCCACTGGGAGAGAGAATACAATTAAAACGACAATTTATTTTTCATGTCATTTTCTCGATTAAGTTTTTATTTATTTATTTAATACAGAGGCACTAAGGGCCTGTGCTTAACTATATCTTTCTTTAAAATGCATTTTGTATTCACGTTGAAACTATTAATATGTGCATAATAAGAATTAACTGCAACAATTGATCATGTGACATGACGGCTATGGTTTCCATTCTAATATTTACCTTACTAAAAACAGATGAGTTATACAAGATGTCATCCAACATTTAACTCTCCAATACCATAACTAAAACAAACGAGGGTTCTTTAACTTAGTTGACTTTTTGAAATTATCCACGCATTAAATTAAAGAATGGCAAGTAATGGCATACCATTAACAGATGAGTTATACAAGATGCCATTTAACATTTAACTCTCCAATATCATAACTAAAACAAACGAGGTTTGTTTAACTTATTTGACCTTTTGAAATTATCCAAGCATTAAATTAAAGAAGGGCAAGTAATGGCATACCATTTTCGTTTTACCGCATAAGCTATTCGGATTTTTTGCCTCATAAAGGCATACTATTAATCAACAATTTTGGTATAATTGCCCATTTCAACCATCATAAATTTCCATGTTTCCTTGGGTTCCCAAATCCAATATGACCCGCATGCTTCATTAACCCATGCTACTCTCAATATAGCACATACGGTTAAACAGATAATCCTTGGACTAATAATAAGATAATTCAATCGATCTAATTTGTTGAATCAATTGAGCTCTGTATTTTGAAAAGAGAAAAAAGACGAAGGAAAATGTCTCATTTAAAATTTATTGTTTTTACTAAAAAGATTTACTACTTTTTTGCAATATAATGACTCAGAGAGCAACCCATAATAATGGTCGATATATCAAAGGAGCTGTGTAGCATAATATCATCAGACCTACATCCATCACAAATCATTGGACTGGGAGAGCAAGTACCGCTAGTATGGATTGTGGCATTTCTGCTAAAAGGCGTAAACTAGTAGAGTCTCGAGTCAATGTAGTACTTGTCGCAGTATTGAGCTTTAGTACTTTCTAGGGTTATCTAAGACGCACAACCATACGATAACCATCCTTTTTCTTCCATACATGCTACTAACTTTCTCTTGGCCACATTGCACGCCTACACACATCGAGATTTGGTTAAACATCGGTAATGGCAGGAACTACTAAGCAAGATAAGCAAAATGACTGTTTTGCTGAAAAGAGTTGATGAAACACCTTTCAAAGAATGGATTGGTAACCAACCGACAAAAAATATGAGGAGTCATTTGCTGATTTTCGGATAGGAAACATGAACTGACGAAAAATTGAAAGTACGAAGATTGGAGGAAATCATGCCAACTATGTAAAAGCATACTTGAATGTAAAGATAAAAGAATATAAAATTGAACAAATGTTATTGATTGATTGATTGGCGGCCCTTTCTACAATCTATGGATCAAGCATTTATACAATTACTGATAGTTAACAATTGCTACAAAGAAAGCAAATAACGTGACTCCTATAAATTAGCAACACATTTTTACAAACAGTTATCAAAAGACTCACTACTCAACAATCATGGCTTCATCACTCACCCCACATTGATGGTTCCTTCTGTAGATCGTAAATCCTGTCCTGATGATTACAACAGTCCATGTTTCTCGACCATTAATATTTGTGGCTTTTGAGGTTTATGGCTCCATGATGCAATAAATCATGATGGCAGTATCCGAGATTGTTGGCTTCATGACTTGAATACTTGTCTTGTCTTCAATTCATTGATCTTTTCTCTTTCTTCCATTCCTTCATCGGCTGAATCAAGTCTTGTTCATTGACACTCTTGGCTCAATACTTAGTAATTTTCTCTCGTATCACCCATCGGCAACTTCTCATTGCGTTTGTTGATTGCCTATAGTTGCCGACCACAAAGACTTAGTAAATTTTTGCCTCAACTGTGCTTTATGCGGCTACTTTCAGTCCGAGTCAACAGTCAGGATTTGGACACTTTTTGGTGTCGACAATGACCAATTTAAAAGAGATCTGAATGAAGTTTTCCATTGTAACAGTAATCGGACTAAAGTATCACTTGTTGCCACTTTTTTGCTTTACCTAGCAAAAGGGGGACAAGATTGTATGATGACCATCATAATCATGATTCCTTCATCATTTTTAGTGGAAGAATCAAAATGTTAAATCGACTTGGCGACCTTATGTGTGTCAATTCAAATAAAAAAAAATGACAAACGCAATAGGGAGTTAAAAAACCAATGAGGCACGACGCGGAAAGAATCTTGCTAAATAATTGTAGGCGTCGGAAATCCAAGATTTTCTATGCTCCGTCCCTACTTTTATATGTTCCTGATCTTGTCATCTATACGCTGGGTTTATATCATAATCCCCATTAGCTGGAGATCGCTCTTTTCTTTATATATGTGTTCATGGAAGTCCGATAAGTCATCCTTGTACTGTTCATATACATTGGCGACTAAGTTTTGGATAGTTGACGTGCATATAAATTTGAATAACATCTCTTGTTATATTGTCTCGTCCATCTACGATGAATGTATAAAAATTTCTTTACATCACCACCACCACCACCACCACCACCACCACCAACAATAATAATGTATGTGTATGTATGAGATAAATACATAGAGAATCCTAAAACTTATCATGAAAATGAGTTTTAAAAATGACAAAAAAGTGCAATCAAGTCCCAAAACTTGTCAAAGTCATTCATTAACTTTGTTTAGTTTGACTAACAGAAAATACTAATATGACTTTTTTAATAGTGTGTCTCCTATGTCTTGATGCTAAAACATAATATTAAAATGATGTCTTTTTGGTCTAAATTTGATTTTTAGTGTATATAGATTAAATTAAAAAAAAATAAGATTCATAAAAAAGGGGTGTGAAACCATGTAGTATCAATTTGTTTATTTAAATTTAGCTTACTTTTTAAATTTAATTTAAGTAATTTTTTTATTAAAAATCAAATATGGATGAAAAGGATGTCGTTTCAACCACATCATTGCCATATAGAATAGAGAAAAAAAAAAGCCACAAAAGTATTTTTCGTTAGCTAGGTTGAACATAGCTAACGAAAAGACTCAATTGCAGAAATATGACAAATTTTAAGATTCAATTGCACTATTTGTAAGTTTTAGGACTCAATTGCACTTTCATGTCAAGTTTTAAAACTTTTTGCAAGTTTTATCCCATACCTATCTATCTATCTATCGAGTCTCCAAAAAACCAAAAAAAAGGTGCAAAAGATTGTGTTCACAAAAAGAGAGATCAAATCAGCAACGGGCTATAGGCTACAAAAATCACATTTCACATTGTAAAAAGACTCTCTCTCTCTCTCTCTCTCTCTCTCTCTCTCTCTCTCTCTCTCTCTCTCTTCATTTATATTGATATTGAGCATATATTTCTTTTCATAAGACATATAGCAAGTGTTAGTCAAGCGAAAAAGAATGACATACGTTTTACAAACACCATCCATAGCACGATCTTTCCCTTCAAACCACTTTTTGGAGTCCTTTTGTTTGAAAGGAAATTGTTTTCAAAAGACTGTTTTTCTACTTTCTAGTGTTTGGATGACGAAAAATTAATTGATTTATGGAGTACGTTTCTTATGGATTGCAAACAATAAGCTTAGACTAGGAGAAAATTACTTCCCCTTCTAAAAAGAAACAAATCATTATCCCAAAATCACAAGACAAATGAAAATTATATATTTTTTTTATTATAAATTTTTTTTAGTGAAACAAACGCGTTCTAAATATATCCATTAGACCCCACCATGCATCATTAGAATTGTTCTAGGTCTTACATTTCAAAGTATGGTACATTCCATATATATGTTTCTGTATATATTGTTTCTACGAAGCATGAATCAGGCCATCGCGTGAAAATGAGTTAGCAAGCTATTGCATTTCGATCTGCACGTGCTAATTTCCTCGATTTTTTAGTATATGCAGTTGGCCAAAAACTTTATAAAATAAAACAAAAATGCAAAAAGTGACAAAAAGAAGAAAGAAAAGGTGCTCAGCTTTAAAAAAAGTATACCCAAAATCTAAAGAAAAGAAAAAGAAAGAGAGAGAAAAAAAGGTCCGACATTTGCAGTGTTGGACTTGGAAAATGAGTGCCTCACAGCTAAGATTAGGAAATGGGTCAATATGACGATTTTTCGTACAAATAATTTGGTCACTGTACAGTTGCTCAGAAAGCGAGCTCCCCATAAAAGGACAAGAGAGAGAGAGAGAGAGAGAGAGAGATGGGTCTTCAAGATCTTGGTGTCTCATAATGCATAAACATTTGAAGATGGGATTCGCTAGAAAGTCATCCGTCAGCTTTATCATCACTCGTTTGATTTCATTTATGCATTCATGCGATTTTCTTGCCTCATATCTGGCAGAGAAAACCCACTTGTCTGCGACGAAGATGAACAAAAGTGTGCTGGGTTGATGCTTTTCCCCACATCGAATTGGGTGAAATCTAGAACAGGAACAAAAAGGAAAGAAAGGGAAAATGATTGTGGAAAAGAAGATCTTGAAGTGTATAGCTAGGTCGTGTGATTCAATACAGTAGGGACGGCCGGTGTACACCAGTCGGGGCACGTTGGCTGGAGGATTTGAAGCAGGAAGCTGATTGATGCAAAAGTGTGCTTTGTCTTCACGTTAAACCCTAATTGCTAGTATTTCAATTTCCATTATAATCTTGTATTTCCAGTAGTTTTCCTTGTTTTAATCATGTATGGGCTTTACTTGGTCCGTGGTGGTTCGATATCTATACATCGAGTCATGTTTCTATTACTAAATTTTTAGATAAGTTACCACTGACCCTTATTATGTATGTTACATTAGAATTTTAGCTCTTGTGTTTAATCCAGCCCCTCTCTGGCCTTTCTTTTTTCTATAATTGGTGATACATCACATCTCAGCTTAAGGGTCAACGAGGGAGTATTAGAGTATATCTAGATTGGAGCTATATGCTTTTATTCGTAATGTTTATTTTAAATAAATTGGTACTGATCACTATAATTTCTACAACAACCGTGTCAACATTGTGGGAGAGAAGAATAGAGAAACATTTCATTTGCTAGCTCATCAACTTCATACGACAACAATTTTCATGACCTAGCAAGTATTTCACAAACAATAGCTTAAGACGTTAAGGAGACTAGAAAAACTTGATTAGTCATGTCCATTCTGTTGAAATATCAGGTCCAATTTTCCTCCACATGGACAAATTAGACTCCTAGATTTATTTACAAATTATTTAAAAATCCTAATGCGTTTATTCCTCCCTTAGTCAATTAATCCTAGAGACCGGGAATCGACTCTGACGGGAGAGGTATCGGTACTACCCTGAAACCGATCACTTCAATCATGTACAGTCATAGAGCCCTCCGATTGGAGAAGTACTACTAACTAATAAATTCAAACCAAAATGTTATCTGAAGTGCGATAAATGGAACTCTTTTAAACACAAAATAAAAAATAAAAAGTACTGATGTTTATATATACCTGCCTCCAATAATTTAAAGCCAACATAAATTATAGTCAAACCCTTTCCTTTATCCTTCTACAAACATTGCCAAATTGGATAAGGTTAGCATTAAAATCATGTTTTATTAGGAGAAGTGCTGAATCTCCAAATAGTGAAGTGAAGTTTCACACAATATTTAATTGCAGTCTTTTAGTCGCATATGATTGGCGGCCTCTTTTAGCATGATCCATTGTTGCTGTTAAAGAAATACGTGTATCATGCGCTATACAGAAATTCATTATAAGACTTACCCAAAAAGAGTATAACCCAATTTCGTAATTGATCAAATTTTTAGAGAAAATTGGTTGATTTATATGGCAAGTTTGAATTTTGATACTCACACTAGTTTTCATTAGTACTTTATATTTTGCCTGTTTTCCTATCTCCGGTTGTTTAATTAATTTGGCAACGGTGATGTCCTTTTTTCGTTTCTAAGTTCCAACTTATATACAGGAAAATGAAAATTAACAAGTTATATGCATTCACCATTTTTAAATAGCATAAACTTCGAGGATTGCCATCTAATAAATGCTTTCTTGTGTCATGGAAAAGTGACCCTATTCGGCCTTCGCTCGGGCAAGAGCTAGGTGTTTTATTTATAAGTTCAGTTTTTCTTTTCATAAGCTAAGTTTATTTGTATTACTTTAATATTAGGCAATTTGAGTAACCCCTTAGATTTGGTTGGTTGAATATGGTGTTGGGGATTTCCAATATAGAATCTAAATATCACCCATTCAAATTTCATTAACTGCGTGCAAACTGCTTTAAGTTAGAGTCTTCTGTACATATTATACGGTTAGATTTATGAACTAGTTTGTGGGAGCATGGGGTGTTTCATGGGTTTTTAGATAGTCGAATTTCCATGTCTATGCTCATGGATTATCAAAAGATAAAGGCCTAGTGAATGCAAATTTGGCACATCTCAAACCAAAAAAGTGGTTACAATTCCAACATAGTTCCTCCTTTAAGAGCTTAAACCTTGAGAAGTACAATGCCAATGATATTTGATTTGTAGTAGGTTGCCTCTTCGACACCAATGATTAATCTAAATCTAGTAAAAATAGAGCATGTCCGATGCTTCATTCATGCACATACCCCTTCGTACTTCACCATTTCTTAATTCCTTGTTGCTTTTCTAGCTTTGGTAATTGAACATCGCACCTTGATGGCTCAAGAACCGAATCCATGATTCCCAAAAATAGAGATATACATCGCTTTCGTTTGATTTCTATTTGTGCCTAGCAAATTGGATGTTAGGTGAGCGCGAGAAAAGGAGACACGTCTCCTTCCAATATATGCAATTAGAAAAGCAAATTAAATAGGTAAACAAATGAAGAACTTTTAAGTTGCCAAAAGAATCCCACCATCTCCATTTCTGTTCGAAAAAGAGTGGATGGTGATGGCAAAAAAAAGATAAATTTAATTACGTCGTTAATATAATTGCAATTTGCTCTTTCGTCAAGGTATGTTATGCCCGACTGAAGGAGAAGAGGAAAAAAAACAAACACAACAGGGAATTTAAAAGATTTTTGCGAATGGGGAATCGCAAAGAATTTAAAAACTGGCCCATATTAAAATCGATATACCAACAATATGTTATAAGTATGTAATAAATTCTTCGATAATATTATACGAGGGGGTAGGCGGCCCTATCCTTTTCGACCACGTGAAATTTTTGATTTGTGACCTATTGGGACGAAAAATATAGGGTTTTCCTCATCAATATATCCTAGAAATATAATTTCTATGGAATTTGCGGGTGAAAAAAACCTCTGAAAAGAAAAAAAAAATAAAGAAAAAATTGTAAAATAAAAAAAAATATATGTTTTTGAAATTTTGTGATCTCAGCTTTGATGGGTGCCACCAATTTGGACCATATAATTAATTGGACACTGAAGATCCAACGGCACCACTCTCTTCGTTGTCTAGCCCCCTTGATTTAAATGACCGGGACCATAAGATTTATTAAAACTTTTTGTTTGCTATATAAGTCTTGTAATATCAATTGGACAGTTACAACTAGCTCATGAATGTTGAAGCATCTCAAGTTTCTCTTACCTTACAAAATTAAGGATAATTGGTTTCGAAGTGGGTAAGTTTCAAACTAGAAATTTGGAACCTAACTTGCCAGTATTAGTTCTCAATTTATAGAATTGGGAACCAAACCGGTCGACCTTGGAATTGGCCTACCTATTTTTTTCAAATATTTTTATGTTTCAATTTTATTTAAGTACTAGATTGCATGCATTATTTTGGCAAAATTTCTCAAATACGACACCACGATGGCATGCTTGTGTTAGAATGCTCGACAACATTATAATTGGAAAAACTCTCAATTAAGAAATTCGCAGGTAGGGATTGGTTTTGAACAAGTTAAAAACCTGTTCTATCTGAAAATCGACCTCAAAATGATTCCACTTGGGAGCCGAACTGGTTGAGGCTCGTTCCCAAATCTTTTATTCTAGAACTGATTCGGTTACATTGCGACCGATTGGGTAAAGCTGGTTCAGTTTGGTTCCTTTTCTGAGTTGAACCACCAGCTTGGTTGCTCTTCTCTATGCAAAAACCTATATACTTATCACCTTCAAAATTCAATGTGCCTCCTTTTAGTAGCATCACGTTCAAGCAACTGCTTTCATTCGCCATGGAAAAGTCAAACATATGAAGGAAAAGCATTATTGCCAATTTTCAGTTGAACATCATCCAAATCATTTCGTTAAATCGACTCAATTTTTGCATATTCTTCACTTATCCTTTTGTCGCGGCTTGACAGATATTTTCCGTGAATCCGTCTCACTTCCAGTGGAAAGAAATAAAGAAGAGAACAGATATCTCCACGAACTTGGTTTCAACACCAGCCACATTTTCATGCCCGCATTTATCCATACGCCAAACAAATTAAACGTAAGTTCAAAAACAGCTGACTGACAGTGCACACTGATTATGACATCGGTTTAAAAAGCTGAGAATAATAATTAGGCTAGTAGATACGATAGGCTGAAGTGGGTGTTATTATCCCACCGAGAGAGAGAGAGAGGGGGGGGCAAAAATGGTCACCATCACCATCCCTCCTTTGCAATCTCACCCCCTGTTTCACCATCCGCCATGTCTACCAGAAACCCTAAAAGTTAAATTTCCAACCATAGAAAATAATAACAGCATGAACAACAGTAACATAGGCTTGTAGGGTCGTCGTTTCAGTGGCTAAAGTCTTTCGTCATTGAGGTGATCATGAGCCTTTTAGACTTTCGTCGCCCATTCCCTTGCGAATCGTTCGTTTTTTATATGCCCAATTTGGCAGGAAATGCGCTGGGGAAGATACCGCCAAGTCATGATCAAAACCCCTCTCTGGTCAGAAAAACTTTTGTCGATTACGTTTCGCTGATACAGTCATGAGAATCATGAGATGGTGGTTTCATGCACGAACCTTCATTAGGAAAAGTTGCTGAAAGGGCCATTATTTTAACGGCAAGTTGAGTGGAGTACAATTTATACAGGTGTGGACGAATCCAGAAACTGTAACACAACATATTACGTACGCAGTAGAGAAGCGAGAGAGAGAGAGAGAGAGAGAGAGAGAGAGGAGTATAGATTATACAGGTGCGGACGAATCCAGAAACTGTAACACAACACATTACGTACACAGTAGAGAAGAGCGAGAGAGAGAGAGAGAGAGAGAGAGTAAATGAGCACTCAACCATCCAAAAGCAGAAGCAATTTATGAGGCCTCTCTTCGAACATACTTTAGTGGTTGAGTCCATTGAAGTGGGCACGGCAAAACACACAAGCAATCAAGAGAGACGATGGAGTTAATTAACAATGGAGAAGAACTAATTAAGAAGTTAATTACACACAGTTCAAATAAACTCGGCCAACAATAGTTATGAACATGAACGGAGTTAGATATATAATTCATACATATCTTGATTATTGCATGTTGTGATTGGCCGAGTTTATCATATGGTGAACGGAGTCCAACACAAGCCCTTGAAAAATAAAACAAGAAGGGCTTTACATGAGTGAGAACTTTGAGGAGAAGATGGACACAAAGAGAGAAGAGGTAACTAAGTCAAAGCACATGTTTTACATGGACAGGTTATTCACAAATTCCATACCATCACTGATAATTATCCCACAACAAACCTGCAGATTCATCATGTATCAAACTCTCCGGTACTGGCATTGGATCATCCACCCACATAACCACACTCGTCATCGAAGCTCGCCCCCAGCCATGGCGGATGGTAAAGCCACCCGTCCACCGAGTCGACGAGCACGAACTCGCTGCTCGGCCTCGTCAACTCGTAACTCGTCCCAAGACTAGGCAACTCGATGATCTCGCTCAGCTCCACCGATGTCTCGGACAGATCCATTGCCGAGACTAGTGATGACGAAGGACTCATTGACGAGGATGAAGACGCCGTTGATGTGGTGATTGTATCGAATTTATCCATCTGGGCTGCTTTTAATGCCGCCGCCTGCACGTCGCGCGGGCTGAGCGAGATGGGCCGAGGCAGCAAGCTGATGAGTTCGGGGAAATTGAGGATCGCCGAGCTGCCTTTG
Source organism: Eucalyptus cladocalyx (assembly GCA_017140615.1). Taxonomy (NCBI): domain Eukaryota; kingdom Viridiplantae; phylum Streptophyta; class Magnoliopsida; order Myrtales; family Myrtaceae; genus Eucalyptus; species Eucalyptus cladocalyx. Next base: position 3,554,842 of record CM029518.1, on the reverse strand, counting down.
ATGCTCAGGGCGGCCACGTCGTGGGCACGGGCTGCCATCTCCGGGGTTGGGAACGTCCCGAGCCAAATGCGGGATTTCTTCCGCGGCTCGCGGATCTCGGAGACCCATTTGCCCCAGTTCCTCATGCGCACGCCGCGGTACACCGGGTGCTTCCCCGAGTCGCGGAGGCGCTTGATCTTCTTATCGGATTCGGCTGGCAAGTCGGCAGAATTCTGGTGGCCGGTGGGCTTTGGGACCGTGTTGAGGGAGGAGTCAGTCCACCCTGTGGGCGAGGAAGGGGAGGATGGTGGGGAAGAGAGCGAGTTGTAGCTGGTTTCGCGGTCCGAGTTGGGCGGCTCAATCATTTTATCTGGCGAACACGGTACTCTCTTTGCTTTCTTGGGGGATTCTTCCTTGTTCTTGATTCTTGATTTTGTGCTTTCTTGGCAGACAATGAGTTCAGAAATGGATGACCAAATGAGGGTTTTAGAGGAAGAAGAACCACTGGGTCTTCACAGATGGAAGAAGAAGAAAAGGTTATCGTGTGGAGACAATAGTGTCGCTTGGTTTGTATTTCAGGGCAAGTGAAGCAACCAAGAGGGATGCCGATCAAGCTTGCTTGCCCACATGGGGCAAATTCAGAAAATTCCAAAGTCTTGGTGAGGCAGGGAAGGGGGACGGGCTCAGTTATGGAAACTGTCTCCCTCTTGGCTAAAAGTAGAGGAGATTGAGATGCTGAGACTCAGAGAAAGAGGACCTCTCGCAGAAGAGAGAGAGAGAGAGAGAGAGAGAGATGATGATGGTGATGGTGATGATGAATGAGAGAGAGAGAGAGAGAGAGAGAGAGAGAGGACTTGAGGCCACTGGGCAGGGAAGGAGTTAAGCAAAGTGGGTGTGCACTTTGAGAGCTACTCTACTTGAACAAAGCTGCATCTTTTTCTTTCTCTTTCTTCTTCTTTGTTTTTCTTTTGTTTTGTTCCCTTCCCTCCCCCAATATTTCCCAGCGAGTCACCCCCAACATTTATAAAGGGCTTCGATATGAGAAGATGGAGAGAACGACGGAGAGATGGACCCATAAAAGAAATGGGTCACCCTAAGGTGCAAGGTGGGGGGGTCCCCATCTCTATAAGACCCAAAGAAACCCTCACATTTAATTATTTGATCTTTGTTTCTTTTAGGTCATAGCAACAAGGTAGCTTCCAATCTTTGCTTTTCCTCTCTCTCTCTCTGTCCGTAGCTTCAGTATTTCACCTAGTCACTCCTGTTCATTTAACCCCTTATCATGTTTCAGGGGCCATCACCGACCCCATGTAAATCAATTAATTATTCATCACCCAAGAAAGAAGTCTTCCCCTTTTCTCCTTCCATTGCCAAAGTAAAATCAAGGAGAGAAAAAAGGAGAAAGTCAAAAATCCTCGTTCACAAGTTCTTCTTTTGTCTTCCCAAGATTGGTTGGTGGGGATATGCTGATTCAGTGTAAAATGCAGTGCCGCCATGCCCTAGTGGGATATTTATAAATAAGGGAATGACTATATTATATTGTGATGGGTGTTGGAATAACACAATGTTCATCAGGTCTTTCTTTTTCCTTTCTGCATGATTGATTGAGATCTGGAGGGACCTTTAGCTAGATGTGGAAAGAAAGAACTTGAGGCCCATATTCAATAAAGTCCCAGCTCGGATGCTAGAGGACGGGTCCAATCACTATTTTAAAAAAAAATGTTATTATGTGATTGTATGGCCTGCCCCATTTGCCAAAAATAAATTTTCTGCCGGAAAAATTGTCCAAAAAGCCTAAAACTCATTATATGACGACTAATTTAATCTTAAACTTTCAATTTTTCCAATTTTTATTCAACTCAATTTTTCTTATTTAGTTGTAAACCTTTTGATGATTTTTAAATATTGTCCTTGCGGCGTAGTTTGATCAAATATTACTAACATGGAGTCTAATAAGTGATTTTTGTCCAAAATTGACTTAGAAAAATTACATTGAAAAATCATAAAATGTTTAAGAGTAAATTAGCAAAATTGAAAAGTTTAAGAATGAATTGATTGCGTATAATAAGTTTAGGACGATTATCCATGGTTTTGTTGCAACTATTTAAGATCATATGCATAAGTTCAATGGCTTAAGTGTTACTGAGGCGAGTTGCTAATTATGCGGATATATTACAGAATAGCTGAAGTTGAAGTCCTTTCGAGTGAGTCTACATGTACTTGGGAATGTTACCACGCATCTAGGCTATTCATCAATTTGAAAATAAGATTTGACTTCTTTTGGTGAACTTGTGTAAAAAAGAGGCTGTGGCTTTTAAAGAGGACTATAATGGTTAGCTACAAAATCTAGCATTAACGCCGTTAAACGGCACGTGTTTTGGTGTACAGACAACTTCCAAAACAAATGTAAGGACAAAACTTACAAAACTAAAAGCAAAAGAAAGAGAAAAAAAAGGATGCAACGAGCACCATTCAACCAAATAATCCATTTGAATTCTCTCAATAACACCACGTTTCACCATTGATTCGCCCCACCTCTCTATTTTATTAAGCTTTTATTAGGCTTTTATTATTTGTCACTATAGGAATACGACCAAGAGATTTGTATGTTTACATTACGTACACGTGTGCATAATGGCCTCGTGATTGAGCAAAGATATGTCCATTGTCCATATCAGTGAATGCATGGCCCATATACATAATGAGCCCGTACGGTGCATTAGTGAGCCTCGAATTCATGGGGTATTGCATTCGTTTTGCAAATAACGTGAAAATGAAATCCACCGGCCGTAAGTTTCGCACAATTTCTGCACCGTTTTTGGCTTTGATCGGTCCACCACGCCATCAAAGCAACGCTACATTTCTCTCCATGAGATGCATTCATCTATCCCAACTTGATAACGCTTTGGCCACCGAACATTAGCCAACAACTCATCCCAGGTCTCGACCGCGAACGAAATGCGTGTGATGAGCCCGTGGGTCATGCGATGTCTCAAACCTACTCGGCACTTCTGCATCTTCTTGAACGGTGAGGGATCAACTAGTACAGCATTAATGACTGTTGCCCCACAAGCTATGAACGGCCTTTCTTGGCAGGTCATGAGGAGCGCCTCGCGAGAGGCTTCGGATTTTTGTCCTCCGGAGGATGCGTGAAAGTACAATTTCCTTTATTTCTGCTCGTGTGAGTTCATGAGAGTAATATACTGCATACATTGTACTTCTTTATCTCCTCGTTTAGCCTCTTTTCTCTAATGATGAGTAAAGACCTTGAAATGGAAGAAAGAATGGAATAGATTGGAGTGCTGAACACTTGGAGGGTAGAATTACCATAAAAGTCCTAAACTTATTGCAATTGTGCTAATTTAGTCATAAACTTTTTATAATTATGTCAATTCAGTCCATCCGACCAAAATTGGCCGGTTGATATGACGTGAACGTCGGCCGGCGACAACAGGTCGCGAACAACGCCGATGTGACTATTTTTAAATATTTTTTAAATATATTTTTTTGAATTTTTAATTTCTTTTTTCTTTTCTTTTTCCCATCTTCTCCTTCTTCTGGCCGGCGAGGTTAGCCTCTGGCCCTCACCTCTGGCTGGCGCCGGTCGGCCAGAGGAAGGAGAAGGTGGGGAAAAAAAAAAAAATTCAAAAATTAAAAAATTGAAAAAATTGAAAAAAAATTAAAAAAATTGCCACATTAGCATTCATCGACCAACTGTCCTCGTAGGCATCCACATCGAGATCGGTCAGCTAATTTTGGCCGGATGGACTGAATTGGCATAATTGTAAAAGGTTTATGACTAAATTGGCAAAAAAAAAAAGTTTATGACTGAATTGACACAATTGCAATAGGTTTACAACTTTTTTGGTAATTCTCCCTACCTAGAGTGCCAAAATTTAGTATGGAGGGACATTAAGTACTAAAAGTTAGGAAAGTAACACTTAATTGCCAAAATCGGAGTAAAATAGATAACTTAAATGCCAATCTAATCAAAATTTGGCTAAAATCTTGATGTGGCAATTTTTCGATAAGATAAGTACAAAACGACATCATTTTGCACGTTGATGTGGCTAAACAAAAACAAAAACGACATAGTTTTGTTTTCTGATGTGATAAGTAATTAATATAAAAAATAATTTAATTAAAATATAAGAATAAATAATAATAATTATTTAAAATTTTTAAAAAAAGGTGGGGGAGGTGACTAGGGGGAGGCGGTGGCGAGGGCTTAGCCCTCAGCCGCTGCCTCCTCTCCCCACCCCTCTTTTTTAAAAAAAAAATAATTTAATTAGTTATTATTATTTTATAATTCAATTAAATTAATTTTTATATTAAAATTCAAATTTGCTAAAAAACCACGTTGTTTTTGCTTTATTTTTTGGTTGAGTCAGCACTCTGGCGAGCCATGTAGACGAAAAAAATAATAAAAAATAATCACGTAGGATTTCCGATGGAGTTCGCTAGAGATGATACTTAATTGTCTCACTTTTCAAGAAAAGTGATATTAAGTGTCATTTTTCTAATTTTTGGCACTTAAGTGTTCATTCGTGTCAAGTTTTGACACTTGGGGTGTACTTCTTCCAATATATTGAAAAGAACGATCACTCTCATTCCTTTATTTGGCCGTGATAAAGATGTGAAGCGGAAAACGGAAAGAAATTGACAGCAACAAATGCTCAAACTCTCCTTAAATAGGTAATGAAAAAGGAAAAGCCATGTACGTATAGGAAAAAGAAATGACAAAGTGAGTCCTATCGTCTTGATGAAAAAAATGAAAATTTCTATTTGTATAGTTTGAGACTTTTAAGTGTGTCTTGAGTTTCTAGTCCAACGACATGCAATGCCATCTGAATTCGACTGCCAATCCAGTTAGAGAAAGATAACAGTAGAGCATATTTCTTGATGTGTGGGTTTCCATATTTTGCATGGTAATAAGGGTTTTGTAGTGCTTAGCCTCAGTAAAACAATGTTGAGGGACTGTGGGAGTTGAGAGAACATATTTATATGGGGATTCTGAGTTGAGATTAGACACTGAGAGAGATGGTGTTATTGGGTTTAGGGCTATGAATGAGGCATATGCGCATGTTGCAACCTCTTGCATTTTCTTGAATAGCATAATATGACCATATAAATCCTCTTATGTGCATCTGTATAGCTGTCTCTCGCGGGTGCTTATCTCATCTGTCTAATCTGTTTTATCGCTTTCCATTGTGTTCGGGTTTCCTATATGAGTATGGAATCGCCATTTTCATTTGGAATGCTCATTCCATCTCGAAGACCTTTTACCAGATACACAAGGAAAAAGAGAAGATTCTGTATGGAATATTATGCGTGCCTGAGGAGTTTAACTGCTATGCATCATGCTTGGGCTGATTGACTCTGAATAGATCTTCGGTTATTGGCTGAATGGGCCAAGTTAGACTAGGCCTGAGGAGCACCACCTTTCATTTCATTTGATGGCGACGAGTCCATTCCAATCACGCATTCCAAGAGCCAGCATATTTTGTTAATCTAGCCAGCCGAAGAAAAGAAGAAACGAAAACAAAAGCCCACATTTTCTTGACACCCTTCTAACCATGCCCCATATCTATATTGATTTTCTCAGCATCTCTGATAATGTTCTTTTAACCCACGAATCCCCCTAGATTCATTGACTAAAGCTGATCCTGCGAAGGCTTTTGACCCAGTGAGATGGGATCATTTGCTTTATGTGATTCGAGTTATTGTGTTCTTGATCAATTCATGCGAAATGGATTACAGCTTGCATTACTTCTCCCTAGTTTTCTATTTCCGTAAATAGTGGCCTCGGAGGCTTTTCTAAAGGAGGTAAGGGACAAAGGCAAGGAGATCTATTTTCTCCTTGTTAGTTTGTGATATAGCTAAGGGGTAGGGAGGTTTTCTCAGAAGTGCTTGACGACGCTGCTTCTAGGGATACTGTAGAACTTCACTTTCTCTGCTCTAAAAACAAAGCGTTCATCTAAACTTTGCGGAAGATTTGATCATTTTCTCCAAAGGGGACAAGATTCCTTGCAGCAAATCCTTTCTCCGTTACAGCTGTTTCATTATCTTTTGGGCCGAAAGTTGAATCTTTCAAGGACTGAAATTTCCTTAGCTGGTTCCAGTGGTGAACAACGGGCTGAATTGGCTAGATTGAGTAGCTTTAAGGAGGGGTGTTCTGCCAGTAAAATTTCTAGGTTTTCCATTGATATCAGGTTAGCTAAGTTACAAAGAGTGTAAGCATTTGGTTTAGGCTACCACTATGGAATAATGGACGGTAAGGCATCTTTCGTACGCTGGTAGGCTTCAGCTCATCAGAACTGTTATTTTTAGTGTCACTAATCATTGGTTCCAGATGTTCATACTAACCTAAGTTATTATTGAGGTGCATGTATGAGGGTGTTAGGCGAAAGAAGTTCCACATCAATATAATGTGTAGCAGTGAATATATTTTAATTGATCAATAACTCATTGATTTAATATTTTGAGTATGTTAGAGATAATCAAGGATTTCTTTATTATATTTTCTATGTTAGAGATAATTGATAATTTTCTCAATTTTCCACATCTCTCAAGATTACGTATATATCTTCCTTATATGGATCTAACTAGATGCGGGCTCGGATTTGGGCCAATCTCTTGGGTGAAGGTGTTGGATTTCTGTGGTGTTGACCCAATAGTTATCAAGTAGATAGAGCAAAAATGCAGACTGTCAAAGGAGCAAAAGTAATCATGAGAAAATGTTTGTTTGGCCAAATGTGAGGGTGGGCCTTGGGAAGCTTGCAGTTTGGAATGTTGCTTGTGCTTTATAGAACTTATGGGGACTCCTTTTGAAATCTGGCCTGGACTTACTGTTATTTCCTCCAGGATAAGACAATTGGGATTGTCCAAGCTCGAGGCGAGAGAGTACCTTGGATTGGAGAAAATTGCTTAAAACAAGGCGTTTTCCTAAGCTTCACATCAAACATGTGATTGGAGATGGGCAGCACACTTTTTTGGGCCACTATAATTGTTCATGTCCTCCCTAACTTTTGTTGATTTGTTGTTGAATAGGGAGTTTTCTTTGAGAGGGTCTAGATTTTTAGTATGGGTAAAATCACAAGATGATCTTTACACGATTAATCTTAATTGGAAGTGATAGTTTCCCATTGAATGCGTTGTGGTATTGATTGGACTACATAGATTCATGCTTTGGAGCGTTTGAAGAGAACGGGAAGAATTATAAAAAAAGTCCTAAATCTATTAGAATTGTGTCATTTTTTTTTTTTAGTCGCTAATTTTTTTTTACAATTGTGCCGATTTAGTTCATTCGGCTAAAATTGGTTGGCAAATGCTGATGGGGACGTCAACTGTCCGACAAAAGCTAACATGGCAATTTTTTAAATATTTTTTTGAAATTTTTAAATATTTTTTTTTAAAAAAATTATTTTATCTTTTTTTTTCTTTTCACTTTCTCTTTCCTTTGGCCAGCCTTGTGAGTCGCTAGGCATTGGTTCCCTACCCTTGCCTCGGTGAGGCCATTGCCGGGCCGAGCATCGGCAAGGTCGCCATCCTTCGCTCAACCTTGCCATGGTTGGGCGAGGCCAAGCCTCACTAGATCTCGCCACTAAGGCGGCCTCGGCCACGGTGGTGAGGTTGACCTTTGCCTTGCTATGTTTGGGGGGCGGTCGTTCCTCGCTAGATTTGGCAATGGCGGCCTCGCCGGGGTTGAGTCTCATCAAATGGGGTTGAGGCCTTGCCAAATAGCGAGCGGGGCCTCGCCATTGGACGGTGAGGCAGCCTCATCGGCCCTTGCCTCTGGCTAGTGTTGGCTGGTCGGAAAGAGAAAGTGAAAAAAAGATAAAAAAAAAAATTCAAAAAAATTCGAAAAAATATAAAAAATATATTAAAAAATTGCCATGTCAGTTTTTGCCGAATGGTTAATGTCCATATCAGCATTGATCGGCCAATTTTGATTGGATGAACTAAATTGACACAATTATAAATTGTTTAGGATTAAATTGGCAAAAAAAAGTTTAAGACTAAATTGGTAATATTATAATAAGTTTAAGATTTTTTTGATAATTTTCTGAAGAGAATGTGTATGGGTAGTGAAACGCATACCTTGGACTCAAGTTAAAAACACTGTTCCCTTTGGCTGAATGCTTGCTTTTATCTAGCAAGATTCTTTTTTTTTTTTTTTATCTAGCAAGATTCGTTTAACCCAATTATAAACTGAGCACATGATTCCTGTTTGTCCTTCCTAGTCAGGGTTTCGATCCTGGTTGTCAGGATCTTGATTCGTGCAGAGACAGGACAAAATCTTTCCACCTGTCAATCGATTCTATGCAACTCTGCAGGGAAAAATTTTAAATTAATTAAATCACATCATATCTGCAATTTATGTCACAATTAAAATTCATGGAATGAGATTTCCCCTTCCTGGTTGATTTAATTTGCTTTAGTGGACAATCAATTCATGAAAGGGGAAAAAAATGCCACTGAAGGTTTATTTTTAATTAAAGTAACAAGACGAATTTCTAGTGGTACATAAACATTGAGCCAAACTGCTATTTCTTGAATATCATATTCCAAACATTCTATTTAGTACTTGATATGCGTGAATTAGATATTTTCTTTTTTGGTGTTGAAGCCAGGTCACATTATGATCAATTTTCGCTCTGAGAAGGTTCGCAGATTATAATCTATTCAAAGAGAAGCCTATTAAGATTGGGGAATAAAAACTTAATACCTCATCGCTTAGAAATTGCTAAGAGTCAAGCATAATACCAAGTTATTAGCATATTTAGTCAAATATGTTAAGGTTCAACATTTTAAGTCAATAAGTTGTGAATCAAATAAGATGTATTAATTATTTCAAATCATAACACATGCAACTGAACATTTTCTTTCACTCATGTTTGACTGTTTTGTGTTAGATGGCACTCCCCTTCATTCATCAACATATACCTCGACTTAATAAATGACCTACTTTCTATGCACTTGCGGTCATGCATCGCATTTACATCATTGCCAACTCCAAACCGGTTTGCTCTACCCCAACGCTCACTTTTACCTATGGTCTCTTTAGTTAGATTGAACTGTGATGCCATTCTTCACTTGGAAATAATGTTGATTACAAGATTCCTTCCTTAACATATTCTCCAACACCAATACAAATTCGGAGGGATTGCAAATCAATCATCGGCTCCGATACTATTTTTTTTTTTCAGACATGTTATAGAAGCCTAATAGTCCCTCCTTGAGAGATCAAACAAGAGGGAGGCCTAACTCTGAGCCCTTTAACTAACATATCCAAAGTTGTGTCATTTTCACTTAAAAGCTTAGCTTCCATTTTTGTTTTGTAAAAAGTCAACAATTCAAAAAATATTTTCTTAATTTTAGGTTGTTTCTATCTCTTAGAAAAATGAGGTAATGAAATTTTTTTAATCGATACAAAATAATAACCTATGCCTAAATATTTTTGTTGATAGTGAAAACATTTCCGTTATCTCATATTTTTGAACAAATATATTAGAAAAAGTCTTTTCATATGGAAAAGATATATTAATTGCTTCAAGTCATATCATTCTTTAGGTGGTAACTAAAGTGACCACCACTCAGTTTGCGCCTTAGTAAAGTCATCCATGCAAGTGTAGGGAATGATTTTTTCTTTATATATAGTCTTACTTGAAGACATCGGCAGGAATTGAATATGTCATCCTCTACTTGTTGTTAGGTAAATTGTTTAAAAAGTCCTAAACCTATTACTCTTTTGCCAATTTAGTCTTAAACGTTTCAACTTTACAAATTGAGTCCTAAACCTTTCAATATTTTGCCAATTGAGTCCATTTGTTGGCTGGAATTCACTGACGTGGACATTGACCATCCTATGTGACACTACCGTAAGCACTCGATATAGACAAAATTTATTATTTTTTAAATTTTTTCTAATTTTTAAATATTTTTTGTATTTTTAATTTCTTTTCTTTCTCTCTTCCCCCCTTTTCTTCCCATGGCTGGTCGCCTAATCTCCGACAACCGCCCGGAGGCCACAACTAGTGAGGGTCGGCCTCCTCGGCCTCGGGTAAGGTCACCCTCGCTAGGATTGGTGAGGGGTAACCTCATCGTCCTCGGACTAGAGGCCAGTGAGGGTTGACCTTGTGGGCCTCAGGCGATGGGCAACCTCGCCGGCCTTGGATAGGCTTGCTCTCGTTGGATCTAGCGAGGGTGAGCCTTGTTTGTAGCCGGCTGGGTCGCCCCTTGCCAGATCCTAGCGAGGGCCACCTCGCCTGAAGGCGGCAAAGCCAACCCTCGTGGACCTCTAGTGAGGCTCAACCTCGGTTGACCTCGGTTGAGGTCAGCGAGGTCGCCCCTTGCCAGATCTCGGTGAGGGGCCTCACCAATCGTGGCCTTTGGCCGGTTGTCGAAGGTTGGGCAACTGGATAGAGGGGGGGAAAAAGGGAAAGAAATTTAAAAAAAAGGGAAAAAAAGAAAAAAAGAAATTAAAGGCATAAAAATAATTTTAAAAATCGAAAAAATATTAATAAATTAAAAAATTTTGTCCACATCAAAGACTAAAGATTCATGTAAGCAAATTCCAATTAAAATTGATCGAATAACTCAATTAACAAAAAAGTGAAAAATATTTAGGATCGAATTGATAAAAGTACAACTAATTTAAGACTTTTTAGACCATTTTTCCATTTGTTGTCGGACATAAAGTCCAAGTCATTATACCTGGCTTCCGCCAGCATTTCCGATTGCATAAGCCGGCAATTTTACTAGTGGCGACTGGTGTACGCCTAGGAATATTCGAAGGTGAATAATGGCCGAATTCAATCTATGTCACGACACTTTGGGATGCGTCCCCCCGCGCAAACGACAGCAACTACAGCTATCCGAGAGTAGTCTAATAACGCAGGTCATTGGAGGTAGGGATTTGCTTTGAGCTGATTTGTAAGTGCGTCCGTGCGTGCGTGGCGTGCGTGTATATGATGGAAGTGTGTGTCGATATATATATTGTCTTTCCTTTCTGGGGCAGAGAATAAGTATGAGTTGTACGGCTCATTAGTGCATCGCTGTAGCCTCCCTTTTCTCTGATAACCATTTGGATAGTCTCTCATAGTGTTGCAGAAAAATAGGAGGAGAAAGAAGAAGATGGCACTCTCTTCTCAAGCTTTGAATGTCAATGCATCTCTTCACAGGCCATCAAACTCTCAAACTCATAGTTTTGATCGCCTAAAGATCTCGATACCATTGAATCTGACGGTAATACATGTGGAGAGGGTGTTGTCATTTCTTTGGGCTGAACAGTTTGCTGTCCGATTTTAGACAATCTTTCGGTTTCTTTTTCAGTGTTAAACACAGTTATATTTTAAGCGAAATATTGGGTATGCGAAAATATTGATTCTTCTGACTTCTAAGATATGTGGATCAGTCTCCAAAACTCGCTCATCTCACAAGGTTATATCGTTTTACTTTTGTCTATAAGGTGGAGCCCTCTTTCTTTTTTTTTGCCTCTCCCGATTAGCTCCTCACGCACGCTCTTGCTATGGAAATGAGTCCTTCGTTATTAAGCATCTGTAATGATAAAATCCCTGTGGCATGTCAACTAAACGCCGGTCTGCCCTCTTTTTAGCTTGGTAAGGTCTAAAATATGTATGCTCATTCTCCATGATCATATGAAACAAATAAATCCTTGCTACCAATAGTCTCCTTTTACTTACTGATATTGTAGATGCACCCCAAATTCACTTTCATTCATGAACTTGCTAAAACATGTCTCCCAGCATCCGTGGAAGATCAGGTTGCCACAAAAGCCATGGCCAGAACATGTGCTTGAAGCCATGAAGAGCACTTCGAGGAAATTGCTGGATACCGTCGTGGATTCCATGTTTCGATTCGTTGATCAGCCATTGCTTCCCTCACAGGTACCAGAAAAAATTTGAGTGGCAGGCGTATGGATCATGAATAAGATAGAACAGCGTCAAAGTAGTTAGTTTTGTTTCGAGGGAAATGATATTTTGGATAGAGCATTCTAGATATGCGATACATAAGTAATTAACAATGGGGTGTAACAAACATTCTATTAATCATAGAGCTGGAATGGAATGGTTAACCTATTGATCCGAATGTGTATATCATCATATTGTCAACTTAAGATAGCTATTCCATTCCTCCTGTGTTATTTTATTCCTATAATATAGCTATTCCCTTCTTATATGATAACATTCGGCGAACCATAGGTCACACCAATAAAAATGGAAGATATGTAAAGTAAAGAATGGAACCAAATTAAAATCGGAGATATAGTCGATGATTGATCATTGATTGCTTATGTCTCTTTATTTAATATGGGAAAGTGTAACAAAATGGAATTGATTAGATTGATTATGTAGACGCTAGATATGTTATTTGCTCAGATATAATGGCTCTTCAAATATTTTTTTTACGTACCAAGCACACCCTAAGAATAATGCCTGAGATACAAATGGTGATTTATAAATTTGGTTAAAAAAATCCAGACTCTGGTGAGTTGTCTAGCCTAAAGTTAGGGCATCGCATGCATGCAGAAAAACTTTTCTCCAGTTGAAGAAATAGGCGAGGCAACTGTAGTCGCTTGCTGCGAAGGTGACATTCCTGTTGATTTTCTGGAGGGAGTTTTCGTTAGAAATGGTATGCCAACTACTTGAATCAATCTTACAGGTTTTAGTTTATTTTGTTCACTTTCTGTAATTAGGGAACTTGAAGTGCGCATGGCATTCTCAGCAATGCTTGTAGAAGCAGAACAATGACTAGCTTCTTGAAATAGCTGACTAACGAGTAATATATGATGGTGCAGGTCCAAATCCTCTGTTTGGCGGTCTGAAATCGACGGAATCAATTTTTGGAAGATCAAGCCATACATGGGTCGAAGGAGAAGGAATGCTTCATGCAGTATATTTCAAAAGGGAATCCAGAGGAAAATGGCTACTATCCTACAAAAACCGATACGTCGAGTCTGAGACTTTCAAGCTAGAGAAGCCACGAAACAAGCCGTCTTTTCTTTCTGCTGTCGAAGGAGATTCTTGGGCTATTATGGCCGCTTATCTCCTGAACACTGTATTACTTTTCGTCCCTTCATTTGAACTTAATTATTCTCCAAATATAAACATTGTTTATTTTCCTTAATGTAAATTGTATAGCTCTACCCTCAGCATAAGTTGAGTTATTTCATCTTAGCAGCTTAGGTATGGAACAGTGAATAAATACATAAGCAACACTAGTGTTTTTGAGCACGCGGGGAAAACATACTCAGTCGCAGAGAATTACATGCCTCAAGAAGTAGATATCACCACGTTGAAAGCTTGTGGCAATTGGAACTTGGATGGGAATTGGGATCGACCTTTCTCCAGCCACCCAAAGGTTCGATCTTTCGATATGCAAAGTATGCCCCGACGTACATATGATTGATTGAATTTCACTGATTTACTACAAATCATTGCTTTGTGCAACAGAGAGCGCCTGTATCGGGGGAACTGGTCACCAGTGGAGTAGATGTTAGGAGACCTTATTATGTCGTGGGCGTTATATCCGGTAATTCAATATTTCCTGATTTCATGATATTGTCCTGTTCTACAGTAAGAATTAAGGATAAGACTGTCAATCTTGAGATTGGTTAATTGTTTCAGCTGATGGGAAGAAACTCAAACATAAGGCCGATCTCGAGTTCGATCGGAGTGTTCTCAGCCATGAAATTGGGGTCACGTGTAGGTGAGCACTCTACTTTGGAAACATCGGTAGGTAACAATGTACGAGATTAACCAATGATCCGTTTGATTTTAGGTACAATGTGATCATTGATCATCCCCTTGTCCTGGACATTAACAGACTCGTCAATGGTGGACAGTGAGTTAATCCAAAACCTTGAAATCTTTACGTAATCATATTTTTAGCCATATTTTTCAAGCATGTCGAGCAGCTTTAGATCAACAGCTTTCTTGGAATCTAGGTTAGTGAAGTATGAGAAGGAAGGGTATGCAAGGATTGGGGTGATGCCTCGATATGGAGACGCTAGCTCAGTCCGGTGGTATCATGTAGAATCAAGCTGCACATTTCACATACTCAACTGCTTTGAGGATGGTGATGAGGTATTTTTTTTTTCCAAAAGCCTATCTTGAGTGTTAAAGATCTCTTAGAAAAGGCCTCAACTCGACCGATATTGCTGGACAAAGCAGGTTGTGGTGAGAGGATGCAGGGCTCTTGCATCGATGTTTCCGGGTCCTGATTGGGGTATGGACAAGTTCGATTGGTTCTCGAGAGGATTCGACTTCAGGGAATTGGTGGATCCACACGCTGACAAGCGTGGAGGCTATCTGTTTACCTGTGCCTATGAGTGGAGATTGAACATGGAAACCGGGGAAGTTCAGGAGTCGAATCTTACTGGCACTGAATTCTCTATGGACTTCCCTTTCATAAATGCCGATTTCACCGGCTTGCCTAACAAGTACGGTTATGCTCAAGTCATCAATTCAAAGTCAAGCTCTGAATCTGGTAATGCAATGCCAGTCTCCACTCTCTAGTGCATGTCCGGTTGCTCAAAGCAGCGCATAAGATCGGTTTCCTAATGTTTGTGCATCACTTGTTTGATTCAGGAATGGCTAAATATGGAGGTCTCGCGAAATTATACTTCAACGAACCTTGTCCTAGCCTATCTGATTCTGAGGTACTAGCGAGAGTTTTTTTAGTCACTCTTCTAATTATCCATTCTGCATGTCGAAATGTGCTAAACTTCAGCCTTGAATTAGGGAAGAGGACAAGGCAAGAACTCGGTAAAGGTCGAGTACCATAATTTCCAAGAGGGCAGCTTCTGCAGCGGGAGTGTTTTTGTCCCTAAGAAAGACGGCGCTGGAGAAGACAGTGGTTGGATTGTCACTTGGGTACATAATGAAGAAACAGATTTGTCGCAGGTCAAGTCTGGGTGTTCCAGTAGTATCAGCACGTAGCTTTGCCTGCCGGCAACGACTTTCGTTCTGATTTTGAGATTGTGAATTTGCAGGTGCACGTGATTGACGCGCAGAAGTTTGAAGGCGAGCCGATAGCAAAAATCGCGCTGCCTCAAAGAGTACCCTATGGATTTCACGGTGCCTTCATTTGCGTACCGAATTGATCACCAGGAATCCAGATCTCACGTGCAAATCATAGTAGTAGGCCTTACTCTTGTCATCATATAGTAGTTTTCTTTGCCTTTTGTGTGAGATGTTCTTTCTTTCTGAGTTCAGTTATGTGCAAGCGTTTCGTGCTTATCAGTGGCTGCGTTTGCCCAATCGCTCAATCTATTGTACACAACGAATATTAAAAGTTGAGCATGTGTTAGCATGGTATCGGTCGTTTGAGCCATTGCGACTATGTGCCATATTATTATCGAGATTATTTGAATATTCTTACTTATTAGTAAACTAACTAATTAGCCAATTACGATTTATATGTATCGGAAAGGATCGAAATCCACCTTAACTAGAGGCTCCAAGGCCATCGGCCTCATGAAATATGTAGAGAATCATAAATCTATGATGCTATAAGGTGATCCGAAGCATATTGAAATCTACCATGTGAATTTTGAGGGTTTGAGATGCAAGTATTTTAGGTAAAAATTTCTTAAAAGTTATGATAATTAAGTGATTGAAAGAAAGTTATAAGATTTAAATGAACGTCTTTTTGAGCATACTAAAATCACAGTATTGAGAAATGTCATCAATATTCTAGTTTGTGCTTAGTTGTAAGATAGTGAAATCTATTTGTTTGAGTATAAGTAACACCAGCTTTGGGAAAAGTGCTTGGCTAGAAATGGCATATTCTATTGTAATTATTTAAAGATTGCTAGTTGAGACCGCCTAGAGGATAGAGTGCATCGTTCTCATATATTTATTACTACACAACTTCCATTGATGGGGAAATGCCTGCTCCTGCAGCCATGAGGGGCCGGGCGAGCGTCCAATCTCGGTCCAATCTCTTCTCCTTGTCGCCGTTTATGTCCTTAAAAGAACGCGCTTTTCCCTTTTTAGCATGTAATAAGGGGAGAGAGAGAGGAAGACCCCTTTCTGTAAAGGGTCATGTTCTTTTTATAAGTAAGATGGCCAGTGATCTTTAAGGAAAGACGGCAGATCTTCTTTTCCTATTGGGGGATGCTTAGAAAATATCTTACTTTTTGTCTCTTTTCTTTGAACTTGTGTGTCTTCCATGTTCCCCTCTATCCTGTTTTAAAACAAAACTATCTTACCCTTGCATCCTTTCTTTGAAATATCAGGGGATACTGCCACGTGTGAACGTGCTGACATACACATTTCCAATATTTAAACACACAACTTGGACGTGCTAAACAGTCCAAATATGTTCTTTATCCTCATTCCTCACCCCCTATGATCAAAATTTGGCTACACCTAGTAAATTGGTTCTCCAATTTTGCTCTAATCAATATTCTTTCGCCACCCTAAGATTTTGGCCATGTAATGGGTTTTGGCCAAATTTTAATTTACATGGGTTTAGTCTGATCAAGATCATGACCTCTCCTGTATTGGTCCATCCATTGCCGGTTTAACTAATATGCCAATTATATGGGTTTAACAATGCATAAGAAATGTAATCTATAAGTAAATGCAATTACTTTTTTTTTTTTTTTGGCTAGGGATCAATGGCGATTCTTCAGTTTTCCATGTAAAGAACAACTAAATAAGTCGCCAAAATTTAGGTGCCAACACTCACCACGACTCACTCTTGCATCTCGACAAAGTCATCCATGCCTGCCCCGATATCGGTAGGAATCGAATTTGAGATCCTACGTTTGATTCTATACAAATAGCCAATAGTGTACACGTTGGAATATTCGAAGGCCAGCAATGGCTGAATTCGATCAATGTCACGACACTTTGAGATGCAGCACCCACCACGCCACGCTATCCCTCGTTGAACAACAGCAACTAGAGCTTTTATTGCAGACTTATTCCTATGACGCAGATCATGGGACGTGGCGTTTTATTTTGAGCTGATTTTTAAGTGCCTGAGTGCATGGATGGAAGTGTGTGTGTGTGTGTGATGATATATCGTCTTTCTTCTTCTCTCTTCTTCGATGAGCATGCTCTTCATCTGTCCTTTCTGGCAGAGACAAGCATGAGTGAATATCCGCCTCCGGGAAAGCGACATACCTATGTCATCGGACGAATTTTGAGGCCTCTTGTTAAATATGTCAAAGGCTTATATGTGCATCACTGTAGCCTCTCTTCATTCTCGGTAAACATCGTGATAGTCTGTTGTAGTATTGCAGAAGAGGAGGAGGAGGAAGAAGAAGAAGATGGCTCTCTATTCTCATGCTTTGCATGTCGGTGCATCTCTCCACAAGCCATCCATTTATCAGAGTCGTAGTTTTGATCGCCTGAAGCTGTCGGTTCCGTTGGATCGGAAGGTAATACATGTAGAGAGGGTGGGTTTTGTCGTTTCTTTTGGCTGAAAGATTTGCCGTCCAATTTTTAGATGATCCATTCTATTTGTTTTTATCGGTGTTTCACGTGGTTATATTCTAGGCAAACCGTTGTCTATGCGAAAAGATCGATTCTTTACAACTTCTAAGATATGTGAATCAGTCTCGAGAACTCGCTTACCATGTAGCATCTTATCGTTTTACCAGGTCTTGCATCTATAGGGTTGAGTGCTCTTCTTCTTCTTTTGGCTCTCATGATTAGCTCCTCCTGCCTACTCTTGCTATGGAAATGAGTCCTTCGTTTTTAACTCTGTAATGATGAAAGAGAAGGGGAAAATCTTCCCCTTGTGGCTTGTCAATTGATTGCCCTTAGCTTGTTAAAGTCTTAAAAGTTATTAAAAGTTATGGACAGTGCTTACTTTAGTGTCAAAGTACCACATTTTTAAAAATAATCATTTAAGTGCCAATTTAGATTTAGGTAGCTAAAAATTCGACATGGCCACATTTTATTAATTTTCAATCTTGTGCTTTGTTGACGTGCCTAGTCAGTATATAACCCATAAACGACATCATTTAAAAGTTATATATGGTGATCATTTGAATGCTAAATTTTGTTTAAATTGATCATTTAGTGCCAATTATTATTAAAAAGTGATCACTTTAGTGCCAAGCAGGCCACATGGAAATGCCATACGGACTGGATTTTTTTAAATAATATGCCAAGTCATATAAAATTTCTAATTATAAAAGTAACGTCTTATTTTTGGCCGGAATTTCTCGCCATTGGTATTTCAGTAATTTTTTTCTTTGATATGGTATTTAAGGATGAGTATGGTAACATTTTTATTTCCGGGAACAATTTTTTAATAATTATATTACTTTTTACTTTTTTCTTTTATTTTTCTCATTCTTTCTTTAGCCGATCGCCGATCTTAGCTAGGTTGGCGATAAGCTAGATGAGGGCCAAAGTGTCACCTGCCCCCAGTGAGACCGAGCCTTGGCTAGTGGTTGGGCGAGGTCCAGCCCCAATAAAGCCGATCCTTAGTTGGCGGTCGATGGCGCTTGGCCTCGCCTTGGCTTGACCTCACCCAACCAAGGCGAGGCCAAGCCTTGTCGTGGGCTAGCGAGGCTCTGATGAGGTTGCCGGCCATTGCCAAGGTCAACGACCAGCTAAGGGAAGAAGAGGAGGAAGAGTAAAAGAAAAAAAAGAAAAAAAATTGGGCTTATTTTTTAATTGTTCACAAGAATATATATTTGATATTTTAGTGTAAGTACATCACTCAAATCAAAGTTAGGAATTTCGGATGATAATCACAATTTCGAAGGCGTTGATAAGCCATGGTGGTACATTATTGAAGTTGTTGGTAATCTATAAAATATGAAGAAAGGTACTTTTCAAAATCGAGCAAAATAAAATTTTTGTAAGTGACTAAAATTAGTTGGTATCCTAATATGGCGAATGCTAATTTATCAATCAATTTAAGTATGGTAAAGTTAGCAACTAAGGCTGCGTTTGGTCGTTGGGATAATAATCAGGATAGGATAGGATAAAGTAAGATATTAAATCCTCTGGATAATAAAGGCGGACATATCTAATCCTATCAAGTGTTTGGCACACTTCAGGATAAGATTAAAAAATGAATATGATATTCAATTAAATTATAAAAATAAAAAATAAAAAATTCAATTAATTAAAGGCCATAGAAAAGCCCTAGATCTAGGAATTGTGGCCACTTCTACAATGGCCACCATTGAAAACGGCGAGCACCAACATCGCCGTGCAACTACAATGCAAATCAATAAATCTTAAACTACGACAGAGAGGGGGGTGGGGGAATTTTAGGCGACTACCGAAGTAGTCTTTGCATTGCCTCAAATCAATCGAGATCCCAAATTGTCAACGATACCAAAGATTTATAGTTGCTTCATCACCATCACCATCTTCCCCTCTTCCTTTGAGATGTCCAATGTACTTGGTCATCAGATTCAGCAAGTCCATGATCCAAAGGAAGGGGCACCCAATTGCAGGCGTACGAGAAGTGAAGATGGGAGAAGAAGTGGAAGAAGAGGGCTGACAAATGAATCAGAGAGGCAGAGGCATCCATTTGACGTAGATGCTTATGATATATTCTCTTTTTGTTAAGTTCTTTCTTTCCTTAAAAATTTTTTTTTATCCAATCCGGGCTTATCCCACCTCTTCCCTCGGATTTTTTATCCGGATGTATTTGGGTTTGTCCGATCTAATGGACATTCCCAAGCATCAGATAGGATAACAAATTATCCTATCCAGACTCAAATCCGGACTACCAAACACAACCTAAGGACGTTAGTAAGTCACACAAATGAATCCTAGTAAATTATAAAAGTAATTGGTAATCATGGAAGTATAAATAAAGGTTTGCACTTTTCAAAACCAAGCAAGATAAAGAGTTGATAAGCGACTGAAATTTGTTGCTATCTTAATGGGACAAAAACTGGTAAACTGAAACAATTAAGATTGGTGATTTTATATAAAATTAACAGCTTTCGAGGTCTTATTAAGTCACAAAATAACCTTGGGTAAGAAAGTTTGCTCATCTCCTTGTGGTCTTGGGTTTAAGTATTTGTTGATAGCATTGTAGGGGTAAAATCTTAAATGTACTAGTTGAGGTGCAGGAAGTCGTTGGCCCAGACGCCACTTGACCCGCTAATCAAAGAAAAGAAAAAAGTGGATGTTTTGAAGGTAAGCATAAATAAAAACGCTACTTTAAAAAAGAAGTAAGATAAATATTTAATAAGTGACAAAAAATAATTGGTATCATAACGTGACAGATTTTGGCACATTAGTCAAATTAAGATTGGTAATTTCAAATAAAAGGGTCAATAGGCCATTAAAATAGGTGTGACTACATTATTGGAGTAATTTTTGGTACTTTTCAAAATAAGTAAAATAACAATTAATAAGAGACAAAAATTATTTAGTATCATAACGTGATAGACACATATAAACTTTCGTGTTGCTGATAAGCCATAATAAAGTTTGTAAATTATTAGAAAGGTTGGTAATATTCGAAGTGTAGATAGATGTTGGTACTTGTCAAAGTATGTTGGTAAATGACTAACACTTGGGTAAGCAAGTTACCAAATACTTTACCTTTATCAGGGTTACTTGTCATTTACCAACCGGTGGATTACTAACATGAGACTGGATTCTGATAATCACAATTTTATCTAATTGCTATTCCGCATAAGATTATATGATTGCTTCATATGATCATCTAGACAGCTCAAAACACGAAAGAATAAAAAAGTTGACATGATGATGAATATAAGAAAAAAAAGGTTTTTTCATGCTATTGTAGAAAATATAAGTTACACATTTGAATTTTGTCACTAAAATTTCACTCGTTGAATAGTTAACATATTTTAGTTGATTTATAACTTATTGGCTTAGATTTTTGAGTAAAGGAGGATTCAACTGAATATATTAATGGGTTCGGACTTAAACTTTTTTTTAGCAATCACTACAAGTGAAGGTATTGAGTTTTCGTTACATGCTTTACTAGTATTGACGGGCTCGAATTTAAACTTTATCTTGGTGATCTCCATGGATGAAGGTATTGGATTTCTATTACACGCTTTCCAACAAATAATAGATTACTACAATAGGAAATATTTGATTTTCGAGTGTCATATGAACCGACGTAATAGAAAGGGTTAATACTCTAAAAAACTCAAAACTAGTACATTTATGACAAATTTACCCAAAATTTCACTCGTTACACATTTGAATATTAAGTTACACATTTGAATATTAAGTTACACATTTGAATTTTGTCACTAAAATTTCACTCGTTGAATAGTTAACATATTTTAGTTGATTTATAACTTATTGGCTTAGATTTTTGAGTAAAGGAGGATTCAACTGAATATATTAATGGGTTCGGACTTAAACTTTTTTTTAGCAATCACTACAAGTGAAGGTATTGAGTTTTCGTTACATGCTTTACTAGTATTGACGGGCTCGAATTTAAACTTTATCTTGGTGATCTCCATGGATGAAGGTATTGGATTTCTATTACACGCTTTCCAACAAATAAAAGATTACTACAATAGGAAATATTTGATTTTCGAGTGTCATATGAACCGACGTAATAGAAAGGGTTAATACTCTAAAAAACTCAAAACTAGTACATTTATGACAAATTTACCCAAAATTTCACTCGTTACACATTTGAATATTAAGTTACACATTTGAATTTTGTCACTAAAATTTCACTCGTTGAATAGTTAACATATTTTAGTTGATTTATAACTTATTGGCTTAGATTTTTGAGTAAAGGAGGATTCAACTGAATATATTAATGGGTTCGGACTTAAACTTTTTTTAGCAATCACTACAAGTGAAGGTATTGAGTTTTCGTTACATGCTTTACTAGTATTGACGGGCTCGAATTTAAACTTTATCTTGGTGATCTCCATGGATGAAGGTATTGGATTTTTATTACACGCTTTCCAACAAATAATAGATTACTACAATATGAAAGATTTGATTTTCGAGTGTCATATGAACCGACGTAATAGAAAGGGTTAATACTCTAAAAAACCCCAAACTAATACATTTATGACAAATTTACCCAAAACTAATTTTTTTTTACCACAAAAAACCCCAAATTGATATATATGTGACAGATCTACACTTTGTTAGCTTCCGTTCGATTTTGCCATTAACATTGCTGACGTGGTTGCTGAAGTGGCAAGCCATGTGGAAATTCATAAGTTTAATACCATTAAAAATCCTAAACTTGTATATTTATGACAAATTTACCCCAAATTGATATATTTATGACAAATTTACCTCAAACTGGTATATTTACGACAAATTTACTCTAAATTAATTTTTTCAATCATAAAAAATCTAAATTGGTACACGTGCGGCACATTTACCTCTTTCAATTTTCTAAAATTTGACGAGTTGTGACGTCCAATCAATTTTATTTTCCGGATTACTCTAACATTGCCTCCATATCATTTTTTTTCTTTTTATTATAATCATTATTAGAAAACAATTCAAAGATTACCAAATGTGCACTTCATTCTTGTGCCGAGAGGATGCCCATTAACTAAAAGATGGACAAATCGCTTGTGCACATATACAAAAGAATCACACTCAAAGTACACTTGAAATCAGTGACAAACATAAGTGATTTTGGTTCGGCATTTCAACGAGCATGTGATGTACGAGTCAATCATACCATTCATATGCAAGTTCCATGTTAAAATTTTGACACACTTACGATTCAAGGTAAGAAAGACTACATAACGCTAATAAGGACATGGACTAACACGAATGACCAGCAAAAGCAAGAGTAATATGTAAGCGTACAAATAGATTGTGGACAAGCAGTAAACCATGTGGGGCTAAGACATATAAACATAAAGCCAAGTTTGTCACAAACCAAAAACGAGTGAAGCAATCACAATATGTGCACTTCTTTTGTAAATGTGCGCAAGCGATCTGTCCATCTTTTAGTTAATGAGCATCATCTTGGCACAAGAATGAAGTGCACATTTGATATTCTTTGAATAGTTTTCTAATAATGATTCAAATAAAAAACAATAAAAAAATCAAGTATTAATGATATGGAGGCAATGTTAGAGTAATCTAGAAAATAAAATTGATTGGACATCACAACTTGATCAAATTTTGGAAAATTGAAAGAGAGTAAATGTGCCGCACATGTACCAATTTAGGTTTTTTATGATCGAAAAAATTAATTTAGAGTAAATTTACCGTAAATATACCAGCTTGAGGTAAATTTGCTATAAATATACAGCTTGGAGTAAATTTGTCATAAATATACCGGTTTTGGGTTTTTAATGGTATTAAACTTATGAATTTTCGCATGGCTTGCCACGTCAGCAAGGTTAACGGCAAAATCGAACGGAAGCTAACGGAGGGTAAATCTGTCACATATGTACTAGTTTGGGGTTTTTGGCGATAAAAAAATATTTTGGGGTAAATTTGTCACGGATATATCAGTTTGGGGTTTTTTTTAGGTATTAACCTAATAGAAAAGCAAGGCTACTCAACGCCATCAATAATACAATGAGAACAGAGTAGGTGATCAAATGGGCCTGAAGCTGAAGCCCGTTCACATTCACCCAATCTCCAGCTTCCAATTTCGCTAGGATTTTTGCTTCCGTTCGTTGGTGACCAAGCAAGTGCAGATTTGCAGCGCCATGTTGACGACGATAACGGTACCGGTTCCACCGCCATTTTCTCTCCCAAGAAAACATTCTTTTTCGTCACAGTGCTCGCTCAAGCTCTGTTGTAGCGACAACCAAAGCAATGAGAGTTCTTGCTCGAATTTCTCCCGGAGGCTCGCTCTGTTCCAACTGGGTACAGGTAAATTCTCATAGAAGAGGAAACAATGTCAAGAGTTTGGACATTTCGGCTTCGGGTTTGTTCTGGTTGATGGTGACAAAATTCAACTCCACAGCATTGTTCACTACTTTATTTATTTATTTATTTTTGTCTACAGCAAGCTCTGACCGGTTCTCTCCAGTGGTTTCTTGAATGATAATTGACCAATTTTAACTGCTTTCTTATGAATATTCTGATCACTACTGGATTAGTGGTTTTTATTTCTCTTTCTTGCGGTTGTAAATAGTCAACATATAAAAATCAATGCTTGAAAATATGCCCGAAACATAGTAGTCACAGAGCTCCTATTTCATGAATAATTCATGGATTATGTAGTGATTGCATTATCTGTGACTATTCTGTAATAACCTGTTGAGTTAGCTTGTTCTACTTTGCTTCATTCTGTGATTATAATATTGTTATGTGCCACGATCTGAAGAGCTTTTGGGGAATTTCTCCAGCTATTCCTCAGTCACACGTCTTGGGTGTAAAAGCATCTGAATTGCTTAGGCCTGGAGAAAGCACGACCGAAACAAATAACATCGGAAATGTAGCGGAAATGAACAGTAAACTCACTGAGGACAGTGCATTGCAGTGGGCTAAGAAAGACAAGCGAAGAATGCTCCATGCCGTTTATCGTGTTGGTGATTTGGACAAGACTATAAAGTATGTCCATTAACCGTTTGACCTGTATTTGCTCTCTTTTCCTCATCTAATGATGTGCCTTTCGTGCAAATAGCTAATTAGCAAGATACTGCAGATTTTACACTGAATGCTTTGGAATGAAACTATTGAGAAAACGGGACATACCAGAGGAGAGATACTCGAATGCTTTTCTTGGATATGGACCTGAAGATTCCCATTTTACTGTGGAACTAACTTATAGTAAGTTGTTTCCTTTTTTTTTTTCCATCCTTTTGTGAATTTGAAATCTTTGCTCAGATATTCCTTCTATTCTTGAGCATAATTTGCTGATGCCTAACAGATTATGGCACGGACAAGTACAATGTAGGAAATGGACTCCACTTTGGCATCACAGTGGACGATGTAAATTATCCTTCTTTGTCTAAAGTTTGTTCCTTTCTTGTGTCTATGAGAGTGACAGTATCCTTGCATTCGTCTAAAAGTTTGCTATGAAACCTCAAAAGTTACTTTCTTTGTCTCTTAAATTTTGTTTTGCCCAATGAAATAGACTTATCCACTACTCTATATTGTGGCTTATTTACCAATATTTCCTTGCAGGTAGCAAAAGCAGTGAATCTTGTAAAGGCAAAGAAAGGTAAAGTGATAAAGGAACCTGTTCTGCTTGATGGAAACAGTAAAGTAATTACCTATGTGGAAGATCCAGATGGATACAAATTTGAGCTGTCAGAAGCAGCAACTACTCCTGAGCCCCTACATCATGTAAAGCTCTGTGTGGGCAATCTCGATCGATCAATAAACTTTTACAAGAAGGTGATTGACTAATTATGAAGAGCTTCCTTTGTTTCCACCAGACCATGTAAGTTCTTGTCGCATATACATGCTTAAGATAAAAATTGCTGTCCTTTTTGAACTGCAAGGCTTTTGGAATGGACCTTCTCAGCAAACAAGACAACCCTGAATACAAGGTGATTTAATGTCTCTCATCATAGCCAATCTCAACTTAATGTTGGATTATAATGTCTCAGTGCTGCTGGTTTTTCGACTGATGTTCCTCTGTTCTGTTTTCTTCTTAAGGTTTATTTTTCTTGCTAAGTTGGTTATAATATGCAGCTGGTATTTTTGTTATTTAGGAAGTGAATTAGCACGTTTAGGTGCAGTTATATGCTGCACGTGTGTGTGGTTTGGAAGCAGTTATTGTTCTTGTTTAAGTTGTCCTGTACTTGACAGTTTCCCTAGAGAACCGATGTATGCAAGTTCGTGTTCTGTTTTCTCTGTGCTTCTCTTCCTCATTTGAAATCTATAGCTTCTGGTTTTCTGTTTCTTGTTTACTGTTTGATCAGTAATAACACTTAATTGAACCTTGTTGAAAGCATTGAGCTTAGGCTGTCCTATGAAGTCTTAAAAGTTGGGAACGTGTGCTTGCATGTCGTATGGTGGGTGTGGTGTAATCATGCGTGGGAAGGTTGTGTGGCAATGGGAATTCTGCATCTCTCTTGATCCTGAATCTTTTCATACTATCTTTTATCCTTTATCCCATGGCATGTGGTGTAAGTACGTAGGCACACTCCTTTTCTTGGTGAGTGATGATTAGTAATGTCTCAAGAAAAGTCTGCACCAAAACCAAGTGTCGTTTTGTCTCTCTTCGTTCAATATCTGATGCATTGAACACATTGACCCTGTTCTGAGCACAAGTCAGTGCCTTCATTTCTTTAGCTCAATTCAGGAATGCTTCTTAGTTCCTTCTTAAAGCAGTTTATTGGTTGTGGTCTGCACATAATTTCTCTTTAAAATGGCAATGTCTCATTCTCTGATGCTTTCAGCATTTTTCTCACTTTTTAGTATTCTGAAGTTACATTGGGTTATGGTCCCGAAGACACAAACCCAGTCCTGAAACTAACTTACAATTATGGGGTCACGGTATATGATAAGGGAGACGGCTATGCCCAGGTGAGTCTCCACCCTTATGCTCCCACCAGTCTTTCTTATTATTTGAGCAAAAGTTCGCTTGGAGTCCTTGTGCTCATTCATGGTAATCATGTGACACGCTGAGCTTTTATGTCTTTCATCAGATAGCAATTGGAACTGATGATGTTTATAAGACGGCCGAGGCAATTAAACTGTTTGATGGGATAATTGCCCTTGAACCTGGCCCGTTACCAGGTATTAATACGAAGATAACTGCTTGCTTGGACCCTGATGGTTGGAAATCGGTACGTCTTTTTCTTGTGATTTCCTTGGCCTTATGAATACTCTTCTTATAATTTTACCCAGTAGATGTTGCTGAGCAAATGGAAAGAGCTAAGTTCGACAATGAAGACCTTTATAATCTTTGCATTTGAAGATTTGATGCGCATATGCATGTGGAACTCATTTTTATTCTGGTAGCAAATGATTTTGAAAGCACACACACTGTATTTTCTAATTCCATTTAAATACAAGTACAAAGTTTGACTCTCTCTCACTCAGGTTTTCGTTGATAATGTTGACTTCCTCAAAGAATTGGAGTGACTGAAGCATTGCTGGGGGGCAGATATTGAGGTAATTAAATTCACCTTTGATTAGCTTTTTCATCTTGCTTTTCACTAGGTATTTGTACAGAGGTAGCCTTGGAGATTACTCCACGGCTCTTTCAGACGTTTTAATTGCTAGTCTTCTTCTCCAATCAATCTCACCATGCAGATATTTTTATGCGGAATAAACTTTCTCTGGGCTTCTAAATTCCAACCATACCACTTTTCCCTCCAGATCATATCATGTTGGAACAGTAATTCAGCATTTGCTGGATCCCCTCAGTCCACATTTGCATGTCTCCCTTGCTTTGGCATTCAAACTCAATCACCCTGTCTGTCGTTATAATACCAAAGTAAGCCTTTTCACCGCCGTCTTCCTTTTCCCTTCCATTCCAGACTGGGATATCATGATGCACTCCTGTGACTACACCTGTAATTTGAAATTCGTTTCAGATGAAACAGAGCCAACAGGTGACAAAAGAGTTTATCATGAAAAGCGTTCGCTTACATTTTTTCTTCTTTGTGAATGTTCCTGCCACATGCTTGCTTTTCAGCTTTGCTACCACCTGCCTCCAATTTTGAGCAATCGTTAGAACTGAAGAGTAGAAGAATGTATTATCTATGGGTCTGATGGAGAATGATAATAAATTGCTCTTCATGAACACGTGGAGCTTTCTGTGTCATTTGAAGCGAATTAAGGAGGAGACAAGAAAAGGAAAGAAAAAAATTTAAGTGCATCGGTAAAATTTGATGTACCCTTCCAATTTTCTTAACATAAATGTAGTTGTTATAATATTAGGTTTGTACCTGAAAGTTTGAATTTACATTGAAAGACACTTGTTTCCAGTGGAGGGCTCCTGTCAACAGCATTTATGTTGGAAACCGAATGCAGAAGTGTAAATGTTAGACAACGAAGTCAGAAGCATAAAAGCATAAGCGGATGCTCTTTTTTCTCTAATGCTGTCCGTATACCTTTCCTTGTGCGTTTAAGAAGTTCTCCTCCTTTAGACACAAAGTCTAATGCATTTGACATCGACATGTAGTTTTCCTTGTCAGTTTCTCCCTTGTCCTCTGCCATGGCAAATGTCCCTCCTCCATAACCCTTTGAAGCCTTGATCGCAGGGTGGCAGCTCCTCTTAATGCTGCACAGTTTGAGTTGTAGAAGTTACACTTAGTTGGATTATTGTAGGAAAAATACCAAGAATGACAGTGCTCCTCAAGATGATAACTTAGAAAGTACAGTAAGCTCTATGGGTAGGTCAAATTACACAGGTATCCCTTTGTCCTTTTCTTTTTCCTTTTAACTGTGTCAAAAAGGCGAGGGAGGGCAATCATCATGGCTACTCCCATTCGGCATTACCATGAGGGTTCTAACACCCACTGCGGCCTACATATGTTGAGATTAAAAAATGCAGTGGTTGTCACTTAGCAACAGTGGTGAACTACTGGTCCGAGGTAAGCAAGCTCCATCACCTTAGCCCTGCTGAAGTGTTTAGAGGTCCAAATCATATCGATCAAAGTGAGTGAACGCATTTCTACCACAAGCAATCTGAAGTGGTGATCTTGTGTTTGGGAACAGAAGCCCAAACCACCATTGGTGCTGGGCACCCCCTTTGCCCCAGAAATGTACCCTTTCCAAATTTCAACAAGCGTTTATACCTCCATTTTTTCTACATTTTCTGTTGATACTTGAACCAATCAGCTTAAGGTGTGCCTTTATTCTGTAAGATATATTAATTGAATTTCCATTCAAAGAACACCAAAAATTGAGCAATGCAAGCCTTTGACATATGGGGCCAAATTGTAGATTTCTGGACCAAGGATTGCTAAACAAAGTGCGGGGGGTTTGCACTATGATTTTCCATTGATAAAAGCTCAATTCTATTCAACTAATGCTTACTCTGCCTCTTCTTTTTCCCTTTGAGAAAAACTTGGCTTTTGTGTCCTAATTATCCTGAGGATTATGTTTTAAGTGTTGCTCGTACCTGTAGCTGCTCCAGCAGTTAAGGCCATGATATCACCATTAGTCCTTGAACTGACTGCAGAACTCACCACAGCCGTAATCTGTTGGTGATCGGCTCCCATTTCCTCCGCAAGGTCGATGCAGTGGGATGCCACCAGAGCTGCTGCAGAAGCTATAGCTGTGGATGTCCTGGCATGCTTCTTCTGGTGATTGGTTGGTTGTTCTGTCAGGGTTGCATTGGATGCTGCGAGCACCGCCACAGCAGCTGCAACCCCTGCCACGGACACAGCTGCGTGTAGCTGTGCATTATGGGCCCGGGTTTCCTGCTTCTTCCTCTCTTTCTGATCCTTCAACCACCTCCCAATTGTTTTCCCCCTCATTATGTTCTTGTAGATCTGCAGAACAAAGTAGCAATGTCAATATGATTAAGTATTGTTTCTGGAGTTTCGTGAAAGTAGTGATTTTGAGTGATGATTTACCCCATTTCTGAGAAGTTGTTGATTGGAAAGGAACTCCGGGTTGAGTGCTTGATGGAGTAGGAATAATTCCTTCACAGAAAAGACTCCTGAGTTAAACTTGAGTTGCAGATTGTCACCTATGTGTTTCACTTACTTTTTTTCAAAGTGACATTTCTGAGCTTATCCAGAACATTCTTGGAACAAAAGTTTAACAACCATTTTTATCTAAAGTGCTTGAAAACTTCTTTTCTTTTTGTCCGCTTGATGACAAGTGAAGGGCAAGTGTGTGGGGTGAGAAAAAATAGAAAGCTTTGAGTTACCCTGACTTCACCACTGTCTCTTGGAGAGATGGACTCGGTTTCATTAGTTGGTGGTTGCTGAGGTAGCTGCAAGGTGAAAGAAAGAATTGTCAAGATCATGTACAACCAAAGCAGATGGCAAAGATGGCAAAACTTTAAAGGGGAAAAAAAATACAGATGGATGGCAAGTGTTTTAAGGTACTCTTTAACTAGGTAAATGTCTCTGCTTTGCTTCGTTCAAGAGTAATATGGTGTCAATTTCATCTTCTTCTTTCGAGACCCAACTTAACTTACATGATATTGCTTCATCTGAACATAAATTTTGGAAGACAGAATTGACGGGTCCTTAGAAGATTCTACAGTAAGTGGGATTCTTTATCTCTGCAGGGAAACTAATATAACTCCAGAGCCAAAATTATTTGAGGTAGTCAAGATAATCATACAAGTGACCAGAGATTTATCTATAGATTATACAACCAAGAAAATACATAGAATAGATTTGACACAGAAAATTTACTGAGCATTTTACAAAGTAGGAGCTACACATAAGCGATCTTACTTCCCATCCAAGTGTTTATGCCAGTGGCTACTACCATAGGCTTATGAAACTTCTCCTTTTGTTCACGGTGTACAAAATAAGAGTTTGGAATGGGAATCTTACATAGTCTCTTGGAGACCTGGAATTTGCTTCGTTTGTATCTGTGCCAACTGAAGAAAAAGATGATCTCTCTGCATTGTCATTATTGTCGTTGCTGCTAGAGACATGAGTAGTGTGGAGAGCTTTCGACAGCTCCATGGCTGAAACACTCCATGATCTTGCCAGAAACTCCATGGACTCAATTGGAGTCTCAGGGGTCATGCATGACGCTTGTAATGACAAGTTTGTAGGCCCATTTTCATCGATATGCTCCAGCTTCTTCTGCTTGACGCTGCATGAAGTCACTGTAAACAAAGCTCAAAGAAAACAATTGTTAGTCTCATATAAAACTGTCATTCATTCGGGACTGAGCTCCAACTCGAGAGACAAAGCTTACTTTTTGCACATTCAAGACTTGAGGAAACTGCAAGAACAAGCTAGTCAAGAGTGATCATGATATGATGACTGAAGGGTACTTATATTGGGTTGCGGGCAAAGAAGGGCCTTCATTTTCTTTAAGGAGGAAAGAATGATTATAGATATACTAAAATATTGTTTGGTACAGTTTTTTAAAGCAGTTTCAACCGTATAAGGAGCTGCAGCTTTTATAAGGTATTCACTGTTTAGCAAAAAGATTTTGTTAAAGAGTGTCACTGGAGTTCTTGTCAGATAACTAAATAAAGGAACGCTGACTATCCTCATAATATACATACATACATACATATATATATATATTCATATACATGTCAATACCTCAAATTGACTATTCACTCGTTAAGCTTGTGTAATAAGTATCCTGAGAGTACTCGTTAATCAAACTCTCAATAAACATCTATTACTGGTAGGTTGTAGTGCATCCACCATTGCAACAACTAAAAATGGTTTTTAGGTATTGCACCACCCAACTTTTAAGGAACTTGTGACTCTCTTAGTTTAACACACTGAGGAAGATTCATCTTATACCAAGTCTCATGTGTTCTATGGTATACAAGTACGCACTTTTTTTCTAGGAAGTCCTCACCTAGGAATGCTCTTATCTGAATACGCTTAATCTTGGAGTACCAATATTAAATGATGTCATTATATCAAAAGGCACTAAGTTACATAATCTAGAAATGTCTCCTTCCATATAATTTATTCCTATGCTCCTTCACCATATGAAAAGCCTGCTAGGAACCACAGTTTGTCCAAGCCTTCTTGCTTTGACAATCACTTCATCGGTCCCATAAATTTAAAAGAGAATTCATGCTACATTTTCTTGACATCATATCATAATTATTTTACAATTAGAACCATATCAAACGATGTGACATATTATATGCAAGTCTCTAAATAAATGGATTATATTCAATATAGAGTAAATATATGCTTTATAGCATGCAAATTGGAGTCCGATACTTCATTTCATAATTGTGGTTTTTCTGCATTCATATATCTAAAGCTAATTTGCAAAAGAGAGACAGTTGGAAGAACCCATGTTAAAGGGGGGTCAACTTTGTCACGTTGCTAGTCTTCTTTTTGGCTTTTGGACCCCACTGTTTTTGGTGCTTTGCCCATAAAAGGGGTTTAAAGAACGCCTTCTTGAACGGCGGGATTCATGATAGCCACGAGATTCTTCTTGCCTTTGTCGCTATGAAGACTCGAAATGACTTAAAGTGAGCAAGCGGGGGCCGTGGGCAAAACTTGGTAGATCCTCTCAATGATTATTCCGTCAAAACAGTACACATAATTACTGCTGAAGTTGATGGTTTGAATTCAATCCGAAACTTTCAAACCGAGATTGATTTTTGTTTTGACTGCATAAATTTCAAACATAGGGCTCTTTATTCAAACATTGTACCACTCAATTTGTCTATCGCTTGAAAATTTCAGTGCTCAATTTGTCTATCACATAAAGTTTCAGGAAATCAACATGAGTGCAGTAAAACCTTTTGTATTGTTGGTCAGTTGTAAACCCGATGAGATATGATTCATTTCTTCGCAATTGACCACTTTAGAAACATGTTGGGAGATTCAACTTGTCCATGTCTTATCATCCCAATGAACACCTTACACACTCATTGAATTGGCTAGGGCAATCCTGAATCATACATCTATTGAGAGTAACCTTACTTTTGTACCATTTATAACCTTCAAGCCCATTTCGGATAGGGTGAACTCCGATAGAAATATCTAATTGTTACCACCTAAAGTGATGATCATTAGAGAATGGGTATTGTTATCGATCATCTCGCAAGACCTTTACAATTTGACATAGGACTTGCAGTACCATGTTATACCAGCGTGGCATTTACCAGTGGCGTTTACCAATGTACATACTGAAGCGCCTAATTTATTACCTACATCCATTTATAATGAAAAAAATTACTTATCAAATTTGGAGGCCCAATTGGGCAGGCATTATGCTAAATAGTCTTGTTCAAACTCTCTTAAAAGTGTCCTCCCACACGTGGCTAGAACTTGATCAGATTTAAGTAGTAGGGGGAAATGCTCAGTGCATGATAAGAAAGGAAACTACTAATGATAAGAGGAATAAGCTGTGACCATCAAACAAAAATATACAAATGTTAACGCATAATTTTTCACAATCTTTTGAAATTTTTGATGTTAGGTTAAATTTTTGCGTCGGAAAGTGGAAAGTCCCTCCTTCCTTTTTAAAAACACACAAATAAAGAGGCCCTCAATTATAATTGTCCCTAAAAATGCTCAAAACCGTATTCATGCATGGAACACCGTTCCAATCACACACCCTTTAGCTAAAATTTGGATGTTATCTTAAATTTCGCGTTGGAAAGCGAAAAGTCACTCATTCCTTTTCAAAAACACACAAACAAAAAGCCCCTCAATTATAATTGTTCCTAGAAATCCTCAAAACCGTATTCATTCATGGAACACCATTCCAATCACACACCTTTCAGCATTTATTTCATACAAAATCGGCCAAGCCCTTATTGACTTGCTAGATATAGTAAATATTCATGTTCCCTTCCTTTGCATCTTTCGATCATTCACGACAGCACAGCGAACACAGCATTTATGTATAGAGACCTCACAATCGCACAAAGTGAAAGGATTTTCAGGCACCATATTACACATGCAAAGTTCCTCAATTAAACATCATAAGTAGACAAAAGGAGCATTAGTCTTAATAATATTAGACCCTTGATTATAGTACCAATTTGGAATCTTAAGGTGGCTGTGGAGCTGACCTACTTGCACTCGTGCAAGACATTTTTTTAAGGTTTCTAATCCCACAAATGAAAAAGGAGGAGAAGAAAAAATTGAAGATTAGGTTGTGACTTCAATGTAGAGGCACCATAAGGGGAGGGGGTAGGGCTAGCTCTTAAGTGCTGACTCCTTCATGATTGCTGTTATCTCTAATCATGGTTCCGAAATCAAAATTAAATCCTGCACACGGGCTAATGGGAGCGTCCCACCTTCCACTGCCCAAATAATTACAGTAGAGAATCATATGATTATACATGGATTGTTAAGTAAGTGGGTATGTACTCATTCTCCTAGACCCTACCTTACAAAAGGCTATACAAACGAAGGCTGGCCATTACTGACGGTTTACTAAGCGCTGCATATTCTTGATTTTGTTGGGGAAAGCTCAAGGCTCCCATTTCATATTGGAAAGATTCATCTGATGCACATCATCGAACAATGAGTTGGCGCATGGAGATGTGTGCATCTTAAAAAATGAGCATCCATTTAGCCGTCCCCATAGGCGTCGCCCACTATCGTTCTATTGTGATTTTTTTTTTTTTTTGGGAGCAAAATCGTTCTATTGTGATTTTTTTTTTTTGAACGAAAGGTCGACTTTCATTACTACGAAAAACCCTTACAACCCGCGGCAAGAGCGTCCGCGCATAAAAGATTGAAAAGAGGAGAGGGCAGACGAATGGCCCAATTATCAGACAAAGATGTGCCCGTATGGGCCTTGCAAGCCCAGTCAGCAACCGAATTCGCCTCTCTACAGCAAAACCCTAACTTGAGATTGGGAAATAGGGTTAGAAGGAAAGCAGCTTCGGCGAAGAGAGATCGATCGCGCCATGGCGGCTGGGAGCGACGATTCAGCGTTTCCACAACAGTGAGGTTATCTGATTCAACGATTAGTGCTGCAGTTTGAAGGCCTTGCTGCAATAGGTGACGAAGCGAGTAAGAGAGGGCTTGAATCTCGACCTGGAGAGCAGAGACAGCCACGACACGTACGGAGAAGCCATCGGTAAGTCTACCTTGATGATCCCTGCAAATACAAGCAATCGTACCATAATTTCTCCCTTGATGGAAAGAACCATCGAGATTGACCTTCAAAACTCCGAGATCTGGAGGACGCCATAGATGGGATCTATTTCTAATGGAACTCCTTTGATGCAGAGAGAGGAGATGAAGATAAGCGATCAACTTGGGCGTGAGTCGGTGCCGCCTCTACGACTGCTTTGGATTAGGATAAGAACCGCGGAAGACAAAGGCATTCCGAGCACGCGGATCTGCCCACGAATGTTAGTAATGAAGGCCCCGGGTTAAGCGATGGCCGTCGCCAATCGTTGTCACAATCCATGAGTCCAGACGCTGAATGCGAGTTCGAAGGACTGAAATCCCAATCGCGTGAGTGATTCCACACCCTTTGAGTCCATGAACGAGTAAGAACAAATGCTCTAATGTTTACGGATTCTTACTTTTGCATAAAGTGCAACAAGGATTGTCTAATATATGTTATGCGATGCAGGTTTTCTCGCGTCGCCAAAGCATTACTACAAAGTGACCGAGAGAAAGACTCGGAGCTTAGGTGTAGCGGTGCATCTTCCAGAGATTACGCCATAACCAGGTAGGAAGTTGATACGAAGTAGACGCATTGATTTTGATGGATGTTGTACTTAATTGTGTCGATGGATTGCGTGATATGCTGATTTGATTTGTGTAAACTCCTGTTTAGTTGCTGTCCATATAAGTGCATCTGAAGTGAAGTTAGGTCGAATTGGAATGTCGCGTGATCTTGTTGAATGATTGGCTTGTCGAAAATCTTTGTGTAATAAATCAACCTTCCATGAACTGGTGGTGCGGTCAATAAGATCGGCTACTAGTGTAGGTTCAAACGGGGGCTCTAGGTCCACCGAGAATTCCCATAGGAAGCCAGCGATCTTCTCTAATATTAATACATGTTCCATCTCCCACAGACCAAGTGATGTGTGGTAAAATTGCATTCCTCCCACATAATAAGCTCGCCAACCCCATGAGGGCCGAATACCTTTGTTTGCTTTTAAAAAAGTGGAAGAATGATAATATAAACCCTTAAAAAACTTACTCCATAATGATAATGGTTGATGCAATAGACGCCAAGCTTGCTTACCAAGCATAGCATGATTAAAACTCACCAGATCACGAAAACCCAATCCACCTAGCTCTTTTCTTTGCTGAAGATTTTTCCAACTCGCAAGGAATTCCAGATCTACTTGTATCATTACTCCACCAGAATTTTGCCATTCTTTTCTCAATAACTTTACATAATGATATGGGAATCTTAAACACGAGACATTGCGTATTGAGGGGTAGATTGAATAACTGTCTTTAATAAAACCTCTTTTCCACCCTTTGACACTAGTTTCTCCTTCCATCCTTCTAATTTCAAATGAACTCTAGTCAATGCCAGGAAAACATATCCTTTTTAGATCTTCCCCGGTCGGTAGGAATGCCTAGGTACTTCCCACAGGCGCTGTAAAATTGGTACCCGTAATGCACCTGCGAGATTTTCTGGAGAGATGTAGGGCAACAAGGACTAAAGAAAACACCAGACTTGTTTCGATTGATCATTTGTCCCGAAGCCAAGCAATATTGATTCAATATATTGGAAAGATTCGACACTCCAAAGCAAGGTACCATTAAGAAAAAACACGCATCGTCGGCGAAAAAGAGGTGCGATAGAGTAGGACACCATTGATTCGGTTGGATTCCGTGAGCGAGCCCATATTCATAGCATTCCTAATTAGGAAAGATAAAAGATTTGCGACAATGATGAACAAGTAAGGGGAAAGAGGATCTCCCGCCTCGGACCACGGGTTGGGTGGAAAGTCGGTAAAAATTCCCCATTCATTTTAATTGAGAAAGATGGCGTGGAAATGCACTGCATAATAAGATTAACCCAATGAGAATGGAAGCCCAAGTGAAGTAAATAATCGCGAAGAAAGTCCCATTCAACACGGTCATAAGCTTTACGCATATCTAACTTGAGTATTGCTTTAAAATGACGCCTACTTTTCCGTGTCTTGAGCTGATGAATAACTTCTGTACAATTAGAACATTGTCTTGAATTTGTCTGCGGCAACGAACGCACTGTTCTTCGATGTCAGCAGAGGCAGCAATGGTTTCAAGCGATTAGCCAGCACCTTAGAAAAGATTTTATAGGCATAGTTACAGAGACTAATAGGGCGATACTGATCCAAGCTTTCCGGGTTTGGGGTTTTAGGAATTAGAGTGATAGCAGTTTTGTTTAAAGATGGAGGTAGTATACCAGAAGAAAAGAGCGAAGAAGCGCTCTGTGTATATCAACTTTGAGAATTTCCCAATGTGATTGATAAAATAAGCCACTTAAACCATCCGGGCCCGGTGCCTTGGAAGCACCTAATTGAAAGGTAGCAACTTGAACTTCTTCAAGGGTGGGTGGAGCTAGGAGAGTTGCATTCATTGTTGCATCAATCATGTGTGGACATTGGTCTAAAATCTGTGCATAAGGTCTAGGCCCGGAGGTAGTATAAAGGCGAGAGAAGTAGTTAGTGGTCATTTCTTTAATGTGTTCAATATCCCTAACCCATTCCTGAGATTCATTCCTCAGCATACTAATTTGATTGCGATGCCGTCGTTGAATAGTGGTAGCATGAAAGAACTTAGTGTTACGATCTCCCCATTGTAACCAGTTGATCCTAGATCGCATCGCCCAATATTGCTCTTCCCTCTGCCATGTTTGCTGAAGTTCAAGTTTAATCTTTTGTTCTTTGGGATTGATTCGGTATAGTAGGATTTGGTTTGATAAAATCTGTAACTGATGTTCTAATTCAATGGCCTGGTGCCTGTTATGAGAGAAAACCTGGCGACTCCAAGTAGACAAAGCTGTGGTGACTGCACGTAGCTTTACTGGAAGAGAAGAATCCCTTGTCGCAGCTGAGTGCCAGGAGGTGTGAACAACCGATTGACATCCAGGGTCTTGGTTCCAGAAAGCTTCAAAGGTAAAGTGTTTCTTTCGTCGACTCAAACTGGGTGTGGTGTTAATAACTAGAGGGCTGTGATCGGAACCTATTGCGAGCATAGCAAACACTTGAGCTTTCGGGTATGCGACACGCCATTCGAAGTGCAAAGCGCTCGATCCAATCTCTCCTTCACCAAAGCATCGCCAGCTCTATTATTGGACCACGTATAAGCACAGCCATGAGAAGGTAAATCCAACAACCGGCAATCATTAAGAAGCTCACGGAAAGAATCAATGCGGTAAGAGTCTGGTGGACGGGTTCCTATTTTCTCCCATCTATGTAATATTTCATTAAAGTCACCACAGCATAACCAAGGTAAGACAGAGAAGCTGGCGGGCGCGTAAAGTCGCCAAAGATGCGACGGTGTTGAAAAACTGCAGGAGCATGAAGACAAGTAATCCTCATAGACCGAGCATCGGAGATATCCAGACAAGTGAAGTCCAAAAAATACTGAGAGGAGGAGAAATCCGACAGAGAAAGCCCTGCATTCCAAAAAATAGCTAATCCCCCCGCCGAACCAACAGGGCTAACCAACCTGTGATGCAAAAAACCAGAGGATTTTTTCAAGCGAAGGATAACATCATCAACATTTTTTGTCTCCATCAAAAAAAGCAGGTCAGGCTTTTCCTTAGCCAAAAGGGCTTTTAGAGATAGGACTGTCAGGGGATTGCCCAAACCCTGACAGTTCCAACTTATGATTTTCATCGTTGATTGGGTGACTGTTTAGGGCCAGCCACCGTCGCCCGCAGAAGTTCTTCAGAAGCCTCCATGATGGGTGTGTCTAACAAGGAAGAGTCGTCATACGGTCCAAAGAGGTTCTTCCGGTAAGGTATAAGGAGAGTAACGCACGGGTTTCTTCGCAGATCGATCTTACTAATCGGTCGAATACTTTTCCCTTTTTTGGCTCGATGAGTTGATGGTGGCCGGTGCACTCCTTTCAGTTTCTCTGTAGCTGGAATGAGAGCAGTGGTTACAGTGTGTTTCTCAGGTGGAGGCATGTTAGAGGAATAATTTCTGGGCTGTGGATCAAGTGGAGTAGATTCCTGTGGAGAAGATGTTATAACAGGAACAGGCGGTAGAAGAAGTGGAAGGGTGTGAACCGCTGTGGGAGGAGTTTCTGGTATGAATTCTTCATTCTCCTCCTCCATACATGATGAACCATAGTAACATTGCCAGTAAGGGCTACATTTCTGAACTTCTGCTTTTAACCATGGCCCATAGGGAGTTTTATCAGCCTCGGTTATCATGTTTTCCTCAAAAGGAATGAAGGGACAAGAATCCATGTAATGGCCCAGACGTCCGCAGGAATAGCAGTAGTGAGGTAACCTTTCATACCTAAAATCCAACCACAGAGTTTGATTGTTAAGTTTAATTAGCCGCCCTACCTTCAGTGGTGTAGATAAATCCAATTCAACACGAGCACGACAAGCTTTCAAGGCGAACGGAGAGGCGAACTCAGATTTAACTTGCAAAACAGGGCCAACCGTACTAACAGCAGTGCGAATCATTTCAGCAGTACTACACTCCAAAGGTAACCCAATTATCTGAACCCAAAATGCGCATGTTGAAAAGTCATAGCTATGTAGAGGGGTGTTAGCAATCCGGGGTTTAAAATTGATAAGATGTCCCGAGAATTGCCAAGGTCCGGTGTCAAGAATTCGTTGTTTTTCAGCTTGAGACTTGAATTTTGCTAAATACGAGTCCCTGCTTCTTTCGTATGATTTCTGCATGGTCCAACCTCCAGGCCCTCTTCAAGACCGGGACTGAAAAGCCGGAAAATTAAAGGAAGGGTTGGAGGGGACTTTACCGATTAACGAAGCTTACATTCCTCAACCGCACCGGTGTGGGTTCAACTCGCAACTCGCAATCTCTTTTTCCGTACTTAATCGACCAAGTTTATGACAAAGTGCAGCAATTCTGGATGCATCCGGGTCATCGTCAAGGGCCATCGATGAAATAGTGGAACTAATCAACAGAGGGAAGTTGGTAGCTTCGATAATATCGACATGCAAGAGTAGATAAGTGAAGAGAAAGAGGAAAAAGTAAGAAATGGGTAGCGATTTAGGTGGATGTAAGGCGAGAGGAAGAGAAGGATGATAGAGAACCATCGACATGGCGGGAAGATCAACAGGAGGCTATAGAAGAGGAGGAACGATGAAGAGCTCTACCCAGGTGATAGAGAGGATCTCGACAAAGGAAATTCTTTGGTTGACCATATTAGGGAGCTACATTCCCTGAGACACCAATGTATCGTTCTATTGTGATTGAACAGCACAAATTGAGCTAATCAAGTGAGTACGATTTGCATTTCGTTCGTCGGGATTTGAGCGTTAGGAGAATTTCGTCCTGTAACCCCACCTAGGATGATTTTAGCGATGAGAAGTGACTGGATTTGCATTTCGTTCGTCGGGATTTGAACGTTAGGAGAATTTCGTCCTGTAACCCCACCTAGGATGATTTTAGCGATGAGAAGTGACTGAATGATGGATACAATGTGAAGTAGCTTTCAAGTGTGTCGGAGAAGAACAATGAGTTTTGCTTTCCTTGTAGCTTCGGGATTTGTACTTTAGTAGGCTTTCCGGAGATGTCCCTGTGGCTCCAGAGAAAGACCCAAAGCCATTTCGTCTTGAAGCTTAAAATTGGGCTATCTCTTTCTGGCCTTGGCCTTAATTTTCTTCAGTAAGCCGCTACAATAACAACCATCAACAGGGGTGAACACTAGAGATGTGTAAAAGAACCGGGACCCGCCCGGACCGCCTAGAATTGGTGGTTCTTAGGAACCGATCCGGTTCCCAATTTGAATTATGGGAACTTTCCTAGTTTTATGAGTGGATCCACCCACCCACCCGCCTACCCGGACCGAACCGGTTATATTATAATAATATATTAATTTTTAACATTAAAAAATTTCAAAATTAACAAATCTAAAATTTAGGATTCCAATTACTATTTTGTCTCAATTCACTACTCTCCTATTCCATCTTGTCTCTCTTAGTTCAAAATCTCCCGAGCTCTCTCTTCATCTTCAATTCATCTACGGATCTACTCATATCCCTTTGAGTCCTAGTATGAACTTGGCGAAACAGTGAATTAATTTTCTTTTCCTCGAACTTGAACTCTCTCTCCACGTCGTCGCCATCTCCGCATTCATTGTCACTATCGTCATCTTTGTGGTTGAGCTCGTCTTGCTTCTACCTCCCCTCTTCCTCCTCCCCCTTCTCGGGCTTCTCCCCATCATCCTCATCTTCGAGGATGGGAAAACTCTAGGTCTAAGAATGGCTCATCGTTCCCGTTGTCCTCCTCATTGTTGATCTTGAGGGAGGAGTGGGAGACGATGGAGGTGGTGGCCAAGTTGGTGGTGGTGGCCGGGACGAAAGCGGAGTGAGGGTTGCAATCAGTTGAAGGTAAAAAGGGGAAGGTACGGAGGTTGGACCGGATCTATGGATCCACTGTGAAGCTGGACCGGAGGTGGTGGTCCGATCTGAGTGGATTGGCGATTTAGCAATTCCTGGTTCCAATTTTTTGGAACCGGTTCTTAGTGTGCAGTTTCCAGTTCTAGGTTAGGAACCCTCGCTCGGACCATGCACATTCCTAGTGAGCACTGAGCGCCAGTCCCTCCCAGCTCAACCGGATAACTGGTCGGCTTTCTAGGTAACAAGGTAGGTTCTTGGGTAGAAATTCTGCGGACTAGCTAAGGCCAAACCAGTTTAAATTTTGAATTGGTGGTCTAAACAAGTTCTACTCGAGAACTGGCTCAGATAGAACCAATTTTGACCTGAATCAATCTTCTCTATTATTTGACAAACCAAATTATGCATGTTGAAATAATGGGAAGAGTCCATCCTTTCTAAGACAAGCTAAAGGGAAACCCATAAACCGACCAAAAAAAGGGGAACTCATAAGTCTCATATAGATTGCGGTAACATAGGGACTTTCATAGAGCACAGTAAGAACCACAAGATTTTGCACAATTTAATTTTAACTGAAGAAGCTCCCAAAGTGTTTGGTTTCAATAAAGACCGTTGCATTATACGTCTCTTTCAAGCTGGCTACCTTTTGTAATGTAAACTTGCAGTAATGGCTATTCCATGGACCAATATCTAATAATTATTCCAAAAGTACCATTTCTTTTTCACTGACTCTACAAATATTAGATTATTAATTATAAGAAAAACTTATTGCCCTCTAATTTTTATTTTAGGTGTATTTTGAGAATGTTGATGCTATTTCCCCTTGATACATCTATAATTTATGAAACCAAATAACGTAACAGACAACACATTACTTAGAGCAACCATCATAATATATATTACAGCTCTATTAAATTAAAATGCAATAGCTATTTGCATTATAGCCTTATTTCTAGGGAAATTGAAAAAATTGGACCTAGTACACTTTGCTAATGTAATCTTCCCAGCCAATTTTGGTGGAAATCTCTAACGTGAGAGCCGGCCATCCTACGTAGTATGACTAGTGTTAACATGAATAATTTTTTTATAATCTTTTAAAATTTTCTAAATTTTTTAGAGGGTTAATACCTTGAAAAACTCCAAACTGGTATATCTGTGACAAATTTACCCAAAACTATTTTTTTGACCATGAAAAACCCCAAACTACTACACTTGTGACAAATTTACCCCGACTGACCATAAAAAACCATAAACTGGTATATTTATGATAAATTTACCCCAAACTAATTTATTCGACCGCAAAAAATCATAAATTGATAAATTTGTGACAAATATACACTCCGCTAAATTGGATTAATATCACAAAAAAATCACAAAAATTGTAAACTGTGACAAATAGAGCGTAAAATCGCAAATTTGTATACCAATCAAAATTTAACGAAAACTAACATAGGGTAAATTTGTCACAAGTGTATCAATTTTGGGTAAATTTGTCAAGGATATACCGGTTTGGGGTTTTTGATGATCAAAAAAATAATTTGGGGTAAATTTGTCAAATATATTATTAACCCTTTTTTAAATAATAATAATTTTTTTTTTTCTTCTAAGCCCAACAAGGCTGCGAGGCCCTCGATGGCCCTTGGTCCATGAGTGTTGGCCAGCCCTTGTTGGACTTGGTGAAAAAAAAAAAAAAAAGAAAGAAAAAAAAAAAAAATTGAAAAGATTAAAGAATTTTACGTGTTTTTTTTTCACATTTACATCATAAGCACTTTGTTGCCAAATTGTTAAAAAATTTATGATCATATTTACCATATTAAAAAGTTCAGGACTTTTTTAGTAATTTCCCTACTTTGTTTCTTCACTGCAATCAAATAACCATCTTTACGTGTAAGATGTCACGCCACAAATTATTGGCGAAAATATCTTATTTCGGTAAGCAACACGAATTGCACAACAACCGTTCAATGAAGGGCTGATAGGTACAATAACCTACACGCTAATAATCTTGCACGTCACCTGATCAGCAGTTTCCGTGATTTCTTTTGCAATCACCGTTCGTCAAAAGACCTCACTTTCATATCTTGAATATCAAAATCGATCGGACCAGATCCAAACAACCCATCTCAGGAAACTTAATGAAGTCTCGATACCGATTCTGGAGCGCTGCAGAAGAAAAAGCAAACACTACGTAAACCGTTTGATTCGATGCACCGTCTGACCTCAAATGACGAAAAGCAAGACAAAAGAACGAGGAGATTACGTAAGAGCTGATGTGTCGATCCCTCGTTTTGGTTGATGTTGAAATGCGGTTGGTCAAGGATTGAAAAATTCTAACGGTGAAAGCTTCGTGTTCGCAAGATTTTCAACTCTAGGACAAAGGTTTGGAACACGAAGATTCCAGTTCTGAAGCTCTCGTTCCTTAAAGTGGTTTGGTTTCAGGGTGGACGAAGGGACGAGGAGGTGTGGCGGCCTCGTGGGGGTTGTCGGTGTGTCTCCAAGATGCAACCACCTCGGAGACCTCGGAGCAACCTGTTGAGCAGTGGCATGACCAGTCAAGCCACTCCCCTCGTACGTGTCGACGTTCACGCAACTTCCTCCTGATATTTATTTATTTTTAACTCTAGTTTCTCGAGTCCCTTTCGATGCCGGCGTTCCTTGCTATATTTTCTCCTTCTCAGCTAACATTTCTGTGACCAGTTGCTCACGTTTCATGTGCCTTTCTCTCTCTCTCTCTCTCTCTCTCTCTCTCTCTCTCTCTCTCTGTGTCTCCGTGAAGAGCGAACATGAGTCAGATGGGTGATCATTCTTGTGATCAACCGACCAAGAAGATGATCAGAGAGCCGCTCCTGGAGAACCCGACCCCAAAGGGTGGCCTCAGAACCACCCCTTTCATAATTGGTATAGGATTCATACACATATCTGTACATGTTCGTTCATTGCATAACCATGTCTGTGTATGGTTTAGTTCATTCCAGGATTGGGGTGTGTTTATATGTGCAGCGAATGAAGCGTTTGAGAAAGAGGCAAGCTTCGGATTACTGCCCAACATGGTGGTGTACTTGACCCAAGAGTACCGCTTGGAGAACGTCGCCGCTGCCAACCTCCTCAGGGGTCATTCATCGATATGCTCCAGCTTCTTCTGCTTGACGCTGCATGAAGTCACTGTAAACAAAGCTCCAAAAAACACAGTTGTTAGTCTCATATAAAACCGTCATTCATTCAAGACCAAGCTCTAACTCAAGAGACAGAGCTTACTTTTTGCACATTCAAGACTTAGAGGAACCTGAAAGAACAAGCTAATCAAGAGTGATCATGATATGATGACTGAAGGGTACTCAAAATGGGTTGTGGGCAAAGAAGGACCTTTATTTCCTTTATCGAGGAAATAATGGTTATAGATAAACTAAAAAGATGTTGGTACAGTTCTTTTAGAGCAGTCTTAACCGTATAAGGAG
Source organism: Eucalyptus cladocalyx (assembly GCA_017140615.1). Classification (NCBI taxonomy): domain Eukaryota; kingdom Viridiplantae; phylum Streptophyta; class Magnoliopsida; order Myrtales; family Myrtaceae; genus Eucalyptus; species Eucalyptus cladocalyx. Next base: position 3,510,405 of record CM029518.1, on the reverse strand, counting down.
TTGTTGCGGCATTTATAGGGTGTTTACTATTTAGCAAAAAGATTTTGTTAAGAATGTTAACAGAGTACTTGTTAAGCAACTAAATAAGAGAACATTGACTATCCTCATAATATATATATATATATATATATATATATATATATATTCATATATATGTTAATACCTTAAATCGAATATTTGCTCATTAAGCTTGTCTAATAAATATCCTGAAAGTACTCATTAATCAAATCCTCAGTGAAAATCTCTTACCTGTAGGTTGTAGGGCATCCACCACTGCAGCAACTTAAAATGACTTTTAAGTATTGCACCACCCAACTTTTAAGGAACTTACGACACTTCTAGTTTAACCCACCCGGAGAATTGTCCGTTTGGATCCATCTTATACCAAGTCTCGTGTGTTCTATGGTGTACAAGTAAGCACGTTTTTCTAGGAAGTCCTCAATCTAGAAATGCTTTTATCTGAGTATACTTAATCTTGGAGTACCAATATTAAACAATATAATTACGTCAAAAGGCAACTCTTGTAAATTAGATAATCCAAGGACATCTACCTCCATATAATTTATTCCTGCCTTCCTTTACCATCTTAAAAGTCTATAAGGGCCATACTTTGTCTAAGCAATCTTGCCTCGACAATCACTTCATTAGTACTATAAATTTAAAAGAGTACTTATTACAAAGAATGCAAGTTACATTCTCTTGTCATCATAGCATAATTATTTTATGATTACAATCATACCAAACAATGCAACATATTGTGAGAAAGTCGCTAGATAAGTGGATTATATCCAATATCGAGTATATATATGCTTTATAGCATCCAATTAGAGTACGATACTTCATTTCGTAATTGTGGTTTTCTGCATTTTCATATAATTGTGGCAAAAGAGAAGGCAGACAGTCGGAAGACCCCAGTTTAAAGGGGGGTCAACTTTGTCTCGTTGCTAGTTTTCTTTTTGGCTTTTGGACTCCACTGTTTTTGGTGCTTTGCCCATAGAAGGGGTTTAAAGAATGCCTTCTTGAACGGCGGGATTCATGAAAGCCACGAGATTCTTCTTGCCTTTGTCAATATGAAAACTTGAAATGACTTAAAGTGAGCAAGCGAGGGCCCGTGTACAAAACTCGGTAGATCCTCTCAATGATTACACAAACAAAACAGAACACAAAATTCCTGCTGAAGTTGATGGTTTAAATTCAATCCGAAACATTCAAACTGAGATTAATTTTTGTTTTGACTGCATAAATTTCAAGCATATGGCTCTTTACTCGAAAATTGTACTGCTCAATTAGTCCATCGATTGAAAATTTCACTGCTCAATTTGTCCATCACGGAGAGTGTCAGGAAATCGGCATGAGTGTAGCTAAACCTTTTGTAAAACAGTGTTTGCTTCAGCTCATATTGTTGGTCAGTTGTACTCTCAATGGGAGATATAATTTGTTTCTTTGCAATTTACCATTCTAGGAACATGTCGAGAGCTGTAGCATGTCTGTGTATTATCATCCCAAGGAACACCCCACACCCTCATCGAATTGGTTGGGGCCATCATGAATCGTATATCTATTAAGATGTGGTCGTAGTAGTCTTTTTGTGATAGATAATGTGATAGCTTGATTTTCGAGTTTGTTTTCGATTAAATGAACCGGGCTTTTCATCGACTCGTCTATGGCCTTTTTCTTTGAGTTGGCCACTCACGAGATAACTAATCTATCTAGTGAAGTCGTTAAGGAATATAAACGCGACAAACTTGAGAATTTGGTCAGAAATCGACTGCTCGACTGTGCTAATTTGCAAGGGTCAATATGGCACCATCAAAATCGATTAGAGATTGGAGATATGTTGATTCGACAGAGGTATGTAATTGAAGTGTGGGTGATTCCATCTAATTAAAAAATTCACGTCGAATGGCACTAAATCAATTTTTCTGTTGATTTTGTACCCTATGCCCGTAATTGAAACATTGAGATTTTGATAACAATCGAGAGTTACCTATGAGTCAAAGATGTACAATGTGGAAAAATAATCGACCATGGGTCAAACGCATTAAAAATTCATAAAAGCTACCCGGCAAGTTAGATCACGTTAAAATTGCGTCCGATTGAAATTAATCACGAAATTGAATCCGGTTTCAAGAATTGAAAGTTCGAGCATGTCACAATTTATTTAAGGAACATCATCTTATCTTTCAAGAAATTTTCAGCGAGCTTGGAATTTTTCGGAAAAATTGAATTTGGACAATTCGGAAAAAAAAAAAAAAGAAATTCGGATGGGAGAGGGATTTGCCAGTTTTGCTATCCAAAATTGGTTTTTGTGGGAATTTATATGCAAGAAAGTAATGGGGGACCAAAGGGATGAGCATGTGGACTTTTGGGACCAAACATTGATGGTATAAGATATTTTCTTTGACCTTTGAAGACCTTGTTCCCTCCCCTCTTGCATCGTTTACCTCGGCTGAACACCCCTGCTGCTCCTTCCTTTCATTTTCACTTCCATGCACACTTTCAAGTTTTTCCTTCAATTTCCCTTTGCCATTGACCTTCTCTACCTCTTTACTGGTGTTGTTCCCGATCATTTTCTTTTATTTGCTATTTCATCATCATCTGTAGTTGCTACATCCCCCATCATCCCCATCCCACCAACTCACCATCTCACTCCCCTCAATTCAACCCCCCGACGCACCCCCTCACTGCTCGAAGCTGTTCCTTCGCTGTTTCTCCTCACACTCAGCCACCAGTTCGCCCGGCCATTCTAGTCATGGCCCACGACCAACCCCTCAACCGACCACCATCCTCGCGCCAAGTCTAGCTCAGCCAAGCCCAATCGCAAGCCACCAAAGCCAACTTGTCCCAAAACCAGAACCAAGCAACCCAATCGTGGGCCTCGTGGGCTTTTTCAGCCCGATCCGAGCTCCCTTTGACATAGCCATAGGCCCGAGTCTCACTTGTCGTCGCACCGCCATCGCCATGAACTCATCGGCTCATTAAATCGGTGAATTTACTTTCTAAACCTTAATTAGGAGGTTAATTATGCTTATGGTGGTTTAATTAGCCTAAGGAAGGATTAGTTAGCTTAAGAGATATTAGAGTAATTATTTAATTAAATTAGGTAATTAGGCTAAATTAGCTATTAGGTGGTTAGATTAAATTAGTTAGATTAGTAGGTTAGTTAATTAGTGATTATGTGGTTAGATTAGCCTAGATAGATTAATTAGTCATTTATTTAATTATTTTACATTTATTTAATTATTTTTGTAATTATTTATTATTTATTTTTTGGAAGTTATACCAAGATAGCCGGTTGCTAGAATTTCATGTTGATTGTTGTGGTGTAATTAGTTTGTGCAATTGAGTGTTAATTTGTGCAATTTGATGTTGATTGGTGAATTTTGATTTATTATTTCAAAATTATGGATTTTTAGTATTTAATTAAAAAAAATACCAGGTGTCGGTTTTTGATGCTGAAAATATTTCTAGTACTACATAAAATCATGGGATTTTAAAATGAAAGGATATCACGCTTTATGGTCCAATTTAGCCGTGTGTCCACGCACACCTATTTTACTGGGTGTTTTTAATATGAAAAAAAAAATAGGCCAAGCGCATTATTGCATTTGAGTGCAAAGCATGATATCCTTGGCCGAGATTGGATGTGCGTGTGAATGCTATGAGAACCCATCACCTGATGTGTGTCGAGTGGATGATGCTCCTATGTGGAATGCCCTTGACAATGGATGCTAGTCACAATGGAGGCTGGATCGATGCTCCTATGTGGAATGCCATCTGGATGTAGACATTGTCGTACCCAACGAAGTGGGACAACACCCAGCTATGTCGGATGACCGCTGACTGTTGAGTTGGCTGTGCCCATTAGGCTGTAATTAATTGGAATGCTTGACTGCGTGAGATGACCACGCTTGATTATGGGACAAAATTGTGTAGCATGGAATGTGACATGTCATAATGATTTAACCTTATAATCGGGACCCCTATGATTGATTGATATATGAGTTGAAGCGTTTAAATTATTGAGTGCATTTACGGTATGCATATACGATATGAGCTGTATTGACGTGCATAGGGGTGCTAAGGTGAGGTAAGTCTCATTTGATGTGTGTTTAGTTTGCCTCTAGGTGTATTATCTTCATAATCGGGATTTAGGGTATAGACTCTCTGAGATTTCTATCTAACCTTGTTGTGGGTTACCAATTTCAGGGCCGTAGCATGGAGGATCTAGAGCCCGAGGACTGAAGGGTCCAGAGTGTAGATGGCCTAGATGTTTCTTTTTGAGTTAGACCTTCTGTGTATAAACGGGATGTGTTTATAAAGTGTGCTTTGTTTAAATCGGTTGTCCTGCTTTTCTATCCCATGTTTGTTTGTTGTATGGGGATTGTTATTTCGCTTTCGCATGTGCAATAAAATGAATGAGTCCGCAACGCGTCCTTGGAATGTCGCAATTGGATTGACCATCGAGAGATGCGCGTGTGCTCGAGGTTTGGGGCGTGACATCCCCGCCCGGAGTGGTATCAGAGCTAGTTAGTGTATGAAGTGATAAAGTGCGATGGGTCTTGGGATAATTAGTAGGAAATGCCTTTTTTTATGCTGATTCATGTGATTGATAGCTAATTGGTTGCTTGTTTGTGGGGTCACTTAGTTTCTAATTCCGTATGGAATTGGGAAGCAAGTCTTGTAGAGAGCTTGCAAGATGAGTGACTAAGAGCAAAGAACTCCTAGGAAGAGATTGATAGGATCTGTCACTCGGGGTAGGATGTCGACAAGGGTTGGTACCCAAGGGAGAGCGTTGGCTCAAGCTAGCGCAAGCGGATTAGCACCGCCGGCGATCAATGTTGGTGTAGCAACACTTGGCGATCCAAGAATCAAGGGGATCATCCAAGTGCTAGAGACACCGAGGAATGTAGTAGGGTAGTAAGCCCAAAATCAAGCTGCCGCCGCCACCGCTACAACCGCCGTTACCCTCGCTGCCACTGCTGCTGCCAATGCCGCTATTAATGCCGCCACTGCTACCGCAGCTGCTGCCCCACCTGTCGAGGTTCCACCCGGGACCGTGATTACTGAGAGACCAATGCACAAGTTCGTAGAGCAGTTCCTAAAGTTGAACCCACTGAGGTTCACAGGAGCAAGTGATCCCAAGGCTATAACCCTATAGATTTAAGACTTGAAGAAAAATTTCGCACTACTGAGGTGCATAGAGGATGAAAATGTGGTCCTTGCAATCTATTAGCTGCAAGGAAATGCAAGTACTTGGTGGAGGGCCACCAAAGGTAGAGTGTTCCTTGAAGGTGTGATCCCATAGTGGAACGACTCCGTTGAAACTTTTAATGGCAAGTACTTCTTTGACAATGCCAGGGAACAGAAGATGGAGGAATTTCAGTGCCTTCGTCAATGTCTAATGTTTGTAGACCTATACGAGGCAAAGTTTGCCGAACTGTCGTAGTATGCCCCGAGACTAGTAAAAGATCCAAGGGACAAAGCTAGGAGGTTTAGGAATGGCCTCTTAAATCGGAGTTAAAGAATCTGCTTGTACCATTCAATATGAATGACTACAATGACTTGTATGAATGGGCCTAGTTGATAGAGAGGAACTTGAACAAACAAGCCGTTGCATCTAGGTTGCGGTTTGGTTTGAATAGAGATGGTAACCGGTTCGGGAAGAAGCCGATGATAGGTGGAAGATATTCCATTCCACCCGATTGGAAGGGTGGGATTGGAAAGTCGGCACCTAACTCGAATGGTGCCTACCGTTTCTATGGGAGACAACATGGATCAGCCTCATGTTTTCCTAGGACAAGAGTTTGCTATGGGTGTCGCCAGCACGGCCACTAGGTGAAGGACTATCCGCACAGGTTCAAGGGAGCGCATGCACCATCACCGTAGACAAGGCACTACTAGAATGGTGAAGGGGATAGGAATGAACCGAGTCATGAACCTCGCCATGCATCAATCGGGAGAAGAATAATTTTATTAGAGTGGCGCAATGGAAATATGGTTAAGCTTGTAGGACTTCAGTTTGTTGTAATGAATTCGTAGAAAGGAGAATCACTAGTTAGAGTTGTACTTGATTATTTTGCTTATGTATAACTTTGATATCATATACAAAAAGAGTTGGCTCAAGGAACATCTTGCTGTAATGGGTTGTTATTGTGAAGTACTTTAGTTTAAACCGTTAACTAGTGAAAGTTTCAAGTTTGTTAGGTGTCGAAGAGGACCCTCGATTACCTTAATCTTGTCGCTTGAGACACCCCATTTGTTAGACGCGGGTTGCCAAGGTTACTTGACAACTGTCGTGGATTCGACAGTTGAGGAGCCAAAGATGGAGGACATTGTTGTGGTTCAAGAGTTTCTAAATGTATTTCTAAAGGAATTACCTAGTCTGCCCCAAAAAGGGAGATCAAATTCATGATCAAGTTGGCCTTGGGAAGGAGCCAATCTCTAAGGCTCCTTATCATATGGTGTTGTCAAAGCTAAAGGAACTAAAGGTGCAGATGTAGGAGATGTTGGATAAGGGATTCATACGTTCTAGTGCATCACCTTAGGGAACATTAATTATGTTCAAGAAAAAGAAAGATGGTTCGTTGCATCTTTGCATCGACTATTGGCAACTCAACCAGGTGACGATCAAGAACAAGTACCCGCTACCGAGGATCGACAACTTGTTTGACTCCGAGCAGCAACGCCGCGCCACCTTAGTTATACGTCGGCCTCTGTGTCGATATTTTCTAAGATCGCCAACAGGTCCCGAGTGGCCGCTGCACCGCCGCGTCCTGCAACCCTCCGCCATCTGACACTGCGACTCGTCTGCAACCCGCGACCCAGCAGATCATCGCCGCACCCCCGCAAAATTGCTGCTGCCTTGCCGATCCGCTGAGGATTAGAAAGGAAGACATGACCCGAATAAGTCCCTTCGCCGGAGGCGTGACCTCCGTTTGACCCGCCACCACAGCCACTGCCCTTGCTGGATCCCCTTTGCCGGACTGATCAACTAGCTTCCCGATCCACGGTCATTATGAGTCTTTTCACTTTATAGTTTTTTAGTAGACGTAATGTTGTTTGGGTTAACAAACGCCCTAGCTACTTTCATGGATTTGATGAATTGTGTGTTCAAGGAGTACTTGGATTAGTTCGTGATAGTGTTCATTAATGATATCATCATTGCATGTGTACTCTCCTAGATAAATTGCATGTTTTTGTTAGGTCATGTCATATAGAATTAGGTTCATGAAATGCAAGTCATTTAGGAGCATGCCCGTCATTTAAAGACACTTAAGGATAGTTAAAATAAGTGTCATTTGCATTGCGTTGCACACTCATTCTAGTTAATTTAGATTGCAAGATCATGGACTATACACATTTCAAGTTGCATATGGACTATATTTTTGTTGCGAGTTTTGGTTAACTTGTGTGGCGTTCTTAGGTCACGTGATTTCAGCAAAGGAATTTCAGTGGACCCAACCAAGATTGAAGTAGTTATTAAGCCCGAGTTAAGGCTAGCCAAAATATCGACAACAAGTTTAGTAAGTGCGAGTTTTGGTGATCGAGATCATGAGCTAAGATTGAAGTAGTTATCAACCTGGCCAATTTTTAGGATGAGCTTTTTTAGGATTGGTAGGTTATTATAGATGGTTCGTGGAAGGATTTTCAGCATTAGCCTCGCTTTTGATTAGATTGCTAAAGAAGGAAGAGAAGTTTGTATGGATGGATAAGTACGAGCGTAGTTTCCAAAAGCTTAAGCAGAAGTTGGCTACTGCATCGGTGTTGACAATTCCATCTGGTCCTGGAGGATACGAGATCTATAGTGATGCATCATTTAGAGGACTAGGTTGCATGTTAATGCAACATGGTAGAATTGTTGCATATGTGTCATCCCATCAGTTGAGACCTCATGAGTTGAATTACTTGATGCATGACTTAGAACTCACAGCAATTATCTTCTCTCTAAAGATTTGGGGACATTATTTGTGTGGGGAAAGGTTCCAGATCTTTACAGATCATTAGAGTCTCATGTATTTATTCTCTAGAAAGAGTTGAATATGAGACAGAGACGTTGGATGGAACTTCTCAATGACTATGATTGTGATATCTTATATCACACTGGAAAGGCTAATAAGGTCGCATATGTGTTGAGTTGGAAGTCTTCAATTGCGCAGATGGTGATTAAGGAGTGGATCTTACTTGAAGGAGCTCGAGATTCGATTTTCAAATTTGAGGTAGGTCACCTTTCAAATCTTATGGCCACCCTCAGAATTGAATTGGAAGTGCAGATAAAAATAAAGACGTTACAATTGACAAACCCAAAGATCCAGAAGATTCTGCAAGAGGATGCAAATAAGAGAAAGGCTGACTTTCAAATTTCTGAAGACGGAACACTGAATTTTCGTGGACGATTGTGTGTATCCTAACGATGCAGAGCTTAAAGAAGAAATCTTGTCTAAAGCTCATCGTAGCAGTTACAACATTCATCTAGTGCAGTATAAAGATGCATCAAAATTTGCGTCAACACTATTGGTGGACCGGTATGAAGGCAGATATCACCAAGCATGTTGTCAAGTGTCTAAAGTGTCAGCAAGTGAAGGCACATCATTGTAAGCCAAGAGGACTATTGCAACCTCTCGAGATTCTTGAGTGGAAGTGGGAACACATCACAATGGACTTTGTGATGAGCTTACCAAGGAGTCAGATGGGTAATGATTCCATATGGGTTGTGTTTGATAGATGGACAAAATCGGCTCACTTCATCATCGTACAAAAGGATTTTGCATTGGACAGATATGCTGAGTTGTACGTGCGCCAGATAGTTCGTCTGCATGGATTACTATTGACACCTAAAATTTTTTGACCCGTTTAGTCATTTATCGCATTAAAAATTATGGGTTAATTTTATCCATGAAAAATAATTAATTGCATATCATATAGTTTTAGGTGCATTTATTTTTAATTTGCATTTACATTGGGCCAATGACAAATGGGTTAGAATTGATGGTTCAGAATTTTAATTTGATGGGTTGGGCTAAGCCCATAAATGGAGTAAATTGGCCCAAATCCGTATCATCCGGGAGATTTTATAGATTTCAATTCAAAAATAAATATTGCGTTCAAAAAAGCAAATATTGTGTTTGGAAAAGAAATCTTCGTGGATATCAATTTGGAAAAATTAAAACCATAATCCGTGATCTATAAATAAGTTAGAATGCGTAGGGCTTTGAGGAAGCCACACCTATTGACACATACGGCCACATTGGGCTCTCTCTAGGTTTCTAGAGAAAGGAAAAGTCAAAAAAAAAAAAAAAGAGTGAGAGAGAGGAAAACCGGTGAGGGGACGTGAGAGACGCGTGATCGATGAGAGAGAGAGAGAGAGAGAGAGAGAGAGAAGAAAAAGAAAAAGAAAAGGGAAACCGCGTCTTTTCTTCGCGCGGGGGGTGGAGTGGCCCTTGACCGCGCCAGCAGTCGAGCCGTTGACCGCCGCTGCCCGCTATCAACCCCTGAGCCGCTAACCACCGTTGTTTGTTGGTGACCCACGAGCCCTCTTTGCTCCACCGCCGCTCCGCCGGTCTGTTGCCGGAGCTGTAACCGAAACTAGCGCCCCTCCTGATCTACTCAACACCTTTGCTTGAACTTGAAGCCGGTTGTTGCACCTCCTCAATCGAGTGACCAACCAAGTTGCTTCCACCATGTCGATCCAACGCCGGTAGTCGAGCCTTAGAACTTGCGTTAGCCATTGCACCAACAACACCTCCACCGGCGACCCACGAGCGCCAACGCCGCAGCAGCTCACCCAATCATCGCCATTGGTCATTGCGCCTCTGCTTGCACCTTGTGCTCGCGCCACTATCACCGCTTCACTTGACAACCCAAGATCCATAGCCCGGCTCTATTGCCCCTGCGCTACTCCACCTTCGATCGATGCAGCAACCCCCCTCTTACGTGGTGCCTTAGTCTTTGCTTCACCCGCGAAGCCGCCACTGTTGTCGATCCGCTCCACCAGCCTGACGAAGCCGTCGTTGTCCCAATCTGCAATGACCCCCTACACCACGTCTCCGCCACTACCGACTCGTGACCGTTGCCCTGCAGCTGTCCAGGCCTCGCCTTAGCTTGCTATTGCCGCCTTTGCCTAAGCGCTAACGACACTAGCAACCGAGCTCCTTGCTGCCACCAGTAGCTCGCTTCTGCTCTAGCATCCGGCAGCTCTTTCCGGTCCTTTCGCGATCCCGCCACGCCGCCGTTCGCCGAGCCCCTTGTTGCCAACATTGCCGGTCTGCCCTCCGGAGATTCGACGCCCACCACCACCACTCACCGGAACATCAGTGACCAACCCCCTTGGCAACCCGACCGATGGCGCACCCACCACGAACTGCCAAGCCGTGCATTGAAGGAAAAAAAAAAAAAAGGAAAATCTAATTAGGTAGCTTTTTTTTTTCTTTTATTTGCTTTATTCTATTTTTTTATGTTATTTATTTTTTTAGTAGAATTATTCCTAATGTATGATTGAGATTTGACATGAGATTGCCTTTGAAATTTGGGATTGATAGTCCGATTTTCGCGCTCGAAATCCAACTCGCAATCGCTTGCAAAATTGTCAATTCGATTTCACGCCCAATATTCGATTCATGATTTATTTAAAAATTGGCAAACCCGATCTCATGCGTGAGATATGGTTCGTCAATTTGTGGATATCGATCCTATCTTATCTGATTTACCGTCATGTTGGTTGAATCAATTTTACTTTTGTAAAAGGAAAAATCCAAAAAAATTTGAATCATGGTTAGGTTGGTTTTAGAATATCTCTTGTTATCTTGTATATTTAGAATAGAAATTTTATTTCGAATTTGTTAAAAAATAAAAAATAAAAAATGCATTCATTTAGGATGTTAGTTTTAAATTTGATTTGCACGTTTAATTATTTGGCAATTTTTAATTTCGAATTTTATAAAAGAAAAATAAAAAATTAGAATTGTATTCTTTGCATGTCATTGCATATTAGGATAGATTGCATGCTTATTAAGAAAATAAAAATATGTGCACATCATATAGAATTAGGTTCATGAAATCGTTATTTAGTGATTGTTATTAGGTTCATTTAATTAGAAATTGCATTAAGTCATTTTGGTTAATTTAGATTGCATATTTAATTATTGCATGTTCATTAAGAAAACACAATAAAATTACTTTACTCATGTCATATAGTTTAAGTCATATTGCCATGCTATATCATTACATGTTAGATTAGTAACATTGCATTGCATATAGATTAGGTTCTCATTAAATAAAGTGAAAACAAAAATTGAGTGATTGCGTGTTAATTAGAAATCATATCTAGGGCTGTTGATGTGAATTTTGATCTAATATTGCAGATGCTTTCGTTACTTATGAGATATGTCTTGCATTTGTTCATTTGCTTTCTTGAGTGTTAAATTGGTAGGTTTGCATTCGTGTGATCACCTCACATGTTAAGAAGTGATTTAAAATTAATTCAAGATGCTTGCAAAACATTTTTTTTTCGAAATAAAAAGAAAATGTACTGAAATGGCATTAGAAAATTTTAGTATAACCAAGTTCCCGTATCCAAAGTCTCTGGTTTGTAGAAGTAAAATAATTCTATCATTATTTTACTTAGGTGTCTTATTGATCTATCGTAAATTGATTAGTGGGGACTTCTAATTAAAAAAATTAATTGCATGTTAAGAACTTGAATCTAAGTTGCGAATTAGTATGGGCTTGGGAGAGTTTGAGCTAAGTTAGACTTAGTAATCCATTAGCCTGATTTTAGGTGGTGCACCTAAAATGTAGGTCACGACAAGTACCCGTGACGATCACTTCTAATTGAGACTTGAGATTTGTAGCAGCCTTTTGGAAAAGTTTGTAGACTACCTTAGGAACGAAATTGCAATACAATATGGCCTATCATCCATAGACGGATGGTCAGTCTAAGAGGACGATTCAAACTATCGAGGACATGTTGCAAGCGTGTGTATTAGACTTCAAAGGAAGTTGGGAATGAATAGTTTCACCTTGTTGAGTTCGCCTACAACAATAGTTACCAGCAGAGTATTCAAATGACACTGTTTGAAGCGTTGCAGGGTAGAGCATGCATAACACTAGTTTGTTGGGATGAAGTCGGAGAGCAAAAGATCACTGACCCAGAGTTAGTTCAACAGTCAATAGATGCAGTTGCAGTTATCAAAGACAGTCAATGGATGCAATTGTAGTTATCGAGATAAGTGTTGAAGACATTAGTCGTGAGCACAAAGTTTTGATGATAGTGTTGCAAAAAGGGAAAGTTGAGTCCAAGATATGTTAGTCCTTCGAGAGTTTGGAAAAGGTAGGGATTCTGGCATATTGTCTTGCACTGCCGCCGAGACTGACACAAGTGCAGAACGTCTTCCACATGTTGATGTTGAGAAAGTATGAACCTAACCCGACCCACATGCTGAATTTTGAAGAGTTAGACATGGACGATAGAGTGTCGTATGTGGGGAGAGCAGTTCAGATCGTAGATCGAAAGGAGTGTGTACCAAGATAGTTCACTTAGTCAAAGTGGTTTGGCAAAACCACGGGACAAAATGAGCGACATGGGAAAGTGAAGACTTAATGAGACGACAATACCCCTACATCTTTTATTAAGATTTGTAACATTTTAAATTTCGAGGACGAAATTTTTATAAGAAGGGAAGAGTTGTGACAGCTTAATTTTTGAGTCTGTTTTTGATTAAATGAACTGGGCTTTTCATCGACATGCACCTATGGTCTTTTTTTCTAAGTTGGTCACTCACTTGCAAGATAACTAATCTATCTGGTAAAGCCGTTAAGGAATATAAACGCGACAAACTTGAGAATTCGGTCAGAAATCGACTGCTCGACTGTGCTAATTTGTAAGAGTTAATACGGCATCGTCAAAATTGATTAAAGACCGGAGATAGGTCGATTTGACAGAGGTATGTAATTGAAGTATGGATGATTCCACCTAATTACAAAATTCGCGTCGAATGGCACTTAGCTTATTTCTCTATTGATTTTGTACCATATGCCCGTAATTGAAATATTGAGATTTCACGACAATCAAGAGTCGCCTTTGAGTTAAAGATGTACAATGTGGATAAAAAATAATCGACCACGGGTTAAACGCTTCAAAAATTCCTAAAAGCTAATCGGTAGATTAGGTCGCGCTAAAATCACATCCAATTGAAATTAATCACGAAATTAAACCTGGTTTCTGGAATCGAAAGTTCAAGCGTGTCACGATTTATTTTAGGAACATCGTCTCATCCTTCGAAAAATTTTCGGTGAGCCGGGAATTTTTCGGAAAAATCAAATTTCGAACAATTTCGAAAAAGAAAAGAAATTCGGATGGGAGAGGGATTTGCCATTTTTGCTGTCCAAAATTGGTTTTTGTGGGAATTTATATGCAATAAAGTAATGGGCGACTAAAGGGATGAGCATGTGGACCTTTGGGACCAAGCATTAATGGTATAAGATATTTTATTTGACCTTTGAAGACCTTGTTCACTCCCCTTTTGCGTCGTCTACCTCGGCCGAACACCCCCGCTGCTCCCTCCTTTCATTTTCACTTCCACGCACACTTCAAGTTTTTCCTTCAATTTCCCTTCACCACTAACCTTCTCTGCCTCTTTACTAGTGTTGTTCCCCATCATTTTCTTTTATTTGCTGCTGCATCATCATTCTTAGCCGCTCCATCCCCCATCATCCCCATCCCATCGACTCGCCATCTCACTCCCTTCAATTCAACCCTCGACGCACCCCCTCATTGCCCAAAGCTACTCCTTCGTTGTTTCTCCTCATGCTCGGCCACCAATCCGCCCGGCCATTCTAGTCACGGCCTGCGACCAACCCCTCGACCAGCTACCATCCTCTCGCCAAGTCTAGCTCAGCCGAGCCCAACCGCAAGCCACCAAAGCTAGTTTGTCCCAAAACCATAACCAAGCAACTCAACTATGGGCCCTGTGGGCTTTTTCAACCCGGTTCGAGCTCCCTTTGACATCGCTATAGGCCCGAGTCTCGCTTGCTGTCACATCACCGTGAACTCATTGGCTTGTTAAACCAGTGAGTTTACTTTTTAAACCTTAATTATGGGGTTAATTATGCTTATGGTGGTTTAATTAGCCTAAGGAAGGATTAGTTAGCTTAAGAGAGATTAGAGTAAATTATTTATTTTAGTTATTTAATTAAATTAGGTAATTAGGCTAAATTAGATATTAGGGGGCGCGCATGACAACCATTCTGTTTAAAATAGTTTACGGACGTAAATAGATTTTTCTATTTCTATTTCTAGAAGAGTTTAAAAGTAAAAATAACCGTTTGATAACGACACAAAATTTCTACTCTAAAAATAGAAATTCGTTTGATAATACACAAAATTTCTTCCTTCGGGAATGATGGCATAGCGACAATGATGACCTTTAATATAAAAAATAAAAATAAAAGTGATTTAGTAACACAAAAAAAAATAATGAATAAAATAAAATAAAATAAAATAAATCATAAAATAATAAAATAATAATATCATTTTATTTTAAAATTAAAATATAAAATTAAATTAAATTTATTTATTCTATTTTATTTTATTTTACGAATAAATTTATTTTAAAATGAATAAAAATAAAAAATAAAAATAATTTTATTTGGCAAAACACTCAAGGCAAATAAAAATAATTTATTTTTATTTATCATAAATAAATTATTTTAAATAAATATAATAAATTTATTTTATTTATTTTATTTTATTTTATTTTACGATAAAATTTATTTTAAAATGAATAAAAAAAATTATTTGGCAAAACACTCGAGGCAAATAAAAATTTATTATTTTTATCATAAATAAATTATTTTAAATAAATTAAATAAATTTATTTTATTTATTCTATTTTATTTTATTTTACGTATAAATTTATTTTAAAATGAATAAAAAAAATTATTTGGCAAAACACTCGAGGCAAATAAAAATTTATTATTTTTATCTAAAATAAAATAGAATAAATAAAATAAATTTATTTAATTTATTTAATCTATTTTATTTTATTTTACAAATAAATTTATTTTAAAATGAATAAAAATAAAAAATAAAAATAATTTTATTTGGCAAAACACTCAAGGCAAATAAAAATAATTTTACTTTTAATAAAAATATTTATTTATTTATCATAAATAAATTTAATAAATTTATTTTTAGTAAACTAAAAATAAAATGATAAATAAAAATAATTTATTTATTTTAATAAAATTATTTTTATTTTTAAATAAATATATTTATTTTTATTTTGGGCAGAGAAGAGGCGTACGAGGAGAAAAGAGTGAAATTAGGGTTGGGAGAAATCGAAATTGATTTTCCTCCATTTTTATTTACCGGAATGAAATCTATTAGAAATAGAAAATTTGATAAGCGTTATCAAACAAAGTTTACATTAGAAATTGATGCGAACAGAAAAATCATTTCGAAACAGAAATTATTTTTATCATGTAGGTGGTTAGATTAATTTAGTTAGATTAGTAGGTTAGTTAATTAATGATTAGGTGGTTAGATTAGCCTAGGTAGATTAATTAGTCATTTATTTAATTATTTTTGTAATTTATTTAATTATTTATTATTTTCCAGAGATTATATCAAGATAGCCGGTTGCTAGAATTTCGTGTTGATTGTCGTAGTGTAATTAGTTTGTGCAATTGAGTATTAATTTGTGCAATTTAATGTTCATTGGTGAATTTTGATGTATTATTTCAAAATTAAGGATTTTTGGTATTTAATTAGAAAAAATACCGGGTGTCAATTTTTTACGCCGAAAATGTTTCTAGTACTATTTAAAATCGTGAGATTTTTTAATGAAATGATATCACACTTTATGGTCCAATTTGACCGTGTGTTCACGCACATTTTTTTACTAGGTGTTTTTAATATGAAGAAAATATGACAAGCACATTATTTAAATTAATGCATTTGAGTGCAAATCACGATGTCCTTAGCTGAAATTGGATGTACGTGTGAACACTATGAGAGCCCATCAGAGTGGGCGTTGCTTCTATGTGGAATGCCTTTGACAACAAATGCCGGTTGTAGTTGAAGCTGGACTGATGGTCCTATGTGGAATGCCATCTAGATGTAGATATTGCCGTGCCTGACAAAATGGGACGACGCCCGGCTATGTCGGATGATCGCTAACTATTGAGTCGGCCATGCCCGTTGGGCCGTAATTAATTGGAATGCTTAACTGAGTGAGATGACTTCGCCTGATTATGGGACAAAATTGTATGACATGGAATGGGACGTGTCATAACAACTTGGCCTTATAATCGGGATTCTTGTGATTGACCGGTATATGAGTTGAAGCATTCTAATTATTGAGTGCATTTACAGTATGCATATATGATATGAGCTATACTGACTTGCAAGGAGGTGCCAAGACAAAATAAGTCTCATTTGATATGTGCTTAGGCTGCCTCTAGGTGTATTATCTTCCTAATTGGGGTTTATGGTGTAGACTCTTTGAGATTTTTATCTCACCCCATTGTGGGTTACCAATTTTAGGGCTGTAGTGTGGAGGATCTAGAGCCCAAGGCTGAAGGGTCTAGAGTGTAGATGGCCTAGAGGTTTCTTTTTTAGTTGGACCTTCTATCTATAAATCGGATGTGTTTATAAAGTGTATTTTGTTTAAATCAGTTGTCCTGCTTTTATATCCCATAATTGTTTGTTGTCTAGGGATTGTTATTTCGCTTCCACATGTGCAATAAAATGAATAAGTTGGCGACGCGTCCTGCGAACGTCGCAATTTGATCGACCACCAAGAGATGCGTGCGGCTTCGAGGTTCGGGGCATCACAAATAACTTAGAGTAGAAATGAAAACTCTAGTCCATTGGCATGACTCCAAGCGTCCTTTGGGGTGCTTAACCAATGACCTTAAGCTTTTAGCCCTCACATTGTGAACAAGTATTGAATACTCTTTAAATAATATTATTTTTTGTATTTTTAAGTGTAATAATCATTTTCTACCAAAAAACAATTGTAATCATCATTATCGATTTCCAAAAGAAGACCATCGAGATGTGTTGTTGATTTTTTGGCAACTTGAGGCACCATGAAATATTAATTTGAAGGTACATAAAAAATTAATTGCAACTTTTTTACTGTTTTATCCTTGGCTTTTCAACAAATCTAATCCGGCCTTAATGAAAGTTTTTCTTTTGAGTGAATATAGTCCTAGATATGGTTGTGTGAGGGCACTCCACAAATCAGATAACGAGGTCATCACATTGACAATAGTTAGAGGAAAGTTTTTTCTTCTCTCAAAATTTTACGTCCCAAAATTTAGACATAGTAATTTAAGGGCTTGCTAAGGTCCAGATAGTACCATCAACAAAAAACAAG
This sequence comes from Eucalyptus cladocalyx, assembly GCA_017140615.1. Taxonomy (NCBI): domain Eukaryota; kingdom Viridiplantae; phylum Streptophyta; class Magnoliopsida; order Myrtales; family Myrtaceae; genus Eucalyptus; species Eucalyptus cladocalyx. The sequence continues at coordinate 3,493,024 of CM029518.1, read as the reverse complement.
GGCAAAAGACCAACAATATAAAAGAGTCATGTTCACTTTATTTCAGACTATTTTGTTCAATCAAAACAATATTCAATTGGGCACTTCCCACGTATACTCAAGGGCCCACGTGGTGCCATCATTGCTAAAGTAAATCCCGTCATCCCGTATAGACCACTTGCAATCGGAACCATAATGGTTTTTATCCCGATCTTGCGTGAACACATCAAACATCTTGTAATGCTGCTATCCCCGAGCTACGCACCAGAAGAGGGTTGACTTAAAGAAGTGCATTGTGAAAAAAATCTCTTGCTCTTAACATGGCTGGAGGTTTCGGGACCCGAGATCGTCGTCCTTAGATTGACATCGGATCGCGATATCGCTAGGCAAGTTGTTGATGACATGGACATGGCGCTTTACCCAGAATCACTCAAGAAACGCAAGTTGTTGGCCTGTGATGGTGGAAGAGAGGATATGAAGAAAAGTGACAAGAAAAGGATATGCGTGAATCGACTTAGGGATTTCATTGCTGTGATGTATTATGATATTAGTGACATTTGGTATGGAACCTTTTGGCTTAATTTATATTGAACATGGTGGACAAAGAATGTACATCTATGGAATCTCCATTTGTAGGATAAGCTTTGTATAGACTCTATTGGAAAGACAATGACGATTAGTCCGTAGAGTCCAAATTTAGTAGAAGATTTGGGTCAAACTGATAAAGAAGGAAATAAAATCTATATTTGCCTTTCTAATAGATATTCATATTTATCCCCCAAAGATTTATTCTGTTTTATGTAAAGTTTCAAATTGAGTAGATGATTTGTGTCAAACTGATAAAGAAGGAAATAAAATATATATTTTCCTTTCTAATAGATATTCATATTTATCCCCCAAAGATGTATTCTGTTTTATGTAAAGTTCCAAATTGAGTAGATGATTTGTGTCAAACTGATAAAGAAGGAAATAAAATCTATATTTGTCTTTCTAATAGATATTCATATTTATCCCCCAAAGATGTATTCTATTTTATGTAAAGTTCCAAATTGAGTAGAAGATTTGGGTCAAACTGATAAAGAAGGAAATAAAATCTATATTTGCCTTTCTAATAGATATTCATATTTATGTATTCTATTTAAACACTGAATTGGAGATTTCTATTGTTGATGCCTAAATTTTTGTTAATCATTTAGGAATTAATTATATAGAAAATTAGGGATAAATCTTTAGTCCCTAATCAAAAAATTTATTGTTAAACTTCATAGCATATAGTTTTTAGAAGTATTCATCACATAATTTAGTTCATTAATTGAATTTGCATTGGATCGATAGTGGTAAATGGATCTAAATTCATCGCGTGGATTGAGTTTTATCATGTTACTTATGGAAGTAATTTGAAGGTAAAACACTTACAACTCACACAAGGAAGAGTAGAAGATAGATAGGCCTCTAGATTTATTTCACTTTAACAAAAAACAATTACAAAACTCTCCTATTTATAAACTTGTTACATGACCTTTGCTCTTCCCAATAAATAAAGTTAGCGTTCCAAATAAGATCTGGAAACTTACAAAACAATCACCTTATCTCACCTCATCTCTTCATATTTCACAATATCTTTAAAAACAATCACTATATTTAAAAACAATCACTACATCTAGAATTACGCAAGCTCTTGAACTTTCGGAAAGCATCGATCTTGAGAGATTTGATAAAAATGTTTGCTACTTCATCCCTTGTCTTCACATGCAACACTTCAACCTCATTCTCTTTAATCTATTCTCAAATGAAGTGATATCAAACATTGATATATTTTCTCCGTTCATGAAAAACTGGATTTTTCCTCATTGCAATAATAGAAACATTATCAACAAAAATCTTAGTTGCTTTTTTCTGCTCCATAAGAATATCTTTGAGTAGTCTTCTCAACAAATTGCATGACAAACACATGAGGATGCAATTTCACATTCAGTTTCACATGTCGATAGAGTGAAATTAGGTTGTTTTTTTAAAAACCACATCAAAACAATGTCACACAAGAAAAATACAAAGCCTGTAATACTCTTTCGATCATCAATATCTCCACCATAATCACTATCCTAATAAGCTCTAAGTTGGAAGGATTAGGAGCGATAGTAGTGTACGCCATGAGAAATAGTATATTTGATGTACTAAAGTATCCTCTTTGTAGCTCCAAGATGAGATGAGTTTGACTTCTCCATATATCGACTCACAATTCTAATACTATACATAATATCCGGTCTCATGCATGTCAAGTATCTCAAACTCCCTATCAAGCTTCTATAATATGTCGAATTAACATCAACACCATCATCAAACTTTGAAAGCTTAGTTACGCACTCCATTTGTGTATTGACCGTAGTACAATTCTTCATGTTGAATTTTTCAAGGATATTTTCTACATGTCCTTTTCGGTAAATAAAAATCCCCTTGGCACTTTGCTTTATTTCAATCCCAAAGAAATAATCCATGAGACCATTATCAGTTATCTCGAATTCTTTCACCATCAATGTCTTAAAAGCATCAATTATCATTGAATTATTTCCTATAAAAACAAGGTTATCGACATATAGTCAGGCGAGTCGAACATCACATTTTTCTTGCTTCAAATAGAGTGCATGCTCATATGGACATTGAGAGAATTTATTTGCCTTGAAATATGCATCAATTATGGAATTCCATGCTCTCGGTGCTTCTTTAAGCCCATGTAGAGCTCTCTTCAACTTCAACACTTTGTCTTCATGACCTTTTGCAACAAACCCTTCAGGTTGTTTAACATAAATCTCTTCTTCAAAGATGCCATTAAAAAATGCTGATTTGACATCAATTTGATAAATTCATCAATTACTTTGAACAATGATAGAAATAATCAATGTAATTGTTTTCATGTGAATGACTAGGGCAAAAACTTCATCATAGTTGATTTCAACTTTTTGCTTGTACCTCTTTCACGACTAATCTAGCATTGTATCTTTTTACTTCTCATTTCTTGTTCTTCTTGTACACCCATTTAACTCCAATCAATTTCTTGTCCTTAGGAAGATTGGCAAGCTCCCATGTTTGATTGTTCTCAATGGCATTAATTTTTTCATTTTCATGACTTTTCTCCATTTTTCTTCTTTGGCCGCATCATCATAGACAAGTGATTCACAATATGCAAGAAGACATACAAGGTGAACTTCATCGGTAGCTTCATAAATGTCAGACAATCTCCTTGATCTTGGCATTAGTGGTTCATTGACATTGTTTGAAGAGGTTGGCGATGATGAACTTGAAGATGATATTGGAGAAGAAGGTGTAGAATGATCCTTCAACTCTGTTTGATCAATATCATTATGAGCATTTGCTTCATCTTTTGGGTTGTCTTACCATGTATCATCTTCATCGAACTTGACATCTCTGCTTACATACACTTTCAAAGCGTTATGATCAAATAATCGATAGGTTTTGGATGAGTAGTCATACCCAATAAAGATGAGCTTTTTGCTCGTCTTCTAACTTTAATCTTTTCTGGTTCGGGACATGAGCATAGGCAATGCTCTTGAAAATTCTCAAGTGTGAAATACTTGGTATTCTCCATGTCCATGCTCCTGTAGAGTTATGCCTTTAAGTTCGAATGTGGGACATCTATTTTGAAGATAGACCACACGCAAAACAACTTTAGCCCAAAGCTCTTTAGACAAATTTTTGCTCTTCAACATGCTCCGAACCATGTTGAGAATGGTTTTATTTTCCTGTTCATCCACACCATTTTGTTGAGGAGAATACAAAGCCGTCAAGTAACGCCAAATACCATGATCCTCACAGAATTTATTGAATATGGCTAAGGTGAATTCTTTGCCACGATCAATCCTCATAACTTTATTAAAATAGCCACTCTCCTTTTTAGCCAAGTTCTTGAATTGTTTGAACATATCAAACACTCATGTCTTTTCTTTAAAAAAATACACCTAAGTTTTTTGAGTAAAATTATCAATACAGGTAACAAAATATCGATGATTACCATATGATTGAGGAATGATTGGACCACACACGTCAGAATGAATCAACTCAAACGGCTTCTTCAATCAATAAGTCGCTTCTTTTGGAAAACTAGTTCCGGGATGCTTACCGATAATACACCCTTCACATAATTGATCGGGATGATCAATGTGTGGTAAGCCATAAACCATCTTCCTGCGAGAAAGCAAATTAAGTCCGCCAAAGTTGAGATGGCCAAACCTTAAATGCCACAACCATGATGGATCATCCGTGCACACCTTTAGACATCGAGACATATCATTCTTTATATTGATAGTAAACATCATGTTTTTCGACATCTTTACATTCGCAATCAGTTTATTATTTCTGTCTCTTAGCATAAGACTAAGATCTTTCATATGAACAGTATAGCCTTTCTTCAGAAACTATCCCAAACTCAAAATATTGCTTGACATTTTCGAGACATAGTAAACATTAGTAATAAACTAACATGCACCATTCTTCAAGAGAATCAAAATTATGCATTTGCTTTAAACAAGAATTTTGGAGTTATTAGCGAAAGAGGCTTTCCCTTTAATTGTCTCATCTAACTCGATAAACATCTCTTTTCTCACACACATGTAATTGCTTGCATAGTATCTTAATACCACATATCAATTTGACCTCCTTCATCTTTTTTGAATGATGATAATAAAACTTGATTGGCATCATTCACCAAGTTTGCCTTTCTATCTACTCTACTACTCTCCTTATTCCAACACTTAGTAACATAATGGCCAAGTTTATTATAATGATAATATCGAATTTTAGATTTATCATACCGTTAGCCCATCGAGTTCTTTCCTCTTTCACGAACACCTCTTTGATATGGGTATCTACCGTCACTTCGAGTAGCATTTCCTCTGCTTTGTCCACGACCTCTTCCTTGAAAGTGACCTCGGCCTCAACCACAATCACAATCTTGGTTTGTCCAACAAGTTTGTGTGAGTTCTCTTCTTTGCTCATTCTCATCTCGGGTGGTCAATCACATTTGGAGAACTTCCTCCACTGGTTCAATATTTTTTCTCCTGAATCTTTTTCATGGGCTTGTAATGAACCCATAAGCTCATCAATTGTCATGACATCCAAGTTTTTGGATTCTTCAATTGCAACATCGATGTGGTCGTACTTCTTGTCTAATCGTACTTCTTGTCTAAGGACATAAGTATTTTCTCGATAACACGAACATCTAAAACATCTTCTATGTTTCTTTTCATTTGATTGACAATCATCAAAATTCTTGTGAAATATTTAGCAATCAATTCAAATTATTTCACTTCTCAAGGTTTGAAGGCGAATCTTCTCAACTTTTTGTATTCCTTGATGTGTGTTATGAAGAATCTTCCATGCCTCTTTAACAGCGGTGGTGTTCGACACATTTGCGAACATGAAATCATCTAAAGCTTGATAGATGATAGACAAGGCATATTCATCTTTCGAACAAACCTTCTCCAAGGTATTCCTCTAGTTTTCGTTCAAGGTAGCTTCATCCTCTAGCTCATCATAGCTAGTGTTGATGAATTCCCACACACCATAGGTGCCAAGTAGAGCTTTCATTCTAACGGCCCAGTTACCATAATTTTCTTTGGTAAGACAAGAGTATTGAAGAGGAAGCCAATTGTTTGTTGACACTATGATCACAAACCGTAAGTTCTGATACTACTTTGATAGAAGTAATTTTTGAAGGTGAAACACTCACAACTCACACAAGGAAGAGAAAAGATAGATAGGCCTATAGATTTATTTCACCTTAGCAAAAAACAATCACAAGATTCTCCTATTTATAGAATTGTTACATAACCTTGCTCTTCTCATTAGATTAAACTAGCGTTTCAAATAAGATCTAGAAACTAATAAAACAATCATCATATCTCATCTTATCTCATCATATTTCACCATATCTCTAAAAAAATCACTACATCTAGAATTACAAACAGGCTCATTATAGATAATGATGAATAGACTCATTAAAGATAACATTGTAATTATGACTCATATTTAATGCGATATCAAACAGTTTTTGGTACCAATGAATTTAGTTTAATTTCTAATAGTTACAACGGTGTTTACCAATGTACATACTAGAGCGTGGCTGACCTCTTAGGTCGCGCCTAATTTATTGCCCACACCTACTCATAATGAAAAAATTACTTATCAAATTCTGAGGCCCAATTAAGCAAGCGTTATGCTAAATAGTCTTGTTCAAGCCCCCTTAAAAGTATCCTCCCACACGTGGCTTGAACATGATTGGATTTAAGTTGTAGAGGGAAATGCTCGGTGCATGATAAGAAAGGACACTACTAGTGATGAGAGGATGAGCTGTGACCATCATACAAAAATATACGAATGTTAACACATAATTTTTCACAATCTCTTGAAATTTGGATGTTATCTTAAATTTTGCATCCGAAAGTAAAAAGTTGCTCCTTCCTTTTCAAAAAAACACAAACAAAGAGGCCCTCAATAATAATTGTTCCTAAAAATCCTCAAAACCATATTCATGCATGGAACCATTCCAATCACACACCCTTTAGCTAAAATTTGGATGTCATCTTAAATTTTGTGTCGGAAAGCAAAAAATCGCTTATTCAAAAATACACGAACAAAGAGGCCCTCAATTATAATTGTTCCTAAAAATCCTCAAAACCGTATTCATGCACGGAACACCATTCCAATCACACACCTTTCAGCCATGTATAGTAAATATTCATGTTCCCTTCTTTTGCATCTTTCGATCATTCAAGACAATATAATGAACACAGCATTTATGTATAGAGACCATACAGTCGCATAAAGTGGATGCATTTTCAGGGACTATATTAAACATGCAAAGTTCCCAAATTAAACATCATAAGTAGACAAAAGGAGCATTACTCTTAATGATATTATACCCTAGATTATGGTACCGAATTGGAATCTTATCGTGGCTGTGGAGCTGACCTACTTGCACTCGTGCGAGACATTTTTTAAAGGTTTCTAATCCCACAAATGAAAAAGAAGAAGAAGAAGAAAAGATTGAAGATTAGGTTGAGACTTCAACGTAGAGGCACCATAAGTGGAAGGGGGTAGAGCTAGCTCTTAAGTGCTGAAGGGGGTAGGGCTAGCTCTTAAGTGCTGACTCCTTCACGATTGCTGTTATCACTAATCATGGTCTCGAAATCAAAATTAAATCCTGCACACGAGCTAATGGGAGTGTCCCACCTTCCACTGCCCAAATAATTACAGTAGAGAATCATATGAGTATACATGGATTGCTAAGAAAGTGGGTATGCACTCATTCTCCTACACCCTACCTTACAAAAGGCTATACAAATGAAGGCCGGCCATTACTGACGGTTTACTAAGCGCTGCAGATTCTTGATTTTGTTGGGAAAAGCTCAAGGCTCCCATTTCATATTGGAAAGATTCATCTGACGCACATCATCGAACAATGAGTTAGCGCATAGAGATGTGTGCATCTTAAAAAATGAGTGTCCATTTAGCCGTCCCCGTCGCCGTCGTCCACTATCGTTCAATTGTGATTGAACAGCACCAATTGAGCTAATCAAGTGAGTACGATTTGCATTTCGTTCGTGGGGACTCGAGGGTTAGGAGAATTTCGTCCTGTAAACCCACATAGGATGATTTTAGCGATGAGAAGTGACTGAATGATGGATACAATGCGAAGTAGCTTTCAAGTGTGTCGGAGAAGAACAATGAGTTTTGCTTTCCTTGTAGCTTCGGGATTTGCAGTATAGTGGGCTTTCCAGAGATGTCCCTGTGGCTACAGAGAAAGACCCAAAACCATTTCGTCTTAAGCTTAAAATTGGGCCGCCATTGGGCTATCTCTTTCTGGCCTTGGCCTTAAGTTTCTACGGTAAGCCGCTACAATAACAACCATCGATGGGGGTGAGCACTGAGCACCAGTCCTTCCCGGTTGAACCAGATAACCGGCCGGCTTTCTGGGGAACAAGGCAAGTTCCTGGGTAGAAATTCTGCGGACCAGCTAAGGCCAAACCAATTTAAATTCCGAATTGGTGGTCTAAACAAGTTCTACTTGAGAACTGGCTCGGATAGAATAGAACCAATTTTGACTTGAATCAATCTTCACTGTTATTTAACAAACCGCATTATGCATGTTGAAATAATGGGTAGAGTCCATCCTTTCTAAGCTAAGCTAAAGGGAACTCATAAGTCTCATATAGATCGTGGTGACATAGGGACTTTCATAGAGCATGGTAAGAACCACATGATTTTGCACAATTTAATTTTAACCGAAGACGCTCCCAAAATGTTTGGTTTCAATAAAAACTATTACATTATACGTCTATTACAAGTTGGCTACCTTTTGTAATGTAAACTTGCACTAATGGCTACATTATTCCAAAAGTACCATTTTTTTTTCACTGACTCTACAAATATTAGATTATTTTATATCCCCTCTAATTTTTATTTAAGGGGTATTTTGAGAATGTTGATGCTATTTCCCCTTGATACATTTATAATTTATGAAACCAAATAGCCTAACAGACAACACATTACTTAGACCAAACAACATAATATATATTACAGCTCTATTGAATTAAAATGCAACAGCTATTTGCATTATAGCCTTATTTCTAGGGAAATTGTAAAAATGGACCTAGAACACTTTGCTAATGTATTGGCTAGAAATCTCTAACGTGAGTGCCGGCCATCTTACATAGTATGATTAGCGCTAACGTGGATAATTTTTTATAATCTTTTTAAAATTTTCTAAATTTTTTAAATAGGTTTTTTCTTTCCTCTTTTTTACTTTTTTTTTCTTCTAAGCCTAGCAAAGCTGTGAGCCCCTGACGGCCCTTACTTGTGGTCCATGACTGTTGGCTGGCCTTTGTTGGATTTGGTGGGAAAGAAAAAAAGGAAAAGAAAGAAAGAAAAAGAAAAAAAAGTAAAGATTATTTATATCAGTAGGTACCAGTCATTTTACGTGATTTTTCCCGCGTTTACATAAGTGCTTTTTAGTCAATTTGACCAAAAATATTACGTTGACAAATCGTTAAAAGATTTATGATTATATTTATCAGATTAAAAAATTTAGGACTCTTTTTATTTCATCACTGCAATCAAATAACCATCTTTACGTGTAAGATGCCATTCCAGAAATTATTGGTGAAAATATCTTGTTTCTGTTAGCAACACTAGTTGAACAACAACCGTTCAATGAAGGGCTGATAGGTACAATAACCTACACGCTAATAATCTTGCACGTCACCTGATTAGCAGTTTCCGTGATTTCTTTTGCGATCACCGTTCGTCAAAAGACCTCACTTTCATATTTTGAATATCAAAATCGATCGGACCAGATCCAAACAACCCATCTCAGGAAACCTAATGAAGTCTCGATACCGATCCTGGAGCACTGACGAAGAAAAAGCAAACGCTACGTAAGCCGTTTGATTCGATGCACCGTCTGGCCTCAAATGACGAAACGCAAGACAAAAGAACGAGGAGATTACGTAAGGGCTGATGTGTCGATCCCTCGTTTTGGTTGACGTTGAAATCCGGTTGGTCAAGGATTGAAAAATTCTAACGGTGAAAGCTTCACGTTTGTTGCAAGATTTTCAACTTTAGGACGAAGGTTTCGAACGAGAAGATTCTGGTTCTGAAATTCTCGTTCCTTAAAGTGGTTTGGTTTCAGGGTGGACGAAGGGACGAGGAGGTGTGGCGGTCTCGTTGGGGTTGTCGGTGATTCTCCAAGATGCAACCACCTCGGAGACCTCGGAGCAACCTGTTGAGCAGTGGCAGGACCAGTCAAGCCACTCCCCTCGTACGTGTCGACGTTCACGCAACTTCCTCTTGATATTTATTTATTTTTACTCTAGTTTCTCTAGTCCCTTTCGATGCCGGCGTTCCCTGCTGTATAATCTCCTTCTCAGCTAACATTTCTCTGACTTTGTGCTCGCGTTTCATGGCCCTTTAGTTTTCTCTCTCTCTCTCTCTCTCTCTCTCTCTCTCTCTCTCTCTGCGTGAAGAGCGAACATGAGTCAGATGGGTGACCGTTCTTGTGATCAACCGGCCAAGAAGATGATCAGAGAGCCGCTCCTGGAGAACCCAACCCCAAAGGGTGGCCTCAGAACCATCCCTTTCATAATTGGTATAGGATTCATACACATATCGTGTACATGTTCGTTCATTGCATGATCATGTCTGTGTATGGTTTCGTTCATTCCAGGATTGGGGGTGTGTTTATATGTGCAGCGAATGAGGCGTTTGAGAAAGTGGCGAGCTTCGGATTGCTGCCCAACATGGTGCTGTACTTGACCCAAGAGTACCACCTAGAGAATGTCGCCGCTGCCAACGTCCTCTTCCTCTGGTCCGCCGCCACCAATTTCCTCCCAATCATCGGCGCTTTCCTTGCCGACTCCTACTTCGGCCGCTACGCAATGATCGGGTTCGGTTCCATCGCCAGTCTCCTGGTAATAGATTCATTATGCCGGTCAATGCTATTAGAATGAAGTTCTGTTACACAGCATCTGGTTTTTCCAGAAAAATAGGAGTTGCAACGATAACTAATCTATGTGTTCGATTTACCGATGTTGACTAAATCGCCCTACGAAGACCATTCGCTATTTCTTGAAGCTCAATCTCTCCCACTGATTGAACCATAATCTAAACCTCATTCATTTCGTGAAATTATTGCAAATATAATTTTGGATCTTATCGTGAAATTATTGATTTTTTTTTTTTATTTTTTTTATTTTTGGGTTGTTTGCCAATGCCATCACCGTTGCTTCTGGATTCCTTTTCATCCGCGAATCACCCACTGTCATTGAGGATGATCACGATAGGCTTGCACGTCTTCTTGTTGGGTGGGTGGAAAGTGACATGCGAAACAATGAAACAGCACGGATCCTTATCGAGGATTCATATGATGCCGTGCCTTTTCTGGGCATTTGTCTGATTCGTCTGTTGTTGGAATTCACGTTAAACAGGGTTTAATGAAAAAAATAGCCGGCTTCTTAGCTTTTGGCCTAGAGCAAAGTTTGGAGATCCCCTCACTTGTGGCTGTGCAGATTTTAGCAGATGAGATTTATGTTTTAATCCAAACAGAAAAGGTAGAAAAAGGTTTTTGTGCATTTAGTGAATGAAGTCTCAGTTGACTTATCATCTTCCAAGTTCAACACCTACATTCAAATTAGTGGACCAGAGGGTTCTAAATCCAAATACAATTGGTCAGGTGCTCCAAAAGCCTTTGATTGTCCCACCATGGAGTCTAAACCGGGCTCTAAATGCCTTACCTTAGTCGCTAAGCAAGAGTCAAGGATGTGCCCGCGAGTTGTAACATTTTTGCACCCACAACATCAACTTGTCTGTTGTGTTCACATTTTCTGTACTTTCCTGTAGTATTCTGATTCTGTCTTCTTTCCTTTTGGTTCCTGTTAGACACTGGAAAGTGCATTAGACGTTGTGGATTTTCTGATTTTCATTGCAGGGCCAGTTCTTGTGGATTTTGTGTTCTTGCTTATCTTGAATAGAAAAGAGCAACATTATATGTTGAATTGCCTTATGTATAGCAGATTTGTGAAATCATGCAAAGTTTGATACATTTTAGTGACTGGATCAGAATAACCCATGTTTCATATACCAGGGAATGATTCTTCTATGGTTAACAACGGTGTTTCCTCAAGCGAGACCGCCTTCTTGTGATGAGTTCAGCAAGGACACTTGCGGATCAGCAACCACAGCGCAGTTGTTGCTCCTATATTCTTCCTTTGGCCTCATGTCCATAGGAGCCGGAGGCGTAAGATCATCTGCCTTAGCGTTCGGCGCTGACCAATTAAAAACAGGTGCAAACTCCAAGAATTCAGGCAACTTGTTACAGAAGTATTTCAGTTGGTACTATGTTTCGGTCATGGCCTCAGTGATGGTCGCGATGACCTGCATAGTGTACATTCAAGATACCGCAGGGTGGAAAGTTGGTTTTGGAGTCCCCGTCGTGCTCATGTTCGTATCGACCTTCTCATTCTTCTTGGCATCACCTTTCTATTTCAAACTGAAGGTAGAATCAAGCCTGCTCACAAGGTTCTTCCAAGTGCTGTAGCTGCCTTTAGAAACAGAAGCATCAAGCTGTCATCCTTGCGACCAGACGAATCGTATTATATTGGAAAAGGATCGATGCTTCAAGCCCCAAGCGAAAAATTGAGGTGCTTTTGGGCATACTTGCAATGTGATTTACCTGGCTATCGCATTTCCAGACTGTATCGTTGAATTTTCTTTACTCAATTCTTCAGGTTTCTGAACAAAGCTTGCGTCATCAGAGAGACTGACCAACTGCACCTCACAGATGGGAAGGCCCTGGATCCATGGAGTCTCTGCACAGTTGACCAAGTCGAAGAGCTGAAATCGCTAATCAACATAATCCCATTATGGTCGACCGGGATCATGTTGGCCGTGGCCAGCAACCAGAACAACTTCTTAGTACTCCTTGTCACCTCCATGGACCGACGCATCACCCCAAATTTCGAAATCCCCGCAGGCTCCTTCAACAGTTTCGTGGTTCTCTCTTTGCTAGCATTCGTTGCTCTCTACAACCGTGTATTCCTCCGTCTTGCCTCTGCAATCATTGGAAAGCCAGTCTATCCAAGCTTGAAACAGAGGATGGGGTCTGGGCTCATTATATCCATCTTCGCGACGTCAGTGTTGGCCATCGTGGAATCAGTTAGGCGAAGAGTTGCCACAGAGGAAGAACATTTGGATGGAATGGGGGTGGTAAAAATGTCAGCGATGTGGCTACTTCTGTACTATATTCTGATCGGCATCGCTGAGGGCTTCAATGCGATCGCACAAAACCAGTTCTATTACTCGGAGTTGCCTAAGACCATGTCTAGCATCGCCGCTACTCTGTTCGGGGTCAGCATGGCGGTGGGGAACCTGGTGGCCAGCCTCATAATCAGCATTGTCCAGTTGGTTACTGAGAGAGGAGAGATGGAGGGCTGGGTTGGGAGTGATATCAACAAGGGGCACTATGATTACTACTTTTGGGTCATCACTTGTTTTAGCACCCTCAACTTTGTGTACTTTCTTGCTTGCGGCAAGGCCTATGGGCCCTGCAAAGGAGAAGGTGGTGATGGTGCTTCAAGTAGAGTGGCAGATGAAGACATCAGTGTCACTTCTTGAATTAGGCAAAGGAAGTGATTTTTTCTTCTTCCTTTGACCATTAGTCAATATGGCATGTATATTAAACTTCTGTCAGCAGTATATTACCACTTTTACATGATTAGAGTCACATATCTGGAATCATGTCTGATATACGGTCACTTATTTGGTATGACTAACAAGACATGAATGGATATTTTATGAGTTAATAATGCTTCCTCCTCTCCCATACGAGGACCATAAAGCTCTGCAACATCCAATGTAACAGACAATTTAGCAGGACTCAGAGCAGCAGCAACCCAAAAAAAGTAGTCAAATGACCCCTAATGGTGTAATGAGACACCCAAATCTCTCTACCTCTTCTTATTATCATATGTCATCAACAACACTCACCAACCAAGCAGACAGCCCCATTTGATACAGAGATGATGCAATGCTAAACCTGATCTTGGGGACTCGGGTGTAGTAGAACTCGTTTGGAGCAACAGCATAGATCACCCGGCGCCACGCCGCTTGGACAATATCACGGGATCAGCCATGTCATGGAGATGCTCGCCACTCCTCGTGCATCATCTGAGAAACTTATATCGATTGCGGTCTTCCCCCAGATGCTTTTGACTATGGCCAGTGTTGTCATTTGAAGGCTCGAGAGAGAGAGCCCAACGGCCGTTCTCTCCTTCACCCGGTGATGGACGGATTGGACTGACAAGCGAGATGCAGAGGTGCTGAGAGGCGGTCATGGAGAGACAGACAAAGGATCAGGCGGACGATCACGAATGTGCTGCTCAATGAGCCTGCCGGGATTTCAAAATTGCAAGTAGGAATCGGCAAGAAAAGCCCAGGACCGGTGCAGAATGTGCAGCAGCAGAGCACAAGTGCAGCACTCTGGTGGCATTGGCGAGATTGAGATTGTGCTCCCTCATCATGTTTGGTCTCATCCCATTGCTCTGCCACCTTCTCCAGTGCTTCATTTTCTGTCAAACCCATTGAAGCTAACAGACCATAAGGAGAGTTAAAGTGGCTAATCGCATGGTATGTATGTCTCAGTCCAATGCCATGCGAATCTCACATGATCCGTCAGTGTATATTGTTCTATTCGCGCAGAGATCACACATATGGCGTCGGCTATATAGATGCACCAAATTTCAGGATTTGAATGTTCCCCATTATGTCAGATGCTATCTAAATTAGCTCAAGCCTTGCTTCGAACTAAACTCCCCTCATTTCATGTCCATTGCTCAATGATCCCAGAATATAATATCACGCACGATGGAGTTACTCGACATTTAACATGCCCACAAAATGTAAAACGGATGGAGATGCAATTAAGGAAATGTAGGACTGGTGCCTCAATAATTTTATACAAATTGACACTGAGGCACACGCAAAAGGGATTAAAAAAAGATATGTCGTCGACAGCAGGATTCGAACCTGCGCAGGCAAAGCCCAACAGATTTCGAGTCTGTCTCCTTAACCACTCGGACATATCGACGGTTGGCGCTGATACTTAGCAGAACAATATTACTAACTAAATAAATTAGTAAATGCCATGATTTCTCTGCTACTCCCGACAAATTAGCAGTGACCATGCGAAACCTTGGAAAGGGTATCCAATGTCAGCCTTGTCTTCCAAATAGTTTGTCCTGATTGCGACATCTCAACAAAATTAGGAGAGATCATTGCCAGTTTCAATTCCATTTTATGTTTGCAAACTTAATTAAAAGCATACGTTCCTTATTTATATCTTAGATATGCTTCTTTAACATCCATGTTACGAGAATTCTCAGCTCGTGTTTGCATCGAACATGTTGCTCAAGTTCTTCAAGGACTAGAGATGTATTTATTTAGTCCGTTAGATTGTGAAGATTCATTGGTTAAAACCATCAATGGAATGATAGCACCAGATAGACCGTAAAAGTTCCTCTAAGCTACCAGCCGAAACTGAGAATTCTTACACGAAAATAAAATCGAACTGGGAAGAGAAATAAGGAACTGGTGTGACTGAACTTGAAAGTGGGTATTAAGTGTTAAGATTATATCTTCGCTCAATCTGCTCACGAGTCACTTTCAGACAATCAAAGGTAAGAAGAAGACAGAGCCCCCAGCTGAAAGCAAAGGTTTGAAATCTCAGGCTGCTGTGAAAACTCCACTAGGAAAAGAGGGTTCACAAGATATTGGTGCTGCGTTTTCCACTCAGCAGGAAAGGAAAAGAAACTGAAGTAAATGATGTCGTATTCTCTAGTGCAAAACAAGATTCTCCTGAAGCTTTCAGTAGTACATGTCAAAATCAGAATTGCACTCTTGATAACCGTTTTTTGTTCTGTGCCTTGCGGATGACAGTGACTTAGTAAAAACCAGCAAAGGAATATTTTCTCTAACTATATGGTTTTCCGTTGATGAGCTGTAATTCAAATATTTGTTGTTTTAGATCTGAGAAGGGGATATAAATTGTAAATGAGTGATGGGGATGATAAGCTCTTAGATGAAACTTTTCTCCTGGGTATCAAAGAATGACCATGGCAGCAAGAAATCGTTGTTTAAATCTGCCTTGATTTATCTCTTTTTTACTCAGTTTTTTACATATAAAGCAGGCAGAGCTGAATCTAGCTCAATTGAGATTTATCCTTGCTTAAAGAATCCAAGAGGATCCAGAAATAAAGAGACTCATATGACTGTACAATTACAAAACCGTGGGAGATGAATACAATGCTACCAAAGCAAAATTCAAACAGTACAGAGAAATCTTCAGCAGATGGTCCTTGTTTTATAATGCCAACCTAGTAGAATCAGATCCCTCTGAAACATGCATCAGCTGCAGCAAAATTGGAAGTACTCATGAGACGATTTCTTACCGCTGTGATGGCAGAAGAATATAAGCTTAGAATAGAAGCTGATATGAGCAGGTTATCTTGTGATGATATAAGATGTTGTTCATTCAGAACTGCCATCTCATTAGCAAGGTAAAACTGGCCTTTTAAAGTGCGCAAAACAATGGCTTTTTTGCTTGGTCATCACATTGCAACGAAAACTGCAAAATGTAGAGTAGGCGCCTCTTATTTGTACACAACCGGCTTAAAAGACAAATTTCATCTCTGCTTAATCACCAAGATAGATTGCAAGGAAAAAATGTAACCATCTTTTTTTACCAGTTCAAATGAAGAGCTCATAAGCATGACTACCATGGCCAGCAGATTTCAGTCCTTTACAATGATGGGATGTACTGATCTAATTTTGTCTGCTATAAAAATTTGAAGTTTAGTCTTGTCTAATTGTCAAGGAAAACATCTAATAACTTTATTGGACCAAATCCTATGATGTCTTTTTTCTCCAGAGCAACAATCCACAATTGTTACATCCAGACATTGTTGAAAAGGTATGCAGAGAATAGAGATAATAGAAACTGCATTACCTTGAAGTATCAATTGAACAACTTCCCCCCACAAACTGCTATGTCAGTGAGGCAGTGGCATTGAGATTACTCTTTGTCAACCAACTCTGTGGGTAAAAGTAACTAGATGAATCCACATGAAGATGCCAAACCATCACCCTTGAGCAGTTTTGGGGTAAGCCTTCCATCTGGCTCTCATCCTCCACAATTTGTTCAACTAATGTGCTCACCTAGACACGTAGATCACATTGTAAAACCTCAGTCATAGCAGATGAGTCAAGAAAATGCATTCAGGTTATTTCAGTCTTGAATTTTAATTATAGGGGTCAAGAAAACAGAAGGGGAAGGACAATTACTGGGAATTTGTCTTTTGGTGTGTCAAATTGCCTAATGAGTTCAAGGGTGGGTCTGTGCCATCTCTTGGTATCCCACAGTATTGTGCTATTGAAGGCAAATCCTGATAATTCGGCATAAAATCTTTTGAATCCCCTCCTTGATTCAGTTGTATGCCACCCAAGTACAGTAGTGCCATTACAAATGGGACCCTCCAATACAGCTCTGCTTCTGCTATCTGTCACTTTGGCCACCAGCCAAGTTCCAAAGCGCCTACATTAAGAAAGGAAATAAGGTTTAACTAGAACAGAGCACAGAGAAGGAGATCGCGTGACAACATTGTAAAAGAAGGTTTAGCTGAGTTTTAGATAAAAGTAGGACATTGCAAAAGGGAGCATCTCAATAGGAAGATGGAGACAGTTAATCCACCAATTCCAATTGCATGCTAGTCAATAAATGGAAAGCGTTTTATTACAGCCAACTATATGCATCTAAATGGGGATGAGGTACAGAAACAGTCCAAAAAGAGGTGAGATCTTGATGCTCAAACAACCATTAAAGCTCACTCTTGCATCTCCTGCTAGGCACTTTAGTAGTCCAATTCTAGATTTAGATATACACATACCACCACAAATTCAGGAGGATCTCCCAGATAGAACCATGAATTACCAAAGTACTGCTGCCAGAAAAGAAAACTGCAGAATTTGTTGTAGATGAAAAGTACCTAATTTGCCTCATTTGATCAAATAGATCGGTTGCGTAGATATTATCCTCATCTGTGAAGAAAACTATTCCATCAAGATGATGTGTTTCAATGTGAGATAATGCCACATTCCTTTGGTGAACTCTTACATCTGTGACCTCGGTCAGATTTTTATCGCACACAAGATGCCGATAGATGATACCAGTCTTCCTCAAGGTGTCAGCTGTTTCCGGAGACTGTGAGGTCATCTCCACAACTATCCACAACAAAGGAGGTGGTACCAGCTTCAGTGTATGCGCTAGACGATTAAGATAATAGGCCTGAAGCAGGTGTCTCTGTGTTGGGGTCACGACAATCAGAAGCTTCTGAACTTCCACATGTGCATATTTAGCAGCTGATTCATTATTACTGCTATTTTGAGCAATCGAATACAACAGCTGCTGATGTGATTGTAGCTGCAGGGTAGAGTCATTCTCATTGCTCATACTGTAAAATGGTGTCGCATTTCTAGATGCATCATCTTGTAACTGGTTATTCCTGAAAGTTGTACTCGGCTCAAAGGATATGGCATGGTGCTTCGAAATGAAGTTTATCGATGCATTCATTGAGGCAAATTGGGTAACTCCAATGAACATCCCAATGACAAAACAAATGAAGAAATGAAATGATGCCCTTCTCCAAGTTTGCCCTCTTGGTTTTTGCCTATCATAAGGCCTAGAGGGTCGTTGAGAGAAAGCTCTGAGTGCAAAAGCCAGAGAATCCAATGAACCCACCAAAATTGACAGTATTCCACCTGATGGTGTTTGACTTGGGGTTGGGGCACAAGAAGATGACTTTGACAAAGGAGATGAAACTGAACAGGCTTCACCATTTAGCAGAGTTCCAGGTCGAGGAACTGGGGACAAGGTCCTTCTGATGGATGCCATAGTGAAAATTCGGTCAAAGGTTCAACTGCTTCAATCTCCAGCTTCCTATAGGGGCTAAGTGAACGAGCAAATGCAACCAAACACCATCTAATGTGACCCTATTTGTATAAACTACTTTGAACCAACAATAAAGTCCTGGCTGTCTTTTTCAAGTGCAAGAATCTTAAATCAACACCTAAGCACCCCAGAATCAATACCCCAAATAGCTCAACCAGATAAACACACAAATCAACCTGCAGCCCACCGCGCTGGCACGGAAAAAAGGTCAAAGCTTGTGCCCTCCTGAGGACACCATCCTGAGCCAATTGTGCTCATACATTTCGTGACCTGCCAATCGAAGCCAACATATAATTGCCTCCGCATTCTCGAATTTCCATTCACTCACACCTCAAGCAAAACTTCTTGAAACCCACTTCACTTCGGAGCGCAGCTCGCGATCAAGGACCAGGAAGTTTTGAGCTTTAACTGACCTCTTAAACCAACTAAAATCACCAAGAACGGCAAGCTCAAAACTCCCAGAAGCAAATCTCGAATCAAAACAAACCCACCAACAAAACCATAAACAAGCACCAAAATCTGCAGTTCAGCAACCGAAAAGATCTACATTCCATAGGTCGTGACGCTCAAACACTTGACAAAACACTCGGGTCACCTCAAGAATCAGCAAGAAAGTGGGCGAAATCCGAAACAGAACAGCACTTGGGAGCAAGAGAAACGGCAGTCTCCGGCTCCCGGAGCTCCGGATCTTTCTTCTACGGCCTCGCGGGAAGCTCGCTCCAATGGTTCGAAACGAAACCGAGAGAGAGAGAGAAGACCGCTGAAAGCGAAAGGTGCTTCCTTTCGGATCTACAGGCGAGAAAGAATAGTTCTTGAAAGCAGGGGTTGAAAAGCCAGAGAGCATTATTCAGCCAATCACGTTGTGATTCAGACAGTGAGATTACTTTCGTTTCTATTTTTCTTTTTCTCGTTTTTTGCCTTGTGGGTTCTCGTCTGTCTGTTCACGTGGCCAATCGGGATCGGGGGATCTCGAAAAAAAAGCAGCTGTTTTTCCCCCTTGCTGGGGGTCAAACATGCCGAGCATTTTCTTGGAAACCAAGGATCAGCTGGTATCGCCGTACCGTATTAAGGAATGTTTCTGTCCCCAAGAACAGAGGTTGTCATGTTTTTCCTTTTGAGCCGAAGCCAATTTGTTGGTTGGCTTAAAGTGAAAGGCCATAATTAGTGCGATTGATTACTGGACGACTGGAATGATGAAGGGAATGTCAGTTTTGATTGAGATGTATGCTGAGAATGCTTGAATTAAACAGTTACTGTCGCCTTGCCAAACTAAATAATATGACAAATCAAGTGGATGACTATGTAAGTGGGATATGTGTGTGAAAATGGTTGACTTGCTTGACACTCTAACTTGACTTCGTGAAGTTTGGGCTTTTCTAAGGCTACTTTGAGATTTTTTTTATTCTTGTGCAGGAACTTTTCACGAATTAATTTTATAGACTTTCATCCAATTTGTTTTGATAAAAATGATTAGGTAATACAATCATTTACGATCGAAGAAAATATGCATGTTAAAGATAAAAATAATGAATTCCCTTGCTTTAAAAAAGGATCCATAAAATGATTTCCTAATATGCATTTTTTATCATGATTTTTTTTAAAATCACATTATACTAAACAAATTTAAAACGACGTTACCCAATGGAAAGTATTTGACTGAAAGGACATTGGAGACTCAAAGTTGCTATACAAAACTTTTCCTAAATTGATCATATACTTTATCACTTTACAATATAAGTTATACTTGTCCTTCGATTTCCATATTCGAATGAAGGCCTTTCTAGAGGAGCTTCCTCGACAATTATTACTTTGGTCACATGGAAACTCTAATGTGGAGAACACCATGCCCACCCAACAGTTCATGTTGCAATAAAAATCTGAAAGTTTCCGATAACCTGGGGTACATATGTTACCTTTAATACAGTGCGCGAAGAAGAAGAAAGATTACATAAGCCAAAACGTAACCTCATGTCTGGTGCTACTTGGCCTTCGTATGAATGGATTACCCTAAAAAAAGGTTTGAACAATGAGTTTGCTCACATGGTGCATATTTACCCCCTTGACTTTATTTCATGGTAACAGATTGCGGCGCAAGGAAAAATAATAAAACAGTGGAATACAATGAATGAGAAGAAAATTGTACAGAATACAAATTATGTGTAATCCATGAGTCTAATGTTGGTCCGTGTATACTAGCTAGTGCTAATCAAACTATTTGTTGAAGATCATCTAACCTGCTACAAAACTCTACTTTCTATCTTGAACTCATATATCTGTATCAAGTACTTCCCTCTGCCAATCTTAAATGTCTCTTGACCCAACAAAACCTCGAATCAGACAATAGTAATCTGCTTTGTATGCTCTAGGAACGATGCTTCTTTAGTTTTCTTCGCCGGAAACTGCTTACCCTGCGTCAATGAACCGTAATAAGTCATCATAAGTTACAAGGAAAGATCTGCCAAAATTACATCGAAACAAGAGTGATGATCACTTATGACAAGATGCATGATGATAGTAATCATTGGCTGTTGGTTACTGGTGAATAAGGCTCATGTGCATAAATGAAAGTTACATCTATACAATTGTTTCCTTTGGAGATGGTACTTAGCAAGAGATTCATATAATGTAATTCGTACAAACGATCTATGCTCCATGGCTTCTCCAATTATTATGTTAAGGGTCACATTCAATACGTGCCAAATTTAGCTAAATCAAACATTCTAAAATTTACTCACCAATACTGATTATGCAATATGAAAGAGTCTGTTTCCACCTTCTTCCCATCATCATTCCGATTCCAATGGTAAAATGCATGAGTCCTGTTCTTGATTTCCAAAGTAGAATGGCCATAACTGGCCTCACGAAATGCAGAATAGTCTGGTTGTGGATCCCTGAACCTGTAATGGTAATGTAACTTCATCATGAAAATGCAATGTGGGAACTTCTTGGAAAACGATCATCACAATTTCTACCTTTGATGATCTATTAAAAAGAACTGCACATAAGATGTCCAACTCACCTCCCAGCAAGGCCTTCCTGATTACCTCCATCTCCAACAGTTATATATAAAGGTGCAGACTTATCTGGTACAGGGTTGCGATCACCACTACTGACATTGTATTGTATATTTGAGATCCGATACTGAAAATCAACAAATCCACTTAAGTCAGTAAAACAGGGAAACACAAGATGTGGTACAGAACCAGTATGACAGAAACATCAACACACGTAAAGTAGGTCTTGTCTTTTTCAAGGACAATAGGTCTTTGCTTTTGTCAAAGACAACACTTGAGATACTTTTGCACGCTCAACTGAGATTATATTGAGTGGCTTCCATTGAACAGGAAACCTAGTATTTCTTGCCATTAAATAGAAGTAGAATGAAAATTTCATTATGTCATAGAGAAAGAAATTCAGACTAAAATAAGTATAAGGAGCTATTTTTAATTGAGGGATTTATTTCATTTGATTATTCACCAGAAATTCTACTTATGCAACCATATACACATCAAGTATACAGCAGTGGACAAGGGAACAAAGATTCGAATTTATCACCAAAACCAAAAGAAACGTCATAGCATAACAGAATATTGTATGGAAAAGTAAATTGTATTATCTCACAACTCGTATAAAACAAGCATTAATCAGCTTTTATTATAAATATAAACACGTCAAGATACATTTGTGTCATTTTGCTTTTGAACAGTGACAAGGCTTTTTACATTTTACTTTACACATGTAACTCTGCCAAAGTCTGTAATTTCCTATCACTACAAGGTTTCATTGGAGGAACAGACAGACCACCTGACCATGATCTGGAGACAGTACAACTAAAGTAAATTTGTTTGTAATTCCATGTGCAACCTCAGATTCTGACAGACAGATCACATGGAGTCCTCAGATTTAAACATTATAAATCATTGTAAAAACAATGCAAATATCTGCAGCATCTGAAAATAATTGCAACATAAGCATGAATAGACAAACATGCCAGATGAGAACCATACCGATCTTTCATAAGCATGAACATGCCCAGCAAAAACAATATCAACTCTGTTGCGAACAAACCACTTTTCAAACACTGCTCTCATACTTTCGCCCTCCATGAAGTGAACATCATTGCTATTGTAAAAAGGAACATGGATCAGAACAATAAGCCAAGGTGTCTTTTTTCTGTCTACCCTTTTAAATTCTTCTCGCAGCCACATCCACTGAAGTGTGTATTTCACTGTTCGCAATCACAATTGATCAGTCCCAACATGAAGAGAAAGGTAGCAATGGAGCAGCATTTGTCAGATGTAGCATTAAACATGGTTTATTAGTTATTAGAGGAACCAGTTTGAATCTTCTATTATCTTGGTTTAATTGGTTCAAATTAGCAGATGTTGACTTCTCTTGCAAAATCTTATTGATGGTGAAACTCATCATTTTTTTTTCTTTTATGCCTTTCTATTTGCCAAAGTTTCTATTATGCACATTAAAGGACCTCAAATTGCTATATGAGAACGAATTTAGGTAGGGAATGAAGTGAAAAAGAAGAATTACCAAATGAAGAGTAGCTTGAAAGCACGATTATGTGGGCAGAAGCTCGTTTGATGGCATACCAAAGAGGACTGGTGCTTTTTGAGGCCAAATAAGGTGTTGGATATCGATGCAGGTAGGATTTGAATGGATCAAGCTCCTCCTTTACTTACATAGAAACAGCATGTTAGGATGCAAGAATAGTGAAAAGTAGATTAGTAGCAGCTATTAGAAACATAGATGATCTCCCACACACAATAGAAAGCCTAGGAATTCAAGTCTTCCAAAAGCATGCTGCTTTTTGAAGTTGCAGGACCAGATACAGTTTAACACTGAAGTAGTCACTTAGACGTTAGTTTTGCATCATAAAGAGCCATATGGTTCTTTGAGCTCCCATTAATAGTTAATTTATATACAACAATGATAATCTTGTTTCTGAAAAAGAAAATCTTGTCAAAAAGCAGCCCTGTTTTTTCACTGAACATTATACACTTTGCCTTCTTATAGTCCTCCATGATAAATGGTTTACAAAAATAAGCTTTTGGGGCAGATTTCTTTTACTTTATAACCTCTACTATACTTTTCCTCCAAAACTTGAAAATGACAAATTTCTAAAACTCATGGAAAACAAATATACATGTCAACGAAGGTTTCAATTGTTTCGTGTTAAATAAAAATTGGAGGTGTGGAGTGCCACAAAATATACAAAATTTAATAGTTAAAGTAGAAGTCATCACAAACTGAAAAGCAAAAAACAAAAATGGTACATTTAAAAAGCACGTGTGAAGATACTTTACCAAGTAAGGCAGATATTCTATTTCATGGTTCCCAGCACACCAGATCCATGGCTGATATGCCGCAGTTTGTTCAATAAAACGACCCCATGTATCCCATCTTAGCCCAATATCATTGTACTTGTATCTATCGGCATAAGAAAGATCCCCCAGAAACAAGACTGCCTGTGCTCCACTCACCATATAATGCTGAACAGTGGAAAGCGAATTATAAGTCTGGCCCAGATCACCTGCGACATGCATATCAGGCTAGAGATAGCAAAGAACTAGAAAATGTGAACAATTGAGATTGATTAATAGATTTGCACCTACAAGTGGAAGGCAGGTTTAAAATAGAAGAGTGAAAAAAAATTGTGATAAAAGGGAAAATGTTTTTCTTACAAGCAAAAGTTTCTGTAGGATTTTTAAATTATGTAGGAGTGTCAAATTTACCAGTCATTTTAACCCCTGCTCCAAACCCTCTCTCCCTTTGGGTTCTCGCAGGTTCTCTCCCAGAGAACTATATAATATAAGCTGGCATAGGAGATACTACCTTAATGCAACACCAAGTGACAATCCACTCTGTGATTAAGAACCTAGACACTGAGCTGTTTTGATTATCAATACTAATCAAGATTCTGACCTTTTGATGAATTGAAACAAGACAAACTCCAAATAATACCAAACCAATCTTCCCTCTGTCTAATTCGGCTACTGAAATTCTGAAAACAGATGATAGCTCACCAATAATTCCAAACTTGTATGAAGCATCTGGGTCAATTGTTGGTGGTGTTTGAAACCAAAATTCTCGAGAAGAACCACCACTTCCTACTTTGTAATAGTACTTGGTATCATACTGTAGGCAGCAAATGAACAATTTAGAGAGCATATCAATTAGACATTGTCTGCCAACTCGTGAAATAACTGAAATATATTCAAATCTTTGCTGAATCTGCGGTCTATAAAACTTAAAGGATGATCCCACAAATTGTCAATTCACAGATCAATCAAATAGAGGATCACCTCAAGGCCATCAAGCAGGCAATGATGGATGTAGCCAGATTTATACTTGTAAAAAGAGTAGCTTGTACTTTTTCCTTCAGCAGAATGATCATACTTTTCCATCGTGGTGCCATACTGTACCTCACTGGATCCTGGTTCATCAGATGTGACCCATGATATAATGACAGCCTTTCCATCATAGTCACCTTGGGTGATATGAACCTGCAAAAGAAGGAAAAGGGTTATGACACAAGAAAGACTGAAACAAACTAAATTAATCCCTAAAAAATTATTTCAAGGTGAATGAAACAAGCTAATGAATTCTTCGCAGGGACATCCTGATAGAACGTAATCTAGTTGAGTGCAGAAATTAATAAAGATGACCCAAGGTGAGTACTTTCTTTTTTTAAATGATAAAATAAGACTTTATTAAGAAGGTACCAAGGAGGTATCACCCCTACACAAAACGGCTTCAAGTAGAAGCCATGCATCTACAAAATCGTGCACAAAAGACTGTTCTTCACATGGCCAACAAACTACATATGTCAAATTACACTTTTCCGCTACACTGAATGTGAAGAGTGTACAACCAATCATCCCTAAAAGAATCCCAAGAGGATTCAACTCCTTGAAATCCCCTTTTGTTCCTCTCTATCTGAATGAGCCAAATAAGAAGGAGAGGACCATCTTAGTAATCTGTTTCTTTCCAACACTCGAACTGAAAGTCCCTCTTCAAGCCCAAAGTTTATGCCACACAGTGCCTGAGGTCACCAAATTTACTCCTAAAATTCCAAAAGTAGTAGTCTAAATCTTTCTGGTCCAGCTACAACTTAAAAGTAAGTGTTTCCCACTCCCTTCTTTAACACAACTTAGGTTTAGACGTAACTTCATCAAATTAAGAATATCTCATAAGTTAGGATAATCCATCTCTCCAGCACAATTCCAGGCATTAATTTATAGATCATGGTAAACAAAAGAATTTACTGAAGGCAAGATGCCCCAAAAGATGCACACAAGGAAAGTATGAGATTTCAATGTAAAAAACAATGTGAACCATTGCCTTGATGCATGACTACATCGTTTTTCTGAGGACTACCAAATGTTTAAGGGAAATTACAAACAGAAACTTCCGTGGAAAGTCAAACAGTGTCAAAAGATTGAATGCTCACTTGTTGCGGTGCATTATGACCCTTTGGAACTGCAAAAACTTCATTATCAAGCGGGATATCATCTGATGGCCACTGTGATCGAATGAAAGTACTGGTGATTCCACCAGATGTATTTTCCACATAGCTCAGGAAGACAAATAATGTTGAAATGAACCAAAGGAAGGACTGCATTTCAGCTTTAATTGATGATTAATTAGCTGACAAGTATGATTCATTGCATCCTAAAGAAGATCCATCAAAGAAAAAGCCCATCAATAATTTTCAAAAGAAAGTTCAAATGAAAGACATGACATTGCAAGCTTGACATGAATGCTGGTTGAATAATCCAAAGATGCAACATCCATCCCCCCCCCCCTTCCTTTCCCTGTGCGGGTGAGCAGGAAAAAAAAGAAAAAGAAAAGTAATAAACTCAACAATAAGAATAGAGGCTGAAGATAAAAACATCATGTTCATTGTGATAAACCAAGCTGTTATAAAAAACAAACAGCCAATGCCAACACAAGTTAATTTCCTTATGACAGGTGCATTTTATGATTAGCTTACATCATAAATTGCTTCTATGCACTAAACTCATAATTAGCATACATCTTGACTGAGAAGTCTTCATCAAAAAATGGAAAAACGCTGGCAACTGGAATATGTGATGTCTACATTTAAATTCATATTACTCACTCATCAAGTTTCCTGGTAGATTGCGCCAATTGTTGAAGCATATCCACTCCAAAGAAACTAAAAATGAAAAAGAGAGAGAATACCCATACATTACTTCAACGTTAAATTGTTCTCTCTTTCCTTTCTTTTCCCCTTTCAAAGTGAGTTTGACCAGCATAAGACATTCGGGCCACTCCACAATGACACATATTGTGATCTCAACCTTGAGCTCTACACCTTTTTTTTAAGCATGACAGAAACATGCTTATTGAGAATGAAATTTCTTATTCAATCTACGAAGCACAAGTTTGCACGCACATTCATAAGATTTGATTGCACGTTGAATGATTCACATAAGATAAGAGACGTTTCATTCTAGCTTTAGAGCTTACTTACTCACCCCATACAGGAGAACAAACAGAACTAATAGAAGCCCATCACAACAAAATGAGACAAACGACAACAACGGCAATGCCCTTCTTCACTAGTGTGGTCAGTAATGGAGATCAATTACGACAGGTAAACACTGCAGCAAGTTTTCAGACAAGAACAACGAGACCTCCCTTCTAACTATATCCCAAAACTATTATCTATTATCGGCAGCAGCACCCTGTATCCCAAGCAAGCGCACGATCGTGATAGATTCAAGAAAAGAACATAGTCAAATATGACATTCTGTTGCAAGATAATCGAAGAGGAACCACCGTGTGATAGAGTAACCAGGTCTACTCTTCTTTAGCAGGTTGCCCATCACAATCCCCTCTCTCCCTCTCCATATCCTCGCATCGCCCCGTAAAGGGTCCGCTCGAGGACGTTCAATTCAGCAACAAGAGCACCCACATTCACGTCTTTCCTCCTCCAAATCCCTCAACGCCTCACAACTCAATCCTCTCGCAACAGCAATCGCCTCAAATCACGGGTCAACCCAGGCACACAAAGACCCAAGACCAAGACTCGCGTCTTTTCCAAAGTCAAGTCAACAAAACGCGCGATCCAATTCCAAACACCATTCATCCGACCCACGACGCGAAAGAAAACCGAAAAGCGGGATTCCGATCGTCCGTCGCCGGAGTCCGAAATGAAAGAATCGCTTCCGGCGGACGTGCCAATGCACAGCGAGGGCGAGGGCGGGAGCGGGAGCTTACCTGCGACCGGCGAGAGCTCTCGGCGGGATCGGCGCGCGATGGAATCTGGAAATGTCGATCCTCTTCTGGGGAGGAACTGGCGGAGGTTGGGAACTTCAACTTTCGCCGGTTGTTGAGAGGGGAGACAGGGACGTCGGAGCTTGGAGGTGGCGTAAGTTAGCGGGAAGACAAGTTGGCGGCGGCGTAAGTTAGTGTTCGGAATTGCCGCTGGTTGTTTTGGCCGTGTCTGTCCGGTTCGATGACGTGGGCGTACCTAGTACACCAGAAAGATGAGGCGGTCGTCGGATCATGTGCACGTGCGAGATCGGACGCACGTGAGCGGTAGGCCCAGCCGAGGATGAGGGCACACCGGACACCGTATAACCGTGCCGACCGCCACCGCCTGACCGTCGGGAACGCCGTCGCTGCTGCCCGCCACCCACAACCCATCGGCCACCCCTGCCGTCCAACAACCACCATTGACTACCAATAACCTGCTGCTGCCAATCGTTACTCATCGACGCATGATTGTTACCCGCCACTGTTGTCAACTGCCGACCGACGATAATTGCCGCCAACCACTGCCACATGACAGCCACCCACAACCCACCAATTGCAATGGCGGCGATTGGCAAGTGGTCATGTAGCTGCGGGCAGGAATCTGTGAACAAGAAGAAAAAACGAATAAATACAAAAATTTATAAAATTATACCAAACATATTTATATTTTTTTTTATTTTAAAAATATAAATTTTATATAGTTACAAAATGTGTTATTTTATTAAAAATTGTTTCCCTAAATAAAAATAAAAATAACTATTTTTGAAAAATAATAGTTCATTGGAATAAAAGCATTAGTATACGCACCGTAGGAAACTCGATTTGTCGAATGATATTGCTGAAGATAATCGTCGCCATTATAAATTCCTAAACATATGTCGACACTACTCACATAATTAATGGAATCTTTATATCTATATCTCCTTCGTGCTTTTCATTTCTAAGTGACGAAGCATCACTTTCACGCATACATTCCTAAAGAAGTATCTGCGTCCTTACTTTAACTCCCAATTTGCACAACGTCATCATTAATGGTCATTCTATCTCTTGCTTGCGTTCTACAATCGTCCCGCCCTCGAGGATCCCAACCCAATGAGTCTTCTTTTTCGGTTGGAAACGTGGCAAGGGATCTTTCATTGCGCTTGCCAATACGATGAAAACCCGGTGTAATATGAACTGTCATGGGCTGACATAATCTTACACATCGTTTCGCGACCCGTGAAGCCATATTATGCTTTTCTTTTTAGATTTTTTCTTGAGCGTAGCATTGCAAGTCGTGTTGTCATGATGACCAATGGTACCATGCATCATTTTGTCGGACATCCAATCCCTCGAGTAAAAACATGCAAATCACTTCAAAACAAAATCTAAATGCCTATGACCTGCCGTGGCTGCATTCAAAGAGAAGCGTCCACTTTTTACCAGTGCCAATTTTGGCTGACAGGATTTCCCAATGGAGACCTAAAAAGAAGACTCATTGAAAGAGCAGCATCACAATATTTCAAGCACGAGCATTCCGCCTTCATTTCCCATGACCCAATTGTATTAACCTTCTCGCACTACTCACATTCACCTCGATAGCACGGAGCGTCACTAAGGCACGCATATAATTAGGGAAGAAATTGGACTGTAACAAAATAACGATATCATATAAGGGTTGGTGGTGATATTGCTCTTTGTTGTTAGATATATGGGGCTCATTTGGTTCAACTTTGGGGAAATGCAAAGGTATTTCTCAAGTATCTTGGAGTGAATGGGCATTTTATGAAGGCAAGTTTTTTTTTTTGCAAAGTTTTTTTTTTTTAGATACTGCGTGATCGTGGGGGAGCGGCCGGTGGCGGTGGCACTAGTGGTGGTGGCAGTGGCGGGGAGGCAGCTCACCTAAAGTTGGTGAACTCAGGTGACACCCTGGGTCGCGCAACCCAGCCACCTAGGTCGCGCCAACCTCAAGCAACACCTTGGGTCGCTTGACCTTAGGCGATGGCGCCTGGGTTGCGCGTAGGGGCTTTGGCTAAGCGCCATCTGACCGAAGAAGAAGACCTTGAAGAAGATGGGCAATGAAGAAAATGATGAACAGTGACTTGGTGAACCATCTTCAAAATGCCAAGCAAACCACCACAGCGGTGGTGGTGATATTGCTCTTTGTTGTTAGATATATGGTGCGATTTTTAGGGTGTGTTTGGTAATCATCCTATTATGGAGAATAATTTTTGCTTAGAAATTTACTTTTTTTTTATTTTGTTTCCTAAAATAATTTTTGAGTTCTATAAATCACTTAATTACTACCAAAAATTTTTATTCCCATAATAGAAATGCATTTTGTAGAATTTTTAAAATTTTTTGTTTCTTTTAATTTTTATACTTTTATTATATTTTTTCTTATTTTTTCCTTTTTTTCTTTTTTCTTTTTCTTCTTCTTCCTCTTCTTTGTGGTTAGTCATCAACCACGGCCATGGTTGGTGACCAGCTTTGCAAGGTCTAGTGAGCTTGTCAAAGCCTCACCTAACCATCGCGAACCTTGATCTTGCAAATATACGCAAGTCCGAGCCTTGCCTGGCCACCGATGAGGCTCCACCTCACCCAAGCAATGCGAAATTGACCTCACCTTGGCTTGGCAAGGCCCAGCCTCATGCCAGCTAGTGAGGTCAATCCTCGCCTAGCCATAGTGAGGTTCAGCCCAATGAGCCTCGCAATGGCTCAAGGTCATTTGGTGCCCGCAATGCTCTAGTGAGGTCACCGGGGGTTGGTGACACTTCAACGAGGTTGCCGGCCATGATCGAGGCCAACAACCAACCAAAAAGAGGAACAAAAGGAAAGGAGAAGAGAAAAGAAGAAAAATTAGATTTGATTCTAGGAATTGTTCCCATGAATAAGAAGTAACTTTTTTTTTTTTTTTTTTATCATCTCAAAAAAAAAAAGGATTTTTGAATATCTTTTTTTTGTTTCCAAATCTATTTGTTGGAATGTTACTAAACAAGCCCTTAGTTGCCATCTACTATATAGTTCATAATGGACCCAAGGGATGAAGAAACTTCGTGAGAAACTGTTACTTCCCATGTTACCACTCACCCGGAAAAAAAAAGTTAGGTGGGAACTTATACAATTTATAAGAGGACTTTCGTGAACAAGTACCTTAAAGCACTAATAGCAACCAAATAAATAAAAAATACAGTTTTAAAATGTATTGCTCTCTTGTCATGTGACGGTAATATTTTGAATATTAAAAACATTTCTTAAATAAAGTATGCTTTGATAATTGCCTCAACCACACCGATCCGCAATATCTCTCGGTTTACGGTGATATAGCACGACACCCTAGTTAACTTTCCATAGACGAAACTGAGACAATACAAAGATACTTCAATGACCATGAAATTGAAGTTACATTAGCTCGCCGACCAGGTGGCTTGTAGTCATCGACGATCGAATCAACCAGTAGAGATGGGACCGGAGCTAACGTAGACTTTCTTTTTCTCAAGAGCAAAAACAAAAGTTTACGTAGACTTTAATGTCGCTCGAAGACTAGAAAGCAATCAAACCTGGCTCCGGTACGCGCAAATCCAATCATGCACGCAGTAGGGTCGTACTCTTTCTTTCGGAAAACGTCTGTTCGGCTGGAGCCAGACAAAATTCAACCGTAAAACACGAAGAAAGTCAACAAGATATCGATGATTCCTCGAACGTGTTTTCGGGTGACGACATCGCGCATCGGAACATACGGTTTTTTTAAGATTCGAATATGCTGAATTGCTGCTGACCGGTTGCCGTTTCGTCTACTTTACTAATTTCCAGATGAATGCATCGGTTGACCACGTAACCTGCGATAAAGATAGGTTCGGTAGAGACCAGCAGCCGTCTTCTTTCGTTCGGGCAGGGCCAATGACGAGCAATCATCCTTGTCCTGAATGCGCAGGGCTACAACATGATTTGTCCCTTAAATTGAGTAGTTGGGTTCTTGTCTTTTCTTCTCCCTTTATAGTTTATTTATGGTTTACTTTTGAACCTTTCATTTGGGTCCGGATCAGTGCGTTTCTATATTTCGACGTTCAGTTGAATTCTTTGAGGGGACAAAGGAGAAAATTAAGCGGGAGAAAACCAGATGGAACAGATGGCGATTTCATATCTTCCCAGTTTCAGTGGTGACTTAAAATGCCGTCGTACAATGATTTTATGTTCGAGATCTGCATCCTTTTATCGACTTGCATCAATGCCTAAAAACCAATGGTCACATCATACCTAAGACTCTATGTAGGTGAAATGTGTCCATCATGCCAACCACATGGCATTCTTAAAAAGTATCAAATGTTACGTTACTATTCTTTATTATTATTATTATTATTATTATTATTATTATTATTATTACTACTACTACTTATTGTTGCCTAAATTACATTTATTTTTCCTAAGAAGAATAGAGACACTCCATTTTGAAATTGAAGCACATAAATAAAAAAGATTAATTATAACATAACACATTATATACTTTTTGAAATTGTCCGAAACCAATTTCTAAATATGGATATTTTCTAGAATGGAATCATCACTATTCTTGATTCACTCTTGCAATAGCCGTAGAAAAGTCACCCCGCCTCTCAATTACTTCTAAGATGACACTCATTATACCTCATGCCAAGATAGCCAACCATACCCTGGCCATGACGAGGGCTGGTAAACTTTACTATGGAGATAAGTCACAGGCTCTTTCCATCCCATCTCATTCGCATCATTCACTCACGAGGGTCGGCTAACTCATGCTATCGATGCCAACAATAGCACAACCCTTACCTTTGTCCTCTTTCATTGCACAGTTAACATTGCGCCAACCCCGGTCTTGCCATCATTTGATTTTTGAAGGGAACGATTGCAAAAAATCTCATAAACTGGTGATCAAATCAGAAAACAACTTTCAGAGCACCTCATATTAATATAATAATATTTTTAATTTAAAAAAAAAAAAGAAAAAAGGCAGCGTCCTCTATGCATGGCGATTGGCGAAGGCGCGCCCGTTGACTGGTCGTTGAGCCCCGCTCGTTTCCCACTCGAAATTACTCAATCGCCCATCGCATTAAAAACCTCGTTGTTTTCTTCCTCACGTTTCAAGAACACACACCACCACCACCTTCTTGTCCGAACGACACACGTTCTCTTCCTCTCTGTCTCTCTCGCATTCAATTCCCGCAGTCTCGAATCTTTGATTCTAGAGCCGCAGCGCCGCAGCGGCGACGACCATGGGAGACCCCAATGATCCGGCGCCGCCGGACGTCCTCAGCGTCCTCGAGGCCCTCAAGAAGGCCTCCCACGACCTCCACTCCGACCCCAAGTCCTCCGCCGCCCCGCCCGACTCCGGC
Source organism: Eucalyptus cladocalyx (assembly GCA_017140615.1). NCBI lineage: Eukaryota > Viridiplantae > Streptophyta > Magnoliopsida > Myrtales > Myrtaceae > Eucalyptus > Eucalyptus cladocalyx. The sequence goes on along the minus strand of CM029518.1, from coordinate 3,459,829 downwards.
TGCTCCCCCGCCGTCAAGGCCCTCCTCGAGCTCGAGACCGAGTCCGACAGCCTCCTCTCCCGGGACCCCAACCTCTCCGCCCTCTCCGCCCACCTCTCCACCCTCCGCTCCCTCGTCTCCGCCCAGCCCAAGTCCCGCGGCCACGGCCTCGGCTCGTTCCTGGCCCGCCGGGCCTCCGCCCACTCCATCTCTCGCATCGCCGAGTCGATCGAGTCCGAAATCCAGGCGTGGATCGACCGGGAGACCGTCGAGAAGCTGGTCGCGGGGCTCCGGGGGAAAGGGTGCGTGGACGAGGAGGAGCTCGTGCAGCTGCTGAGTCAACTCGAGGCCCGAGTCCTGCGAGGGTTCGAAAGGGAACTGCAGGTACGGAGGCCATCGATTCGTGTCGCATCAATTTCAGTGTTTGTTTCGAATTAGCTGTGTTCTTGGCGTAATGGGTTCGAATTCTTGTCGATCAATTCGTGCTGTATTCGAGTCTTGCTCTCTCGCACCGACACGAGTTGACGTTGACGCCCGTGTTTTTTATTGCAGGACTTGTTGCTGAGGTCGAAGCTCTTTGGGCTGCTGGAGACGGCTCTGTGTAATCAGAATTGCTCGAAGAGGATCAGAGAGCACATCGGTTTCGCAATTGCGGCACTGATTCGGTTCAACAAGGACGTTTTCGTGGGCCAAGTGCTCATGGGGGCGACAATCCGGGCATTGATTACCATGGCCTCTGCGCACTCTCTGAGGGTACTCTGTTCCCTCATCAAATCGATCAAGTCCCCGCTCGTTGACGAGATCGAATCGAACGGCCAGATACCGAAAATCATAAATTTCCTCAGCCACGAGGACCTGCAGGTCAAGGTGGTGGCCATGGACTGCATTCTCGAGATTGGGTACTTTGGGCGGAAGGAGGCGATCGAGGCCATGATCGAAGAAGGGCTAGTCAAGAAGCTCGTGGAGTTGCAGAGATCAGAGTTGGGTGGCGATTTGATTGATCTGGGAAGGTTCGAGGAGAGCGAGGTGGAGACCGAGAGCGTGACCAATGCGGGCAAGAGCAAGACCAGGAGGTTCTTGGAGAGCCACCCGTTCGCGAGCTGCGTGGCGAGGTTCGCGGTCCAGCTCGAGGTCGGCGAAGGGCTGAGGGGCAGAGAGAAGAGGGCGTTCAAGCAGGAGATACTGGCGAGAGTAAGGGAGGCGTCGGCAAACGATGCCGAGGCTGCCACCATTGTCGCCGAGGTCTTGTGGGGCTCTTCACCTTGAACACAGGACAAGATGTTTGTGGTGGTGTTCTTGAAGGAGGAGAGCCAGAAAGGTAATTAAGGGGGTGCTCTGTGATTCCATGTTCGGTAGGGGTTATGGCTCTTGTCTTGTGTCTTTGCCGCCGCCGCAACCCCCACATCTCGGGGCTGCATGCCGGCAGCGGCGGCGGCGGCAGCGTTGTAATTAATGTCTATGGGTTCAGGTGGTGTATAGGGGAAAGGGAAATAGTTCAATGGATTCAATCTTTAGTTAAAAATTCGTACTTGGGGAAAACCCAAGATTTGATTTTTTTAATTCAGGAGCAGTGACAATCTAACTTTCTTAAGGCATCTGATGTGTGGACGAAATGCCATAAAGTTGCGACCTTTGTGGGGATCAGGTTCGGCAAATGATTGTTTAGGTGGGGGCGGGGCGAGATTGTGGGTTCTTTCAAAAATGTTAAAAAAGAGTAGCATGGAGGACCACTAGATGGCGAGGCGAATCGGCGAATCGGCTCTTAGAATATGCTGCTGGAGCGGGTTGCACGAGAGAATCCAAGTCTGATCTGAGGTCATGCTTGCCTCGGGCAAACAGCAAAGTTGTCTGTATCCGAGAAAAAAAAATATTAACAGCAGCTCGTGGGCAGTTTTCGGGGCAAAAGATTGTCCCACTTACCAACCTCTCCTTAATCAGGGAGTTTTCGAATCCGACGATGATTTTTAAGAGATGTTTATGATTTGATCAAATGTGTTTGGTAACTTCTGTTAACTTATATTGATTAAAAATGAACGATTTTGAAAATATTTTCTTAAAAATGATAACTTATATCGTTTATAAAAATGAATGAACAAAAGATATTTTGTCATTTGCGAAAATATTTGAATATAAAAGGTTATTGATAATGAAAATATTTTGAATTGATTAATTATTTCAATTAAAATAAGTAATCATTTTTAAATTTCTAAATTATTCATTTTTATTTTCTTTTCTTTTTCTTCGAAATGAAATGAACAAAGGTTGGGCTAAATTACGAAATTTCAAAGTGTCTTGTTTAAGCTAGGGGTGATAGGTTCTTGATCCGATTCAATCCATTGAAATCAATTCCCAAAATTGGTAATTGGGTATTGGACTAGTTGGTATCACACCGGACCATCGGTTTAGTCCATTCCAATGGAATCAATCACTTTTTCCCCATTATTTGATGCCATATGTTACGAAGAAATACCAAAAAAGCTAGTTACTTTCATTTTTTTTTTTGTGAAGAAATTAAGGAAAAAAAGGGTATATGTAGCTAGTCTAATTCAATGTGATTCCCTTTGGAATCGAAACCTAAACCATCCCCTTGGAATAGAGAACTGCACCGCTGGATACCGATTCCCTTTTTAGGAATCGGAAACCGAATTGACACTCTTGGAAACTAGACCAAGCTTGCAGATTTAGTCTAATCTAGGCGATCCGTTTTGCACGCCCCTCACTTAAGCTAAAACAAGAGAACATCCGACCCCTTGTCTTTCTTATGTACGACGAAAACATTAAGAAATCATGAGTGGAAATTATGGATTTTTTATGTGGTTAGTAATTTTCAAGAGTTGATGTATATTCTAAATGTTATAGTATTTTCACGAACGTAAATATTTTATCCTGTTAATTTTTTAAATGCACTAGTAAGTTTAAGAAATTTGGAATCATTCTACTGGTGCTGTGGAAAGAAAAAGAATATCCACTTACCAACCTATCCTCTTTCTAATTTATGGGCGGAAATTCTAAAATTTGTCATGAATTGAAAAATTACGGTTACTTCACATTTGCTTGGTAAGAGGAGGCCATGACAATATTCAAATATGCTAACAACTTTTGTTTTTTATTAGTGACTTTCTCAATGTGCGAGTAAATTACGTGACTTGTACCCTGAGCAAAACTCATCTACTTCGTCTATCTTAATTGTGGAGAAAATTTGAAAATTCATTCCACTTTCAAAATACTCGTCTGGTTGGTAAATTTTAAGACTTTATGTTGACTTTTGAAACGTGTTAGTAATTGAATGCTCGCACATTATGTTATTTCGTGATATAACCTTACAAACTTGTGGTATGCCAGTTCTCTTTGGCTTGTTTGAGCTCTCGAGTAACGGGCATGAACGACATAATCACCGAAACTCCTGCGTTACAATGATTGCAAGGCTTGCAAGGATCAAGTGCACCGGCGACAAAACAATCGATACCTGGCTGGTTTTCGTGCCATCACTGCGGCAAAATACCGATAACATCACTCATGTCAATCACTTCTACATTATTACGATCAAAACCATTGCCAATTGCATAATGCTCATCGAAGTAGATCCCCTGTCGCATGCATCAACAAAGATATGGGATGTTTTTCATATGTATTCTTCTCACCTGATCCAGCCAATACCTGTGATGGATATGAATATCCCAGCACCTGCCTACGAGCTTAGTGTTTACAATAAATGTCCTTGTTTCTCATTTCGAATGATACTAGAGAGATTCTGAGTCACATAAAGACCTGAACAAGGAAAACACACAAAGGTTATTCATCTAAGATTGCTATACTATTACTCTGCAACAAATTGAGTATGTTTATTACATTCCCGCCAGAAAAATCTCGCTACCATTTGCTGTACAAATGTGGATAAAGACATCCAGACTGAAGTTACCAAGTGGCTACCGCAATAATTTGAGTGACATGCAGTAAAGACGATGTCATGCTCTGGAAAAATTGATCCACGGTACTCCAAGGCACTGCCATGGGTGGCATCCAAAAAGGCTGGGGGGATGAGAGCTTGTAACCACTCCAATCGCCTGCCAACATTTAACCTTCTCCTGTGTGAGGCAAAACAAAGGTTGTTGAATAACTGCATTATTAAACCTTGCACTATGGATTGGAACAATCGGAAGAACAAAACGTGCCAAGCGATGCATTCTCATCCACTCTCTAGTGATCCTGTGCCGACGTTTTCAGTAATCTTTCTACGGAAAAGGCCCCTAATAATTGACACCAGTGCGATCAATGCAATCTCCATATGCTCCGAGCTACTTGTTTTAAGAGAAAGCTGTCCCATTTTCCTGCTATTTAGATTCCCATTGATCAGAACTTTGGTATCTCGGCTCAAACGGAACTCAGACTGCAAACCACCACTCAACACCATCTCTTTGTCAAAAGAAAGGACTGTCATTGAAAGACTTGTGCTATCTGTCCTCACGGGGTAGTCCCTCCCTCTAACAGTAGCTTCAAAGCTGCCACCATATGCTACTTGCTCAGCAGCCCCTAATCGACCAGCATTCACTACAAGTTTGACTCTCCGGCCAATGTGCATAGTGTCTTCAATCTTGGCACCAGTATAACACTTATCTCCAAAACGTGTCAAAGAAAGTCCACATTCAGCAATGTTATGCTTCAGATTATTCAGCCTGGTATTGCTGTGCACAGTGTACATAAGATCTTTACCAGCAGATTGAACATCTAGACCTAAAGTATAAGAAGGTCCACTTGTGGTGTTGTAAACTGCAGAACACTCGGAGTGGATACTGAAATCATTCTTTTCTTTGCTCACCTGTCCAGTGACTAAGGCATATACATTGCTTTTTGTTTCAATGGATGTCTCCAGATTAATTCCATCGAAACCTACATCATGGTCCCAACCATGGGGATCTAAAACAGGTCTGACAATGAGCTGCTCACCATTGACAAGGCCGCGATATCTATGTAGCGGGCAGTCTGAGTCAAAACTTGGAGGTACAGCCATATCTGGTAACAAAAAAGGCTCGGAGGATGTTTCTTGATTGTCAGAACTGTCGTTGTAGTCTGAATTCTCTTTTCTCAAGAGCTTATCCTCTCTGAGCTCTCTCTGGCGCCGCAACTCTTCTCTCAACTGTTTCTTCATATAGAGAGTCTCCCGATAGTCCAACTCATCAAGATAATCCTTCTTCTGCAATTTGGTCAACTTCTCAAACTGGGATCTTGATAAAATTTTTATGGGAGGTAATTGATCATATTCATCTTCTTCCTCCGTGTCCGAAAGTATACTATCATCCATCTCATTGTCAGCACCACTGGTACTAGGTGGAGGACGATGTCGCAGAAGGGAGGAGAGAAGGTGAGGCAGAGACGGCTGCCTCTTAGCATTTGGTGGTCCCAGAGCAATGCTGTCTCTAAATTCCAGAAATTTGTTAGCATCACTGAGAACTTTCATACATACACATAGTAGCAAAAAATGAGATTTCCAAACCTGCCCATTTGGAAGAACTTTTTCTCCCAATAAATTTTTTCTGCACTGGGAATGGTTCTCTACCAACAGTACAGGATTCTCAATTTTTGAATCTGACACAGCAAGATGAATGTAGCTTTGAATCAAATTGGCACATTGACCAACATATGATTCATACACCACAGGATAACCATTTGGTCCTTCTGGGAGGGAACAGGAAGCATGTGTCATAACAAGGATTGTGTTGAACCAAATTGCATTGCCAAAAACTTCGCTAAGAAGCTTCAGAAGAGGGAAGTCACTATAGTTCATGTTGATAAGATCGAGGCGTTCAAAAAACAAAACAATATCTGGTGGTGACTTTCTGATATACTTCTTCACAGAGAGCAAAATCTTCCTATTTCTTCTCATGTTAGCGGTAGAAGAAGGACAAAGACCAGGAGTATCAACAAAAGTTATTTTCATCCCACCGACAGTTCCAGTAACCTCTCTAATGGAATCTGTCCCTGGTTGAAATGCATTAGTGACTACCTTTGTCTGATCAAAAATTGAGTTTATTGTTGCACTCTTGCCAACCCCGGTTCTTCCCAGCACAAGTACCTTAAATGAAAAATCTAATTCAGGCACACCAGCAGCCTCTTCTTGTGCTGCTTGTGCTCTAGCCTTATCATGCATATGCTTCAACACTTTTGGATCTGCTTCCCCTGATTGAATCAAGGTTGCTAGTTGAACCCGATACAAGACCTTCGCTGCCAAAAGGTTGTCCTGTTGATGCCCAAGCCGTTGGAGAATCCGCAAAAACTTAATTTGGAGATCATTGATCTTAGACATAGGATTTGACTTTCCTCTATCAGAGCTAGAGTGAGATTGGGAACAATTTTCAACCAGACCTTGCTGTTGAGAGGGATAATGCTGACTCTCTAGAGTTCCATTAGAAGAAGCTGATTGATCAATAGAAGCTTGAGACACTTCCGGAGAATCTGCATGGGCTGAATATCATAGAAAGTGAGACAAGTCTTGCCCCTTTCATGAAGCTAAAAAGTCAAGTTTGACCATGCTACTTCTTCACTAGAAGGGCCTTGCTAGCAGCCTGCTACTCAAGAAACAACCTTTTTTATGATGCTGTGGTCAACATGCCGGATCTAATCATACTGTAATCCTCACAGATGCTTGACATGAAAACGCCCAGAAAGAAGGTAATGCATGAAAGACAAAAAGGTGCGCATATTGACTTCCAGTACTTGATTATGAGTTCTCATATCACAGTGCAAACTGGGAATGGAGATAGTAAAGTAGTCTACTACCAAAACAAACAAATATGTAACTTGTTGAAGGTTGCGACTCAGGAATATCAGCTAGGAGAGAGTTACCTACACTCAAAACAACACATGGGCAAGCATAGACTCTGATATATACATTAAAAAGATGCCACAATACTTAACACAATCATATGCTTCAGTCTACCCGACCTAGTATCGGAAAAAGCTGTAGTGATCTTGCAGTCCTTCCTTCCTACAATGATTATACTATGTCAAGTGCGCATGACTAGTCCTCTCACTTTGTAGCATTTACTTCATGAATTGCACAAACTCTTCATATCACATAATAAGTGTCTTTCCCTCCCTTTTGGTATTTCGTCTCAATCCACTTTTTTACCACAATAGCACACTCCTTGACAAAAAATTCAGAAACTCTTTGGGCAGGCCATGTTGAGTTCAATGTCTATATCTACAATTCAAACAAAGAGCAGAAAAGAAGATGGACATTAAGCACACCACTACAATGAAAATGCAAGGAATCAGTTTTGGACTGTCTTCAATGCCCAGTGCTTCTTAGCAGATTATTCAAAGAATAAGGAACATATCTTCCAACTAACACACTCAAACATGCCATGAAAACGCTACTTGGTGTTGCTATGTGAAAACATTACAAGAGAGCCGGACTATCTTTCTTCTTTCGTTATGGGCAGTCCCAAAAATTATTTAAGCCCCAATTTCCATGCCCAGGTCGATCAATTGACGGTCCAATACCTTGTTCATGAGGCCCCTCGTTCGCTGCCTCGCCGAAAAAGCTGTCGCTACCGGACAATGGCCTCGATGAGGACAATGAATTGGTCAACAACTGCGAAAAAACCCATTCCCTCACACTCTTCATCCTTGCTGCAGCGAATTAAAATGAAAAGCAAAAAACAGTCAATACTTTGACCGCACCAGAGAAGCATATTGATGCACAATGTGTCAATAGGCAAGAAACTGAACAACAGCAAATGACACCCACCCAAAAAAACCCTTTTAAAGAATCAAACAAACTCCATATCGACAACCAATCAAAGCGACGACACCAAAAGAAACAACGACACGATAGCTTCAATCGAAGCACGAGCAAATGAAGAACTTTCTTGCACTCAGCTTCGGACTAACCAAATGGCAGCTGAAAAATCCTCCCAGCAACTCAAAGGGTACCCGCTTCTCAAATCAAAATCCACAAGCAACGGGCGAATTCTCGAACCAGCCGGCGCGCAATCCACCAAGAAGCCGATTCAATCCGAACCCATCGGCGAATCTTTGACCGACACCGATTGAACTCGTAAACAAGAACGAGCGGCTGAGGATTCGAAGGGAGGAGGAAGCTCGAGGATCAAGATAAGACTGCCCAAAAGCCGACAAAGAACACAACAACCCACCGAGGTCCTTCGATTCTGCGCCCTAATGATGTCGTCCCAGCAAGAAATTCGATTTCCGGAGAGGCAGAAGATGGATAGGAAAATGAGGAAATTGACGAAGAAAAATCGAGTCTTTGGAGGAGGATTCGCGTCGCTCTCGAAAGCGGGCCTGAGTGGCATCTGTATGGGCCGGTCCGGGCCCAAATCTCTAGGCCCACGAGGAGCTGCGTCGAGCCTGCGGTCCCATGCGATCCGATGTTCGCGCTGGTCCGTCCATGTAAATGGACCTAATTGGAAGTTCTTGAATGTCTCAAAGCTTCCCTAATTGAATTTCCTGGAGAGTTAGGTAAATAATTTCCTCGTGTAGATTAATTTCTCGAATGAGCGCGAGGAGGTTTTTCTTGATCTTTTATAGATACCCAAGGTTCAAAAGCTGAAAAATCAGGCACCGCCACAAGATAGATTCACGCTATCCATGATCGGGCCGCGATTATCCCCACGAAGGCATGTAAGATAGATTGTATATGTTCTCTCAATCAATGACAATTTCATTGAAATGACTAGAGTTAAGTCGATATGCACGTCTCAAAGTGGCCTATCGAAGATCAAATCAATCACAACCGTTGACAAATGCTATGAAAATCTCAATTTTTGAGTTGTCTTGTTTATTTAATAATAATACTTAGGGGGTTGGTCTTAGTGTGTTTATTGCATGTCCCGAAGTGGCCTATAATCGTGACCATTGATGAATGCTATGGAAGTCTTGGTTTTTTGAGTTGTCTCGTACATTTAATGATGGTACTAATGTGTCCAGTCCTCGTGTGATCTCTCAAAGCAGCCTGTTGAAGATCATATCAATTGCAACCATTGATAACTGCTACGGAGATCTCGGTTTTTGACCAGTCTCTTATATTTAATGATAGTGCTAACATATTCAGTCTTACTGTGCTTATCGCATGTCTCCAAGTAGTTCGTCAAAGATCAGATCAATTGCAACCATTGACAAATGTCATGGAGATTCACTTTTTTGAATTGTCTCATATGTTTAACGATATAATTAACCCGTTCAATTTTAGTGTGCTTCCAAGTTGATGCGGTTGGGTGGGGAACGGATGTTTGACTACTGTTCTTGATTCGTCTTGATGCCAGAGATCCAGAATTCAGCATCTTCATGGAGATCCTCGTTTTACAGCCTTACAACTCCAAAACCCCTTCCAATAAAATAGACCAAAGAATCACAACCGAGGACAAGAAACACTACCAGTAAAAAGAAAAAGGGAAGGAGACAGGAGAGTGAGAATCTGTAATAAGCCCTACCCCCAGACACTTCATATACCATCCTTTTTTTGTTGTTGTTGTTGTTGTAATTATATAAGTTTATTCCTCACACCGAAGTTTTCATTACCCTAATGACAGGAAGGATCGATTTACTTATCATAATAAAGCTGATTAATTTATCAGAAGGATGTACAAATAAGAAAATAGAAATGTGGAGGCTAACCTAATTAGCTAGTGTAAAGAAATATTTGAAGGGCTTGGTCCAGGTACCCGCTACTCAATGTCGGCATCAACGGAATATCTTCCTGATATGGCGCACGATGGAACCCAAGGTATGCCACAACACCATGCCCTTGTTATCTGTTACCCTATTTCTGCAGTATCAAACCAGCTCAAAATATCAATGATCAAACAATTGATTAATGATCAATTTTCTAGAAGTTCAAGGCATCACTACGGTGAACTAGGAGGCACCTTTGGGTCCATGTGGTTAATGTGTCGTTGCCATGGCTCTAATTTGTGTATAATCCACTAGCTCATTTTTTAGGGTTTTAAATGCTCTTCATATTCATATAATTTCTTTCCACTTACTAGCTTAAGTTTTTGGGTTGATTTTCTAACAAAATGTAGTCTCATATTAAGGGTTGCTTAGCAATGTTAATTGGGAAAAGTGCCAAATAAGTCATAAACATTTTGTCTTTGTGCCGATTTAGTCCTAAACCTTTTTATGTTGTGCCAATTCAGTCATTTCCGGCCAATTTTAGCCAAAATTTGCTAACTGGACGCTGATTGACTAATGTGGCCTAATTGGCACGGACGTGGACCACCTTTAATAATATTTTAATATTTTTGAATTTTTTTCTTTTTATTTTTGATTTTTTGATTTTTGATTTTGATTTTTAATTTTTTAATTTTTTTTTCTCATCTTCTTCCTCTAGCCGGTCGCCGGACCTTGGCGACCAGCCGAGGCAATGGTCGGCAAGGTTGAGATCGACCTCGCTAGCCACCTCGTCGATTGGCTCGCGAGGGCGGCCTCGTGCCGGGCGACGAGGCCGCCCTCGAGGCCTCGGGTGGCAAGCCTCGCCCTCGCCGGATCCGGCGAGAGTCGACCCTCACCCATGGCCGGCGAGGGCGAGCCTTGCCAACTCGGTGCGAGGAGGCGGCTAGATTCGGTCCTCGAGGTCTTACGAAACCAAGGCCTATCGTCATCCTCCTCCGACACGTCGATGCCTGGCGGCGTGGAGGCGAGCCGCGGCGCGTGCCGAGAGCACCTTCTCAACGATTTTCAGGCTCGGGTCTTCGTTCACTTCCTCGTCATTGTCGTTGTCGTCGCGCGACCGAGCAAGACCGCGGACTTTGGCTCGTGCTTCGCATCGTCTCCTTTGCCGAGCTTCACCACCGTCAGCTTCGCTCTCCTTCCCATGCTCCACGCGTCGAGCTAGCGAGGCTCGCCCTCATCGGCCATGGGCGAGGCTCGACCCTCGCCAGATCAGGCGAGGGTGAGGCTCGCCGCCTAGGCCTCGAGGGCGGTCTCGTGCCAGGTGGGCGAGGCTCGCCCTCGCCGGATCTGGCAAGGTCAAGCCTCGCCGGCCATGGGTGAGGCTCGACCCTCGCAAGATCGATGAGGGCGAGCCTCGCCGCCCTGCGAGGCCGCCCTCGCGGCCACCGGCGAGGTGGCCGGTGAGGTCGACCTTGACCGCCGGCCGTCGCCTGCGGCCGGTCGCCGAGGTCCGGCGACCGACTGGAGAAAGAAGATGAGGAGACAAAAAGAAAAAAAAAATTTAAAAGTTTAAAATTAAATTTTTTAAAAAATTAAAATATTATTAAAAGTAGTCCACGTTAGCGCCGATCAAACCACGTCAGTCGACCGGCGTCCAGTTAGCAAATTCTGGCCAAAATTGGCCAGAAAGGACTAAATTGGCACAACGTAAAAATGTTTAAGACTAAATTGGCACCAAAAAAAGGATTAGGACTAAGTCAGCACAAGACAAAAGGTTTATAACTTTTTTGGCACTTTTTCCAATGTTGATTAGCTTGATAAAAAAACGATAATGCATTTTACAAAGGCGTATCTACTCTCATTATTAAGTGATGTAGGACAATACTTCAACAGCCCTCTCGCGTGCAATTCCCGTGCAACTCATGTGCAAACCATTTGCAAGTGCAATTCACATGCAAGCCAATTGCAAGCTAGATTATGAACAGCACATGGAATAAATTTTTCATCACGTTCTTTCCATTTAACAAATGAGTCATTAATCAAAGCCTAAATAATTGACACACCATGATGTTGTTTTTAGAATAGTCATTCGGTGATCCTAGTTATATACATTGTTTAATTGGTGAACCGTGTGCTCCTATTTTATCTTGCTTCGATTGCCGATCCCATTAGGTAGTACTACAATTTTTTTCCTCGTTGAGAAAAACGTATAAATCCGAAAAACATCAATTCCTTTGTCGTGATAACTTTTATCAGGTTAACATATCAACTTGTGTGACGAGGTGTTTTGAGGACAGTGAGCAGCCATCTGCAATGACCTATCTTGGAACTTCGCTCATGGTGCTCTATCTTCTCATAGCATTCTTCAAGGACTGGTTACTGAAGTCCCTAAAATCCCTTACTATTGAAAGTGGAGATGGTGTGGAGATGGTCAATGCAATTTATGCAGGTCTAGATTATCCTGGCAAAAATAAAGGGAAGCAGAGTAATATTGAAATGGAAAATTAAGAAAGGTTGAGTGTGGTGGATTCAACAAGCGAAAAAGTTCATTTACTTGAAGAGGGAAGGGCCTTTGTTTCAGAAGCAAAAGATGATGGCATTGGGGAGCAAGAGGAGAAGATGAACAGCAAGCAAATTCTCAAACTCACCAGCACCCCTGCGCCTATTTGGTTTGTGTGTGAGGGAAGCAAATATTTTATTTTTATGATTAACATTCTTTTCTGTGACTTTACTTTTAATTGTCCGATCAAATATTTTCTGATATAAAGCATGTGATTTCACAACCTCTCAAGTTGGTGTAAGTAACATTGTGGGGCTTACAAGAGAAGTACTAATTTACTATTACAAAATCATGTCTTTTTCTCAGTATAATTTTGCGTAAAATTGGCACTCATCTATTATTCTTTGCTGGAATCAATGGATTCCAATGTTTGGTCTTACTACAATCTTTTTTTGATCTGCATCATATAAAAACCATGATGGCCTTAATGAGTAATATTGTTGAATACTGAGAGAATGCACTTCCTTTAGATATAGCATAGTATTGAAGGGTGTTATTATCATTTGCAGTATCTCACGAATGTTGCACTTGCACGAACAAGCGTTGCCAGCACCACCACTTGTTCTCAACATCAGGACTTTTCACCTCCGGTTGGTGCATTTTTTCTAGGACCTCACTCATCAAGTGTAGTAAAAGTACTCTCGATCTTTATAAGTATAGCCGGGGTCGCCATGACTACACTAGGGAATACTTGAAGTACCAATCAATCACAATCCAACACAACTGTGTATGTAGTCTTTGTTTTCCAAATTCATTTTACTTCATAATTTTTTTTTTCATTCTACTCAATTCCTATTAGAGATCGAACATTCTTTTGAGATAGTTCTTCTCAAAGTCAAATCAAGTCGATGTAATAAGGACATGTGTAGTCTTTGCCTATTATCATATTCATATTTAGTTTGTTCCCAGTTCAGTTTTCATTTTAGTCTTAATTCTTACTACATTTTTCTATCGTGCTCAATATTTTCCTTCAGACAACATTATTTACTCTCTTCTAGTAAACATTTTCGCGATACTCTTGGCTGCAACTGATGGACTATTTGCCAGTATAGCATTCTCTCTTTCTTCAAAATAAATTTCCTTTTCAATTGAAATTTTCAACAGTGATGTAGTAGCTAATGATAATCATATGAAAAATTTGAGTGCTTCTCAACAAGTACGTTGGAGAAGAAGGAGAAAGGGTAGACATGCAAAAGTCATTCGGTTGTATCGGAATATTCTCGCTTCTTGCACTTTGGTCGCTTGGTAAAAACAATCCCTAATTTCAATTTCCTCATGAGCATGTAATGATTTTCAAAATCTTGTACTGAGTCGGTGGAATACTTTCTGCTCTTCAACAATGGATTCTTTATTTAAATAGTAAACCGGTGCCTTTGTTTGATAACTTTAAACTTTTTGAACAATTTATAGTACTTTATAAAATCTCACATAATATCATAATAGAAAATATCTCTCCATACCATTCGTAATTCAGCTTACACGTCAATTGCATGTGAGAGAACTTAGTGTCCCATTAGTCAAATCCCATGCTGTTCATAATCTAGCTTGCATGTGAATTGCACGTGAGAGGGAAATTTTATGCCGTTCGGGATCTGGTTTGCATGTGATCAAATTCCATGTCACTTCAAATTTTGGGGCTGAAAACACAAAAGAATTGCACGGAAACCATAAAAACCAACTTACCATTTTGCAAGGAATGCTAAGTTCGGCGTGATGCCACATGATATCTCCAGCGTATCGCTCAAACATGCAGAATGGAAAAATACTTCAGCCAAAGACAAAACTGTAAATTAATGCACCAATGGCAAAACAGTAAGTTAATTTAGCCAAAGGCATATTTGTAATGACAAGGAAAAGAGAGGGGTTGAAGCGTAAAAATTGGAAAAAGGGGCCTGATGGGGGCGCAGCACAGCACGTGCCTGCTTGACCGTGGGAAGCATGCTCTGCACGTGCCTGGCAGTTGCGCGCGGTTTCACGCCTGGCTGCGCGCAATTTCACGCGCCTTCTTCGTCCAGGGACGAACAAAAGCCTTTTCTCATCGTTTTTCACCATTTCACCGTGCCTTCGATCAGATGGGTCAGCCCATCTCAGACCAAAATAATTGATAGGTTTAGAGACCACGCCAGCGCGACCATATTGATTCAAGTTTCGGCGAAAATGACCAAAAACTTGGCTTGAATTAAGCAAAAATTCCCCAAAATACAAATCCTAACTTGCAACTTCCGCCATGCAATTAGCCTCCAGCAATCACCATATGTCAGATTAACTTAGGGCTATTCTTCCCCGTGGTGGTGCGATAATATTGGTCCGAAGTCAAGTAGTGGATCACTAGAATTTGGCCAGACTCGGCGATTTCCCTGTTGACTCCAAAATACCCGAATTACTGTTCATCTCAAAAACCTCGGAAAAAAAAAAGAACCAAAATTCAACAAAAACAAGGTAGAGACACTAAATACGCTTTGATACCAAATGTTAGACATAAAACAGTGATTTTAGTCATGTATTAAAGAACAAGAATCAATCATTAATTAGAATCATACGCGGAAAAAATGAGATTAAAAATAAAATAGGCCTCTAGCCATTTGTGACTCTATGTTGGTTGGACATTCACAGAGATTTGATGATATTACGAACATAGTCTACTAATCCAATCCCCTCGCGTATTGATGATATATTTTTGAATGAGAGGGCTTGCGTTAGACCTTGTGATTTTCCTTACAAAATGAACAGCCATTCCTTGTAAAAACCGTTTCCCATCAAAGCGGTTACCAAATAGGCGGTTGACACGAATATATGCGAAGTGTAAAAAAACCGTATGTGAAAATAACTATTACTTAAAAAGAGAAAACGTGGGTCAAACCCAACAGATAAATTTTTATTTCAAGAACTATATCCCTAAATGTGCGATCACATTATAGATAACAACTCAAACATGCTATGCAAATGAATTCAAGCATACTCTACTCAGTGTTGATATGTGTAAACGTTACCAGAGAGCTAGACTATCTTTCTTCTTTCGTTTTGGGCAGTCCCAACGGTTACTCGAGTGTCGATTTCCATGCCCAGGTCCATAGATCGACGGTTCAAGACCTTATTCATGAGGCCCCTCAATTTGTGCCTCGCCGAAAAAACTGTTGCTACCAGACAGTGGCCCAAATGACTTGATGAGGACAATGAATTGGTCAACGGTCAACAGCTGCGAAAAAGCCCAATCCCCCACACGCCATTCATCCTTGCCGCGATGAATTAAAATGAAAAGCAATAAACAGTCAATACTTTGACTGCATCAGAGGAGCTGATAATGAAAAGCATATTGATGAATAATGTGTCAAAAAGTTAAAAACTAATGACCAGCAAACAACGGGAAAGGAAAAACCCTTTTAAAGAATGAAGCAAACTCCATTTTGACAACTAAGCAAAGCAATAACATAAAAAAGAAACACGTATATCACTATTCAATCCGAAACCACTGGCGATCCGAACATGCTTGGCGAATTGATCCAGTCTGGGCCTAAGCTGTATCTGTCCGGGCCGGGCCCAACTCTTAAGGCCCACAATGAGCGGCATCGAAGTTACAGTCCATGTGATCCAATGTTCGGGTCGGTCCATGTAAATGGACCTCATTGAAACTCCTTGAATGTGTTGTTAGGGCTGGTCTCAAATCTTCCCCAATTAAATTTTGTGGAGAGTTAAAATTAATTTCCCAAACCACCGGAGGAGGGTTCTCTTGACCTTCTATAAATATCCGAGGGTCAAAAGGTGAAAAAGAGACTACTGCCACAAAATAGATTCGCACTATATATGATCGAGCTGCAATTACCCCCATGAAGACATAAGATGAACTCTCTTTTTTTTTTTGAACTATCCTTTGGGGAACACAACCCTCCGTTCGGTGACAATTCCATTTGTATTAAATGGTGACAATTCCATTTGAAATGGCTAGACTTACGTCAATCTGCATGTCTCAAAGTAGCTTGTCCAACATTGGATCAGTCACAAGCACCTACAAATGTTATGTAGATCTTGGTTGTCCTAGTGTGCTTCCTAGTTGACGCGGTTGGGTGGGGAACGGACTTGACTTGAGAGATCCAGAATTAGCCTTACAAATCCAAAACCCATTCCAACAAAATAAAGTAAAACATCACAAGCGAGGAAAAGGGACACCACCAGTAAAAGAAAAAGGGAAAGAGACAGGAGAGGGAGAAGGTGTAATAAGCCCTACCCCAGATATTTCCTATATGACCCCTTGTTGGTTGTAATTGTATAATTTATTCCTCACAACGAAGCTTCGTGACCCTAATGACAAGCGCGATTCATTTACTTATAGTAATATAGTTGATTAAATTATTAGATCTCTCTCTCTCTCTCTCTCATGTCTTCTTTTTTTTCCCTTAGATTATGTCTTCTTATAGCTCTCAAATCAGACCATTCATCAGACATAATGACTTTTAGCTTGAAGGTGGCCAATTAAATTATTAGATCTCTCTCTCTCTCTCTCTCTCATGTCTTCTTTTTTCCCTTAGATTATGTCTTCTTATAGCTCTCAAATCAGACCATTCATAGACAGAATGACTTTTAGCTTGAAGGTGGCCAATTTCACAATTGAATTGAAGGTTTCTTCATAGTCTAATTCCGACAACTTGTTCAATCTCTCTCTCTCTCTCTCTCTCTCTCTCTCATGTCTTCTTATAGCTCTCAAATCAGACCATTCATAGATCATAGACAGAATGACTTTTAGCTTGAAGGTGGCCAATTTCACAATTGAATTGAAGGTTTCTTCATAGTCTAATTCCGACAACTTGTTCAATCTCTCTCTCTCTCTCTCTCTCTCTCTCTCTCTCTCTCTCTCTCATGTATTTTTTTTTTCCCTTAGATTATGTCTTCTTATAACTCTCAAATCAGACCATTCATCAGACAAAATGACTTTTAGCTTGAAGATGGCCAATTTCACAACTGAATTGAAGGTTTCTTCATAGTCTAATTTCGGCAACTTGTTCAATTCCTCTCTCTCTCTTGTATTTTTTTTCCCTTAGATTATGTCTTCTTATAACTCTCAAATCAGACAATTCATCAGACAAAATGACTTTTAGCTTGAAGATGGCCAATTTCACAACTGAATTGAAGGTTTCTTCATAGTCTAATTTTGGCAACTTGTTCAATTCCTCTCTCTCTCTCTCTCTCTCATGTATTTTTTTTTCCCTTAGATTATGTCTTCTTATAACTCTCAAATCAGACAATTCATCGACAAAATGACTTTTAGCTTGAAGATGGCCAATTTCAAACTGAATTGAAGGTTTCTTCATAGTCTAATTCGGCAACTTGTTCAATTCCTCTCTCTCTCTCTCTCTCTCTCTCTCTCTCTAATTGCCAATTTCACAACTGAATTGAAGGTTTCTTTATCTTGTTATTCCCTCTCTCTCTCTCTCTCTCTCTCTCTCTCTCTTTTTATTTCAAATTTTGCTAATTGTAATATGTTTATCTTAGTTTTTTTTTTTAACGTAATAAATCCAAAAGTTGTATTTGTATGACACATTTATCATCTATCAAGGTTTTGTTGATGAGAGCTGTTAAAAATTACTACCTTGGAGAATGGAAGATAAATGGTGTTGACATGACACCCACCTAGCTTAAATGATATAAAACAACAATGTTTTGGCAGAAAAATCATTTTACGGAACTTTAATGAAGGGTAAATGAGTCACGTAGATATAAGTATAAGGCTTTTTAAGTTACAAAAAAAGTTTAGAATAAATATATCACAATAGATATAGTTTGTGGTTTTTGATATCATCAAAAAAATTTTAGTATAAATGCCTCACAATGGACATAATTTGAGATTTTTTGTGGCTTTTTTCCCATTAAGATAATGGAAACCTAATGGCTATTTTATTTAGCTCATGTAACAAATATCTGAAGTTCAATAAATAAAAAGTTCATGCAATTGATTGCCTTAGTTTCCTAGTAACCTGAAACTAATCTGCTTGGTTTCTCGTGGTTGAAAATTTACCAGTAATTTTTATGACACGAATTAATAGTTATTCCAGCTTCACTTATACATCAATGTAAATAGTTAAACTGTATCTAACAATTACACTTGTAATATATCCAATCATATTATAGAATATTTACATTTTAGTAATGATACCACATGTATTATATTAGTTGACAAAGTAGAAATATATATTCAATTTCCTTTGCAACCTATGTGTTAGTATTAAATACTTGTATGTGATAACAAGCACAATTAACTAGTACTTATATTTCCTAGAAATTAAAAATTTGATACTATTTTTTCCTTGTTCAAAAAAAATAAATAAATTTCATAGACATTTCAACTAAATGCGACAAAAAAATTTCACATTTATCACCTTAGGGTATACTAACGGTGACAAAAGTACCTTAGGGTACACCAAAGATGACATTAGTTTGCTGTATTGAATTACAGTTAACGGTGATGAAACTTACTTTTGTCACTTTTGGGCAGCCACGTTGGTACTCGTTCTCTCCTGCTTCGATACGGTCGGGAGTTCAAATCCTTGCATTGCTATCGCGATTTAAGTGGAGGGCCTTGGCAGTGGGTTGCTGGGTCAGCTTTCCCTAGGGTATAGTCATCCAAATAGTTTCGGTAAAGTCTACCGGTGCCACCTAGGCACCGAAGGGCTGTGTGATCCCAACTAGCATAAGCCAAAGGGGGCTTACGGCAGATCCTTGGTTACAAAAAAAAAAAAAAAAAAAAAAAAAGTGATGAAAACTACTTAGGGTAAACCAAAGGCGATAAATTCTGAAGTTTGTCGCCTTAGGTCGACCGAAAGAGAACCCTCAGTTTGTGGCCTTAGTTCATAGTTAAAGACTGCGAAAAAAATGATTTTGTCGCTTTAGGTTTACCTTAAAGCGATGAAATTTTTACTTTTACCACCTTAGGTTCGAATCTGCATTCCTCAATGGCGAGAAAGTTTGGATTTTATCACATACTAAACCTAACATAAGGCGACAAAACCATGATTTTGTTGATTGTAATCTAATAAAAGATGACAAAATTTCATAATTATCCCACCTTTGATTGAATCAATGGCAATACAAGTATAAACTTTGTTGTTTCAATTTGACTTAAGGCGATGAAATTTTGATTTTGTCACCTTAAAGGAAACGCTCAAACTAACACCACTTGGATAAAGGAAATGCTCAAACTAACGCCGCTCGGACCGGCTGCTTCTAAGCAATTCTTGAGGGCATTGGTCTAGTTCCGTTTCAAGTTTGGAACCGTCCCCCTAAACTACCTAGACTGGATAGATTTTACTTTTTATTTTTTTGTTTCTTAAAAATCTGTCAAAAAAAGCCCTAATCTATCTCCCATTTAGACTTCACTCGCGTGCACAGACATACACAAGGTGCATGACTCCCATTTTACTCATGCATGTGTGGGTGAGATGACAAGAACAAATCAAAACATAATAGTAGTTGCTCATTCCAACCAAATTTTGCCACAAATAGGAAAAAGCTTTAGGAAACCTACAATATTACACATAATTCATGGGAAAATTGTTCAAAAAGTCCTAAACATATTATATTTTTGTCAATTCAGTCCTAAACCTTTTAATTTTGCCAATTGAGTTCTAAACATTTTCACTTTTTGTCGATTCAGTTCATCCGGCCAATTTTGACAAGAAAATGCTGACGTGGACACTGGTGGCACCACGTAGGACTACCGGCGATGATGTGGACAAATTTAAATAATATTTTAATGTTTTTAAATTTTTCCTTTTTTTTTTTTTTCTTTTTGGCCTTTTCGGTAGCCGGCTAGCCTCACCCGCCACAAGCGAGGCCCGGCCGAGTGAGGAGGAGCACTAGCGAGGGGAGCCCTCGCCCGGGCGTGGCCCTAAGAACGGTCGCCCCGGGCGAGGCCAACCCTCCCTAGGCCGGGCGACCTTGTCGGGTGTCGCCCGAGCGAGCGCGATGATGTCGGGCGAGGCCGCCCGCCCCTAGTGAGGGCCGGCCTCGCCAGATTTGGCGAGAGGAGCCCTCGAAGGGGCTCGCCCTCGCCCAGGCGAGCGTCGGCCTCACCCCTAGCCGAGTGAGCAATGGTCGGCCACCGGCCATAGGCCGACGCCTGCCTAACTAGGGGCGAGGGCCGGCCTCGCCAAATCTAGTCTAGGCGAGGCCGCTCACCCAAACGAGGGCGACGCTCGCCCGGTGTGAGGGCGAGGCCGTGGCAAGCCCGGGCGGCCTTGCCGGCCGACACCCGACGAGGCCGCCTTGGCCTGGGGGAGGGTCGACCTCGCCCAGGTGACCGTTGCCGGGCGAGGGCTCCCCTTGCCGGTGCTCCTCCTCGCCCGATCGGGCCTCGCCTATGGCGGGTGAGGCCGGCCCGGGCATCGTCACCTATGGCCGGCCACCGGAAAAAGCCAAGGAAAAAGCCAAAAAGAACCAAAAAAAAAAAAGAGGGAAAAAACAAAAAAAAATTCATAAAAATTCATAACATATTAAAATATTATTAAAAATTATCTACGTTAGCGCCGGCAGATCTACGTGGCATCGCCGCGTCACGTCAAGCATTTTCCAGCCAAAATTGGCCAGATGGACTGAATCGGCAAAAAGTGAAAATGTTTATGACTCAATTGACAAAATTAAAAGGTTTAGGACTGAATCGGCAAAAGTGTAATAGGTTTAAGACTTTTTGGACAATTTTCCCCATAATTCACTGATTGCAAAAATGCATTGATTATCAAGAACATTTTCGATTTCATCTTGAACATTAACAACAAATCAAACAAAAACAAATTAACATGCCATCGAATCCATTAGTCCACCTGGGAATCGGATTGGACTAGTTTGTTCGATTCTAAGGGGTATCGGTTTGGTTTCCAATTCCAAAAACTAGGAATTGGTCCCTTTGGTCCAATTCCCGATTCATGGGTGGGAAATGGATCGTTTGGCAACCGATCACTCCTAATTCTAAGGCGACAAATTTAAAGATTTGTCACCTTTGGTTGACCATAAGGCCACAAATACTATATTTTGTTGCTTTTGGTAATTCAAGGCAACGAAAGTTAATATTGCTGCAGAAAAATTTGTTGCCAGTAGGGATTTTACCACGAATAATGTAATAATATATGCATTCCATTTTGTTTCGTAAATTGATTGGACACGCACATATGATAAGGCAATGTACAATGTGTTGAAATTGACCGATCTTGCCTATTATATAGTGATCAAGAAAAGAATGCTACGATTCAATTAGATTTACTAGTATTTGGCTTTAGGGTTTGGGTTTTACTGGCAGCTACTACAAAATATTTGGATTCAATGGACCTAACAAAATTATCACCTTCTTCTCTCTTGTGCTTTTTTTCTGCTGATGCTGATGCTGAGGTACCCAAGGTGGGTTGGCCAGTACCGGTGCTCGATCCAATCTGAGGTATTACTTGACACCCAGTCTACCTCTCCGCACATGCTCCGACAGGACTTATGGACAATTTTAGAAAGAAGACATTAGGGAAATTGATTAAGTACCAAGGTCAAGATTAGCCGCGTTCTTTAGGTTTAGGACTCTTATTCAAACACTTGATTATTGAGCAAATTCCGGGTATTAGTTTTCCAATACTTGTACTTTTGCCAAGACGCAGAGAATTATGCGGGCATCTAATTCTCCAGGTATGCTTAATGAATTCCCTTTTTTTTTTTCATGGTTTAGCATGTGGGGTTGGCATGATCACACTGATCTGTAATGTCAAGCACGCCGCATCCATTATACATGTCGCCGTCTGGCCAAAAATAGAAGAAGTAAACTTACCCCATCGAAGACAAAAAGGGTCTTATTATGATCGATTTCTTTTGTCTTTTGTGTTATTTTGGTCTGGTTAAATAATTATTACTCAGCCGGAATTTGTGACGAAAATCTGATAGTAGATTGCTTCCCATTAAACACAGTGACAGAAATACATAGATAATCACCTGGATATCCACGAAAGAAGCTGGTGGGCCGTATGAAGATGATGGGCATCACTCAACTTTCACGATTAGGTCAATGTGAAGGGTAGAAAATAATGCAAAAGGAAACCATAGACAACGATAAAGAAAAGACGATCAGATAAAAACGGGTTAGTGCTCGATTATTAAATTTTGCCGATTGCCCTTTGAAGATGCAAGTGTGAAAGAAGATGTACGACTACGTGTTGACTCCTGACGAATGCAATGACATAGGGGAGGAGCCGAAACTCGTGCTACTGTTACTGAATGAGTTCACAACTGTTTTTGTTGACTCGGGGTGGTGCTGTCCGAGCCACAGCAGCCAAGAAATGCTTTGATATTCTCGTAGGAGCAAGGAAAGTCCTCAAGTCCTACAATTTTCAGATTCTTGTGGAGGTCACAGGTTGGTCCCCCTCAGCTGGTGGGGTTTCCTCTACTTGTTCTTTTCGTTCTTTTTCTCCCTTTTTTTGCCTTCCATGAAAAACAGAAAAAGAAAAAAAATGAACAATATACAATGACTCGTCCGGAGCCCCCACGAAATTAAATGACATTGGCTAGTAGGAGTGAAACTAGAATGTCCATTTGCTGGTGGGACTCTACGTCGACAATATTTTTTGGAAATGGACTGTGTGAAAGGTGAGTCGGGATCATCACAAATGGTATCAAAATAGGACCTCCTTTAGCTTTAGTTGTGTGGTTCGTGGATGGATTATGCTCATATCTGATTCAATGAAGGTGAGGAGGGATCATCATGGAAAAATAGTTTAGACAAGGTGGAGAGACAAGAAATATATCTTGAGGAACAAGGGTTAAAATTTACGAGGATATTAGCTTTTAAATATGAAGGGATTTCTACCATTCCAAAATATTACATCAAGTGAGAGGGGCCTTATCAAGTGATATATAAGTTAACATATATCTCAAATGGTCATCATCTTCTAATTATATTAAGTACTCGATTTAAAATTTGACTTACATGAAATGAGTTGAGTCATTACATAAGAAATGTGTGCTTTTTGGAAACTTTGTCCTTTGGATATGATACAGATGCACTGCTCCACCAAATGATAAAGACCTAGATCTCGCTAGGAATATGAAAGTGAGTTTTCATTTAGGGGGAAGCTTTCCTGGAAGGACTCCCGAGAAGTCAAAGCAAAAATGAACTGAAATTCGTCCATTCGTTTACACCTCTAGTGAGCCAAACGAAAGAAAGAAATAGCCTTGGCAGTTTTATATTCGATGCAAACCATGGACCGATCGTCATGAAGGACGTCATTCCTTTGGAAAGCTTGGCAGTTGTTGTATCCACCATTCCACGGTAGCAATGCTTTAAGGTAACTTTTTTTATGAGCTTTCAATAAAATGACATTGGGTAAAATCGTAATTACCGAGTAGAAGAACAGGGGTTTTTGGACAAATCTAAAGAACAAACGGAGAATTAGAACAACTAATTACTTGATTAAGTTAAACGTGTTCATTTTGCAACTTGTCATCTTTTGTATTAGAAAAATTGGTGATGTCAAGCTGGATAAGCAGTACTTTACATCGTGGAGGGCACGTATACATAACTAATATCTTTAAAGATCAAAAAACCATGTGCGTTCGAGCTTTGATAATTATTTTCACTAGTTGAAAAATCAAAATGTTCAAGCTTGTGCTGACATTCTTTTACCAAGCACCTAGACCTCAAGAGGGTATGGAAAGAAGGAAACGTATAGCAGCCCCCGCAATTAATTAAGCTGTAAAATTAACCCACAAAGTCTCAGTCATTTTATTCAATCGGGTCAAATTACTTCGTCCCACAGCAAGACAGGAGACAGGTAGAGTTAGAGTTGGGACCCCGGTGTGGGGCCGAGCGTAGACACGTTGTGGCAACTCGGAGGAAGGGGAGAGAACGCGGTTGACTCAGTCGGTGGAAGTAGACAACTGAAACTATCTATCATCCCCAAGGTGTTCTATAGTACCTACGATAATAATAATATTTGCTTATTTCTAATTCGGTGGTTCATGCATGGGATCTAATCTTACTCTTCTATAAGTACCCATCCATGCAACCTCAGCGATATCTCTCCTCCCTCCACCGTCACCACATCAACACACACCAGCACTTCACCGTCACCACATCAAGACGAACCAGCACTTCACTCTCTGTCTCTGTCTCTGTCTCTGTCTCTGCTCTTAAACGTTTCGTTTTCTTGGGCAAGGTTCTGTCTTCTTTGTTCTTCTTTGCTTGTGAGCTCATTTCTGTGAAAATTGGCAAAATGAGTTGGAGATACAAAGGTGGGTTGATTCTCATTATCACCGTTGTGATCATGTGGGTCACTTCTGCAGAAGTCACTCAGGTTAGTCTCTCTCTCTCTCTCTCTCTCTCTCTCTCTCTCTCTCTCTCTCTCTCTCTCTCTCTCTGTGTTTGTGCGAAATTCATTATTGCATGCCCTCTATATTTTCTTCTAAATGAAAAAGAAGAAGAAGAGGAGGAGGAGGAAGTAGAAGATATGGCCTCAATCTTTCTTGAGTTATGGGAGCTTTCTTTTTCTGGGTGCGGCTGAACTTTTTGATTATGTTTTTGTCTCACACATAATCCTCCAATCAAAGGATGTGAATCTGTGGGTTGAGTGGGAATACACAGAAGCAGCACTAAGAATTAAAAAATCAGCAAACCATGCTCAATCATTATGATGAAGTGGTGAGATATGATAATCTGGTCAAGAATCAAAATGCATCTTGATCTTGCAAATGTGTAAATCCTGGAGCTTACCCAATGGTTTAGAAGTTCTGGGAAAGACGAAAGTTGATCAGATAATCTTCCGTGTCCTTATCTTTCCACATGGGAATAAATACACCTCATGATGCTTAATCATTTTATAATAAGCTAATTAACGTTGCTAAGCATCCCTTAATGTGAGAATATACATCTAAATAGAGCCAACTCAGCATGCGAGGTTCGTTATACTCGCGCTGGTTTCATCATGTGCTTTCCATTTAATAAGTGAGTTATTGATCAGAGCCTAAATAAGTGACACACCTTGACGTTGTTTTCAGAGTTTTATTTGGCGATCCTAATTATTTACATTGTTTAATTGGTGAACCGTGCGTCCCTATTTTATCTTGCTTCAATTGCTGATCCTATTAGGCAGTAATTTAATTTTCTTTCCCCGTGGAGAAATTTTTTGAATCCGAAGAACATCAGTTCCTCCATCGCAGTAACTCTTACCAGCATAACATATAAATTTGCAACAGGGTGTTTTCGAGGACTATGATCAGCCATTCGCAGTGACCTATCTTGGGATTTCGCTCTTGGCATTCTATCTTCCCATAGCATTCTTCAAGGACTGGTTACTGAAGTCCCTAAGATCCCGCACCAGCAAAAGTGGCGACAGTGCAGAGACAGTCGATGCAATCTCTGCAGGTCCAGATTCTCCGGCAAAAATAATGGCAAGCAGAGTAATATTGAAATGGAAAATCAAGAAAAGTTGACCATGGTAGATTCAACAGGAAAAGAACTTCATTTACTTGAAGAGGGAAAGGCCTATGTTCCAGAAGAAAAAGATGATGTCATTGTGGAACAAGAGGAGAAGTTGAACGGCAAGCAAATCCTCAAAGTCGCCTGCATCCTTGCGCCTATCTGGTTTGCGTCTGAGGTAAGAGACCATTCTGTTTTTATAGTTAACATTCTTTACTGGGAATTTACTTTTAAGTAACTGATCATTTATTTTCTGATACAAAGCATGTGATTTTCACAGCTTCTCAAGTTGGTATAAGTATCATTATGGGGCTTGCAAGAGAAGCTCTAATTTACTATTATAAAATCATGTCTTTTCTCAATATAATTTTGCATAAAATGGGCACTCATCTATTATCCTCTATTGGAATCAGTTGATTGCAATGTCTGTTCTTACTATGATCGTTTTTATGACCTGCATCATCTAAAGACCAATAGTCTTAATTAGTAATTATGTTGAATACCAAGAGGAAATTGCACTTTCTTTAGATATAGCCTAGTATTGAAGCGTGTTATTGTTGTTTGCAGTATTTCATGAATGCTGCACTTGCACGAACAAGCGTTGCCAGCACCACGATATTGTTCTCGACATCAGGACTTTTCACCCTTCTGATTGGTGCATTTCTAGGACAGGACTCCATAAGTGTAGTTAAAGTAATCTCAGTCCTTATCAGTATAGCCGGAGTTGCCATGACTACGCTAGGGAAGACTTCAAGTACCAATCAATCACAATCCAACACAGCTGTGTATGTAGTCTTTGTTTTCCAGATTCATTTTGACTTCATAATTTTGTTTTCTTTCTGCTCGTTTCCTATTAGAGATCCAACATTCTCGTGAGATAGTTCTTTTGGAACTCAAATCAAGCTGATGTAATAACAAAATAAATGTGTAAATCCTTCCCTATTATTATCCGCCTATTTAGTTCGCTCTTGGGTTCCGCTCATTTTCCTCTTAATTCTTACTTTATTAGGGATATTGACTGAAATTACTTACCAGCAACTAATTAAGTCTTCTTTTTGTGTTCAATCTGTTCTTTCAACAACAGAACCTACTCTCTTCTAGGAAATCTTTTCGCAATTCTCTCGGCTGCAACTGATGGACTATTTGCTGGTACGGCATTCTTTTTGTCTTCCAAATAAATTCTTTCGGGTAAAATTTTCAACAGAGATGTAGCAGCTAACGATAGTATATGAAAAATTTCAGTGCTTCTCAAGAAGTACGCTGGAGAAGAAGGAGAAAGGGTGGACATGCAAAAGTTATTCGGTTGGATCGGACTATTCTCGCTTCTTGCACTTTGGTGGCTTGGTAAGAGCAATCCCCTAATTTCAACTGCCTCATGAGTATAAGTTTTTCGCATGATGGTGTGCTGATTTATTTAATGATTTTCAAAATTTTGAACAGAACCGGTGGCAATAAAACCAAGTACTTTTCTGTTCCTCAAACAATCGTGTCTTAACTAATTTTTAATGCTTGGGTTTTTCCAGTTTGGCCTCTCATTGCTTTAGACATAGAGCCCAAATTTGCCTTTCCTCAGTCTGCGGCCGTGGGGGGAGTTGTTCTTGCCAACGGCTTCGCGGGAAGTTTCCTCTCCGATTACTTCTGGTTAGTTCAGAGGCTATACCTTGATGAAACGACGACTTCCACCTTCTTGAATCTGATTAATAAGACTTGTAAATTACGAACAGGGCGCTCGGTGTTGTTTGGACCACTCCTCTCGTGGCGTCGCTAGGAGCCTCCCTCACGATACCCGTGGCCATGGTGGAAGACATGCTAATACATGGTCGGCGGTTTTCGCTGATTTACATTCTTGGCTCGGTCCAGGTACGTGACAGAAAATCACCGGCTCTACAAGTTTCGAGCACTGTTTTCCTCGACTAATTTGATGGTGGCTTCTTACTTGCAGGTATTCCTGGGATTCATATTAGCTAACTTCTCAGATTGGTTCTCACCAAAATTGGCATTGCAATTTTTTCGTTCATTGAAATAATTTTGTAAATGTGTACATTGAGATGATACACCGGGTCTAGGATAGATACAGATAAATCCATTGCTCAGCTCTTTTTGCTGCAGCGAGTCATTTGACCCGTTCCTCAATATATGGATCTTAACTTTGAACTCGAAAGGCTGTTAACATCTACTTTAAGTAACAACAAGAGAAGTTGGGTCGTTTCGGGCTTAGAAGTAGCTGCAGGCATTGTCTGATGATTGGGAATGAAGATTGTCGGATAACGATCAGTTGATGTTATGCAAATGCTTAAAACACGCCTAGGCGATGAAGATTCTCAATCTTCAGGAGGAGGAAAAATGATGCAGCCCACATTGAAGACCGGCTCTCTCGACCAAGAAGATCGGCCTGCATTCAAGCTCGACGAAACCGAGAAGCCATAACGATATCTTGAGTTCATTCCAGAAGTTTGAAAGAAGACAGCTTGGGAACCATGAAGACATTATGCTTTTACTAGTTTCTAGTTCCTAAGCTCTTTATTATTTTTCTAGTTTCTAGTTCCTAGGCTCTTTAATGCTTTCAAGTTTCTATGCTCTATCTTTATTTCTTTGATGATATCAGCCATCCAATTCCTGGTAGAAGACAGACGACTTTTGATAAATAAAAAACTTTGCTTGAAGCAAATATCGTGAACTTTGTAGAGTTCATATTCTTGAAAACCTAGAAGAGTTTTCACTCCGTCCTTGAAGAGTTGGAGCTTTTCGAAACCTGCATCCTTGAAGAGTTGCAGTCATCGATCTAGAAGAATCGGTGCCCCCTCGACTTCCTTGGAGGCTTAGAAGAGCAACCAACAAAGTTTCTATCTTTTCATGTTCTGTTCATTACTTCCAACCCAATTTCGACTATCCTACAGTGCTTATTTTAGAAAACCCAAAACAGAGAAATTTTAGATCCAGAAGTCCTTGTTCATTTGGCTTTGGAATCAGGTCGATCCAATCCGTATCGACAAAGATACAACTGTTATCCTGAGCTCGCGTAGTGCTGAAATTCCTGTTTGTCCTGTTTCCCGTGCACGAGTCACTCTCTTGATCCTATTGTTTGAGAAAGCCTACACTAGGCTTGCATCATTTGGTATTAGAGCTTTGGAGGAGAGGACAATGCCTCCAAGACAAGCTAGGCGTCATGGCGGCAGAACCGTTCCCCTCAATGAATTGCACACACTCGCTGAGAATATGCAACAACAAATTGATGAATTGACGTAAGAAGTTCAGCATTTGAGGGCTGAAGCAAATAATTCTCCACCCTGTTCTGGGACTGACGATTGACTCTTCCTCTTCGGAGAGTGTTCAATCTATTCACGGTCGGAGGCATGTTCGACATCGTTTACAACATATTCGTGAGCCAAATTGGGAAAAGGAAGTCAAGAAAGATGTTCCAGAATTTGCAGGTAATGAGTCTCCTGATGAAATTGTTGATTGGCTAACACTTGTGAATGAGGTGTTTGAGCATCGAAATGTTCTGGAGAATCGTCGCGTTGGGATCATTGCTATGCGATTCCGAGGCAAGGCAATTGCTTGGTGGAGACGTGAAAAACAAACTCGCCAAGCCATTGGCAAAGCACCAGTCACTTCGTGGAGAAAGATGGAGGGCAAGATTCAAAAATATTTTCTTCCCAAAGTATATAAGAGAGAGCTCTACCAACGGTACCAAAATCTAAAACAAGGTACACGAACAGTGGACCAATACACCAATGAATTCAATGAGTTGGTGATTTGTAACAATATCCAGGACCCAGAGGATGTGCTTGTGAACAAATACTTGAACGGTCTTCAATTTTACATTCAAGACTCCTTGGAAGTCCTCGACATTTGGGACTTAGGAGATGCACACCAACGGGCACTCAAAATGGAGCGCTCTCATTCTCGGAGACAACAATCTGCTAGTAAGCCTTCTATTCAACCCCATGTTTCGAAGCAACCCGCTACATCCGAAATACGTTGCTATTCTTGTGGGGAGTTGGGTCATCGTGCTAGCAACTGTCGAATCAATAAGAATCGACCAGCCCGATAAAGCCTTCTTGGTGGATAATGATTTTGATGAGAATGCTAAGGATCCACATGAAGAGGAGTTGAACAATGATGAAGAAGCTGCGGATGATGAACAAATAGTGCATGCTGACACTGGCGAACTTCTTATGGTGAGGAAAATTTTTCTTACTTCTCGAGATGACACTAGAGATAGGTGGCTGCGTACCAATATTTTTCATTCTGCTTGCACAATCACGGGAAAGGTGTGTCTATTAATTATTGGCTCTGGTTGTTGTGAGAATATAATTTCTGAAGTATCGGTAAACAAGCTGAAGTTGGAATTAAAAACGCACCCTACGCCTTATAAAATGTCGTGGTTGAAGAAAGGCGCTGAGGTAACTATTTCAAAACGATGCCTTGTTAATTTGTCCATTGGTTATGTTTATAGTGACAAGATATGGTGTGATGTTCTACCGATGGATGCTAGTCACATTATTCTTGGTCGACCATGGCAATTCGATAGAAGGACTATGCATGATGGTTATCAAAATACATATTCTTTTGAATTTGGAGGCAAGAAGATTACGTTGGCACCTAGTAGGGCGGGAGATTCTTCTGATGATGATGGCAAGAATTCGAGGACGAATTCTTTTAAAGATGGGGAGGATGATGCAGCCCACATTGAAGACCGGCTCTCTCGACCAAGAAGATCGGTCCGCATTCAAGCTCGACGAAACCGAGAAGCCATAACGATATCTTGAGTCCATTCCAGAAGTTTGAAAGAAGACACCTTAGGAGCCATGAAGACGTTACGCTTTTACTAGTTTCTAGCTCCTAAGCTCTTTATTATTTTTCTAGTTTCTAGTTTCTAGGCTCTTTAATGCTTTCAAGTTTCTATGCTCTATCTTTATTTATTTGACGATATAAGCCATCCAATTCCTGGTAAAAGACAGACGACTTTTGATAAATGAAAAACTTTGCTTGAAGAAAGTATCGTGAACCTTATAGAGTTCATATCCTTGAAAACCTAGAAGAGTTTTCACTCCGTCCTTGAAGAGTCAAAGCTTTTCATAACCTGCATCCTTGAAGAGTTGCAGTATTCGATCTAGAAGAATTGGTGCCCCCTCGACTTCCTTGGAGGCCTAGAAGAGCAACCAACAAAGTTTCTATCTTTTCCTGTTCTGTTAGTTACTTCCAACCCAATTTCGACTATCCTATAGTGCTTATTTTAGAAAACCCAAAACAGAAAAATTGTAGATCCAGAAGTCCTTGTTCATTTGGCTTTGGAATCAGGTCAATCCAATCCGTATCGACAAAGATACGACTGTTCTCCTGAGCTCGTGCAGTGCTGAAATTCCTGTTTGTCCTGTTTCCCGTGCACGAGTCACTCTCCCTATCCTATTGTTTGAGAAAGCCTACACTAGGCTTGCATCAAAAAGTTGCAATCATGGTTGATCTAACCTAACTATTTTGCTTGCAATGCCTCGACAAATTGGGGAATCAGATTTATAGACATCCACAGTCTCAAGCTGCTTCAAGAACAGAACCACACTAAAAGGCAGTAACATCTCTTATAAATCAGCTTTCCGCGATGCTGCCTTCGAACTAAAATCCATTATTAAAGAAGCTCGACTGAGCATATTAGCTGGTAACTAGTGGCTACAATGACGATCTGCGATCCAATAGAAGAGACTACAATGAACATCTGTATCGTGAGATCAACTCAGAATAGCACCATAGTGATATTATATCTCGATCATGCGGCAGTCATGAGGCGTCCAGGCCAATTTAGCGCACCTTAACAAGTCCACCTCACCAGCTTTTACTCTCCTCTCATCATCTTTCTTCCCTACAAGAGCAAAGTGTCCAACCCTTCACAAACACGGCTTGAAATGCCATCATCATGGCCAATCAGCTGATCTTTCTTCATTGCCTATCTGCCGATCTTGGATTGTCCACAAACTGAGGAAAGAAATCGAACTTCCTCTAATTCAAAAGGACCAAGTCTACAAGTTTGAAAAATGATCTGCGATTTCTAAAATCACGTCGGTCACCAACAGGGAATTCAGAGGCATTAAAAAAATTGGGTTTGCTGAAGAATCTACGAAGCGAATGGGATATCCTCTGTAACCTCTGTTTTTGGGTATAGCGTGGGTTCAAAAGTCATGTTCACGAGATCAGACCGACCGCCTAACCCGACATGTTCCATTCATATCCATACCTAGATGAGAAATATATATCTACACGAGGAATGCTAGTCAAAATCAAATTCTACACCCGCTTATGTGGGCTCCCCATGATTAAGGAACACGTGGCCTTTGTAATCACATGTTTTTACCGGGAACTTGCTAGCTTCCCGTTCTCTAAATTTGAATCCTAGAACTAGGAAGCGTTTGAAATGGTTCTTACTTTTTGTTTTATTATTTAATTAAGTTTTACAAATTATGTGTTTCAACTTTTTTAATTCAAAATACATGAAGCTTCCACAATATGCAAATGTCTCGACATATAAATTCACATGTAGTTTTTTTCATAATCGAATGAAATTGAATAATATTTTTAATTTTGTTGCTTTTATTTAAGTCCAAAGAAAAGTGCCCTTAACTAAGTCACGTGATTGAGATAGGGGTGATTAGTTATTCTGGTAGTTCGACTCCCACCCAGGAATCGAGAACTGGACCAAAGAGACAGGTTCCCAATTTCTGGCCGGGAATGAGACCATCTAATTTTGAAACTGGATTGCATTGGGAGCACCACTTCCGCACGATTGCATTCCCATGCTCTCTCCACTCTGAGCTCGCTGTCCGTCCCTTCCATGTTGCTCTTGGTCTCAGCTTTATCTCTCCCAAAGCTGAAACTCGGTCTCAGCTCCGTCTCTTGAGCCTCCCTCTCTCTATTTCGGGGTTCAATTGGGGAAGAAGGAACGCAGGTAGCCACGGTGTGTTCAATTAGCGACGGAAGCGAACAATTCCTCGTCGGAGCAGGGCAACGCGATAGATTCATTGAGCGGGGCTGAGGAGATTGGCAGAGGAGGAGGCATGAGTAAGAGTGACTAGGTTTTTGTTTGAAATTTGGGAAAGACTATAGAAAGGAACTGTGAAAATATTAGAGATTTTTCACATTTGTAATAAATAAAAAGTATATTTTAAAAAAAAATCCATTCGATCCGGATGAAAAAATTCTACGTCTGAGAACTGAACCAAAACTCATTGGTTTCAATTGCATGGAACCAGGAACCAAATTGATGCCTTGAGAACCGGAGCAGTGCCATGGGAAATCGCCTATAATTGATTGGTTCAGTTTGATTGGGGCTGTTTCTTTTACTCACATCTGGATTGAGGTCATCAAAAGAGAGATGAAGAGTGACAGGGAAGGCAGCATTGCCACCGTCACCGAGGGCGGCAAGGGTAGCGCAGCATCTCTGCCTTCTCCCCTCTCCGATCCGTGGCCACCAGAGTCTCTCTTTTTTGTTCTTTTTCTTTAAATTTGCAATTTCATTGTTCTCGCTTTTTCAAGCTCAAAATCCAATCGCTCGAAAGCGAAGAGCCGAAGACCGGCAACAACAGGTTCCCGGTAGAGCAACCGCCGACAGCAGACTCGTGACCGTGTTTCTAACATATATAAATTATACAGCCAGCTCGGCTTGCAAGTGTGAACAAGGCTCCAAAAGAACGTCACGAGCCGAAACACGACAAAAGAAATTCAGCCCTCCCTTTCTTCGCTGTGCTCTCTCTATCCCTCGCCTCTCTCTCTCTCTCTCTCTCTCTCTCTCTTCTTTGTGAATCAGTGCCTCGAAGCAAAAACGAAGCTCCCCGGTTTCAGCGCTTCTCTCAGGCCGGCCGTGACGATGGTTAGCCCGCAGCCATCGAAGTTAGCTCTTGTCATAACTCTTATTCCCCTGTTTGTCCTCTGCTTTTCTGGCGTCCCAGCCCGCGCCCTCAATGTCGGCGTTCAGGCCGCAGACGCTGCAATTTCCGTCGTGAGTTCAAATCTTTCTAATTGCCCTGATTTGCTGATTTGAAGCTATCGAAAGAGAAGTAAAGAGAAGGAAACCCACATTGGGTCTTACGTAAATGGATAATATTGGCAGGGTAAAGACTGTAGCAGAAAATGCGAGTCCGAGTTCTGCTCAGGTATCTACTGATGCTTGCGCTTCTCTGGGAAAAAAAAAAAAATTCTTCTTGTGCAGTGCGATGAAGGATTGTCGATTAATTTGCAGCTTCTCTTTTTTTGTTTTTTTTGGTTGATTAATTAGCGCTGACATAAAACGAAAATATTATTGAAAATGACACAGTGCCTCCATTTCTGAGATATGGCAAGTATTGCGGGCTTCTGTACAGTGGATGTCCCGGGGAGAGACCCTGCGACGGCCTCGACGCTTGCTGCATGAAGCACGACGCCTGCGTTCAAGCCAAAAACAGTGAGTTTCGACATCGATATTTTCAACTTTTTTTCATTTAATTGATTGATATAACTAGTCGTTCGCCTGCGCATTTGCATAGACATAATCTTATGAGGATGATGTGGAAGCATTTTCATTGCTGAACAATAGCTTTACTTGTCTATACGTGCATGGACTCACGTTTGTGAAAAAGTATATTACGGAGTGGATATAGAGAAAATGGTGTAAGGGATTAAAAGAGACATGAGTAAGATTAATGTGCTTGCGAGGGCTCTGTTCTTCCACAATGTGACTAAATTATCTCTTCATTCATAAGCCAACTTTAATCACTGTTATGAGGTCTGGGGGAGGAGATTGTGGGGGAGGAGATGCACTCACGTTGGCAATAACATCAACAATTGCTTTTATATAAAAAAAAAAAAGTGCTATGTCTAGATTTTCTCTTTCTCATGGGCCGATCCGGGACAATAACTTCCACATATACTTTGGCTCGTCAAATGTTGTGTTTGGATGTGATGGAACGACATCATATTGTGTGATTGTTCAATTTGCTCTTTCACTCATAGAGCAGGTCATGTCGTCCATTTAGATATATGGAGTTGTGACACTGAGACCTGGCGGGGTGTTATGCAGATGACTATTTGAGCCAGGAGTGCAGCCAAAACTTACTGAACTGCATGACCAACTTCAAGAACTTGGGAGGCCTAACGTTTACAGGAAGCAAATGCCTAGTTGAGGATGTCGTCGACGTCCTCTCTGTTGTCATTGAAGCTGCTTTGCTTGCCGGGAGATACCTCCACAAGCCCTGAATCTCTGCCCACGTTCAACGGATATATCAACTCGGATCCCTTCATTCACTTCGTGATCATCCCTTTCTTCTTTGAATCTTTTTTTTTTCTTCTAGCTGTTTGTCCGTGTCTGTTCTTGTTCTATTTCAACAAATGGGAAAAAGTAAAGAGAAAACTGTAAAGTGCCTCTGTTTTCCTTTCCTGTAGAATAGGAAGAGTAATGGACACTGACTATGGAGTTCAATTTTAATTGCAGAGACAAGAACCTGAAGTGGCCATGGAGTTCAAAACCAAAGATCCGCGTACAAATTTAGAATGCCAAGTAATGCGGATGAACATACTAGTCTATACTTCTGTACTTAATTAACTAAGGCTAACAATCTCATGATTAGGTGAACAAATTTGATTTTACTATAAGGGAACGACGAAAAAAGACATTTAAATTATCGACAAAGAGCTTTTTGACATCTAGTCAGCAACTGTCCTAGTTATCAAAATACATTATCTCAGGAGCGAAAGAACTTCAAATCACTGAATATGGACTTAGTTTATGCCAAATCCTGAAACTCTGCAAGTGCGCCCTCTGTTTCTAGTGTTATGATGTTCAATCTTCTGCGTAATGTACCAGTGAGGAATCTCCATCTTTCCAGAGTTGTCTTGACACCAAAACTCTCACAAAGCAATTACAACATCTAGCTCTGCCTACATTTACACAGTCACTCCATTCTTAATCTCAAATTCAGAACCAACTCCACATATGGTATCTTTGATTTCCATGTCCCAAATAAAAAAGAACGCCGTTGCTTTTATCATATATAGCATGATCATGATATGGTATATCATGCTATTTCAAAGGTCCATTTCGAGTTTCAAAGGAATGAGTCCACCGTGCATAGGGTAAAAATTCTAATGCTTGAATGAATATTACACAAGATCAGAAGATTTTTCCAGATAAGATGAATTTGATCGACATTCCACCCTTGGTCAAATTCAACACATAAGTTTGATCAATGAATCCAAAATGGCCAGGGAATTTTGTGAAGAAATTCTAGAACTTGATGAGTAGGCAAAATTCCAGCCAATGACCTTGTAGTAGAGTCGGTGGATAGAGGCTTACATAGTCTCAATGGCTCAAACATCCGATGCCGTGCTAACACATGCATAACTTTTATTACAGTAGCTTAAAGAGCCGTGCGGTTCCTCTTAACTCTTACTTTTCCGGGGCGGATACAGTTACTTATAAGCAATAAATACTACCACAAACTGGACATAGAAAGTTATAAAAAACATCACATGCTAAAGGCAAAAAACCTATTATCTGATGAGAAAAGTAAGGCCTCCTACTATGATTTGTACATAAGATATGGTGTCCCCATCATCAATTCGTTATCAGGACGAAGGTACCAAGGAATCTACAGGGTACCCTTTGAGGCAGAATGATTTTAGCTACTGGCTCGCCTTCAAACTTCTGCGCATCAATCACATGAACCTGCAAATTTCACAATCTCAATATCATATCGAACGTAGTTACCAGTAGGCAAAGCTACATGATTGTATTAAAACTCTTAAACTTAACCTGGGACACAACTATTTCTTCATTATGCCTCCAAGAGACAATCCAACCACTGTCCACTGTGGCACCGTCTTTCTTAAGGACAGAAACACACCCATCGCAGAAGCTGTCCTTTTCGAAATTATGGTACTCGACCTTCATCAAGTTCTCGTGATTGAGTTTCTTCTCATTAGCTGAAACAATTAACCAATCTTAGCTCTCGTAGTCTTATCCTTAATGCTTATTGTAGAATGCGACAATGTCATGAAATCAAGATAGAGCGAGTTACCAGATATAACGCCCATATCATAGTAAGGTCTCGCAGCATTTATTCCCATTGTGACCAGCTCCCCCAATTCAGGCGCTCTCTGTCATACAACGTTGCAAATCAATGAAATTAGATCAATCATATAAATGTCATGGCATACTGTACATATCGAAAGATCATTACCTTTGGGTGACTAGTGAAAGGTCGATCCCAATCCCCATCGAAGTTCCAATTGCCATGAGCTTCCAACGTGGCGATGCACGTAATTCTCCACAATCATAAATGTTTTCCCTGCGTGCTCTAAAACATTAGCGTTGCTCATGTATCTATTCACTGCTCCATACCTAAGCTGCTAAGGTGATATAATTCAACTTATGCTGTAGGTAGAGCTATACAATTTCTAAAATTTACATAAAGGCAAATAAACAAACGGTCACATTTGGAGAATAATATAGTTCAAGTGGAGGGAAGAATAGTAATACAGTGTTCAGGAGATAGGCAGCCACAAAAGCCCAAGAATCCCTTCCAATAGCCGGAAGAAAAGACGGCCTGTTTCGTGGAGCTCTGTGGTCTCCGCAAGTTCATGCGAAAATGACTCCCATCATTCCATTAAATCTTCGAAATTAAACAGAAGTGGGCGATTTGCCGAGGCCTTGCTGTTGAATCCCTCATTTTACCGTCTTTGCACATATGCGATTTTCTCCAAGCCCTTAACATTATGAAGCTTCAAACAATGCCCAATGAATAAACTTTTCAGCTTATCCAAGCACGAGAGGTCTGGTAATGTTTCAATGGATTTGCACCCATGGATATCCAATTCTTCCAAGTTTATTAATCCCTCGAGCCCTTTAAGTTCGACTAGATTGTGGCATTTGCTAGCATTTAATCGCTTCAGATGTGTTAATTGCAAATGGTCCGGTCTTACAAGGGACGGGGTAAGTACACTATTAGTACCAAAACTTATGTACGGTGCTCACTTTGGTGCAAGAACTTTATTTTGGATCACTTAAGTGCCAAATCGGAGAAAAAACGATTACTTTGATGCCACCGGCGAGAGATTCCGGCCAAAATGATTACGTGGCTTTTATATTTAAAAAAAAAATCAACGTGGCAAAAATTGAAGAAAACCGTCCATGTGGAATCGTATAAAACAACGCCGTTTTCCTTTCTTCATAAGAAACGATGTCGTTTTATGCCATTCCACGTGGACTCATTTATAAAATGACGCCGCATTGCTTTATGGCCAAAATGGCGTTGTTGAAGAGGGAGTAAATTAGGGTTCATACCATACGAACTACGATTCTCGCTCGACGCCGCCGTTGCTCGCTCACCCACCATCGTTTGCTTGCTCACTGTTGCTCACCCGCTGTCGCTCGGCCACTGCCATAGTTGCACCGTCATTCACGGTCGTTCGCTGGCTATCTCCCCAATTCTCGCTCACTCAGGTTCGTCATGTTCTCTACATGGGTCAACTAGTGAAAAATTTAGGGTTCCTTTATATTTGATTGAAGGAAATTGACAATCATACCTTTTATAGATATCAGTGTTATGAGTATCACATGCATACAAACTTTACTAGAATTAAATATGGGTGGTGTCAATATTCGTTGCCCATGAATCGGTGGCTTGGCATGAATAATAGGAAATATGTCCCACTGCATGGTAATCCATGTTGTAAGTATTTTGATGCATGGAGAGGGAGCCTCTAAGAAGTTGACATGTGTTGGAAAAATCTTCGTGAAGTGTTTTGAAGTTGACAAAACGTTTCCATCAGTCTAGTTTGAAGATTTGTAGACTCTGCTATTTAAAGTCTGAAGACCTTCGGACAGCCAAACTCAAGACTCAAAGTCTATCCTCATTGACAGTTTCTAATCCGTTGAAGAAAGGTTATCCAGAACTGGATGTTTCATTAAGGATGTAACCTTATCAACTGGAGAAGATATCTTGGCTGAAAATGACATAACGGAATCCTTTATTTGATCATGATTGATTCGAAGATTAAGGATCCGATGACTGGCAAAGTATACTTGGAAGGTTCTACTTATGGAAACCGAGATCCTGATTGTATGGACGAACAGGATTGATGGGCTATCGACATGTTCCTTTAATAGCTCGAATGATCTTCCTAATTGATTCCGTCCAACGGGTAGATTAGAGGAATTCCTTTGGTAAGTGCCAACGGGTATGATGACATAAAGAAGTATATAAGAAAGACGTTTCAGTTGTTCGAGGGGTGCACGATAGAAGAATTCCAAAGTCTGAAACTCCTTGTTCTTAGTCAATTCATTTGAGCGAAATCTTGTACGCAAAAGAAAGTCTATATTCGTGAGAAACCTTGAGGAAGTGTGGTAGAATATCTGCTTTGTGGAATCAAGGGAAAGCTGTCTTTGTAACATCTCTTTTGTTCATAGTGAAATCCAGCCGGTGGGCTTTGTCGGTCGGAAGAGTGGACGTAGGCTTGGGATAAGCCGAACCACTATAAACCTTGTGTTTAATTTTCTCTTCCCTACTCTTTGCTTTACTTTGATCGTAATTCATTTTGTTAATCAATCGAGAACTTCCTTTCTATTGTCAGGTTAATACTGCTTGCATATCACGAAAAATTATTATACACCTATTCACTCCCCCTTTAGGTGCTTCTACTAACTATCTCAATTGGTATCAAAGCCTGTGTACTCACTTTGTTTGAAGTATTTTACTTCAGAGTTAAAGATCCATGACTAGTATGTTGGCTCCAGGGCTGGTAGAAGGACAAAGCAATACCAGACCGCCTTACTTTGATGGAAATGATTACAACATATAGAAAAACAAGATAAAGGCGTTTCCAAGATCAAATGATTCTCTGGAATGGGACGTTGTAGAAAAAGGAATCATTCCTAAAGCTGCACCTGTCTCAGAGAGAGGAAAAGATACTATTGAATCTAGTGAAATAACTCAGGAAGAGATAATCAAGAGACAAGCTCTTGATGCAAAAGTAATTTATTCTTTATATTGTGCTTTATCACCAACTGAATATAACAGAATATCTTCTTGTGTTACAGCAAAAGAAATCTGGGATAGATTACATATTACCTATGAAGGAACCAATCGAGTGAAAGAGACCAGAATCAACATTCTCCTCGGTCAATATGAAGCGTTCAAAATGAAATCATGAGAATCTTTAACTGACATGTTTAATCGTTTTACAGAAATCGTGAATGGTCTTGAAAATCAAGGTCAACCAATTTCTAATCCCATGAAGGTAAACAAGCTATTGCGTGGACTCTCCAAGGATTGGAACCACATAAAGACCTCAATCAGAGAGACTCAAAGAATCATGCCACTATCTGTTGATGAGTTGGTTTGGACTCTTCAGTCTTATGAAGTGGAACGAATCAATGAAGACGAAGATCCTAAATGTAAGAAATCTATTGCATTAAAATCTAATGATGATTCTGATGTAACAGATTCTGAAGACGACATGGATGATGAAGAACTTGCTCTCATGATAAGAAGATTCAGAAAGCTGAATAAAAAAAGGAAGAAGATTCAATATAAAGAAACAAAGTTTTCAAAAGCAACAGTCCCAACTGTAGTCTGCTTTGAATGTAAGAAAAAGGGATACATCGGACCCATTTGTCCTCTTCTAATGAAGAAGAAAGGAAAAACTGAAAAATATCGAAAAGCTCTCAAAGCGAAACACGGAGTGATACGAGTGTGAAGAAAGTGATGATGATTATGCCAACATATGTCCGATGGCACAATCGGATTCGATTCAAACTCCGAGACGCACTTCCAGATTCATACAAGTAAATTTGAGGTGAGTAACTTCAAAATCCTTATTAAAGTTTCTAAATACATGATGAGTTATGTTTTAGTCTTAAGACTTCTCTTAAAAAGATTTCCGAACTCAAAAGAGAAAATTCTGCTCTAAAACAATAGGAAAATGTTTTGAAAGAAAATGTGAAATGTTTAGACATGAATGTTTCTTCTTTTAGAGAAAGTGAAGATAATCTTTCAAAAAAAAAAATGCATTCTTGAAAAATGATATCTCAAACATTTCTAAAAGATTTTCTATAGGATCTGAGAAACTGGAAAAAATTCTTTCTGTTCAAAGACCTTATTTCAACAAATCTGGTTTGGGAATGACCGCTGAAACCATTCCTTTAATTGATTTTTCAAAAGTGAAAGAAAGAATTAAGCAAAGGCCCACAAGAGATGCCTACAAAATCATTTTAAAATGATCTTTGTAAAACTAGTAGGTCGCAATGCTCTCAAATGTTCAAAGTGCAAAAGTGCAGATCATTTTGAAAAAGAATGTCCTATGGTTTGGAAACCTATTAAGAAAGTATGGGCAAAAACCGCATATCATACTAACACCAACGGACCCAAGAAAATATGGGTACTAAAGAAAGTTTGAGTTTCTTTTTTAAATGCAGGTCACTATCAAGAAAAATGTAAAATGGTATTTGGATAGTGGATGCTCAAGACATATGACAGGAGATTCAAATTGCTTCATAAAGCTT
Source organism: Eucalyptus cladocalyx (assembly GCA_017140615.1). NCBI lineage: Eukaryota > Viridiplantae > Streptophyta > Magnoliopsida > Myrtales > Myrtaceae > Eucalyptus > Eucalyptus cladocalyx. The sequence continues at coordinate 3,418,705 of CM029518.1, read as the reverse complement.
GTTCAAGTGAATGGTGGAAAAGTCTCATTTGGAGGAAATAGCAAAGGAAGAATAGTGGGATTTGGAATTGTAAAGATTGGAAACCTCACAATAAGCAATGTTTCTTTAGTTGAAGGACTCAATTACAATCACTCGGTGTCGATCAGTTTGTGTGATACCGGTTTCAAAATCTACTTTCAAGAGGGAATATGTTTAGGAACCAGTAAAGACTCTACTCAGTTATTCATGGGTCGAAGACATGGAAATATTTACCTCTTGGATGTGAAACCAGATGAATCGCAATGTCTAATCTCAATCCAAGACGAAGCAAGCTTATGGCACAGAAAGCTTGGGCACATCAATATGAAGCAGATAGCCAAAATCTCAACAAAGAAGCTTGTTCGTGGTCTACCCAATTTATCATACCAAAAATCTGATTTATGTACACCATGCATATTGGGAAAACAAGTAAGAAATTCCTTTAAACCAATAAATCAAGTTTCCACTAACCGTGTACTGCAGCTTCTGCATATGGATCTCTTTGAACCAACCAGAACACAGAGCATTGGAGGTAAGAAATATTGCCTAGTAATTGTGGATGACTACTCTTGATTTACTTGGGTGTATTTCCTGGCAAGTAAGTTTGAAACTTTCTCTTGTTGGAGAAATCTTCTTGAAGTGTTTTGAAACTGACAAAACGTTTCCATCAGTCTAATCTGAAGGTTTTGCAGACTCTACTATTTAAAGTCTGAAGACCTCCGGACAGCCAGACTCAAGACTCAAAGTCTATCCTCATTGATAATCTCTAATCCGTTGAAGAAAGGTTATCCGGAACTGGATGTTTCGTTAAGAATATGATCTTATCAATTGGAGAAGATCTCGTGGCTGGAAAAGACATAACGGAATTCTTTGATTGATCGAGATTGACTCGATGATTGAAGATCCGATGATTGCTTGAATATTCTTGGAAGGTTCTACTTATGGAAACCGAGATCATGATTGTATGGGCGAACAGGATTGATGGGCTATCGACACGTTCCTTTAATAGCTCGAATAATCTTCTTAATTGATTCCGTCCAACGGGTAGATTGAAAGAATTCATTTGGTAAGTGCCAACGGGTATGATGGCATAAAGGAGTATATAAGGAAGACGTTCTAAGTTGTTTGAGGTGTGCGCGATAGAAAAATTCCAAAGTCTGAAAGCTTCCTATTGTTTTGTCACGCCCCGATCCTCGGGGACGCGCCCATCCTTCTTATTGGTCGATTTTAAAGTGCGATATCCCAGGACTAAGTATCGCCGACCCTTTCATTTTAATACGCAGGCGGAAACAGTTATAGATCCCCAGACAATAAAACAATGGGATAGAAAAGCAGGCCATATTTTTCATATTGAAATTCACAACAACACCTTCATTAACAGCACAACTCATAGTATATTTACAATACTATTTACAGCATATTTGTCTCACACCTATCTACACCAAGATAGGGTTTACAAAAGGGATGGGATCTCAATCCACATCCGGATTATACTCAAGATCCCTCTCTGGATCATCTGTTTCTTCAAAAGTCTTTCTCCCCTTCAGGTTCCTCCTCCTTAGCTTCTCCTCAAGGTCCTGAAATGGTTATTCAATAACCAATGAGACCACGTCTCAGCGAGTCCTACCCCCTAAGACTCGATTAGTAAACCAATACACCTTAGGCTGCCTAAGCACATCACGAGTCAGAGGACTTACCTTGGCCTCGGCTCCTCGCAAGTTAGTATATATATCAAATATACATCATCACATCACATCACCCAATCAGATCGAATCATCGATCAATCGACCTAGTCGATTACATGTCATCCAAATTATCTCTTGATCGACCCCTTCCATACTTTCTATAAGTCTGATCAACATCCAAGACTACTCACCCTAGGTGATATATAGATAGTATGCTATCTTATCTCCAGACGACATATGGAGTCATCGAGCTATCAAATCATACCGTATTGTCTCAAGATGATCTGTAGAGTCATCGAGCCGGTAGATCATACCGTCCTGTCTCAAGATGACATATAAAGTCACCGAGCCGGTATACACACAATTTATCATACACGTCTTGTCTCCGAGATGTTCCGTAGAATCATCGAGCCGGTAGATCATACCGTCTGTCTCAAGATGCTCCGTGGAGTCATCGAGCGGTATACACACAATTTATCATACCGTACTGTCTCCAGATGTTCCGTAGAATCATCGAGCCGGTAGATCATACCGTCCTGTCTCAAGATGCTCCGTGGAGTCATTGAGCCGGTATACACACAATTTATCATACCGTACTGTCTCCAGATGTTCCGTAGAATCATCGAGCCGGTAGATCATACCGTCCTGTCTCAAGATGCTCCGTGGAGTCATCGAGCGGTATACATGTCATCCCAAGCAACAATCAAATAACCAATTTTATCATTTCCGATAAAAAGTCGTGTGTGGGTACACGATCGGCCCTAGCCAAAATATAATAATCTCCTTTTTATAAATCCCATCATATTCTGTATTCCACTAGAACATTTTTAGTATCATTAACTGATGCCCGGTTAATTTCCAATTAATTTTCCAAGATTACTTAAAGTAATTCCCAAATAAATAATTTCGCACAAAGTAAAGCTCAATTAAATAAACAGACTGCACCATGACAATTAGCATAAAATTCTGGTCACCGCCATCCCGGTTAAATTTCTGGAAAAATAAATAAATAAATAGATAATTTCAAGATTAAATAAATAAATACTAAAAATCCAATTTAGGCCGAGTAATGCGAATTGGCCGAGACGAGCCCGGAAAATTACCGAGACTCGTTCCATAAATAACATGGGGCAAAAGAACGCTTCAAGTGCCATAACTTTGCCCAAAGGGACACTTAAGTGCTATAACTTACGAAAGGTACACTTAAGTGCCACATTTTAAGAAAAGTGGGACACACGAGTGCCATCTCCGGCGAAGCTGGCCGAAATCATACGTGGCATTAAAAAATTAATATCTCGCCGATGTGTCTCGCCGGAGAGCCGAGTCACTCGAATTAACCCAAACGACGTCGTTCCGGTGTTCGCCCAAAATAGACCCCTTAAATCGAAACGCCGCGTCGTCTTCCCCATTTGCCCTAAATCTAAAACCCTAAATCGGGTAAAATGCTATTGAAGCGCTTGAGCCCTAATCCCGCATCTTAATTCGATTTGCCCCAAATTCTACCACCGAATATTGGAAATGGAGAGCAAGACTTTCAGCAGCCGGCTCAAATTTCTCTCGTCGAAGCGAAGGAGAAGGCGAGCATTTCTGTTTCGTAGGTTTCCAAGTCCAAGAAGAACATCGTGGACTCGAACGAATCCCGGAGAAGATTCTATGGATGTGCCCGTCTGAGAAGGCTCGAAGTGCAAATACTTCAAATGGGTCGATGCGAAATTCTCTCACCGAGCCACAAAGGTGATATTGGACCTACTTGATGGATGTCATCAACCTCCATCTACGCTTGTGGACGACTTGGACGATGTTGACTCAATGCAAGCTCAAGCTCAAGCATCTTGTTAACCATTTGAAGAACGAAGTTGCAAAAATGAAAATTGAACGGAAGTGTTACCAAGCGTTTATTGTGTTGTTGTTTCTTTGTCTATCCTACTTTATGATGAAATGTAATGGTGGAAGATGAGCAGAAGTTTCTCCAACTGCCATAGTTGTAAATGTGTGGGGAAATGTACTTGTTTTGAATGAATGAATGAATGATTTGGAGAGTTTTGTTTATTCTCAAATATAAATCGGTGATGATGGAATGTATATTAGGTCGATGTGTTGTGGTGACTATTTTACTTAAATTGAATGTAAACTAGCAGCAAATATATAAACCAACAGCTTCTTTGTTTTGTTGCAAACCATCATATACATAGAACAGACACGAGTGATTATTAGAGTACTATAAGTTGTATCTAGTGATCACTTAAGTGCCGGTCGTGATAGACAAAGAGTCATTTAAGTGTCAAGTTATTATTAAAAGGATCACTTAAGTGCCACTTGTTATTAAAAGTGAACACTTAAGTGCTAGGTTTTTAGAATGTGATCGGTTAAGTGGCATTTTTTTTGTACACATTGGCTACTACCAGCCACCACCACCGCCACCACCGGCCATCTCCGACCATCATCACCACCAGGCATCCCAAGCATCCACTTGAGCCACCACCAGCCACCACCAACCACCACTATCTTTGGTCGTATGTTCTTTGCATAAGTTGTTCTTACACCGGCTTGCATCAGCACTACCTGGTGCAAGCTGTGCATATTGCACATACATCTTGCACCAGGTGCAGCAAAAACCTCCAACCCAACCCACTACCACCAGGCTTTTCATCAACCCAACCACCACCAGCCACACGAGCACCCCAGTCACCATCATATATCCACCACCAGAAGTAGCAATAAGTTAAAGAAAAAAAAAAAAAGAAACAGGCATGCCAAAAATGATAAGCAACAACGGTTGTTCCATTGATTTTGAACATCTGTCTCACAAAGTCAATGACAAATGAGTACTCACAAACTCAACTAACTCAACGACAAAGTATTATAAAAAAAAAAAACATCCACGAGATGTTTACAACCGAGTCATCGCCCCGCCCCACAAATCATATCACATCCCATTTCATCAATCATCAATATGCACAATGCCTCGTTCGTGCTCGTTTTGATGGACTTCGCACTTGATTCATAATCCTTGCACTTTTTCTAACCGGACGTGAGACTTCTTCTTCAGCTGTCTTGGGATGCGTTGAGTACGATGGAGCTGCAATTGTCCTACTTTGAACCGATTCGAATGAGCGCAAGCCGTTGTTGGCTGAACCGATTCGGATGGACTCATATTTGGGTTCTTCTTACTCTTCTTTCTTGTTGGCGCAGGCAATGTCTTCTTCTTTGTTGGTGCAGCCGTTGATTCTTGAGTTCGGCCTTGAGAGATAAGAATCTCCGAACTTCTCCCAGGCTTCAAAAAGAAAACTCAATTATCAACAAAAGTGTGCACTATAAATTAAATTAAATGCAGCCTATAAAACTTACATTAAGAATAACAGTTCCAGAACGGTCATCTGTATAAAGGCCATAACCATATTGTTTAAGCCTCTTCCCAAGAGCCCCTCTTGTTCGAAGGGGAGCGTCACTTTGAGGTACTTGTGATTGGTTGCCTCTTCTTCTCGCATGTGATTTTTTCGGCTCTTGTGGCTGTTCAGCTACAGAAGGGGCTTCTTCGGCCAATTCTTCAGCTAGGCGTCTTGTAGATGGCCTTCTTACAGGTGGCTCTTGATTTGGCTTTGGCTTTCTTCGGTTGTTTTTCTAGTTACACCTTCGGTAGGCTTTGGTGGTGGCCCTTGTGATGACCCTTCTAGTGGCCTTTGTGATGATCTTTGTGATGGATCTTGTGGTGGCCCTTCGGTTGGGCCCTCTATTAGCGGCCCGAGCTCTAGCTTGTTTTCTTGAACACGAGAAAAAGGCAAATGACATCATAAATATAACATCGCATCGGGCCATATTAGAACGTAAATGAAAAGTAAACTCAAATCATTTAACCGATTGGGTATTTTTTTCTGTTCTTCTTTGAAGAACAGTCGACTTAACCGGCCCTCTAGTTGTTTTAGCCAATCTGCGGGTGGCTGTCTTTCACCTTCGGTTCTTTGAACATGCCCTTCATTTTCAAGTATAATAGGGGCTTCGGCCAATTCTTCACGTGTCACCGTGACCTGACAAAGACAAAAACATTACATATATGTCACTTATATCTATGTACATATTCATAACAAACCATAAAGCAACATAAACACAATTGTCATGACTAATCGGGTTTATTGTCGTCGATCGAAGAACAGTCGAGTCACTTCGCCTTTCTGTTTCTCCTTCTCCAATGTCCCTTCACTAGGCCCTTCGGCTGGCCTCAATTTTTCCTGCTTTGCTTCTTTAATTGACAACCCTTAATATTATGCCCCTGCTATGTGGCAGAAAGAGCACTTTTACCGGTACACCCGTCCTATTCATCCTATGGTGACATGAGTCCTCTCCCTCCGTCATTTTCCTTTTTTTCTTTGGTCTTCCCATTCTCTTCTTTAGTGGCAAAGGTTGAGGTGCTTCGCGTTCTGTTGGCTCCCAGAACTTGCTACTTCTAATTGGCTGCAACATAAATTGATACGAAGCAAGATATTTTGGTTTCTTGTACCAATCATCAAGGTAGTCTTCGTGTTGTGGCCCTTCAATTGAATTGCACATATGGCATGTGCACAAGGAATTCCACTGAGTTGCCATGCTCTACATGAACACTTCATCGTACCTAAATGGACAACATGCTTATCGGAACCCTTCATTATCTCATATCCTTCATCCCCATTCCAAATGGGATGACAATACCTACTTGCAGCTAAGTTGTCATCCAATTTCTTAGCAATCCTAGGACCATATTGCTTAGTCCACTTTGCGGTGTCATCTCTTTGTCTGTGCAGCCGAGTCATGACCAAAACGCATATGTCTTCAAGCATCGAGATAATTGATTTACATCTAGCATCTATTATCCTCCCATTGAATGCTTCGCAGATGTTGTTATCAATGTTATCACACTTGAATTCCTCGCTGAAGAACGCCCTACACCAATGCTTCGGGTCTGTTTGGAATAGTGCATCATAACCATCCTTTGTTAATTGAAGCATCTTTTCTTTGGCCACCCTAAAGTCAGCCATATTCGTGCTCTTTGCTAGCTGCCAAAATTGCGACTGCAACTTGTCCCCTTTATAGATCTTTGCCCAATTTGCGTATATGTGTCGCGCACACATTCGATGTTCAGCATAAGGCAACGGCTCGGCTATTGCGGGAACAAGTCCTGCAATAATGGAATGTATATAAAAAAAAGTAAACAAATGACATGTTGATATCAAAAAGCAAACATTACCTTAAAATTTTATAAAAAGCAAACATTACCTTTTGTTGGTCGCTCATGAATGCCCACCACCGCCCCATTTGCTATCTCCAAATCGGTCATCAAATTTTTTAGGAACCAGGACCAATTGTCCTTGTTCTCTACCTTCACAACAGCCCAAGCCAGGGAAACATTTGGTTGTTTGCATCTCTTCCAATTGCAGCCAGTAATTCTCCCTTGCATAAGCCCTTCAAAAAACACCCATCCAATCCTATAATCCGTCTACAACCAGATAAAAAACCTCGTTTGCATGCATCGAAACAAACATAGAGTTTATCAAACTTCGTCCCAACATCAGGAAGTGGTCTCTCCACGACCTCGAGATACACTCTACTTCCAGGATTTTGCAGCCTGCACTCCCAAGCATAGTCCCACAACTTGTCCATATTCACTCGCCATCTTGACCAATGAGTATCTTCATCACCTTTTGCTTCGATCTTTTACATTGATTCCTAGATATATTGATGCCTACCGCTCCTTCACCAAAGCATCCCGAATCGAGTACTATTCATCGAGGCATCGCCTTAATCAATTCAAAGAAGTGCTTCGATAACCATGCACTTGTTACTCTTTTATTCTGAAAATTAATGGAACAAGTATGTTCCTCTTCGTAGGCTCTAATCTGGAAAGATCCAGTTTTCCTAACAAATGCGCCATAGATCTTCCATGGACAATTTTGCTGCGAACACCTAGCTCTTACAAAGGTCTTAGTGTTTCTAATGAAGTCAATGTTCCTTTGTGCAGCAATGGAGATCTTCAAGTATAGCTTCCCTAAATTGTTTAGCATCATGAAATTTCATGCCTACCGACAAAGTGGGAGAGGCAACAGATGGATCATAAGAAGGAAACTTACTTTTCCTTTTCCTTCTATGCATAGGTCCTTCATCTTCTTCAAGCTCATCCTGGGAAGTAGCATTCTCGACGCTTTCTTCATAGTCAGTCTCCTCGCCAGCAGCATCTGTATGGCCTTCGGGTCTGTTTGGAACGTCCTCGGCTACTTGCAAAGCTGCAAACTTAGCTGTCAAAAAATCCCTTCGCTGTATTCTTGACTGTACAAGCTCCTCGTCGTCATCATCATTTATAAAATTTTCAGCAGGCAACCTTCCATCATCATCATCGTTGATTCAGCTACTTCCCAATCTAATCCGAGAGATTGTAACATCACCTATGTCATCATCACTTTGGTGAACCGCATCCGCACTTCTCTCATGTTCATCATATCTTTCCCGCCCTCCTTCGACCCTAACCGTACTACCTTGAATACCATCTCCTTCTTGTCCTACTTCGGCACTCTCTCCATCATCATCTTCATCCTCACTTTCACTATTGTACTCAACAAATATTTTTACCTCTTCACCATGAAGATAATGGTATAGAACATCCCTAAGACCATTATCATCTTCTAAGCATCTCAAACCATCTCTTAAGTCTTTCCTAGGAATACAATACAAACAGCCTTCCGAACTTTACAAGGCAAATAAGTGTTTATATCCCTAAGAAATCCTATATAAGATGCTTTCTTTATATCCACAAAGATGGTGCCCTCATTTCCACCCTCATACTCCCACTCATCCTCCCCAATCACAAATTCTCCATTGTAGCAAACTATAACAGCGACATAATCCTTGTCATGCGCCATTCGCACTAAGAACAAGAAAAAGAATCATTAGTTTTTGGGACCACTAGACAATTGCACATGCGAGTCCCTCCACTCTCATGGACTTTAGTAAATAGAGGTCCCCACATGAAAATATGCCCCTACATGACAGCCAAAAAAGCCAAAAAAGAGGTCGGCACTTTAATTATTTGCCTTCCTTTTCCTTAAAATATTAAACAAAACAGAGGTCCCCACAAAGAATCACAGCCCAAGCATGTCTACTGCACTAAACGTGCGATGTGAGAGAATGTACATTAACTTAAGCAAATCAAAGCATATCATACTATAACATCAACTTAATCAAATCACAGCAGGATTATGTTCTTATTCAAGATTTTGGATTGATAAACATACCCTATACAACAATCACAGCAGGGTTTTGAATTGATAAACATACCCTATACAGCAATCACAGCAGGGTGGTTTAAAGAAGACATACCCTATACAACGTCACAAACAGGGTGGTTCAAGGCGAACCCTATATACTCTCACAAGCAGGGTGGTTCAAGAACTTAGTTTTTTTTTTCTCAAAATGGCATTAGTCACCTGCTTTACTAAGATGCTCTTAAGGAGATGCATAGATCACTGTCTAACAATCACATACTCGACATTAGCTTGAAAGACAAATTCACCAAAATAATGAGAAATCTGGTTTCTTTGTGTAATGTTAGCAAGTTTTAGTTGAAGTGTATTAACACAAATTCCATCGGAGTTGTAATAAAATAATTGAGCCCTAATTAAATAATCGAGCGAACCCTAATTAAATAATCGAGCCCTAATTTCATCATAGGGGAGGGGAGAATGAGCCAAACCACGGACGACCGACAATGACGACGACAACGGCAACCGATGATGGTGAGCGGTGAGCGGCGACGCGACCAACAATGGCGGCGACGACGGTGGACCGATGACCGGCTCTAGGCGTGAACGGCGACGGAGAGAAGGGCCCGTGATCTACCGTGAACGCGGACGGCGAGGAACGGCGTTAGGTCAGCCAACCCTAATTAAATAATCGATCGAGCCCTAATTAAATAATCGAGCCCTAATTAAATAATCGAGCCTAATTTCATCAAAGGGGAGGGGAGAAGGGATCGAACACAGACGAGCGACGATGGTCGTGGTGACGACGACCAACGATGGTGAGCGGTGAGTGGCGACGGCGACCAACGGCGGCGGCGGCGACGGCGACCGATGACCAGCTACGGGACGTGAACGGCGACGGAGAGAAAGGCCTTCGATCGATCAATGCGAACGGGGAGGAACGGCGTTTAGGTCATTGCACAATGACCTAAACGATGTCGTTTAGTTCATCGCCATCATCGGATGAACGATGTCGTTTTTGTCGTCCACGTCGCCTTTAAAAAAAAAAAAAAACATTTGCCACATCAGTAAAAGAAGTCGCCGAAAATCGCCGGAAAATTCCACGTATGCAATTTGGCCGGATTTTGGCCGAATTGGCACTCAAGTGATCCTTTAGCTCCGATTTTGGCACTTAAGTGTACCTTTCGTAAGTTATGGCACTTAAGTGTCCCTTTGGGCAAAGTTAAGGCACTTGAGGGGTCCGCACGTCAATAACATGGCATGTCTACTTGCTAATGTCTATTTCTAACCACCTAACATGCATCATTAAGTCTCTAATTTACTTGATCTAAACTAATCTAACCACCTAATTGCATTTAATTAAATCTAACCAACCTTAAGTATAATTAGCAAACTAAGAAAGCTTTAGTGAGTAAAACTCACTTGAAAAACGCGAAGACCGAGACACCGCAACGGTGACGCGACGGCGGCCGAAAAGCCGAACTTTCGACGGTGTCGACGGACACTCGGGCCGGGCTCAAAAGCCTTGCAAGCCCACAGCAAATGCTGGGCTTGGCTTCAGGTTAGGGCTTCTTTGCGGGCCTCAAGACTGGGCTGATCTCTATTGGGCTTCAACTGCAGGGCTGGGCTTGAAACAAAGCTGAACTGGGCTTGCCGGTCTTGAGTTGAATTCGGTGGCCCAAAGGACTGAATTTCACTTGGGCTGCAAAGAGTTGGGCCAAATTGAGGCCTTCGAAGAAGGCTTGCGGGCTCAAATATACGTGGGCTAAATTCGAGCAAACGTGGAGCGGTGGTAGAGAAAAATCGGTCGCTGCTGTAGGGGAGATTCGGTGGCCTTCGCTTGTTGCTTCGAGCTGAAGATTGGCCACGCTTGGAGAATGGCGTGAGTTGCTCTGGGAACTTGCGGCTCGTGAAGATGGATGAAGCTCACGGAGATGCTGGGCCGTGAGATCCGCTGGCCTCGCACGGCTTGTCTTCGGATGACTGGTGGTTTGCTTTGGTCGACTCCACGCAGCAAGGAGTCAATAAACTTGAGGAGCTCGTTGGTTGACTCAGAGAGGGTAGACCTTGGACATGTGGCAACTTCTTTAGTTGTGGCTGGGCTGTCTTCAGTGTTGTGTGTGGCAATCCAAAAACCCGAGAGATGGGGATGCGTGGAGAGAAGGCGCGGACACGGAGCTGCTGCAGGCGGATAGTGATGCCGCTTCACTGGTTGAACGCACGCATGGAGATGGATGAACCGCAGCAGTTTCGATCAATACCTGGGGACTTCGCTTGAGGAATTTCACTGAAGTTGACCAAGAGAGCAAGAGATGGTGGAGCAGGGTGATCTGGCCATGCGAGTGGGGGCAAGCGGCGAAGGGAGAGAGAAGGATTGAGGGATTGAGTCTTCGGTGGAATTGCAGGGAAGTTGGATGCTCAATGAACTTGGAGTTTCGCTGGTTCTGCCTCCCTTTTTGCTGGCCACGCACGGTCTTGAGGATAAGAGAGAGTGGAGGGCTCCACCAAGGCTTGATATTTTCCAATCTTGCTCTCTAAGATTTATCCTAGGCCAAGCATTAACCCTTGGCCTTCATTAGGCCACACCAACACCTCTCACAACTCTCCAAATGGTCGATTTCTTTGAAAAGGCTAAGGGGGGTTACGAAATTGAGAGAGATGGCCTCAATTGGTTCCAAGTCCCTCTTGATTTCATCTCAATTGATTCTCACAAATTCAATTGATCACTCATTGATCGTCTCTGCATGTTTCCTCATTCAAGAATCCACTTAAATCCAAATTAATACCAATGTTGCACACCTCCATCTTAAGATTCGATTTTAACTAAGTTCGAACTAAATTTCAATTCCAATCTCTCTAAATTGAGGTCCAATTTCTCTGAAGGAAAATCCCGCACAATCTTCTACAAGTCCCGACACTCAAAGGCTTGGCGCGGAAATCCAAATTTCCTTTAATTTGGCCTATCCAAATTTCTGTTGATTTTCCACGGTGTCATGCAACGATTTTCCGTAAAAGTCCGGAATCTCCGAAAAATCTTCCGAGACCGAGTCGATGCTCCTAAAATTTATTGTGACATGGCGAACTTCAATTTTGAAATCGGACTCGAATTGGCGGTTAATTTCCATTCGACGCGTCTTTAGCGTGACCTAGACTACCAGGTAACTTTCAAAACTTTTCAGTGCAAATGACCCGTGGTCGATTTTCTTCGAGCCACAATGAACCCACTCGACTCAATGACAACTTTCGATTGTCGTGAAAATCTCGAGAATTCAAGTACGGACACAGGGTACCAAAACGATAAGAAAATCAGTCTAGTGTTGGTCGACGAGAATTTTCCAATTTAGTGGTGTCACCCACGATTAGCTACACATCTCAATCGAACCAACCTGTATCTGATCTCAAATCGATTTATACGTGCCGTAATGGTCTCGACGGATGAACACGGTCGAAGCGGGTCTGGTCGAATTCTCAAGTCTATTTGCCTTAAAATTCTTAATGGTTTCCCCAGATAGTCTAGTTATCTCGAGAGTGATCAGCTCTGAGAACAGCCCTATAGACGCATCAATGAAATGCCCAATTTATTCAATAGAAAACAAGACTGAAAATCTGGGATGTCACATGTTTAGACAATTTCTTTGAGCGAAACATTGTATTCAAAAGAGAGTATATATTTGTGAGAAACCTTGAGGAGGTGTGGTAGAACATCTACCTTTGTGGAATCAAGGGAAAGTTTGTGGTGTAACTTCTCTTTTGTTCATAGTGAAATCAGTAGGTAAATGTCGGTCGGAAGAGTGGACGTAGGCTTGGAATAAGCCGAACCACTATAAACCCGTGTTCAATTTTCTCTTCCTTACTCTCTTTACCTTAATCGTATTTCATTTTGTTAATCAAGAAAGAATTTCCTTTCTATCGTTTGCCAAGAATCGCTTCCGTATCTCGATAAATTGTTTGTGCACCTATTCACTCCCCTCTAGGTGCTTATACTAGCTATCTCAATTGGTATCAGAGCTCGTGTGCTCACTTTGTTTGAAGTGTTTTACTTCAGAGTAAAAGATCCATGGCTAGTATGTTGGCTTCAGGGCTGGTAGAAGGGCAAAGCAACACGAGACCGCCTTACTTTGATGGAAAGGACTACAACATATGGAAGAATAAGATGAAGGTGTTCTTAAGATCAAAGGATCCTCTGGAATGGGACGTTGTAGAAAAAGGAATCATTCCTAAAGCTGCATCTGTCTCAGAAAGAGGAAATGACACTGTTGAGTCGAGCGAAATGAGTCAGGAAGAGATAATCAAGAGACAAGCTCTTGATGCAAAAGCAATTTATTCTTTATATTGTGCTCTATCACCTACTGAATATAACAGAATATCTTCTTATGATACTGCCAAAGAAGTCTGGGATAAATTACACATTACTTATGAAGGAACCAATTGAGTGAAAGAGACTAGAATCAACATTCTTCTCGGTCAATACGAAGCCTTCAGAATGAAACCAGGAGAATCTATAAGCGACTTGTTTAGTCGTTTTACGAAATCGTGAATGGTCTTGAAAATCAAGGTCAACCAATTTCGATCCCATGAAAGTAAACAAGCTCTTGCATGGACTCTCCAAGGATTAGAATCACATAAAGACCTCAATTAGAGAGACCCAAAGAATCATGCCCAGCGTCTGTCGATGAGTTGGTTGGGACCTTTCGGTCTTATGAAGTGGAACGAATCAATGAAGACGAAGATCCTAAAGGTAAGAAATCTATTGCATTAAAATCTAATGATTATTCGATATAACAGTTACGAAGACGACATGGATGATGAAGAACTTGCTCTCATGATAAGAAGATTCAGAAAGCTGAATAAAAAAGGAAGAAGATTCAATATAAAGAAACAAAGTTTTCAAAAGCAACAGACCAAGTCTGCTGAAGATGATGAATTAAACAAAGATGTAGTCTGCTTTGAATGTAAGAAAAATGGACACATCATACCCAACTGTCCTCTTCTAAGGAAGAAGAAAGGAAAAACTGAAAAATATCGAAAAGCTCTCAAAGCAGAAACCTGGAGAGATACGGAGTGCAAAGATAGTGATGATGATTATGCCAACATATGTCTAATGGCATAATCGGATTCGAATCAAACTCGAGACTGATTCAAATTCAGAAAGTGAATTCGAGGTAAGTAACTTCAAAATCCCTATTAAAGTTTCAAAATACATTGATGAGTTATGTTTTAGTCTTAAGACTTCTCTTAAAAGAATTTCCGAACTCAAAAAGGAAAATTCTGCTTTAAAACAACAAGAGAATGTTTTGGAAGAAAAAGTGAAATGCTTAAACCAGAATGTTTCTTCTCTCAAAGAAAGTAAAGATAATCTTTTAAAAGAAAATGCATTTTTGAAAAATGACATTTCAAATATTTCCAAAAGATTTTCTCTAGGATCTGAAAAAGCTGGAAAAAATACTTTCGTTCAAAGACCTTATTTCAATAAATCTGGTTTAGGAATGACAGCTAAAACTATTCCTTTAATCGATTTTCCTAAAGTAAAAGAAAGAATCAAACAAAGACCCACAAGAAATGCTTACAAAAATCATTTTGAAAGGACCTTTGTAAAACCAGTAGGTTGCAATGCTCTTAGATGTTCAAAATGCAATAGTGTAGATCATTTTGAGAAAGAATGTCCTATGGTTTGGAGACCTATCAATAAAGTCTGGGCAAAAACCGTATGTCAGACTAACTCAAAAGGACCCAAGAAAATATGGGTACCAAAGAAAGCTTGAGTCTCTTTTTAAATGCAGGTCACTATCAAGAAAAAGGTGAAATGGTACCTAGATAGTGGATGCTCGAGACACATGACAGGAGATTCAAATTGCTTCATAAAGCTTATTCAAGTGAATGGTGGAAAAGTCTCATTTGGAGGAAACAGCAAAGGAAAAATAGTAAGATTTGGAACTATAAAGATTGGGAACCTCACAATAAGCAATGTTTCTTTAGTTGAAGGGCTCAATTACAATCTGCTCAGTGTCAATCAGCTGTGTGATGCCGATTTTAGAATCAACTTTCAAGAGGGTATTTGTTCTAGAAATATCTACCTCTTGGATGTAAAACTAGATGAGTCGCAATATCTAACCTCAATTCAAGATGAAGCGAGCTTATGGCACAAAAAGCTTGGGCATATTAACATGAAGTAGATAGCCAAGATCTCAGCAAAGAAACTTGTTTGTGGTCTACCCAATTTATCATATCAAAAGTCTGATCTATGTACACCATGTATATTGGGAAAACAGGTAAGAAATTCCTTTAAACCAATAAATCAAGTTTCCACTAACCGTGTACTGCAACTCTTGCATATGGATCTCTTTGGACCAACAAGAACGCAGAGCATTGGAGGTAAAAAATATTGCCTAGTAATTGTGGATGATTACTCACGATTTACTTGTGTATATTTCTTAGCAAGTAAGTCTGAAACTTTCTCTTACTTTGAAAAATTTGCTAAGAAGGTTCAAAATGAAAAATGGTATGTTATTTCAAGTATAAAAACAGACCATGGAGGTGAATTTGAAAATCAAGATTTTGCCAAATTTTGTGAAGAATCTGGTTTTCAGCATTTGTTTTCTTCTTCATATACTCCAGAGCAAAACGGAGTTGTGGAAAGGAAGAATAGATCTCTTCAAGAAATGGCTAGAACTCTCCTAATTGAAAGTAATATCTCTTTACGATTTTGGGCTGAAGTAGTTTCAACATCATGTTATATTATCAATAGAGTTTTTTTAAGACCTATTCTAGAAAAAACCCTCTATGAACTATTTAAAGAAAAGAAGCCTATTGTTTCATATTTTCATGTATTTGGATGCAAATGTTTCATACTGAAAAATGCAAATGATCGAGTTGGTAAGTTTGAAGAAAAGTCAGATGAAGGCATCTTTCTCGGATATTCAACCACAAGCAAGGCATACAGAGTCTACAATAAGAAGACTCAAATAGTGGAAGAATCAATGAATGTCAAATTTCAAGATTCTACACAAAATGAATCCATTCAGACTCATCTCGAAGAGACTGAACCTACTCCAGAATCTACAAAGTCTAAATCTCAAGAAGTAGCTCAGACTTTGAAGGACCAGCAACAAGTGACTGTTGAAGATTCCAAAGAAGGAAGTGACCATCAATCTGATAAATTAACCAGCAACTGGAAACATAAGTCCAGTCATCCCAAAGATCTTATTATTAGCGACATCAATGAAGGAATTCGCACAAGATCCAAAAGGCGAGAAGAGTCTAGTCTTTGTGGCTCTTATTTCTGAAATAGAACCCAAGAGCATAGAAGAAGCTTTATCGATGAAAGCTGGATTGAAACTATGCAAGAAGAACTCGAGACAATTCAGAATTAATGATGTCTAGGAACCGACTCCAAAACTAAAAGGTAAATCAATTATTGGAGCTAAATGGGTTTTCGGGAACAAGATGGATGAAAAAGGAAAAATCATAAGAAACAAGGCTAGACTTGTGGCCAAGGGATACACACAAGAAGAAGGGATCGACTATGACGAGACTTACGCACCAATAGTGAGGTTAGAAGCAATTCGTTTATTACCTGCATTTGCTTGTCATAAAAATTTTAGGTTATTTCAAATGGATGTCAAAAGTGCTTTCTTAAATGGATTTATCCATGAGGAAGTTTATGTGGAACAACCACCTGGGTTTGAAGACCCAAGGAAACCAGACTTAGTATTCAGACTCAAAAAGGCTCTATATGGCTTGAAACAAGCACCTTGAGCTTGGTACGACAGATTTAAGTTTTTAATTCGAAATGGTTTTGTTAAAGGTAAAGTAGACACTACTCTTTTTTATTAAAAGAGAAAACAAAAGTTTTCTACTTGTTCAAATATAAGTCGATGATATTATTTTTGGATCCTCTAATGAAAGTCTGTGCAAGAAATTCTCTAAGAGTATGCGGGATGAATTTGAAATGAGCATGATGGGTGAGTTAACCTTCTTTCTTGGACTTCAAATAAAACAATTGAAGGAAGGAACTTTCATTCATCAAGAAAAGTATGCAAATGATCTTGTTAAGAAGTTTGGACTGGGCAATTGCAAAACGGTTGATATACCAATGTCAAGTTCCTTGAAGATAGACAAAGATGAAAGAGGAAAGAAAGTCGATCAAAAGCTGTACAGGAGTATCATCAGATCACTTCTTTATCTTACTACTTCTAGACTTGACATTTTGTTTAGTGTTTGCATTTGTGCCAGATTTCAATCAGACCCAAAAGAATCTCATTTAAATGCTGCGAAGCGTATTATCAAATATATTTCATCAACTTCAAGCTTTGGTCTCGGTATCCAAAAAGGGAGACTTTACTCTTCTTGGATATTCGAGACATAGACCTTGCTGGATGCAAAGTCGATAGAAAGAGCACCTCGGGTACTGTCAACTACTTGGAGGCAGGACAGTGTCTTGGTTTTCAAGAAAGCAAAGTACAGTAGCTCTCTCTACAGCAGAAGCAGAGTACATAGCTCTCGGAAATTGTTGTTCGCAAATTCTGTGGATAAAACAACAGTTAAGAGACTTTAGAATTGAAGACTCATACACGGAGATTAATTGCGACAACACCAACGCTATCAATCTCACCAAAAATCAAATTCTCCACTCAAGAGCGAAGCATATAGAGATTCGACATCACTTTATTAGAGACCATGTTCAAATTGGAGATGTTTCAATTCAATATGTTGATTCAAAGAACCAACTAGCAGATATATTCATAAAGCCTTTGGAGAAAAATCAATTTGAAACCATCCGTTCCAGACTCAACATTTTAAGGTATGAGGAGATCAAAGTCTAAAGACTCTCAGACTCAGACATACAAGACTTTAAGCGTAAGTTAGTCTTGGTACGACCATCGATGTAAATTAGTCTTTCTCTCTCTCGAATCTTATCTTGAAAAGGTATGATTGGCAACCGTGTTTTATTGTTATCTTTAATCGGGCGTAATTATTGCATCGTTTCCTTTTCGAAAAAGAAGTTATTTTTTAAAATGACTATTTTCGCGGAAAAAAATTAGTTATTTTAAAAAAGGCATCTTTTACTTTCCTTTGTGACGGTTCGTTTATCTCTCTTTTTAACCGATCGTGCACCGTTGATTTCTCTTCACTTTACTCTCGAAAAACCTTAGAAAGCATCGATCTTCCATCCCCGTTTTCTCCCTTGTTTAATCTTCGAAAAGTTGTCATCTTTCTTGGGAAAGTCAAGCTAGGAATCTTCCAAAAACTGAGAAAGATGTCATCTTCAAGAAAGTCGTCGAGAATCGCAAGCGGGGACCACGGCGAATGAGTGAGGGGCCTACGCACTTCGATCTTGCGAAGAAGAAGTGTCTCCGAACACGACAGAGCCCACAACATTCTCAGCAGCGTCATTCTCCTCCATCTAGTCCTCAAGGCGTTGATCATCAACAAGAGGAAGAAATCATTAAGGATGCAGACCCAGTAAGAGTTCAAAAGCCTGCTTTTATTTATAAGTTGTATCGTGCCTTAAAAGGAACTCGTACTCCCTTGAACTATGTCGATGATTTTCTTAAAGACAAAGGATATGGGAACGAATATACCTTTTTGCGAAAAATGGAAAGCCTGGGAATTGCTCGTAAAGGGGTGGCTGAGGAAACCCTTGCGAATATCCCAAGTGATCCTCGTGATTGGGGACCGAATCTTGTAGATGGGAATGATGATGACAAATTGTACAGCCAATTTCAACCGAGAATGGGTGTTGCGGTTGAAAGTCGAGGAAAAAGGGGAGATTTGTTCAGATCAAAGGAACAAAAGGATTTGTACTCGAAATTGCTGAAGCGTGGGGTAATAAACCCTAGGAGTGTGGATTTTGACTTTACGGATCTTTGTGAATGTGAACTTGAGGGAGAAGTTCAGTTATCTTCAACTTGAAATGTTCTCGCTGCTCGACACTACGAGGCCTATCTTTGAACTAACCGCATATTTCTATTCAAATCTTAGCTTTTTGGATGCGAATAGATTTTCTTTCAGTGTCAAAGATCAAGACTATGTTGTGGATATGAATATGCTGGCAGATGTGTTAGGAGTTGAGAGAGGAAGATATCAACCGATCAAAGTTTCCATTGCTCGGGCCACACTGGAACTTGTGAAGGATAGGAGAACAGAGGAGAAGATCACCTACCTAAGGATGAGTGCATTCAATATCTTGCTTCACAAGATTGTGATCAATTGCCTCCGACTGAAATCAACCTCCAAGACTGATGTTTCAAGTTCAGAGGCAAAGCTGATGTATGCCATCCTCATTGGGAAAATGTTTTCTCTCCCTCACACTATCATGTTCCACATGTATAGAGCGATGATGAAGGACAGAGGTCAACTCTCTTACCCAAGCCTTGTGACGAAGTTATTCAGACATCTAAATATTCAGCCTCCGCAAATCTTTTGTGTTCGATCGTGCGATCATATGGTGGTAGGACTGAAGATGGTGACCAAAATGCGTCTGAAAGAACTGAACAAGGAGTTGGAGAAATTCAAGGAGAAGACTCCAGTCAAAGCTCATCAAACTTCTTCAAAAAGGAAAGAAAAGGAGCCCTTGGTTGCTTCAAAACCGAAAAGAAGAGCTCTTATTGTGGAAGATGAAGAAGATGATGACCTTACCATTTCGACCATAGCTTTGAAGAAGCTAAGTCGTACTGTTCCAGAGTCAGTGGAACAACGTGAGACGAAAGGAAAGGAAAGAGAAGGTCAAGAAGAAGAAAGAGAAGAAGAGAGAGAAGGAGAAGGAAGAGAAGAAGAAGAGAAAGAAGAAGAAAGAGCAGTTGGCGAAAAAGAAGCAAAGGAGGAAAGACCTGGGGAAGAAAGAAGAGAAGAAGGAGAACCCGACGAACACTCTTCTCCACCTGTAGGCATGGAAACAGGGGGAGATCAAGAGAAAGGAGAGAAGTCCTCATATCCTGATGCAAGTGAAGGAGTCAGTCGCTCACCTGCAGACCCGGATGATGTTTATACCTCTCAATTTCCAGAAGAAGGTCATGAAGTTTCATTGCCAAACCTGTGAGATTATTCTGATATGTCATCATCACGAACGTGCTAAAGCTAGTACGCATCGACGGTTCAGCCGATTTTCGTAGAATCATGGATATTCTTTTGGAGATGCGTGGTCAAATTTATGCCTTGGGATGCGAGGTTCAAAACTTGCAAACTGCGGGTCAAGTTTCTTCATGTTCATTGAATGATAAAATCCAAGCCCTCACTTTCAGATTCAGGCTAATGCCAAGGGTGAGGAGATTGCACAACTGAAGGAAGACTTGAAAAGGCTGGAAAGGATCGTTCAGTCCATGGGAGATTTCCAACTTGTCCGCGTTCCCAAGCAATCTTGACTTCATTCCATTTTCATCTCAACCTTTTTAATCTTGACAAAAAGGGGGAGAGATGCAAGAGATTTGAACACTTTGATTTTTAATCGTTTGTTTGATTTGTTTGGTTTGTTTGATTTGGATTGATGTTTGACTTTAAGTTTTGTGTCTGGATTTGAATTTGGATGATTGCTATTGACTGCTGCTATTGATATCTTATGGATGGCTTTATCATATGCTTTATCATATTCAAGACTAACCTATTTTCTGTGGTTGCAGATTCTAGTGTTAGCCATTTATTTCTATATTATATGCATGTGTGTTTGAAAAATGTTTTGCAGGTCAAAGTTGTCCAAATCTGCAGGAAAGTTTTGTTACCATCAAAAAGGGGGAGATTATTGGAGAAATCTTCTTGAAGTGTTTTGAAGCTGACAAAACGTTTCCATCGATCTAGTCGAAAGTTTTGCGGACTACGCTATTTAAAGTCTAAAGACCTCCAGGACAGCCGGACTCAAGACTCAAAGTCTATCCTCATTGTGAGTCTCTAATCCGTTGAAGAAAGGTTATCCAGAACTGGATGTTTCGTTAAGGATATGACCTTATCAACTGGAGAAGATCTCGTGGCTGGAAAAGACATAACGGAATTCTTTGATTGATCGAGATTGACTCGATGATTGAAGATCCGATGATTGCTTGAATATTCTTGGAATGTTCTATTTATGGAAACCGAGATCCTGATTGTATGGGCGAACGGGATTGATGGGCTATCGACACGTTCCTTTAATAGCTCGAATAATCTTCTTAATTGATTCCGTCCAACGGGTAGATTGGAGGAATTCCTTTGGTAAATGCCAATGGGTATGATGGCATAAAGGAGTATATAAGGAAGACGTTCTAAGTTGTTCGAGGTGCGCGCAATAGAAAAATTCTAAAGTCTGAAAGCTTCCTATTGTTTAGACAATTTCTTTGAGCGAAACATTGTATTCAAAAGAGAGTATATATTTGTGAGAAACCTTGAGGAGGTGTGGTAGAACATCTACTTTGTGGAATCAAGGG
Source organism: Eucalyptus cladocalyx (assembly GCA_017140615.1). Classification (NCBI taxonomy): domain Eukaryota; kingdom Viridiplantae; phylum Streptophyta; class Magnoliopsida; order Myrtales; family Myrtaceae; genus Eucalyptus; species Eucalyptus cladocalyx. The sequence continues at coordinate 3,397,387 of CM029518.1, read as the reverse complement.
AAAGCTGTGGTGTAACTTCTCTTTTGTTCATAGTGAAATCCGGTCGGTAGAAATTTGTCGGTGCGGAAGAGTGGACGTAGGCTTGGAATAAACCGAACCACTATAAACCCCGTGTTCAATTTTCTCTTCCTTACTCTCTTTACCTTAATCGTATTTCATTTTGTTAATCAAGAAAGAATTTCCTTTCTATCGTTTGCCAAGAATCGCTTCCGTATCTCAATAAATTGTTTGTGCACCTATTCATCCCCCTCTAGGTGCTTATACTAGCTATCTCATCTCTTACTTTGAAAAATTTGCTAAAAAGGTTCAAAATGAAAAAGGATATGTTATTTTAAGTATAAGAATAGATCATGGAGGTGAATTTGAAAATCAAGATTTCACAAAATATTGTGATGAATCTGGTTTTCAGCTTTTGTTCTCCTCTCCATATACTCCCGAGCAAAATGGAGTTGTGGAAAGAAAAAATAGATCGCTTCAAAAAAAAGGTTAGAACTCTTTTAATTGAAAGCAACATCTCTTCATGTTTTTGGGCTGAAGCAGTTTCTACAGCATGTTTTATTATTAATAGAGTTTTTCTAAGGCCTATTCTAGAAAAAACCCCCTATGAATTATTCAAAGAAAAGAAGCCTATTGTTTCATATTTTCATGTGTTTGGATGCAAATGCTTTATATTGAAAAATGCAAATGATCAAGTTGGCAAGTTTGAAGAAAAGTCAGATGAAGGCATCTTCCTTGGATATTCAACCACAAGCAAAGCGTACAGAGTCTACAACAAGAAGACTCAAACTGTGGAAGAATCAATGAATGTTAAATTCCAAGATTCTATGCAAAATGAATCTATTCAGACTCAACTTGAAGAGCTTGAACCTACTTCAGACTCTACAAAGTCTAAATTGCAAGAAGCGGCTTAGACTTTAAAGGACCAGCAACAAATGACTGTTGAAGATTCAAGTGAAGGAAGTGATCATCAACCTGACAAATTAACCAGCAATTGGAAGCATAAGTCCAGTCATCCCAAAGATCAAAAAGGCGTTAAGAGTCTAGTGCTGTGGCTCTTATTTCTGAAATAGAACCTAAAAGCATAGAAGAAGCTTTGTCGATGAAAGCTGGATTGAAGCTATGCAAGAAGAACTTAGGCAATTCAGCATTAATGATGTTTGGGAGCTAACTCCTAAACCAAAAGGTAAATATATTATTGGTGCTAAATGGGTTTTCAGGAACAAGATGGACGAGAAAGGAAAAGTCATAAGAAACAAAACAAGACTCATGACCAAGGGATATACGCAAGAAGAAGGGATAGACTATGACGAGACTTACGCACCAATAGCAAGGTTAGAAGCAATTCGTTTATTACTTGTATTTGCTTGTCATAAAAATTTCAGGTTATTCCAAATGGACGTCAAGAGTGCTTTCCTAAATGAATTTATCCATGAGGAAGTCTATGTGGAACAACCACCTGGGTTTGAAGACCCAAGGAAACCAGACTTAGTATTCAGACTCAAAAAGGCATTATATGGTTTAAAACAAGCACCTCGAGCTTGGTACGACAGGCTGAGTAAGTTCTTGATTCAAAACGGTATTGTAAAATGTAAAGTAGACACTACTCTGTTTATCAAAAGAGAAAGCAAAAGTTTTGTGCTAGTTCAAATATATGTCGATGATATTATATTCGGATCTTCTAATAAAAGTCTGTGCAAGAAATTTTCTAAGACTATGCAGGATGAATTTGAAATGAGCATGATGGGTGAGTTAACCTTCTTTCTTGGGCTTCAAGTGAAACAACTGAAGGAATGAACTTTTATTCATTAAGAAAAATATGCTAATGATCTTGTCAAAAAGTTTGGACTGGACAATTACAAAAAGGATGATATACCAATGTCAAGTTCCTTGAAGATAAACAAAGATGAAGGAGGAAAGAAAGTCGACCAGAAGCTATACAGGCGTATCATTGGCTCACTTATTTATCTTACTGCTTCTAGACCTGACATTTTGTTTAGTTTTTGCATTTGTACCAGATTTGAAGCAGACCCTAAAGAATCTCATTTAAGTGCTGCAAAGCGTATTATCATATACATTGCTTCAACTTCAAGTTTTGGTCTTTGGTATCCTAGAAATGGAGACTTTACTCTTCTTGGATACTCGAGCGCTTGAACCTAGCCGGTTGCGAGTTGAGAAAGAGCACATCGGGTACTGTCAACTACTTGGAGGCAAGATAGTGTCTTGGTTTTCAAGGAAGCAAAGTACGGTAGCTTTTCTACGACGAGCGAGTATGTAGCTCTCGGAAGTTGTTGTTCACAAATTCTGTGGATAAAACAATAGCTAAGAGACTTTGGAATTGAAGAATCATGCACGGAGATTAACTGTGACAACACTAGTGCAATCAATCTTACCAAAAATCCAATTCTTCATCAAGAGCAAAGCATATAGAGATTCGACATCACTTCATTAGAGATCATGTTCAAAATGGAGAAGTTTCGATTCGGTTTGTTGACTCAAAGAACCAACGGCGGATATATTCACAAAGCCTTTGGAGAAAAATCAATTTGAAATTATCCGTTCGAGACTCAACATTTTGAGGTTTGAAGAAGTTAAAGTCTAGAGACTCTTAAACTCAGACAAACAAGACTTTGACTGTAAGTTATTCTCTCTCTCGAATCTCATTTTGAAAATGTACGATTATCAACCGTGTTTGATTATTGCTATCTTTAATTGACGTAATTATTGCAACGTTTCCTTTTCGAAAAATGAGTTATTTTGAAATGACTATTTTCTCGAAAAAGACAGTTATTTTTTGAAAATGCATCTTTTTACTTTCCTTTATGACGTGAAATGACTATTTTCTCGAAAAAGGCAGTTATTTTTTGAAAATGCATCTTTTTACTTTCCTTTATGACGTTCCGTATGCCTCTTTTTAACTGTTTATGCACTGTTGTTTCTTCTTCGCTTTACTCTCCAAAAACCCTAAGAAAGCACCGATCTTCCATTCATGTATTCTTCCCTTGTTTAATCTTCGAAAGGTTGTCATCTTTCTTGGGAAAGTCAAGCAAGGAATCTTTCAAAGACTGAGAAAGATGTCGTCTTCAAGAAAGTCTTTGAGGATCGCAAGCAGGGGACCACGGCGAATGAGTGAGGGGCCTACGCACTTCGATCTCACCAAGGAAGAAGAGTCTCCAAATCAGCAACAGAGCCCACAACATTCTCAGTAGCGTCATTCTCCACCAACTAGTCCACAGGGTGTTGGTCATCAACAAGAGGAAGAAATCGTTGAAGACGCAGATCCTATAAGAATTCAAAGGCCCTCTTTTATTTATAAGCTTTACCGTGCTTTAAAGAAGATTGGTACTCCATTGAACTACATCGATGAGTTTCTTAAGGACAAAGGATATGGGAATGAGTACATCTTTTTGCGAAAAATGGAGTGTTTGGGAATTGCTCCTAAAGGGGTGGCAGAAGAAACCCTTGCAAATATCCTAAGTGATCCATGTGTTGGGGGATTTAATCCGATAGATGGAAATGATGATGACAAGTTGTACAGCCAATTTCAACCGAGAATGGGTGTTGCGGCGAAAATTCGAGGAAAAAGGGGAGAGTTGTTTAGATCAAAGGAACAGAAGGTTCTATACTCCAAATTGCTGAAGCGTGGGGTGATCAACCCTAGGAGTGTGGATTTTGATTTCCTTGATGCTATAAATGTCAATTTGAGGGAAAAGTTCAGTTTTCTTCAACTTGAGAAGTTACGTTCGACACCACGAAGCCCATGCTTGAATTAACGCATACTTCTATTCGAATCTTAGCTTCTTGGATGCAAATAGAATCTCTTTCAGTGTCCGAGATCAGGACTTTGTGGTGGATATGGATATGCTGGCGGATGTGATAAGGGTTGAGAGAGGAAGATATCAACCGATCAATGTTTCTATTGCTCATGTTATATTGGAACTTGTTAAGGATAGAAGAACAGAGGAAAAGATTTTCTACTTGAGGATGAGTGCGTTTAACATTCGCTTCACAAGATTATGATCAATTGCCTCGGACCGAAATCAACTTCCAAGGCGATGTTTCAAGTTCAAAGGCAAAGCGATGTATGCCATCATCTTTGGGAAAAAGTTTTCTCTTCCTCACCTTTGTTACATTCCACATGTATAGAGCGGTGGTGAATGATGAGGTCAACTTCGTATCCGAGGTCTTGTGACGAAGTTATTCGGACATCGAATATTCAGCCTCCACAAATTCTACGTGTTCGATCGTGTGATCATATGGTGGTAGGACTGAAAATGGTGACTAAAATGCGTCGAAGGAACTAAGCAAGGCGTTGGAGAAATTCAAGGAGAAGACTCCTGTCAAAACTCATCAAATCTCTTCTGCATCAAAAGAAAAGGGAAGGAGCCCATGGTTGCTCTATCCAAGAAAAGAAGAGCTCTCATCGTTGAGGATGAAGATGATGAGGAAGACATCACCATTTCTGCAATGGCGTTGAAGAACCTGAGCCGTTCTGCTCCAGAGAAAGACTCAGAACAGAGGACTAGAGAAAGAGAAGAGAAAGAAGCAGATGAGAAAGAAACAGAGGAGAGAGAAGCTGAAGAAAGGGATGTTGAGAAGAAAAGAGTTAAAAAAGAAGAAGAAGAGAAAAGAGATCAAGAGGAAGGAGAACATGAGGAACACTCTTCTCCATCTGAAGGTATGGAAACATGGGGAGATCATGAGAAAAGAAGAATGTCCTTATATCTTGCTACCAGTGAAGGAGTCAGTCGCTCTCCAGCAGATCCATAGGACATTTATGCCTCTCAATTTCCTGAGGAAGGACATGATGTTTCATCGCCAAATCTACGTGATTATGCTGATCTGCCATCGTCTGCCTTTACTCCATCAGATCGTGCCGAAGCCAGTACGCAGACCGATAATTCAGCAAATTTTTGCAAAATTCTGAATATTCTCTTGGAAATGCGAGGTCAAATATATGCTCTGGGATGCGAAGTTCAGAATTTGCAGAATGCAGGTCAAGCTTCTTCAAGTTCTTTGAATGATCAGATCCAAGCCCTTTCTCTTCAGATTCAGGCTAATGCTAAGGGTGAGGAGGTTGCACAACTAAAGGAAGAATTGAAAAGGCTGAAAGGCATTGTTCAGTCAATGGGAGATTTCCAGTTTGTTCATGTTTCCAAGCAATCTTGACTCTATTCCATTTTCATCTCAACCTTTTTTATGCTGACAAAAAGGGGGAGAGATGCAAGATTTGAAACTTTGACTTTTTAATCGTTTGGATTGTTTGACTTGGATTGTTTTGATGTTTTCGTTTGGATTGTTTGACTTGGATTGTTTTGATGTTTGACTTTACTTTTGTGTCGGATGTGGACTGAATTTGGATTTGGATTTGTTTGCTTATGTTAACTACTACTGATATCTTATGGATGGCTTTATCACACACAAGACTAACATATTTTTTGTGGTTGCAGATTCTAGTGTTATCATTCATTAAGCTATTTATCTTTATAAGATATCCATATTTGTTTGAGTAATGTTTTGCAGGTCAAGGTTATCCAAATCTGCAGGAAAGTTTTGTCACCATCAAAAATGGGGAGATTGTTGGAGAAATCTTCGTGAAGTGTTTTGAAGCTGACAAAACGTTTCCATTAGTCTAGTCGAAGATTTGCGGACTCGCTATTTAAAGTCGAAGACCTCCAAACAGCCCGGACTCAAGACTCAAAGTCTATCCTCATTGACAGTTTCTAATCCGTTGAAGAAAGGTTATCCAGAACTAGATGTTTCATTAATGATGTAACATTATCAACTGGAGAATATATCTTGGCTAGAAATGACATAACAGAATCTTTTATTTGATCATGATTGATTCGAAGATAAAGGATCCGATGACTGGCAAAGTATACTTGGAAGGTTCTACTTATGGAAACCGAGATCCTGATTGTATGGGCGAAAAAGATTGATGGGCTATCGACATGCTCCTTTAATAGCTCGAATGATCTTCCTAATTGATTCCGTCCAATGGGTAGATTGGAGGAATTCATTTGGTAAGTGCCAACGGGTATGATGGCATAAAGGAGTATATAAGGAAGACGTTTCAGTTGTTCAAGGGGTGCACGATAGAAGAATTCCAAAGTCTGAAACTCCTTGTTCTTAGTCAATTCATTTGAGCGAAATCTTGTACGCAAAAGAGAGTCTATATTCGTGAGGAACCTTGAGGAAGTGTGGTAGAATATCTACACTGTGGAATCAAGGGAAAGCTATGCTGTAACATCTCTTTTGTTCATAGTGAAATCCAACCGGTGGGCTGTCAGTGCGGAAGAGTAGACGTAGGCTTGGGATAAGCCGAACCACTATAAATCTTGTGTTTAATTTTCTCTTCCGTACTCTTTGCTTTACTTTGATAGTAATTCGTTTTGTTAATCAATCGAGAACTTCCTTTCTATTGTCAGGTTAATATTGCTTGCATATCACGAAAAATTATTATACACCTATTCACCCCCCCTCTAGGTGCTTATACTAGCTATCTCAACATGTGCCCTCTCCTCTATTAAAACTGATAGTGATTGATAGATGTAGTAGGAATAGGAAGTAACGCCGCGAAATATGTGGATCCAATTGAACGACTTAAGCACCTACGAGTGTTCTCCAATTATTTTGGCTGCAAGTCCATCTACTTGTATGGTTTTACGATCCACTTCTTTTAGCAATTGTGAGTCTTTGCTTAAGTATTTCTTGCATGTCTGGATATAGATGAGAGCGAGTTATGGCAACGATCGAATCCCCAACTCTGATGCAAAATAATAAAAAAAATATAAATTATTAGGGTGAAAAGAGGTCTTGGTCTTTCTATGTTATTTCTTCATCAGGTTCATAGGCAGTAAAGCTTGTACCTTCTTTTCTTTTATTTTGTCCTCGCTTTTAGATAAATAATAGTAATGTCGTAGAACCAAGATTAACCTTGTGGCCAGAAAATTCAACAACATAAACATCAAACGGCTCTTCCATGGGTAGGAGCCAACTAAATTCCTAGCACGTAAATGATAAATGGGAAAATTGTAAATTTTCTTGTAAAGAATTGTGCGGATTTCAATTCAGTCACAAATCGTTCAATCAATCATGTGTGATCCTAAACCTTTGAATGAAAATGTAATCAAATCACATATTAAGATCCTTATTTGGAATTTTCCCATATTAAGAATTGATCATGATATTTATACTTCTGCTACCACTATATCTCCCTTTGTCTTGAAAATAAACAATCCTCAAATTAATTTAAAAACTATTCTTACCAAAACACACTTATACCAAAATATGGTATAGGTATGACGCCCAAATAAAGTATTATCTCACACAACTATGACACACACTATTTGTGCGTAAAAGCTCAATCACTTTTACAATCTATTTTCTCACATCATTAATAAAAACACAAAGAGTAAATCTTAAAATATATCTTGAGTATGAACTAAATTCAATAGATAAGTGCTTGTGGAAATCCGACAGGAATTTTTGGCCTACTCGGATGTGGCGTAAATTAGCAAAGTCCATATTGATCGTTTCTTGGACTCAGACTTTTGGCCAGAAAATAAGAGAAGGAAATTAAATTCTAATCGAAGTCGGTACAACAAGGAAAGCAAGGGGAAATTAAAGGAAATTTATATCCAGAAGGTTTCATCCAAGATTCTCCACCACATGAATATACACGTGTTCTCTTGGGTTTTATTAGTTAAGCCATTTTGTGGAGCAGAGGATGCACTGCTCGTTAATTCCACCAAGATCGAGTCGACGACTGTTTTTGCGGAAAAATCAGGTATTGAGATTTTGTTTATTTGTCAGCGTGATTGAAAAATTATTTCGTAAAAAATTATGGGATTAAATACCGTTTGAGTTATTGAGTATACTTGAGGGTTGAGAAACAGTGAGAGTGTTCGAGTTAATCGATTGTCATCGTAATCTCCATTGTACCTCTTGATTTATAGTGAAATTCTTTTTTGCTATCCTTGTGAACATAGGTTACATCAACCAAATTACAAAAATCTACTATCCAATTTATTTTCTGATTGCATTTATTCTTTTACTGTTCGATCGATTGTTTCCCCAACACCCACTCACACAAACACACACTCAACTCTTTCATTGCTCTCCGTCGCCGACGACCCTCTTTTCTCTCTGTTTATTAAGCTCTCTCAGCTTAAAGTCTGAGGCTTTCCAATGCCCTGTTTATAACCTCTAATCTAGATCTCAAACGGAAACTATCGGTGCTCCATTTGCGGCTTCTAAGTCAAATGTGCAGCCGAAATTCTTTATAAAAAATTCGCACATTCAGCCACAAAATTTGAGCCCACAAAAATCCACATGTTTCGTTCTCACATAAAACCCTTGGTTCTCTGCTAGTTCAATTGCTGATTGATGGTCACTAAGCAGTCTCACGCGCATTCATTAAAAAATTGGTTCTATGTTTTAGCTAATTTTAGGACGATTTAGGTGAAGAAGAAATAGTGTTCCCTATGTCAAAACAAGTTGACTAAATCCATTAAAAGGAAAATGAGTTGGCTAAACAACCGATTTTGGATAGTTTAATGGTTAGCTAAATTTGTGATATTCTCTTTCTCTGTCCTTTTGGGTTAAACAAAGTGAGTGGAAACTTGATTCATACGGATTTTCCTTTGTGGGGAAAATTAATTTGAGGATCGTTTATTATCAGGACAAAGAGAGATAGAGTGGTGGCAGAAGTATAAATATCATGATCAGTTCTTAATATTACGGTCTACTCGTAACTTTGTTGGAGAAATCTTTCCAGAGTCTTTTGAAGTTGACAAAACGTTTCTATCAGTCTAAGTCTGGATATTCGGAGACCGAAGATTAAAGTCTCAAGACTTTATTATCTCAAGACTCAAGACTCAAGACTCAAGATTCTAGACTCAAGACTATTCTCACTGACAGTCTTTCTATTCCAGTAGCAAAGGAAATCCAGAGCCGAAGCTTATGGTTGAGGATTCGATCCTATCCTCTGGAAAAGATCCCTTGGTTGGATAAACATCTCGGAGTCTTTGTTTGTTCTTATCTAGATCAATTAAAGATCCGATGGTTGTCAAAGTATTCTTGGAATGTTCTATTCTTGGAAACCAAGATCCTGATTGTATGGGCGAACAGGATTGATGGGCTATCGCCAGATTCCTTAAAAAGCTCGAATGATCTTCGTGATTGATTCCGTCCAACGGGTAGATTGGAGGAATTCCTTTGGTAAGTGCCAACGGCTATGATGGCATAAATGAGTATAAAATGAAGACATTCCAGTTGTTTTAGAGAGTGTGATCGATAGAAAAATTCCAGAGTCTGAAGATCCTTGATTATTAGTCGAGACCATTTTGAGCGAAATTGTATCAGAGAGTGTTTATTTCTAGTGATACCTTGAGAGTGTGGAAGATCGTCTACATCAAAAAGTCAAGGAAGAGCATCACTGTAACATCTCTTTGTTCATAGTGGAATCTAGCCAATTGGCTGTCAGTGCAGAAGAGTGGACGTAGGCTTGAATCAAGCCGAACCACTATAAACCGCATGTCTAATTCTCTCTTTCCCTTACTCAGTCTTACGATTGACTTTTTAATTACTGCAAATCGTTTATCTATCTAAGTAGTGTGTAATTATCTAAAGAAAAATCCTTTATACCTATTCACTCCCCTCTAGGTAATCGTACTAGCTATATCAATTGGTATCAGAGCCTGTGTTCTTACTTTATTTGAAGTGTTTTACTTCACAGTAAAAGATCATAGCTAGTATGCTAGCATCAGGGCTGGTGGAAGGTCAAAGCAATACCAGACCACCCTACTTCGATGGAAATGATTATAACATCTGGAAGAACAAGATGAAAGCTTTCCTACGATCTAAGGATCCTCTGGAATGGGATGTTGTGGAGAGAGGAATCACTCCTTTGTCGCATCGATATATCGAAAGAGGAAAGAAAGCTGTTGAGACCAGCGGAATGTCTCAAGATGAGATAAACAAGAGACAAGCACTCGATGCAAAAGCAATTTATTCTTTATATTGTGCTTTGTCACCAACTGAATATAACGAGAATATCTTCTTGTGTCACACAAGCAAAAGAAGTCGGGATAGATTACATATCACCTATGAAGGGACAGACCGAGTGAAGGAAACCAGAATTAATATTCTTCTTGGTCAATACGAAGTCTTCAAAATGAAACCAGGAGAATCTATAAGCGACATGTTTAGCCGTTTTACGAGATATTGTCAATGGACTTGATAATCAAGGACAGAAAATTACTGATCCTATGAAGGTGAACAAGTTCTTTGAGAGGACTCTCCAAGGATTGGAATCATATAAAGATTTCAATACGAGAGACGCAAAGAATAATGCCATTATCTGTAGATGAGCTGATTGGAACTCTTTAGTCTTACGAAGTGGAGCGAATTAATGAAGACGAAGATCCAAGAGGTAAGAAATCCATTGCATTAAGATCTAATGATGACTACGATGATACAGATTCGAAGAAGATCTGGATGATGAGGAGCTTGCTCTTATGATAAGAAGATTCGAAAGCTGAATAGAAAAGAAAGAAGGTTCAACTCAAGAAAACAAAGTTTTCGAAACAGCAAACCAAGTTTGTTGATGAGGAACCAAACAAAGATGTAGTCTGTTTCGAATGTAAGAAAAAGGGACACATCGGACCCTAACCTGTCTCTTTTCGAAGAAGAAGAGAGGAAAACCGAGAAGTCTCGAAAAGCTCTCAAAGCCGAAACACAGGAGCGATACGAGTGTGAAGAAAGTGATGAAGAATATGCCAATCTCGTGTCTAATGGCACAATCAGACTCGGACTCTGGATCGATTCGACATGTGTGAATTTGAGGTAAGTGATTTTAAAATTCCTATCAAAGTCTCTAAATATATTGATGAATTATGTTTCGAGTCTTAAGACTTCTTTCGAAAGATTTCCGAACCGAAAAAGGAAAACTCAGCTTTAAAACAAAAGGAAAATGTTTTAGAAGAAAAAGTGAAAAGTCTAGATTTGAATGTCTCTACTCTTAAAGAGAATGAAGATAAACTTTCAAAAGAAAATGCTTTCTTGAAAACCGACTTATCAAATATTTCAAAGAAATTTTCAATAGGGTCTGAGAAACTCGAGAAAGTTCTTTCAGTTCAAAGACCTTACTTTAACAAGTCTGGTTTAGGTATGACAGCAGAAACAATCCCTTTGATTGATTTTCCGAAAGTAAAAGAAAGAATCAAGAAAAGACCATCGAGAGAAGCGTACAAAAATCATTTCAAAAAGGTTTTTGTAAAGTCTATAGGTCGACATGCTCTAAGGTGTTCAAAGTGTAACAGTCAAGATCACTTTGAAAAAGAATGTCCTATGATCGGAAGCCTGTTAAAAGGGTATGGCCTAATAATGTTTTTCCTACTAACACCAAAGGACCCAAGAAAATTTGGGTACCAAAGAAAGCTTGAGACTCTCTTTTGATTACGGGTCTGTCAAAAGAAGGTAAAATGGTATCTTGACAGCGGATGCTCAAGACACATGACAGGAGACTCAAATTGCTTTATAAAGATTGTTCAAGTAAACGGTGGAAAAGTTTCATTTGGTGGAAACTGACAAAGGAAGCATTGTGGGATTTGGAACTGTTAAAATTGGAAATCTCACAATAAGCAATGTTTCTTTAGTGGAAGGACTCAACTATAATCTTCTCAGCATTAGCCAACTGTGTGATACTGGGTTCAAGATCTCTTTTCAAGAAGGCATATGTTCTGGAATAAGTAAAGACTCAACTCAGTCTTTCATGGGTCGAAGGCATGGAAATATCTATCTTCTTGATGTAAGACCAAATGAAAAGCAATGTCTCATCTCAATTTAAGATGAAGCGGTCTTGTGGCATAGAAAGCTTGGCCATGTCAACATGAAGCAATTAGCCAAAATCTCATCAAAGAAGCTTGTTCAAGGTCTACCAAAATTACCTTATCAAAAGTCGACTCATGCACACCATGTATTACGGGAAAACAGGTAAGAAATTCATTTAAGCCTATAAAACATATTTCTACTAATCATGTTCTCCGAGTTGCTGCATATGGATCTCTTCGGACCAACAAGAACCGAGAGCATTGGAGGTAAGAAATATTGTCTAGTAATTGTGGATGATTACTCCCGTTTTACCGGGTATATTTTCTTGCAAGTAAGTCGAAACCTTTTTGTACTTTGAAAAGTTTGCTAAAAAGGTTCAAAATGAAAAAGGATGTGCTATTTCAAGTATTAGAACAGATCATGGAAGTGAATTTGAAAACCAAAACTTTACAAAGTTTTGTGATAAATCTGGTTTTAGTCATGTATTTTCCTCTCCATATACTCGAGAACAAAACGGAGTTGTGGAAAGAAAGAATAGATCTCTTCAAGAAATGGCTAGAACATTTTTGATTGAAAGTAAAATTTCTTCTCGATTTTGGGAAATTTGAAGCCGTTTCAACAAAGCATGTTACATCATCAATAGAGTCTTTCTAAGACCGATTTTAGAGAAAACCCCTATGAACTATTCAAAGGTAAGAAGCCTATTGTTTCATATTTTCATGTGTTCGGTTGCAAATGCTTTATTTTGAAAAATGCAAATGATCGAGTTGGTAAGTTTGAAGAAAGATCAGATGAAGGCATTTTTCTTGGATATTCTACGACAAGCAAGGCTTACAGAGTCTTTAACAAGAGAAGCCAATCGGTGGAGGAATCAATGAATGTCAAATTCCAAGACTCAATGCAAGTTGAATCCAGTCAGACTCAATACGAAGAGTCCGAAGCAACTCAGATCTTTCAAGACTTACAACTCAAGAAGCATCTCGGTCTACGGAAGTCCAACATCAAGATGTTCTTGAAGATTCAAATAAAAGAGAGATCATCAACCAGGAAAATTAACTAGTAACTGGAAGCACAAATCCAGTCATCCCGAAGAACTTATTATCGGTGAAATCAATGAAGGAATCCGCACCGAGATCAAAAAGACGTGAAGAATCTAGTCTTTGTGGCTCTAATCTACGAAATTGAACCAAAAAGCATAGAAGAAGCTTTATCGATGAAAGCTGGATTGAAGCTATGCAAGAAGAACTCGCAGACAGTTCAACATCAATGACGTCGGGATTTAACATCTAAACCAAAAGGTAAAAGCTGTTATTGGAACCAAATGGGTATTCAGGAACAAGATGAACGAGGATGGAAAAGTCGTACGGAACAAAGCCAGACTCGTGGCCAAAGGATACACGCAAGAGGAAGGAATAGACTATGATGAGACCTACGCACCAGTAGCAAGGTTAGAAGCTATTCGTCTATTACTTGCGTTTGCTTGCTATAAAAATTTCAGGTTATTCCAAATGGACGTCAAGAGTGCATTTCTAAATGGATTCATCCATGAGGAAGTTTATGTGGAACAACCACGGATTTGAAGACCCAAAGAAGCCGATTCGGTCTTTAGGCGAAAAAGGCCTTGTATGGTTTAAAGCAAGCACCTCGAGCTTGGTATGATAGGCTAAGTAAGTTTCTAATACAGAACGGTTTTGTCAAAGGTAAAGTAGATACTACCTTATTTATCAAAAAGGAAAACAAAAGCTTTTTACTTGTTCAAATATATGTAGACAATATTATATTTGGATCTACTAATGAAAGCCTATGCAAGAAATTTTCTAAGTCTATGCAAGATGAGTTTGAAATGAGTATGATGGGAGAATTGACATTCTTTCTTGGACTCCAAATAAAGCAAATGAAGGAAGGAACTTTTATTCATCAAGAAAAGTATGCAAATGATCTTGTCAAAAGATTTGGATTGGAAAAATGCAAAAAGACCGACATACCAATGTCGTGTTCTCAGAAGATAGATAAGGATGAAGAAGGGAAGAAAGTAGATCAAAAGCTATATAGGAGCATGATTGGTTCACTTCTTTATCTTACGCTTCTAGACATGATATTTTGTTAAGTGTTTGTGTCTGTGCTAGGTTTCAATCAGATCCTAGAGAATCACATCTCTGTGCCGTGAAGCGAATTATCAAATACATTGCCTCATCCTCAAGCATCGGTCTTTGGTATCCAAAGAAGGGAGACTTTGATCTTCTAGGATACTCAGATGCAGATCTGGCCGGTTGTAGAGTCGATAGAAAGAGCACTTCTGGAACTTGTCAGTTGCTTGGAAATAGAACAGTATCTTGGTTTTCAAGAAAACAAAGTACCGTGGCTCTTTCAACAACAGAAGCGAGTATGTAGCCCTTGGAAGTTGCTTTGTTCGCAAATTCTATGGATCAAACAACGGCTACACAGACTTTGGCATTGAAGACTCATGCACAGAAATCAGATGTGACAACACCAGCGCGATCAATCTTACCAAAAATCCAATTCTTCATTCAAGAGCAAAGCATATTGAGATTCGACACCACTTCATTAAAGATCATATTCAAAACGGAGAAATCTCGATTCAATTTATTGATTCAAAAAGTCAACTAGCGGATATTTTCATAAAGCCTTTGGAGAAAAATCAATTTGACGCTATCCGTTCAAGACTCAACATTTTGAAGCTTGAAGAAGTTAAAGTCTAAAGACTCAACAATCCTTAGACTCTAATCTCTCAGTCTCAAGATCTTCAGACTCAGACATTCATGGCTATAGACTGTAAGTGGCTATTTTATTCGAACTCGAAAAGGTACGATTTGTTGGTTCAGTTATTATCTGTGTGAAAATCAAAAACTTGTCTTTTCAAAAAGATTAATTTTGGCAGTTATTGATTTTGAAAAGAAATGTTCGTACTCTTTCCCCGTGACGATTGAACTTCCTTTTTCAAAAGGTAAGTTATATATATACAGTTTTTCTCTCAATCGTCAAAACCCTAAAAAGTACTCTTCTCCCGAACCTGTTTCAATCTCTTGTTCATCGTCGAGAAAGTGGTCATTTTTCCTTGGGAAGCAAGCGAAGGAATCTCTCAAATCGACAAAGAAGAATGTCTTCTTCAAGGAAATCATCGAGAATAGCAAGCAGGGGACCACAAAGAATGGAGAAGGGACCAATACACTTTGATCTTACTGAGGAGGAAGACTTTTCAAGTCAGCAACAAAGTCCGATTCGTTCTCATCCACGTCATTCATCGCCTCCTACCCCACATGGTGAAAGTCATCATCTTGAAGAAGAGATAATCGAGGAAGCCGACCCTGTAAGAGTCCAAAAACCCTCCTTTATCTATATGCTTTATCGTGCGTTGAAAAGCTCTGGTACGCTAATGAAATACATAGATGATTTTCTTAAGGAAAAGAACTATCGAAATGAATATCTTTTTCTGCGGAGAATGGAGGAGTTAGGAATTGCTCCAAAAGGAAAAGCAGAGGATGCACTTGCGAATATTCCAAGTGATCCTCGTGTACCTGGACAAAATTTAATTGAAGGGAACGATGATGATAGAATGTTCCTTGAGTTTCAACCGAGAATGGGTGTGGCAGCGAAGACGAAAGGAAATCGATTGGATTTGTTTAAATCCGAAGAACAGGAGAATGTATATGGCAAAGGCTTGTTGAAAAGAGGGGTGATAAACCCTCGAAGTGTTGATTTTGACTTTCTAGACGCCATCAACATGAACTTGAGAGAGAAGTTGAACTTGCTTCAACTTGAGAAATTTTGCTCTGACTCTACGGACGGGTACGCACATTTAACCGCTTATTTCTATTCAAATCTGAGCTTTTTGGATGCGAATAGAATTTCGTTCAGTGTTCGAGACAAAGTCTACGTGGTAGATGTGAATCTGTTGGCAGACATTGTTGGAGTTGAACGAGGGCGTTATCTGCCAATCAAAGTCTCACCCGCTCGTACTACCCTGGATCTTGTCAAGGATAGGGACGCAGACAAGAGAGTTACCTATTCCAGGATGAATGCAATCAACATTGTGCTTCATAAGATCGTAATCAACTGTCTCAGACCAAAGTCTACGTCAAAGACTTCTGTGTCTTATTCAAGCAAAGTTGATGTATGCAATCAACTCGGACGGAAGTTCTCTCTCCCGCACACAATTCTTTTCCATATGTACGAAAGCGGTGTCAAAAGACAAGGGACAATTGCCTTATCCTGGTCTGGTGACAAAGATCTTTAGACACATGAATATTGAACCGCCCCATTCACTTTGTGTTCGACCGTGCGATAAGATGGTGGTAAGTTTGAAGATGCTGACGAAGATGCGTCTACAAGAACTTTCTAAGGCAATGGAGAAATTCAGAGTGAAGACTCCTGTCCCATCTGCTTCAAAAAGAAAAGGAAAAGAAGTCGTTGGAACCCCATCAAGGAAGAAGAAAAGGACTCTCATCTTAGAAGATGAAGATGAAGAGGATGAAGATCCCTCAATCGTTGCCTTAACAAGAACCAGACGTTCTGTGTCTCGATCAACAGAATTTCATCAGGAATAGAGAAAGGAAGAGGAGCAAGCAAAGATAAGAGAAGAAGATCAGCAGAGAGAGAAGGAGAAAGAAGGAGAAAAAGAGAGAGAAGGAGAGAAAGATCGAGCCGCATCGACGGAAACAAGGGAGATCAAGAAGATGATCATCACTCTTCCCCTTGTGATGTCCTAGAGACAGGGGGAGTTGGCAAGCAAGAAAGGTCTTCACCACATGCTGCCAATAGTGAAGGTCCAAGATCATCTCCTGCAAACCCAGAAGAAGTTCAGGTTTCTAAATTGCCTGAAGAAGGACTCGATACGTCGACTCCAAATTTGCAAGATTTCACGGAAGCTCCAACGTCTGCATTCACTCCATCTGAAAAAGCTGATGCAAGTACACAGACGGATAACTCAGCAGATTTTCGTCGTATTGTTGATATCCTTATGGAAATGCGGGGTCGATTTATACTCTAGACTCGTGAGATCCAATCCATCAAGAATGCGGCCAAGCGTCTTCGGTTACCACGGAGGACGAGAATGAAAGACCTTGCTCTACAACTTCAAGCAAATGCAAAAGGAGAGGAGGTAGCTCAGTTAAGGGAAGACTTGAAGAGGCTAGAAGGCTTAGTTCAGTCTATGGGAGATTTCCAAATCGTTCGCATTCCCAAGCAGACTTGATCCCTTTCTCACTTTTTCATGATGACAAAAAGGGGGAGAATCAATTTGAACAATCAACTTCATCAAATCTTTCATCATTTTATCTTTGAATTTGTGGCTATTTGTTTTTAAGTTTGACTTGAGTACTCTTGACTGTGGATTTTAATGCTTGACTGGTTGCGTTCATATCAAGTGTTGTTTTATGGTATTACTCATAAAAGACTAACCAATTTTCTTTGTGGATGCAGAATGTGGTTGTTTTATTAATATTTATGAGTTAGCCATATTGCTTGAGAAATGTTTTTGCAGGTCAAAGTTGTTCAAATATACAAGGAAGTTTTGTCACCATCAAAAAGGGGGAGATTGTTGGAGAAATCTTTCCAGAGTCTTTTGAAGCTAACAAAACGTTTCTATCAGTCTAAGTCTGGATATTCGGAGACCGAAGATTAAAGTCTCAAGACTTTATTATCTCAAGACTCAAGACTCAAGACTCAAGATTCTAGACTCAAGACTATTCTCACCGATGCGTCTTTCTATTCCAAGAAGCAAAGGAAATCCAGAGCCGAAGCTTATGGTTGAGGATTCGATCCTATCCTCGGAAAAGATCCCTTGGTTGGATAAACATCTCGGAGTCTTTGTTTGTTCTTATCTAGATCAATTAAAGATCCGATGGTTGTCGAAGTATTCTTGGAATGTTCTATTCTTGGAAACCAAGATCCTGATTGTATGGGCGAACAGGATTGATGGGCTATCGCCAGATTCCTTAAAAAGCTCGAATGATCTTCGTGATTGATTCCGTCCAACGGGTAGATTGGAGGAATTCCTTTGGTAAGTGCCAACGGCTATGATGGCATAAAGGAGTATAAAATGAAGACATTCCAGTTGTTTTAGAGAGTGTGATCGATAGAAAAATTCCAGAGTCTGAAGATCCTTGATTATTAGTCGAGACCATTTTGAGCGAAATTGTATCAGAGAGTGTTTATTTCTAGTGATACCTTGAGAGTGTGGAAGATCGTCTACATCAAAAAGTCAAGGAAGAGCATCAACGTAACATCTCTTTGTTCATAGTGGAATCAAACATGGTGGCTGTCGGTGCGAGTAAGAGTGGACGTAGGCTTGAATCAAGCGAACCACTATAAACCGCGTGTCTAATTCTCTCTTTCCCTTACTCGGTCTTACGATTGACTTTTTAATTACTGCAAATCGTTTATCTATCTAAGTAGTGTGTAATTATCTAAAGAAAAATCCTTTATACCTATTCACCCCCCTCTAGGTAATCGTACTAGCTATATCAAACTTTAGGTACTCTGTGGCCATGAAACTAACATTACTGAGAACGGATCTTTTCTCGGCTTATCCGTGTCTCTCTATTATGCTATTTGAAGGACTTAAGGATTGAATGGGACTATTTACAAAACTACGAGAACCAAAAGTGTAACTTATCTTAGAAACTTGAACACATTCACCGCAGATCGATTTACCGATCCAGCATACTTTGTTAATATTTGGATGAAAAACAAAATTTTGTCCTTCAATCACCGATGGAGATAAGTTACGAAAATAAATATATGTCGAGATATGGTTCAAGGACCAGCATTGAATTCGAATAACAGTGCAACAATGGTTTTGTAAGAGGTCCACGTTATGAGTGAAAATTGGTTAGATTTCCATCGGTTTGTCTCTCATGGCTCACCAATGTAGGACTGTCATACTTGCTCTCCTCTGGAGCACTTGATTAATTTTTCATATATATATATATATATATTGCATAACTTATATCATTGATAACACTAATTTTATAGAGAAAAGCAACTGCAAAGCGTAACAATCCTCTTTGAACAATGCCAGCCAGTTGCTGGGCCCGGTTTTTCAGGCAAATCCTCCTTTAGCTCTCTATTAAACTTTCGATGGGGGACTCCGCTTCGTCATTGCTAAGGAGCCATTTTACAAGGTCAGTCTCCTTCGAGGAGGCATCCTCCTTAATCTCCCCTTTCTCGCGCCACTGTTTCAGGTTCTCCTTCAACTCCAAAGCTTTCGGCAGTATTTCATTAGCAGACGCAAGTTTGAGCTCTTCCACCTCAGCCCAGAAGCAGGATTCACCACATGAACCTTTCGGCAACTGCTTAGCGTGTTCTCGCCATCTTTGAGTATATTTGTACCGACTTGGCCTTCCTTGGTCCATGTAAGGACCTGCCACAACATCTTTAGAGTGTCGATAGTAGTTGGCTATGTCTATTGGCTCCACAAGTCTGCGAAACCTCGTGCCGAGAGCCTCCCATTCTTCCGTTGCCTCAAATATATCTGGGAGCTCCTCTTGTCTTAGCATTTCAATAATCTCGTCCCAAATAGCTGCCAGTTCAAGTCTCTTTACGTTAGCCCTGAAGTCTTCCTCCTCCTTTTGCAATTTGAAAGCATCATAATATCCCTCCTTGCTGTAAATTTCTAATGCATCGAGGGCTTTATTTATGGCACCAATCTTGTCTTCTATTTTTTGCAGGTTATCCAGTTTCTTCTTCTTCGACTCTCCAGCAGCACGGAGGCACAGCCTTGCCGATGTGCCCTATAATCAGAAAATCATATATTTGTGAAATATTCAATCATCTTTTCTTAAAAAGTTAAGAGATTATCAGGGAACTAGAGTTCATTCTTCATATAAAATCCTGGGTCCAGATGAAATATCGACTATACCAGGTTAAGGTCGTTTAGTGTGTCATCATTTGAGCTGAGAGGTAATTCTTGGAGGTCCAACGAAACTACAGTGGGCTTAGCCAAGCTTTTATCTAATTCATCTTTATATCTCCAACATGCCTTTAAGCTTTCCTCTGCTATCTTCTTAAGCTCTGGATCAGACTTGATGTGTAAAGAGTAAAACAACAGTTGAAGAACAGCATCCGGGTTTTCCACAACCACCAACACGTGGGTCTCAGTGCAAAAGACATACTTCCCACACGGTCTGTAAGGGCTTAGCTTGATGAATCTAGACATGGTGTCAAACAACGTATGTTTGCTTCCCGTTAGAGCACAAGCTGCATGGTTTGCAACGCACGATGCGTTCTTCCTCACATTCACAAAAGAAGGAATCAAGTCTTCTAAAATGGGTTTGTGATGCGGGTTCTTGAAATCGTGAATTTCTTTTAGCAACCCCTCCACAGAGGAGGAAGGAGCGAGTAGAATCCTGGGAATGATGTCGAGTTTCATAACGAAGTGGACAAAGTAATCAGACCAACCCTCACGCCCGATGGCATGGCAAAAGGTGCGGTCAGTGGTTAGTGGGGATGCGAATGTTAAACAGAAAACACGGGGAATCACCTTTTTCGGTGATCTTTTGTGCTCCTCAAGGAACCAAACAGTTGCAAAAATCGCGACTGGACCGCCGGATGAATGGCCTGTAAATATCATCTGCTTATTCTCGTTCTTTGCCTTTTCTACCTGAATATCAAAGAAAAATTCGGGTTTATTTCTGACTGTTTAGTTTTTGCTTCAATGATGCTCAGTAAATGATGTACATCTTTACTGCTAATGATAGGCTGAGAGAGATTTAAACTCAACCTTCTATATCATTGTTATTGTCTTATAGACTTGGATAGAGTGTTCCTCAAATTCCAATTAATGGAGACTACATGTATAAAAAAGTCTGCACAAACCCCACATAATCATATATGATTACCGACGGGAGATTAACTTTTACATTGTAAAAGCTGATGACCACGTACGGTAAATTGCAAACTGAAGCAAACCCAAACGCGCTTGTTATGCGATCTAAATGCCTAAATCTTCATCACATACTCTGACTTGAGGAAATTAGAGAACTTGATGAGAGTTTCAATGGTAGAGGGTGTGGCTGTGAGCAAATGAGTGCGCAAGCTCTAGTTGCCGACCCATTGTGTTCCAGTGAGAGTTTGTATGGACTGAACTGGACATAGGAAGGCACGCCTTGAAGGCACTACTTAAGTTTTCTAAGCTTCAACACGAAACTTAAAAATGCTCTGAGAAATACTATGACTCTTCGACACATGTAAACAACTGAGGAAACAGAGCATCATTCGAGATTCAAGAATACCTCTTTGCGTAAAGTTCGACTACTGTCCTCCAGAATCCGAACGAATCGTGCCATGAATGCTCCGTTGACTGTGGCGACCTCATCTTTGCCGATCCTCCTGAGAGAAGGGAACTTCACAGGGTCGATCTGGGTCTCTCCGAAAGGCTTGGCTTTGCTGTCTTTACAGGACCAGTCCTCCGGAGACCATGATTCAGGGAAGGCCACGATAACCTGCGAAGAGCTGCTGCGAATATTTAGCTTCTCTGGTTTCTCACGAGCTTCGATGGATACAGACAAGGCGTCCTTTATCACTGCCTTCATGATGCCGAAATCGCTTTCCATCATGGTCTGTGTGTAAATGCGGACGTTCTTCTATGCGAGCTCCTCTCGGCAAAATGCACTTGTTGACGGTTTGGATAGGAAAGGGTAGATATAGGCCAAATGGAGTCGGTCTAAGTTTACTCAAATATCCCTTCGATGACCGCTCGGTGGGGGCAATGGAACACAAGCCTAAATGATCACAATCGTCGATCACGTGGATCTCCAACGAGTCTTAACATCGAGCAACTGCGGTTGGTGGAATAAGGAGTGATGCCGGTGATGGGCATTTTGGGCAATTGAGCGCGCTAGGTGACTCGAATTATTGTTGACCTGTCTTGGATAGTGGTGGAGTCAATGGATAAAAAACAAGCATATTCTTTTGTTTTTAATTAGTAAATGGATGGACCTAGGCTTAGAATTAGGAAAGACGGAGTCAGTTTCTTGTAAGTATGCCTTCCAACAATAGGCGAACCTCTTGTTCAAGCCATTCAAAGACAGTCTTTTAGCAGAAAACTACTCAAGATTTTTAGTTCAGGGTCTAGAGACACTCGTAGATGTTAGAATGGTAACATTTCTAATTATCCGAATTGCATTTCTCAGATGATCCTATCAAGCTAGAGAAGAAGAAATGTTTAGAAGGAATTGAGAGTTTTTGAACAAACACCCACTTTACTTCAAGGGACTATGCCCAACACAATACATCCTCCTTACCTTTTATAGATATTAGGAGGTCACAAACAAACAAGGACTAGGCTCACAGTCCTAAAACAAAAAAAGGCTCCAGAAAATCCGGTTGTGAATTATTCTTGACGATATGAACAATGACAATGAACAATGATTTCCCTAGCCTACTGTTACAATGATTGCTACAATGACTTGCTATAGTGATTTGCTATAGTTAGTAATCTCTTCCATCATGGGTATTTAGTCGTAGTCTAAGTTATTAGAACTATGCATTTCTGCCGGAAGATGTTTTTCGTATTTTTGCTCAAGTCCTACAAGTGGATCTTCAAAGGGAGTTCGAGTATTCCACATGTTTGTCTCATTTGATGAAGATGCTTCTTCATGATTCCTAGAGAACCCTATAGTGTTGGTAGGCATGTTTGGCTGAAACCAATTGGATGGTTGAGCATAGTAAGATATGTCCATCCCTAGAGATAAGGATATGGTCATTGATCATAGGGATCTTGAGAAAGAGGACCCCCCATTATATATAGGGGTCTTGGGATGACTGTGTAGGGTCATTTGTGTCTATCATTTATTGCTCATGTGATGACGGGGTTGTCCTTGTAGCATATCTGAATTCTTCAAGTGCTTCTTTGGCTTTTGGTGCAAGGCTGTAACAATCCCATACAGTGGGTACATTATAATTCCATACATCTCCAAGAATAGTCTTGTTCTCTTGGCACAAAATTCTTTGGAGTTCTTGGTACTGGTGTTCACAGCCTATGTAGCACAGACACGGCGACACGACATGCGACACGACACGATACGATACGTCGACATGTTATTTCTTAAAAATAAAAAATTCCGACACGTTAGGACACGTTATATATTAAATGAATATTTTCATTTTTAATTAATCTAATTCAAATTCAATACTTTTATTTTTTAAAATTATTTTTTAACCTCATTTATTTATTTTTTCAATTAAAAAAAAATCCCCACTCCCACTCTTCTCTCCCTCGTCCATTTCTCCTCATCCCCAAATTTCCCCCCACCCCCAAATTTATTTTTCTTTCCCTCCCCACCACCGGCTGTCCTGTCACTTCCCCTCCCCCCTCGAATTAAAAGTTATGCAGCCCATCAGAGTGACATAGTTCCCTTTTATATTATTTTTGAGTTTTTTTTTTATGAAAACCCTAGCTCCTTTACTGCTTGCCACTCACCGCATGACCTTTCCTCTTCTCTTTCTCTCCATCCTTCTCCTCCTCGCGGCTTGCTGCTCGACGCACGACCCCCTTCCTCGCCGCTCGCCGCACGACCCCCTTCCTCTCCTCTTCCTCTTGATCCTTCTCCTCTCCTCCTCGCCACACAACTGCCTTCCTCTCCTCTTCCTCGCAGCTGCAGCCTCGTCGCCGTCCACCGCAGCATCACAGAGGCGGCCCTCACCTTAGTCTATGCTCTTTCTCTAGCTGTCTCTCGCTGTCGCGGGCTTGCCATTGCTCGCAGCCGTCTTTGCTCCCTCTACCCTCGCCTCCATCCTCCATCTTCTTCCGGACATGTGAGTCCAAACGTGTCGAGCAAAAGTTGACCGCATGTCGGAAAATTCAACATGCATTGACCAAGTGTCCGACACGCTCCAACACGTGTTGGACACGACACGAAAGCACGAATAACGTGTCCGTGCTTCATAGTTCACAGCAACCAACAAGTCTTAGAAAAGATTTGTAAATCCGAGCATCCGTTGGCCAAGCTCCTTCTAGAAACTTGGATTACCAACTATGAAAAGCTACATTAGAACAACAAGCCTCTCCAATTCTCAAACTCTGAATTCATCAGGAAAAAAGATAGCATTGTTTCCATCAAATTTGGCAAGGAAAATGAAGAAAATTATTCTATATTTTAGACCCTCTTCATGATTGAACCTTGTGTTCCTGAGTCAATTTTTGAGCCAAATCCCAAAAGACTTGTCCAATATTTTCAGAGTAATGGAAACCTTGTCCATAGCTACAAGGATTAATATGTGTAACACTCCGAATCCTGAGTACGTGCACATCTCTCGGCGGTCGATTAAAAATGCGACGTCCCAGGACGCATCGCCGACCAATTCTTTTTATCTTTCGATTAAACGCATGCGGAAACGAATTTAATTAAACACCAAGTCAATCAACAATAATAGGGATAGTAAAAACACAACTATGAGTTCTCACAAAGTACGATTTATATACCAACAAGTTAACCCGAGGAGTTTAATAGATACAAGCCTACTACAAAAGGGACTCCTATGCGACCTACTAACAAAAAGGGTCAAGGTCGGGGTTAACTTGTAAAGTCTCGATCCTCCAAGCCCATGCCTATCCTTGCTTGGTCAATATAATAGCGATGTCCTAGGATGCATCGCTGACTCATTCATTTTAATACGCATATGGAAGCGAATAATAATCCCTAAACAATAACACAATAGGATAGAGAAGTAGGGCCATAAATTTTCAAACTGAAAGCAACAACTACACTTATATATATAACATAACCAGTCATATATATACAATACAAACCAAGCCATGTATCTATACATATAAGGTCTGATAAACAGGGGGGATAATTAATTATTTCAGAGATTTTGTTCAAAACATTGCTGATTCCACTACAATCAATGCTGAAGAAGAATCCCCCACCTTAAGCTAAAGTAGTTGCTGAACTTAAGGAGATTATGCAAACTCTTCCTTCATTACAAATCTCATCAATAGGAAAAAGAATTCTTCGAACTGATGCTAGTGATGAATAATTGACAACCATCTTCTTCGAAAAAAGTTGATGATAAAAGGCACTTGTGTGCTTACAAAAATGGAAAATTTTCCCAAACTGAAATGCATTATCATTTCACTTTCAAAGACATCTTGTTGGTGAAAAATGGGATAAATAAGTTCAAATTCCATCTCATTGGCCATCACTTCATGGTAGAATTAGATATAGCATTTTTCCCCCAAATAATCAAATTCAAACAGAAGCAAATTCCACATTCTCAATCGCTTCGATGGGCTAAATGGTTTTCAAAATACTCTTTTAAAACCAAACACATTATTGGAAAGAAGAACGCTCTTGCTGACTTGTTGTCTAGACTAAAGGCACCAGCAGAAGTCAACATGTACATCATGAGGCATGCTTTCCATACTTTTCACAACAATGAAAAGTATAAGATTGAGAGAATACGAGACTGGCCAATCCAGTAATACCTCTAGTAGATTGTTGAACAAATCCAGAATGACATCTTCATTGATATAATGGGGATCGATAAGCCACGAAAATGCCGAAATGGCCACTTTGGGGCAAAAACTCGATTTTTCATAAACGGGACGTAAAAATTAGGAAATGTGGAAATGAGTCACGGATGAGGACCCACGTGGGCCTAGGCCCACAAGTGGGCCCAATGGGTCCAAGCCTAAGGTAGGTAGCCCAATGGGCCTCACGCCTAAAATGGGTGGCCCAAAGGTGCCCATGGGCCACCCAAGCCCTTTTTGGTCATTTTAACTCCCTCATTAATGCCTAGGTGCGTGAACAGTACCCAGAGCTTGTGAAATTACCCTTTTTGCTATTCTGCCTAATAAAACAAGAAATTGGCACCCAATGAGGAGAAGAGAGAGAAGATGATGGCATGTCTAGCCTACCTTACCTAGCTAAGCCTAGTGATCCTATTTTCTAGCCAATGTATGATGAGTTCATTTAATGTGCATTAAACGGCATTAATAGAACTTGGGGGGGGGGGGGGGGGGGAAGTAAAGCAAGAAATAATCTTGGCCCTTCATTCTTGTCTTAGGGAGCAATGATGCATATTGGCCATCCACTGGACTAGACTTGTGCAGTAATCTTTCTCTCTCTACCCTAGCTCATTCAACCACCCATTTTTCTCTCTCATTCTCTCATTTCTTTCACTTTCTCTCTCTCTCCAGCCCTTTGGACAAATTTTTACTCACTCTCTCTCCATTTCCTTACACCCGTTGACTATGAAGTATCGACACTTTCCAAGAGCTTTCGTGTCATGTTGGATACTTCGACACATGTCCGACACTCAGACACTCTCGAACACCCGATCAACACGTGTCGAAAAATCCGATACCTGGTCAACTTTCTTGACACTCTCCGACACTTGAATCGAGTTCTACCATATGAGTTTCTAACATTTGATTTCGATATCGAAGTCAATTTTAAAAATTTAATAAATGGGAGGTCAAAATATATATATATATATATATATATATATATATATATATATATATATATATATGTGTGTGTGTGTGTGTGTGTGTGTGTGTGTGTGTGTGTGAAAAAATAAAACATAATAATAAAAATATTAAATTGAGAAAGAAGAAAAACCCAATCTTCTCTTCCTTTATGACTCTCACTTCCTATGATATACAATTCAACCCCTAAGTTTTTTCTCCTCTTCCAACATATCTAACATGCGAGTCTAGAATATGGATCGCTTGTTTTTTCTCCAAGTTTTATGAATTATTGAAATAGAGTTGAATTTGTTAAATTGAAATAATAAATGATATTAATAAATTGTGGATTAATGTTTTTAGTGTATATTCATTCTAGGCTTTTTTAATTATTTATTAATTTATGAATTTGATTTAAATTAATTTGATTGAAATAATCATAAAATGATAATTTATTATGTATAAATAAAAATATATATTTAATATACAACATGTCTTAACGTGTCGGAATTCTCTATTTTTTGAAAAACGACGCGTCGGTGTGTTGTGTCGTGTTGCATCGCTGTCATGTGTCAATATCGATGCTACTTAGCCAGCTGAACCCTCTCATCCTCCCCATCTCTCATCTCACACCCATATCCCTCTCTTTTCCTCTTGGTTGCAGCCACCATGAACCAACGGAAGCCACATGCTCTTACAGTTGCCGTGGCTAAACTGTTGTCCTCACCACCTCATGTCATTGCCCCTTAGCTATTTTGGCCTTGTCGTGGGCTGCCAAGCACCAACTAGCCATCGTCAAGCCTCAACCAGCCTCACCGTGAGCTGTGCCGTCGGCCCTAGCCTTGCCGTGATCTGTTTGGAGGTGACTAGCTACCGCCGAGCACTACAACAGCCATCCAACCCTTGTCGCACCTTTGCCGTCACTTGCCGAGCTTGGAATCAAGAGTGAGTGGCTTTTTAGCCCTTGAATAGGGTTGTTATTGCATTTTGGAGTTAGTTTAAGACTAGATTAAGGTTAAATGATGTTTTGTTTATGTGTTAAGTGGGTTTTGCATGATAAGTGATCATAGTGTTCTGATAGGTTATCATGCTTTACCAATAGGTTATCGGGATAGGTTATCATGCTTTGCTGATAGGTTATTGAGATAGGTAATCATACTTTCTTGATAGGTTGTCGTAATAAACCTTTCTAAAATCGGATAAGCTATTGAAATGTGATAAGTAGAGATGTGATAAGTTATTATGTTGTGATATGTGATAAGTGTTAAGTTATAATGTCATGTTATAATAATGTGAAATAAGTCATTGTATAGGTTATGACCGCATGTGATAGATTATTCTAATAACTTATGCACAATTGTAATGATTTATCTTACCTTGATGAGAGTTTTATATGCTATGAGTCCTAATTTGATTGATGTATTGTTGATTGCTAAAGTTGAATATAGTGCATGCTTATGTACTTGTTAGAATAGGAAAATAATAAAGGTTATGGTATTCATTGATTTTAGCCAATTAATAAGCATGTGAGGTATGTGGAAAGATGGCATACTGAAGTGTTCAAGTGATGTATTTGGGTGATATGATATGAGATACAAGGATGACATGATGGCATGTGACTAATTAGCGCATATGTATGAATATGTGAAAAGATAGTATGATGAAGTGTTTAAAGTGTTGTTATGAGATGATAATAAAAGTATGATTAATTTGACAAATATATGATTGAGATGTGATCACATGGCATGACAACATGATATGGTTGTATGTAATTAGTGCTATCACATATTGTATGAGCATTACACACTCTTCCATCAATTAATGAGAAAGATATGAAATGAGTTTGAGTGATGTATGCTCTTGTGATCACTTAAATACCCTGATGCATATAATTATGCAGGGAGATGGTTCTGTTTTGATGCGTATGATTATGCGGGATGATGTCATGCCCAATGGGGCGGGACGATGCCTAGTTACGCCGGATGATTGCGAACCT
This sequence comes from Eucalyptus cladocalyx, assembly GCA_017140615.1. Lineage (NCBI taxonomy): Eukaryota > Viridiplantae > Streptophyta > Magnoliopsida > Myrtales > Myrtaceae > Eucalyptus > Eucalyptus cladocalyx. The sequence continues at coordinate 3,369,128 of CM029518.1, read as the reverse complement.
TCGGGTTGGCCTTGGGTCCTAAGTGGCCGTAATAATCTAGACACGGTTGTGTGAAAAGTGCATGAGTGCATGAATGCATATTTTGAGAAGTGATGCTATAGTCAACACACGTGTGATTTGATATTGATATATGAGCAGGTTTGGATTATTGCATGGCATGGGCACATGACTATGTTATATTGCACATTTTTACGTTTGGCTTCTGAGTGTAAGAGGTGTAACAAGAATTGTTTATATGCTCATATTGATGGCTTTAAGGAAGTGGAATAATCATTCATATTATAGTTAAGGCAAAGTAGAGGTTGCTTTGCTATGCCGTCGATAGATAACTTGCACGTTTAGGGCGTTTCTGAGGTGAATGACTTTCCTACATGAGGTTTAGGGAGTTCACTCATTAAGTTTATCTCACTCCTCGTTGTTTGATCTTTTTCAGGCCCTAATCATGATTAGCCAAGCCCAAGCTATGGTATTTTGAGTTGCATGCGTACTAGGCGCGTGGAGGATACCACCATTTTCAAGTCGCTTCGTAGCATAGAGGAGCTAAGCTAATCTTGAAACATTTTGGAAGTACGAATGACCACGCATTTTGATTGAACATAAAATGGCGTAACGAGTGACGTTGAAGTTTGGATATAAATAGCCAATATGTTGTAATGACGTTATGGATGCATATATGTAAATATAAGTGTGTTTGAAACTGTCATTGTTTCGTTGTGAATGGCTGGGAAATTGTTTCTGCTTCTGCTTGTGTATATAATTAATAATATGAATGGGTCAGCAACGCCTCCTTGGACATTGCCATTGAATGGCCAAAGTAGGTAAGCAAGGGGCGTCACGCCCCGAACCTCGAGCTCGCGCACATCCCTCGATGGTCGATATAATTGCGATGTCCCATGACGCATCACCGACCCATTCATTTTAATGCACATACAGAAGCAAATAAACAAATCCCCAAACAACACAAATATGTGATAAAAAAGCAAGATACAAATTTTCACAAAACTCTTTTATATAAACAAGCAGGTCATCCTACAAGGTTATATACACCAAAGTCGAAGTCTCAAAAAGAGATCCCTAGTTGACTCTACCCCAGACCCTATCTACTTGGGCTCCGGGTCTATCATGACACCGTTAGGGATGCTGAGATCTAATGGGTTAGCCACCTCCTTGACTTTGGGCTCCTGCTCATCTTCCGGCAACTGATTTGCTGCAATGTCTGCAATGACATCGGCGTCCACGACGGGGTCGAGCACAACCTCACCCTCCCCCTCAACGGTAGGTCCGTTGAAACCATCCACGGGGCCTATCTGTTCCCCATTAGGCCCATTATGAAACCACACCTTGAATTGATGAGGTATCAACTGAGGTGGGCCATCGTTGACCCAGATAGTGGTCACAACGAGCTCACGAGTCCAAGGGTTCCCGCGGACAGGGAAAATGGTGCAGTCTGTCACGGCCTCTTGTGGCCACCCAAAACGAATCGACTTCCTTTCCATCTAAGGACCTGAAAAATTAAGCCCACGACGAGGTGAGACAATGTCTCAGTTTGTCCACCCCTAAACCCCAACTAGGAATCAAATACGCCTAGAGATAGTCTAATAATACATCACAGAAGATTTACCTCGCCTCAGTTCCTTCCTGCACGTTAGTACAGTTCGTATAATCAATGCATATAGCAGGTGCACACATCAATTGGAATGTCTCAATCACATCTCAATCAATGATAGGGGTCCTAATTATAGGGCCAAATCATTATGACAAGTATCATTCCGTGCCACAATTTTGTCTCATAATACGAAACGTCTATCTTAATTAATCACATGTTCCAATTGGTTACTACTCGCACAAGCAGTTTTACCCGACGCACATCGGTCCTCTGGTGTAGCCAAGCTTCCCTCATCCCTTGAATGCGGCAATGTCCATCTAACACACATCGGGGACGGCATTCCCGAAGGAGCTTCGGTCCGGCCTTTATTGTGATCCGGCATCTATTGTTACGGTATCCCATATAGGGGCATCGTCCACCCAACGCACATCGAGGACAAGTTCCCTTAACCATCACACGATCATTCAATTCCGGCCAATTGCACCGTGCATTGCACTCAAATGTCTCAATTAAGATAATGTACTTGACCTATTTTCTTCGTATTAAAAACACCCGATGAAAATAATCGTGTGTGGGTATATGGTCAAATCGAACTTTAAAAATTGATATACTTCCTTTTAAAATCCCACTATTTGATAAAGTATTTAAAATCATTTTTGGTGTCGAACTCGACACCCGGTATTTTCTAATTAAATACCAAAATTTCATAATTTTTAAATAGTAACTCAAAATCACAATTATCACTCAATTTGCATAAATTAACAATCAATTGCATAAACTAAGCACATCACTACAATTAACACGAAATTTCGGTCACCGGCTATCCCGGTATAATTTCCAGAAAATATTAAATAATTAAATAAATAGCAAAATTAATTAAATAAATACCAATTAATCCAATAAATGCAAATCTAGGCCGGAAACACTAATCTAACCACTTAAACAGGCCTAGAAAATTAATGTACCTATCTAGATAAATAGTACAATATATTTAGCCCTTAATTAATCTAACATAGCCATCTAACAATCCCAATTAAGCTATTAAATCACTAATTACAACTAACTAACCACCTAAGCTATATTTAGCCTAATCTAATTACTTATTAAACATCATTAACTCATTAAGCAAAGTTTAGCAAGTAAACTCACCGGATTAGTGAACCAATGAGTCCACGGTGACAGTGACGACGACGCAGAGGCGGGCGAAACACGAGCTGTGGTGACACCAAACAAGGTTCGAACGGGCCGGAAAACAGCCCGTAAGTCTTAGCTTAGGCCGAGACTCGGCTTCTGCTTTGGGTCGAAGGAGGGCTAGTCGAGCGGTTGGACAGCGAGGGAAACGGCAAGGTGGGGCGGGGCGGCTGTAGCAAGCGATGGCGATGGCTTCGATGGCTGGACGACGATGGTGGTGCGGCTTCTAGGCAATCTTGATGGTGACCAAGGCATGGACGATGGTGCACGAAAGCGCGGGCGAGCGGGATGCCAAGTGTTGGATGACACAGGCTCAGGCGTGCAACAGGCGGACGGGCGACGGTTGGACAGCGAGCAGGGATGGTTGATGGGTTGCTAGCTAGTTATTGCTTGCTTCCTCTGGTTTTTCTTGAGTTCAAACACTCCAACAATGGAGAAAGTAAGGCTGAAGAAGAAGAAGAGCTCAGCTGGAAGGGGGGCCCAAAATGCCTCAAAATTCTTTGCAAAATATCCAAACCACTCATCACTTGCCCCCACCAGCTCAAGCTTCACCCTCAGCCAAGTTTTGCCCCCCAAGCTTCTCCTAGAAGCCTCCCAAGGTTGTTGAAATGTTGCACCCCTCCAAGGCTACGAATTTTGAAACATTTCCCTCCAAATTGAACTCAATTTCTCTCCAATTTAATCCAATTGAAGCCCATAAATCCAACCAAGGTGCCCACATCACATTCCATATTTTCCTTGCCAATCGGTCCAACTTGACGGCCAAAAGTGCAACAAAAAACGGTTCTCTAATTTTCCCGGTCCAAAAACCCCAAATTTGATTTTTCGCCAAAAACTCGAGGTTCGCGAGAAAAATCTTCGGAGAGGATGAGTCGATGTTCCTAAAATGAATCGTGACATGACAGAACTTTCAATTTCTGAAATCAAGTTTAAATTCACAGTTAATCTCAACCAGCGCGATTTTAATGTGATCTAATCTACCGGGTAACTTTTAAGAATTTTTAATGCAATTGACCCGTGGTCTATTATTTTCAAGTCACATTGTGCATCTTCGACTCATTGGCGACTCTCAATTGTTGTAAAAATCTCGAGATTTCAAATACAAGCATAAGGTACATAAATGTTAGAAAAATCAGTTTAATGCCATTCAACGAGAATTTTGCAATTAGGTGGAATCACCCATACTTTAATCGCATACCGAGTTGAATTGACCTCTCTCGATCTCTAATCGATTGGTTTTACCGGATAGACTAGTTATCTCGTGAATTATCGATCAGAGAAAAACAATATAAGCGCGTCGATGAAAAGCCCAACCCATTCCATCGAAAACAAAATCAGAAAATCAGGATGTTACAAGAGGTGTCGTGTGCTCGAAGTGGGTAATGGCGTGACAATTGTGAATTACAAATATATCTTTGCACTAAGTTAAAGGAGTACCTTGTTGGCTTTTTTAGCATTGTAATAAACATATATGCAAAGCATCTCCTTTTGGATTCTCTCTTTTCCTTCCCCCTTCATTTCTCCTTCATTTTCCTTCAATTTATTTTCATTAAATATCCTTTTCTTTCCTATCGAAAGAACCTCTTGTTCCTATCGCTAGAGAGAGAGAGAGAGAGAGAGAGAGAGAGAGAGGAAAATAAGAAAGAAGGGAAGGATATACCGATGAGGTGTGAACGGGGGATAAGTACACTAGAAGTGCCAAAAGTTATGTACAATGCCCACTTTAATGCTAAAAATTTTCGTTAGCTCACTTAAGTGCTAAAAAAGAAAAAAAAAAAAGAACGATTACTTAAGTGCCTATAGCAAGATATTCCGGACAAATTAATTACGTGGCATTTGTAATTAAAATTTTAATATGATTTGACACATTTAAAAAAAAAAATCCAATCCATGTGAACGTCAAAATGACGACGCACAATGATCATCTTTTAAATGAAATTGGCACTAAAGTAATCACTTTTTAATAATGATTGATACTAAAGTGATCATTTTTTTACCAACAACCAACACTTAAGTAATCACTTTTAACGAAATCAATTTTTAGTACTCAAATGATCAATTGTTAGCTTATCTACACAGCGTAATTTAGGTGTTATATGCTTACTAGATATGCCAGCCAGTCACGTAGGATCGATAAATTAATAAAATATGGTCACATTGGATTTCTGGCAACTTTGACTGGAGTGAGCACTTAAATTATTGTTTTTTTTTTTTTTAAGTGACACTTTAGTGATCCAAAAGAAACTTCATACACAACTTTTAGCACTTTTACTGTACTTGCCTTGATAGTTTGATGTGAATGGGAATGATGTACTTAACTATATGCCAGGGGTGTGTGGTAGGGATGGCCACATATTACACCTTACAAATCAAAAGTGATGTCCTATCTCAATTAGAACCCCTTCATTCAAGGTTACCAAGCACTGCATCACGACATGTGATTACACCCCGCATCCGTATTGCATTTCGCAAAATGGAAAAGTCGGTCTTTCCAACCCATGAATCAAGGACCTTTGTCACTTTTCTCATCTGTCCCGACCGCTTTTCTTTTTGAGTCTACAAAGCCACAGACCCCTTCTTTTTGGCATCAATGTGAAACATGCTGGTTGCCTCCAGCTGTTCAAAAGCTAAAAAGAAAAAGAGGCTTAAAGCACTCACATCAATCAGTACGTTCCCCGAATTCTCCGCGTGAAGTTTTGTCCGAGTAGCCTTTATTCACTCCTATTCAAGTTCTGTACAGCACGCGTCGAATCGATAAAATGAAAAGAGATTCCGCAATTCTTGTCTTTGACGAAAACAATTATCAGAAATCAACGCCTACTTGTCGAGGCCACTATGTAAGAAACAGTGAGGGTAACAGGAGGGAGCTATTTGGGAGACGCATGATAGATGCTTTTGCGAGAAAATGAAGATGAGGTGCTCTCGAACTCATCCGCGAAAGCTCAGGTTCTTTCAAAGTTTGCAGGCTCCAAACTAAGGAGGAAAAGAAAGAGTTGGCTCAATCGTGCGGAAGGAAAAAAAGAGTTCGCTCTTAGAGTTTTTGCATGCCATGTGAGAAAAATAATTGTAATAATAAGTGTAGACTTTCACTAATCATAAATTATGTGTTTGATAAGTGTGACAGATATTTTTGTTGTTTGTGTTGTATTCATACCGTATTTTCACCTAATTATGTCCCGACCTGAGTTGCTCACTACAATTTTCTTATGTTTCCACTATTGTGCTTCCATACCCAAGAATAATGAACGTTGAACGATATCTAGTTTCCGAACGAATTTCACTTCCAAGTTACCTCCAGATGATTTTGCAACCAAACCTTTAATGACCTCTTTTTTTTTTTCTTTTTTTTTATTTAATTAAAATTTTGAAGACATGGCATAATTTTTGCAATGCTCATGGCTCAAAGATAGGCAAGTGGCAAGACATATATGAGTTATTGAGAGTGCACAGTAGAAGTCCGATGCATTCACCTATGAAGATTTTCAAGAGGGAGCTTAAGCTTGAGTTCGTTAATATATCCAATTAGACCTACATTCACTCAAAAACTTAAACCAATGGGTTATAAATCAATAAAGATATATTAACCGCTTCATACCACACCAATTCTCCGATATGAAACTTTTCTAACATATTTTAACAATCTCTCCCTCATATGTTAGGTTTGCTCCTCATTATTCAAGTATCCTTCTGACCCAACTTTATTGCATTGCTACACCATAATGCTCACCTGTGCAGAAGCCATAACCATCGACTCTGATATCATTTGTTAGGAGCATGCAGTAAAAATCCAATACCTTCATCTAGGGAGATTTTCAAGAGGGAGCCTAACCCTAAGCCGGTTAATATATTCAGTTGAATCAATATTCATTTAAAAGCTTAAATTGATGAGTTATATGCCAATTAAGATATATTAACTATTTCATGCCGCATTAATTTTGAAATGTGGGACTTCTATCCAGGATCACATGTATCATACTAGATGCTATGGACATCAAACTCATGAATGCTTTTCGTAGTTTAAACCAATTATTGTTTCGAGAAAATTGTCCAATTAATCAGAACATGATTTTTCTAGACATAATGAATTTGATTAATGTTCGGTGCTTGGTCAAGTTTAACACGTAAATTTAATCAAGGAATCCAAAATGGCAAAACCTAGCAAATCATCAAAAACATACTCATGATTTACCATGAAAAGAATTAAGAGATTTCTTGAAGAGAGCATATAGGTTAGTTGAAGCAATTGTTCTTCCAATTGAGCATCCTTATGGATAATATAAAATGAAAAGAATTTACATAAGGGAATATATAGAACCAAATATATTTTAAACAGAGGAAGCAAATCATTCTTCAAAAGAATTGCTTCAAGAAAATTATAACTTAGATCCGGTTATGATAGCACTTATCTATGACTCCACTAACATTTTGCCAGCATGGCCAAAATCCCAAATTTCATCAATCAAACACTAATCCTTATGCTATATGCAATTTAGAATAGCAAAAAAATAAAAAAAAAACACACACACACACACACCCACGCACAATTTTGAGTAGTAAAATTTTCCTTTCAAAAATACGTAAAATTTATTCAATTTTTCTCATTGAGCAATATGTAAAATTTTCTTATATTTTAAATTCTGAATGAATTCAAGTGTTTCCTCAATATTTGTACGTAACAAGTTAAATTCAGTCAATTATTCCAGCCTTTTCAATTGAATCGAGAATAAGATGGAGACAACAAACACCGTGGAAAAGCATTCCTCAATTATTGTTCTCATCTGTCCCCATCGCTCGTCCTTTCCGAGTCACCAAGGCATCATGACCTCTACTTTTTAGAGCCAACGTGAGACGCATTGGTTGCCGGTCCAAAAGAAAATGCGGTGGACTAGCGGTACCCGCCTACTGGCAAAAGTGCACAGCTTTCTGAATGAGTCTAGATGGATGTGAACATGAAATGGTTGACTAGTTGTTCCGAGAGGCCCACGCACATTACAGCTTATTAAGCGATTAACTAATGATTCATTGACAAATAGCAGTACAATCTAATGATTACTATTGTCTTTGCCTTCTTGGAATCAAATAATTCTTACACACTCATTTCCCTCTTGGTTCTGATGTCATTGCGTTCGTCTATAGCATTTTAATCTTTTCCGAGCCAAAAGTAATACTCCTTGGATTTTTTATTTTGTCAGAAATATACTCCTGATTTAGCACATAAAGAAAGAGACTAATTCTCGACTTGTAGCCTGGATAACTACTTGAGGCAATTACAATAGCGAGCGGTTTTGGTGTTGTGTGACACCCCATATTTTACTTATTTGAGATATTGTCCACTTTTACCCATCTCATACAAATACTCACACTTTTGTCTTTTGGTGTGTAAGTGGACATTTTCCTAGAAGGTCATCCATTCCAATAGCATTTCTATTCAAGCACACTTGCCGTTATGTCGAAAAGGGCACACTCTCCCCTCGATCGGTAGGTAATTCTATTCATTGCAAACTCACCGGTTCCGGGTGGTTGGTCCTTGAACCATACACCAATTGGAGGATACTATATCGTGACATCTTGAATTCAACTTACTCAAAGTGCTTTCTCAAAAGGTCATCCATCTTGGTAGTGCTCTCACTTAAGCACGTTTAACTTTAGAGTTCCAAAAGTAGGTATTATCTTTATTTAAAAGGTGTTTGCGCAATTCAATTCATTCCCACTTTTTTTCGCCATCTTAGAAGCTTCACTAAGAGTCACTCATTATCTAGGCCTTCATGCCACGTTGATCACTCCCTGCCCTCATCAAACCTAGTTGTTACAGGTTGTGTTCATTGAGTTGAACTAGCCTGAGCTGGTTTTATTCTCAATTATTATCGTGCAAAAAATTTCTGAATCAAGCCATGACCCAAAAAAGCTCTAGTCCAATCAATTTTGCCCCCGAATTTCAAATTAAAAAAGCATATGTACATGAAAAAAAGAAGAAGTAGGGTGCAAATTATTGTCCCACGAAATTCACTTTGATTGCAGTGCAGTTGCATCTAGAGATGCTCTTTATTTGTCATGTCTCTGTAATTTATACTGAACTGTTATGTTCCTGTGTTTGCTAATTGTTTTCTCGTGACCGCCAAAGTCATGGTAATCATTCGAACGAAACTGATATTGGGAAGGGAAAGCGGTAATTGCAAACTGGATCAGTTTGATGAATAGTTTGCTAACGATGAAGTTTCGTAACTGGATGTGATGAATATTCTGCCATCAATGAAACTCGGCCAGTGAAAAGCTTAATAAAGAGACCAAAAAATTTGCAGTATATCAAAGTTCACACTTAGACACTTTAGCATAAGTTCCGTCCAGAAGAAAAAAACAATTTAGAATGAGAACATCCAGAACCTACGAACTGGGACATTCCATTGACAAGTGCATGAGGAATATCGATGCTATGGAATTTCCTGCTAAAAATATTTAATAAGGAATTGATCCCATGTAAAATGCATTGACTATACAAAAAAGAAGTCGGTTCGTTAGAAATTGTAAGCCATTCATGATTTGGTTAATTGATCAGTGCCTTAAAAGTTTAAAATCACTCTTTAAAGACAGAAATACTTTGTAAAATCACTGTTGGGGATTGTTACTGTTTCGTCCAAATTGTATCGTTCCTTTCTTCTTTTTTTTTTAGCTTAAGCCATATTCTAGTTTTAGTTCCTATAATGATTTTATCCCGGAATTAGAGAAATCGAGGATTATATCAAATTTTTGTCTTTTCCAGGCACTATTGCTAGTGAGAAAACCAATTCCAATTGAAGAGTTACTTAAGAAAAGAATAATGCCGAAAAAAAAAATTGAGCAATTTCTATATATTCAATAAAGAAGAGTACATGGGCATGTTTATAAACTTTAAAAAAACGACCATTTGTAGTAACAGAATATTGCAATATCAATCACAATTAATCGGGATTAATGAAAATTTCATTTGTTTCGTGGAAAATAATGATTTGGAAAAAGACATTTTCCTAAAAATGATTACTTATATCGTTTACAAAAATGAATTATCGAAAAAAATTTCATTGTCTATGAAAATATATAAACATCAATTATTGTTGAAAATGAAAAAGCGATCATTTTTAGGGGAAAAATTGAAATAATTTATCTTCTGTGAAATAAATTAAGCCTAGGAGAAATAATGCACAATCTCAAGAGAAATGCATAATCAAGGCTATAAATCTCTAACAGCTATCATTTTTAAAATGAGCAAAATGTACTAAGTTTGCTCATGGTAATAGGATTAAGTATCCACAAAGAGACAGCTTACATTTATGATTAGTACTTAATGAGGAACATAAGTTGATATTTTCCTTTATGGACACAATAAAGTAGTGAAAAGCGAGGGATTTTTGGAACATTTCTTTTCCACTATTTAAGAGGACACGAGATTTGCCGGTCACTTATTTGCATAGTCTGTACACAAATTTAAGTTCAAAAAAAAAAAAAAAAAAACCTGGTCAATTGACTAAAACGTTCCTCAGTCGTTGATAACATAATTGACGTAATTAGAAAAATAAACTAGTCGACTGACCTGGACTTGGCAAAGTCTATGGGTCGTTGTCTTATTAGCTGTTATCCTTTGAATGATCCTTCCTAACGGGCCACTCCGTTTCACTTCTAGTAGTCTTCCTCTCCACGTGCTTGATGGTTGCCTTTCAGGGATTATCCCGTGATGGTTCCATCTTGGCGCCGAATGGAGTCAATATGCACGGGAGGATTGTTTAACGTTTATGTCGTTGTCCTTTTGGACGTGTGAAGAAATAATATAAAAAGACCAAGACCACCTTCGAGCCTAATTTTCTTTGTTTTATGCATCGGAGTTTGCCATCCCACCGTCGGCATAAGTAGCTCTCATCTATATTCAATCTAACACAAGTTCTTTAAAAAAGACTCGCTAGTGCTGAAAGAAGTCGATGATAAAACCATTCGAGTAGATAAACATTTCTCATGCTGGGCGTCGCATATCAGCCGCCCACTTTGCATATATTTGACGAGAGAGATTTACTGTATCTATTTAATATCTATGCATGAGACATATTTGATTTTATAAGCTTAATTCAAAGCTCTAAAAATTTTTGTTTTTGTTTTTTTTGTACAAACACATCAATAATCTACTCCTTATTAACCTATGAACTTTAATGAGCAAAAAAAAAACGTAATAACTATATTGTCACCATAATAATCTTACCATTATACTAGCCTCTAGACCGTGCAATGTACCAATGAAGAACTAATATGAAAAGACTCCCTTGCAATTTTTGCATGTGCAGCTAGGTGAAAAACTAATATAAAAAGATCAAGACCTCCTTTGAGCCTATTTTTTTCCTTCATCAGAGCTAGTTATTCGATCATGGCCACAAGTTGCTCTCACTTGTATTCGACTCAACACTAAATACTTTTAAAAAGAGTCACTATTGCTTAAAGTCGGGAGGATTACCAAAAAAGTCATAAATCTTTTATAATTGTGTCAATTCAGTTATAAACTTATTTTATTAGCCAATTGAATCCTAAACCTTTTTACAGTCCTTATGGCTAAAATTGACTAGCCAGCATGACGCTGGTCAACGCCAATCACAAATTTTTTAGTAATATTTTGTTTTTTCGAATTATTTTATTAATTTTTAAATCCTTTTTTTTACCTTTTCTTCTCTTTTTCTTTTTTTTTCCTCTCTCCTTCTTCCTCTGGCTTCGATGACTACCCAACTCTCATCGGTCATTAGGCGAGGTGGCTGGGTGAACCCCCACCGAATCTAGCGAGGGCTTGCCTCACCAAAAGCAAGGATGGCGAGGGCAAGGACTCCCTTGTCGTTGTTGGGCGAGGGTGACCTCGCCTAGCAACAGGCAAGGCAAGCCCCCATCGGATCTGGCGAGAGCTCACCCCTCACCATCGCTGGGCAAGGGGCGAGGACTCCCTCGCCGTCGCTGGGTGAGGCCGACCTCGCCCAACTACCTCAATCCAATGACCAATGAGGACTAGCCGGTCGTCAAAGCCAAAGGAAAAAGGAGAGAGACCTCACCATCGCTGGGTAAGGGGCAAGGACTCCCTCGCCGTCGCTGGGTGAGGCCGACCTCGCCCGACTGCCTCAATCCAATGAGAGAGCTAGCCGGTCGTCAAAGCCAAAGGAAAAAGGAGAGAGACCTCACCATCGCTGGGTAAGGGGCAAGGACTCCCTCGCCGTCGCTGGGTGAGGCCGACCTCGCCCGACTGCCTCAATCCAATGAGAGAGAGAGAGAGAGAGAGAGAGAGAGAGAGAGATTAAAAAATTAGATGCCAGCGTCGGCCAGCTAATTTTGGCTAGAAGGACTGAACTAGACTGAATTGACACAATTGTAAAAAGGTTTAGAACTCAATTGATCAAAAAACATATATTTATGACTAAATTAACACAACCGCAAAAGGTTTAGGACTTTTTTTTTTTGGTAATTTCCCCGCTCAAAGTTAATGACAAAACCATAGAAGCAGATAATCTTGCAGCCAAAAAAATTAGAAAATATTGTTAGCTTATTAAGTTGTACCCCCATTGGATCTGGCGAGAGCTCACCTCACCATCGCTGGGCAAGGGGCGAGGACTCCCTCGCCGTCGCTGGGTGAGGCTGACCTCGCCTGACTGCCTCAATCCAATGACCAATGAGGACTGAAAAAGGAGAGAGAGAGAGAGAGAGAGAGAGAGAGAGAGAGAGAGAGAGAGAGGTAAAAATTAAAAAATTAAAAAATTAGATGCCAGCATCGGCTGGCTAATTTTGGCTAGAAGGACGAACTGGACTAAATTGGCACAATTATAAAATGTTTAGAATTCAATTAATCAAAAAACATATATTTATGACATAAGCGCAAAATGTTTATGACTTTTTTTTTGTAATTTTCCCTCTCAAAGTTAATGACAAAACCATAGAAGCAGATAATCTTGCCGCCAAAAAAATTGGAAAATATTATTAGCTTATTAAGTTGTTCATTTACATATTCCATGGCATTAGTTCTCTCATTGGCTACATCTATCTAACCTTCACATATTATCCATGGAAATGGGTAAAAGGAATCGGGCGAAAAAGCCATCCCTGACAATGACCATACGTACTAGTTGATTTCTATAATCATGACAAAAGGCGATCCAGTTGTTTGACAGGGCTAATTTTTTGCTTATTTTAAATTTCTTTTTGAGATAAGAAAACGAAAAGAAAAAAAAAGAAAAAAAAATTGAGAACCTAGCTTCATGAAATTCTTTCTTGAGTTAACCAATCCCCAACACTAATAGATGTTATTGGGGGGCCATTTGTTTAACCTAGCTTCATGTAAGCAAATTCCAAATAAAATAAGTTAAAATAGACTATCTTGGCAAATTGTTAAAAAATTAAGAATTAAATTAGCCAACTTAAAAATATTATAACTAAATTGGTATCCGTACAATATATTCAATATATTCAGAACTTTAGATAATAATCCCTCACTGGAAGTCACTACCCATTTGGCCTTCTTTGAACTCAAAGGCTTGATCTCTACAATTAGAATAAATCATATTAACGGGCGAAGTCTTAATTTCGCTCGCATCTTCAATTATGCATACGCACATCCCACAATTCATTTCAACCTTCCAAGGGCTGGGCATGTCTTTCTACGTGCCCCATCAATGCAACAAGTCTACCAAGGTCCTATGCAATCCAACACTCGGAGATCTCCCTGTCCCTTCCCCAGATCAACCTCAAGATGGGGGAGATCCCTGGCCTCGTCGACGGCCCCTTCCCATTGCGCCGTTTCATCTTGGCCTTGTTCAGTGGTCAAGAAGCCACCACAATTTTTCAGAATGACCATTTATCTCAAGAACAATATTATCTAAAATTGTATGGACTTTAGTCGATGACCATTTCTGTTAAGAATAAAATTATCTAGAATAATTTTCTTCCAAGATACCATCGCAATTTTTTTTTTTTTTAATTCTTGACTGATGATAAGTATGCATGCAGCAGCTGCGGCAATTAAATGCTAAATTCATCCGACTAGTGCTGAAAATTTTGTCTTAGAACTTAGAAGACTCGTCTTTGAGAATTTCATGTTTTCACATGAAATTGGACTAGCTAAAGTGGATAGATCATATAAAAATACCTTGTTGACAATCAACCGCTACTTGAGACATTTGTAATGGTGGCACTCTTATTTTGTTGTCGAGTCGACCCGACCATTTGACACCTAAATTTTAGGGGTGAGCGGCTCCAGTTCCGGTTCGGTTAGTTTGGGAACTTATCCTCAAATCTGATTCTCATTTTTGGAACTTGGAACCTACCTATCGAATCAAGAACTTAGAACCTACCCTATCACGGGTTTCGGGGGGTGGTTAAGTGCTCCAACATTTTTATTTTTTTTCATTTTCAAATTTGAACTATAATGAAGAAGGAAAGATAGAAAGAAATGAATTTCAGGTCTCTGCACCTGTAATCTAGTGAAACTCATCATCAAAATCCGATAATCACCTGCAGCAAAGCAACGTGACATGAAACTTCTTAAAAGACAAAAAGAAATGAATTAAGTGCTAATGGCATAGTAAAATATACAAAGTCAAATAGTTAGAAGTAACAAAACAAGTAATAGGCATTATTGCATAAAAGAGAACAATGTACAAAAGGATAAAGTAGAATGTTCAGTAACCATAGAGGTAGATGTTGAATTTGAAGTTATATCATCTCCCAAAAAGAAATGCTACATCATGTATGCTTCTCAGGAAAATGAATATAAACAACTTCATGGCAAAGATGCCATGGGCAAATAAATATATTTATCTTGCATGACTACTGCTCCTACTGCTCCTAAAGCAATGAAATAAAATCCAATAACTTCATCAATATCTACTACAGCAATAATGTGAAAACAAGATGGGCTTGCAAGTCTCAATTTTTCTCAATAATGTAGAGCTGTAAATTTCAGTGATGAAAAAGCAGTCCACACATGGAAGATAACCTTAATTGCAACATCCTCTCCAGTATCTTGTAACGTAGCTCTATAAACTTGACCCAGGCTGGCCGTTTCTATCGTTCAAGATGAAATTTTGCTGAACACAGCTTCAAGAGGCTGCCCCAACTCCTCCTCTATGATGTTGAAAGCAACTTAATTGTCATATTGATAAGAATCATATCCTATAACATCCAAGATAGTGTGAAAAAGCTTATTAAACTTTTAAATTAGAATGCTTATTTCTCTGTTAAATTATGCCATTCACCTGATTTGGGAAGGAAGGAACATCAAGACGTCTTGTAGAATGCAGAGTTCATTTATGTAGTCTTCTCTAATAATATTTGGTTTGTTTGCAAGAACTTATCAACAATGGAACAAAAATTCAGGGAAAAAGGGGATCAGACCACCAAACATGTACGCATCATCAAGAACATATTTTGCAGTAGAAATACAATGAACCAACATTGGCAAATCTTCACCTTTTACTTCCTTCTGAAATTGAACCATCATTGTCCCTGGATTTTCCTTTTAAATACCGTCTCTGACCACGAATTGAACACAAAACCCATGCCAGAGAGAGAGAGAGCACTGCGACAGAGCCGAATCGAATGCTACAGAGGATGCCCCGAGGGCGGCAAGGGGGGGGGGGGTGGGGGGTGAGCGGCAAGCGGCAGGCGGCAGGGCGTCGTCGTCGAGGGCGTTGTCGGGGGCGAGCTGTGTCCAGCGGGGGGAGGGGGACGAGTGGTGTCCAGCAGCGAGGCAAGCGGGGGGCGAGCGGCCTCGACTTCAAGGGCGGCAAGCGGCGGGGCGTCGTCGTCAACGGCGTCGTCCGGGGAGAGCAGCGTCGTCCGGGGGAGGGCGTCGTCGAGGGATTCAAGGTAGGGGTATGGAGGAGTCCGGGGGACAGGGGTTTGGGCGGAGGTTCACAAACAATTCAGGTTTTGGGCGGAAGTTCAAAAACCATTGGAGGGCCTTTTGTTTGTTCACATTTGGGATGCCGCCAGATCAAAATATTTAGGGCTTGTAGGTTTGCCTTTTTTTTTTTTTTTTTTTTTTTTTGGTAAGGAAATTTTGCCTATTTATTTAGGCCTTAACCGCAAGAAAATTGGGAATCCAAGAGAGAGACAGAGAGACAGACTCGCCGAGAGAGAGAGAGAGAAGAGCCTTGGCCACGCGTGAACCCCAGTCCGACGAGCTCTTCCGGTCGAAGTCCTCAGGCTGAACCGGTAAGCCCCTTTGTCTGCCCTGTTCGGACCCTGTCTTGGGCACGCCACGAGTCTGGCCCTGCCGGTTCTCCGTTGAGCTGCTATGTGTTCTGGTTTGCTTGTCGAAAGTTCCGGTCCGGATTTGAGTCTCGGGTCGAGCCGAAATCTCTCGTTCCTCTAGCGTATTCCACCTGTTCGATAGAATGCTTAAGTGAGATCTGGTTTTCGTCCTCCCACTTTTGGCCGAAATCGAGTCGTCCGTGCACGTCGTGTTCTATTGGGATGTTCCAGTGGGGTTGGGCGACCTTAGGCGTCGGCCGTGTAGCCGTTCGCTACGTTCCCATCATCGCCGTAGTTTGTTCGGTGTTTGACCGTGGTATGGCTCTCGGCCGGCGGCGGGGAGGTCGGCCTACGAGTGGTGTTCGGAGTGGACGACGCCGGTTGGTGACTCGGTGGTGGCCTGAGCGCCGGCGAAGGCTCGTCTAAGGGATTGCTGTTTTGGTGAGGGAGTTGCTGGGAGGGGAAGCGTCGGTGAAGGAGGAGTGTCGCAGAGAGAAATAAAAGAAAAAGTTTTTTTTTTAAAAAGAAGAAAAAAAGAAAAAGATTTTAAAAATTAGGTTTTAATCTGAAGCGGGTCGGATCCGGGTTAGCATGTCGGACCGGACTCGGTCCGAACCCCTTTCCCCGATTATTAAGAGCATTAAAAAATTAAAATGCTGAAATATTTTGAAAATTCAGAAAACTTATGAAAAATTATAAAAATAGAAAAATTTAAAAAAATTTAGAAAATCCAGCAAAAATTCAGAAAAATCAGAAATCTTTTAAAAATTCTTAAAAAATATATTTTTTTAAGTAGTTCTCTCTTAGAATATGTGAAAATCTTTGATAAAAAAATTGAACAAATTCTTAGAGCTTTTCCATAGGGTTCTAATGCTTCCTCTTTTAAGACGAATTATCTATTGATTGAGCACTTTTATTATATTGATTGTGTTTTCCCCTCAGCCTAGTTAGAATGGGTATTTTTCTTAGCGTTAGACCTTGCTTTGCCTTGCAACGTTTTAAAAGCTTTCATTGGTTACTAATCACGAACCTGCATAATTACCTCATATGTTAGTAAATAAGTTTAAAATTAATCGGGATTGTTTGATTTTTTTTAAATGAATAGAATTAAGTACCAAAATAGCACTAATTGATTAATTAGTATAACCAAGTTCTCGATAGATTCTCTAGTTGTATAGGAACTAAAATATACTCACATGCCTCACTTGATTTCTAAATGACTCAAATAAGCTAATGGTGACTCCTCATTAAAATGATTCTTGTAGTGTCAATTTGAATACCTAATGTCTTGCACCTAAACAAGAGCAATAGGCCCACATTTTAGATTATACCCCTAAACCTATATCTTGCCCCCCTTCCGGACGAATGGAAAAGGTAGGTTGCGACATCGACATGAGCTGATTTGTTATTATTTATACTAGCCTGTAAAACCGTGCTTTGCGCAAGAAAAAGACTTGTGAAAAACACTACATGAAATAATAATTCTAAAAGTCTTGATCATCATGAGAATAAGAGATTTTGCACGATATTAGAAGTACTTATATGCCCCTTGAACCAAAAGGGAAGAACTTTTGTTCAGTTAAGGTGAAAAAATTAAAGGAAATATTTTCAAAATAAAATTAAGATAGATATCACTTATGGAGAGTGCGGAATGTCATTTGCCTATCAAAAGTGCTTTGGAGTAACACTTCACGTTTATCTAAAAGGATTAATTCGCTGTATGCATTTTAGATCTATACATGAGACATATTTAATTTTATAAGGTTAATGCTAGGCTTTAAGAAATTATTCTCTTCTTTTAGATTAATTTCCTTTTTATCAAATTATAAACTTTAATAAAGAACGAAAACTAATAAATTTAATGAAGACACTCGTGTTCTTACTTCTTTTCTTCAAATCTTTAGAGGCTCCCTCTCCATGCACCAAAAAACTTATATCATAGATTACTACATCCATGTTTCTCTTTATCAATGCTATGTCTCTAATTGGTGATTATAACATGGTCATCACCCATGATAAGTTTGCATCCGGATGGTATCCATAATTTGAACATAAATAAATATATAATTGGAGGAAGTTCTCCAACCAGGTATAGAGTAAAATATTGCCTATGATCAAATGTAACCACATTGCTTAAGAACGAGGAAACTAGGTCAAAATAGATAAATTATGATGACACATTTACGACCCATGCACTTGAAAGTAGAATATAATACATCATTCTTACATTTAAGGGAAAATATCATTATACCCTCCATGACTTTGAAGTGGGTGCATGTCAGACCTCGAACTTCAAACAATTGCATCATCTCCCCCCCCCCCCCCCCCCCAACCCCAAACTTGCGTTTTCGTATGCTCAATAACACCGTTAATCTTTTCCATTAATATGTATCCTGCACGTGCTTTTGAGGGTAAATAAGTTAATCTTTGGATAGAAAGAACACATCATAGTCGAAATTTCCAGTCAAGGTGGCGGGCGAACTAGACGTGCTATCTGCTTTTCAACATGAGCTCTTGTTGTTGTTCTTGAAAAAACTGTATGCGAGCATAGAGTGAACAATCGGTGCAACCAACACTGCAAAAGAACGCGGAAGGCTAGATCACGTTTCATTTTTACTCAAACAATAACTCTTGCACTGTATCTCTTTGATAGTATGAAAGAATAAAATGCCTATATTTTGGTTGCCCAAGAAGATGGCCATTCAGAGCTGAGTTTGTTGCAATTTCTACTTGAAAATGCACAGAAAAAATAGACAAGTCAATAATAATAAAAAAAAAAGGATCACTAGATGAGGATAAGGATACCACACATGGCATAATTTTCATATGATACGTACTTAAATACCTTAACTCCTATTTTCGATCAGTTGATTGTCATCATTTATTAAAAAAAAGTATTCACTTGAGTATTATAATTTTCAATTGATCACTTGAATGCCATAATTTTTTGAAACGTTTGCTAAGTATCAGAAATTCGATGTGGCGTGACACTTATAGTGAACATTTTAAAAACCTCATGGCATTCAAATAGTTGATTGAAAAGTTATATGGCACTCAAGTAATCGGAGAAAAAAAAGTTATAGCACTTAAGTAAGCACAATATACAAATTATGACATTCAAGTGATCATAAAAAAAGCTATGAGACTCAAGAGCGCCATACGCAAGTTATGTTATTTGTAGTGTCATTTTCTTGATTGGATTGAGTCGATGTGCAAGAAGGCTTGATTGGTGAAGTGGGCATCATTATGAACTAACCACGCCCTTTCTTAAAATACCATGTCTTGTCTATGTATATGAAGATGATGCTTAGCACAAGTAAAATACTTATTCGTTAGTTACAGCCAAGAAATATCGATGATTTCTTATTTAAGGAGAGAGGAACTACTTACCACCGGTCGCGGTGGCTCCACTGGATAAAGCTCTGCTGATCCTCAACGAAGAGGTGAATGATTCAAAACTCAGGGGAGGCGCTGGGTGTATTAAGTGTGACTCAGGGGTGGTGGGTCCTCCCGCTTAAGTGTCACCCGAGGGTTTACGGCGATGTATTGTCGCTATGCCGGTTTCTCAAAACCAAAAAAAAAAAAACTACTTAGCCGTTGCTTCGTAGCAAGTCTGACAGAGACGCATCGCCTGAATTGGAAGACACCAAGTCAACGTTCTCAAAAATGAGTATAGCAAAGATGACATTCTAATCATACAGCAAAGCATTCTGTGAGTGACAAAAATAAAAGGAAAGGGCATAACATCTGTTGTCTATATCGTTTAGGCTGATATTAATTCTTGCCGTTGTGTTATTTCCTCTCACTTTTTGTGCTAGAACTTTTCAATTTGAATAAGATGGCAGACGGAGAAATATGGCTTGTGTATTAAGAAGGGCCATGATTTCCTCTCGTCAGTCTTCTGATTAATGGGTTACCTAGATGGACATCACCAGAATTTTTCATGGATAAGTTTAGACGTGGGCTGATGTCTCTCTAAATATCTGGACTAGTCAATATTCCTTTTGCCCAGATAAGTTACTACTTTCCCTATTTCGTTACAAGCTTTAATGTTCAAAATGTGTTTTTGATGGCTAATTTATGAACAACTTAAAAACGTACTATTGAATTAGACATGAGTAAAGTCCCAAGTTGTTGGATATTTACTCCGATGGTAGTGGAACTATGTTGGTATTTAAATTATAAATTCCAGTTTGTTTATAATGGGAAATTACTTACTTTACTGGTAATTACTTGTAAGCGGACCTATGCAGGAAAGCTACTAATTCCACTGCCGAGTTTTCTTTTGAGTGGTAAATTTCTACGTAACTGGCAATTTACATTCTAATTGAAGTTGTTAAGTTCCATACTTTGTCAATAACTTTGTCGGTAAATTATTAATTTCATTTTGTTTTGAGTGATAAATTTCTTCATAAATAGATAAATTATGTTTTCAGGGAAAAGTACCAAAAAATTCTGAAAACTATTGCATTGATATCAATTCAGTCTTATACATTTCAATTGGATTAATTTAGCCCTAAATCTATTCACGTTTTACTAATTGAGGTTATTCAACCAATTTAGATTGAAAATTGCTAACATGAACGATAATCATCCTACGTGGTCCAATTGGCACTATGTGAAATTTTTTAAATTTTTTAAATTTTTTAAATTTTTATTTTTTTCCTTTCTTTTTTTTAAAAAAAAATTCATTTTCTTTTTGCCATTGGCCAATTACCAGCCATAGGCTATGGCCTGCGATGACAAGCGCCAGTGAGCCAACCATGGCTTGTGGCTGGTGGCCAGCGACTAGCCACTAGCAAAAATAAAAGAGAAAGAAAAAAAAAGCGAGGAAAAAGGGGGAAAAGAGAAAATTTATTAAAAAATGATCATTAAAAATTTTCACAAGTTGGATGCATCCACATCAACCCAAATGGACTTAATTGGTAAAACATGAAAATGTTTAGGACTAACTTAGTCTAATTAAAATGTTTTTGACTGAATTAATATTAATGCAATATGCTTACGACTTTTTTGGTACTTTTCCCTTATATATTACATAGGATTGATCAATTTTCTTGCTCTGCTTACTACAATAAGATTGGATCTTGGCTGGTAAATCATTAATTTCACTTGTAACTTGCTATCTTCACCACTAATTTCTCGTTTTAGAGGTAAATTTTTAAAGATGTTGGTAATTTACTAACAACATTTAACTTTTGTAAATTATGACATTGTTTGTAAATTACCATCACCATACTTGAACAATGGGTTACCAGTTACATGATTTTACCTGTATTAATTAGAATTTACTGTATAATAGACAGAGTTCAAATTTTGGCAAATGGAACATTAGAATTTTGCCTAGGTAGCCATCAATCAAAGATCTAGTTGGAGTGATCAAACTGATCTACACCGATAAATTTAAGGTGATTTTATTATAGTTTGTATTGGTCGGGTCGGGTCGAAGCATGTGTAGTTCGGGTTGCCTTGTTGTACCCCCTATAAAATGACAAGGGGAAATGCAAAGAATAGTTTATTTTTGCCATCTACTACATTTATAATATGTATTAATATCATGAAAAACCTAAAACTAGTTAACTTGTGACAAATTTACCAAAAACTAACTTTTATATTATCAAAAACTCCAAATTAGTACACCTTTGACAAATTTATCATAAATTGATATACTTGTAACAAATTTACCCTCTATTAGTTTCCGTTAAATTTGAGTGTTAAATTACTAAATTGGATGATATGTAGCAATTGACTAATATACTAGTTTGAGATTCATTGTCTGTTTGTTACAGTTGTACTAGTTTTGTGATTTTTTGTACTATTAATCCAATTTAACAAAAAATATATTTGTCACAAATGTACAATTTGAGGTGTTTTAGGGTCAAAAAATTAGTCAATGGTAAATTTGTCATATGTATAATGGTTTAGGATTTTTTGTGGTCATTTGAGATAAGTTTGTCACAAATGTATCAATTTAAAGTTTTTAGTGGTCAAAAAATTAGTTTGGAGTAAATTTATCTATAGTTTGTAGTTTTCCGTGATATTAACCCTTAAAACATTATGTGTTCTCGCTAGGGGTATGCAAATTAATTAGGAACCACCTGGATCGGCTGGAATAGGATTGGATTGGACTAGACCGGCGATTCCCATGGTGCTTGGTCTAGTTCCCAATTATAGGCGTGGAACCATCCACTCACCCACTTAGCCTAGACTGATATATATATACTTATTAAAAAAATTCATCTCAATTACTTAATTATTTTGTAGTTGTTGGATATTATTAACTAATTTCATCTCTTATCAATGACAATTTTCTGCCAGTCCCTAACACTTAAAGGCTCGGCTTGGAAGTGCAAATTTCCTTTAATTTGGCTCATCTGAATTTCCGCTATTTTTCCGAATCGTCCGAATCGATTTTCCGTAAATATCTTGGAATCTCCAAAAATTCCTCAAAGGATGAGTCAATGTTCCTAAAATAGATGGTGACACGACGAACTTTCAATTTATGAAATCGGGTTCAAATTTGTGGTTAATTTCAATCTGGCGCGATTTTAACGTGATCTAATCTACTGGGTAGATTTCAGGAATTTTTGGCGCAATTGACTCGTGATTGATTTATCTCGAGTCATAATGTACATCTTCGACCTATTGGTGTCTCTCAGTTGTCACGAAAATCTCAAGATTTCAATTACGGGCACAAGGTACCAAAACGACAGAAAAATTAGTTTAGTGCCGATTGATGAGAATTTGCAATCTGGTGGAATCACTCACACTCTGATCACCTATCTCAGTCGAATTGACCTATTTCCGGTCTCTGATAGATTTTCGACTGTGCCGTAATGACTCTTGCATACTAGCACAATCGAGTAGCCGATTCTTAGTCGAATTCTCAAGTCTATTACGTTAAAATTCCTTAATGACTTTTCCAGATAGTCTAGTTATCTCGTGAGTGATCAGCTCAGAGAATAGCATTATAGGCGTGTCAACGAAAGGTTTGATTTATTTAATCGAAAACGAAATTTGAAAATTCAGGCTATCACATCACCTCTTGCCAACAAGGGTCATCGGCCCTTGCCTATCACCACTGCCCCACTAGTGATGGGGGCAATAGCCACTCCCTATCACTTGTGTGTGTGTGTGTGTGTGTGTGTGTGTGTGTGTGTGTGTGTGTGTTTTTTTTTTTTTAAAGAAACAAATAGAAGGTAGAAAATTAAAAATTAAAAATTTTGAAAGACAAAATTGTCTTTTACATTCGATGATTTGAAATCCTTCTTTCAGACTAATATAAGTATTTTAAACCGTTATTTGAAAAACGTCAACTTCAGGCCTTTATTTAAAATAATATATACTTCAATTTCTTATTTAAAAAAATGTGGGTACTTTGGCCTTTATTTGAAATTTTCTCTAACAATAGATATAAATTGTAATTCCATGACTTTATGCATCCAACATATGAAATAATATTGGCCCCATAGGTAATATGATGCATAAGATGATCGTGATAAGAGTAACACGCTTCACAATCTATGAAGCACTGATCCTCTCTAAGAGCCTTCGTGTCGTGTTGAACACTTCGACACGTGTTTGACACTCTCGAACACTCTCCAACACTTAGTCAACGCATGTCGGAAAATCCGACACTTGGTCAACTTTTCTGACACTCTCAAACACTCGAGTTGGAATTCCAACATATGATTTTCTGACACGTGATTCCTATATTGAGATCAGTTTTAAAATTTTCAATAAATGAGATGTCAAAATGTATATATGTGAAAAGATGAAACGCAATAATAATAAAAAAAATAAATGGTTAATACCTTGAAAAACCCCAAACTAATACACCTGTGGCATCCAAGAATTTCAATGACCCTCGGATATGTGATGGTCGTGACCGATTGACGGAAGTATCATTGGACTGTGGCATTGATATCATTTATGGGCATTGATTCGTATTATTGTTGGACCGATCAACCGTGCAACAAGAGAAGTCTTTGGACTTCGATCGATTGATGGAATTTGGCCATGCATGAGGAACACGCATGCCGAATTTATGAATAAAATTTTGAGAAGTTGGACCGTGCATGATGACCATGCACGTCTTTTCTTTGAGCGATTTGGCAAGGAGGAAATGAATTTTATCACCATGCAGCCACGTGAGGACTTCGGTCATGTACTTGTACATGAAGCAAATTGATTAAGGGAATATTAGTTGATTTCTATGAAAACTGAAATGCCTCATTTTGTGCAGAAATTTAAGGGCTTATCTTTGGAGAATTTGGGCCATTTAATTAGGACCTTTCAGCCACAAATTGCAGGCCCAAAAAGCCCAAGAAGCCCCCTTAATTGTCGACAAAGAGGAGGGGAAACCGGACAAGGAAGCCACGCCACTCTCCACCTGTCTCTCTCCCTTGAAGCCACCGATCACCTGCATGCAAGAAAATTAATTAATCAATTGAGCAAAGAGTAGGACTGACAAAAAAAAAAAAAAAAAAAAAAAAAAAAATTGAGCAAAGAGTAAAAAGGGGCGGATTAGCCAAGAGAGAGAGAGAGAGAGAAACCGAGAGAGAGAGAGAGAGAGAGAGAGAGAGAGAGAGAGAGAGTTCAAGCTAGTGTGAGCAGCAAGCGGGTGCACGGCATGAGAAAGGAGGAGGTCGCCCTTCCATCGAGCTTGGTGCCGCCGCCGTCGTCACCGCCAGTCTTCGCCGCCGTTGAGCCCAGCCTGAGACCCTCGAGCCCCTATTTTGCTTGCATTCGAGTAAAAGAGCTAGAGGCAAGTGAAAGTCCATTAACCTATATCATGTTGTGCTGTTGTTGTCTAGTGGAGTGCAATAGACTTGGAGATGTTTGGGTTGTGGATGTTAGATGCTGGATTTTGAATGAGTAGTAGTAGTTCTCTTAGAATTAGTAAACTGTTTTGTAGAAAACAGCATGATGTTTGACGATTTCGTGAATTTTCTGTAATTATCTAGTTAGAATTGGCTTTGAAACCTTAATGAAAGTCGTAGTACACACCCTTAGGAATAACATATAAAAATTTTAGAAAAAATGGACAAGGTTTGGTCAGTAAAACGATTTTCTCTGTAAATGTTAAATCTGGAAGCTATTACCGAATGTTAGTAAAGAATATAGCAATTACTGCTCTTGATATACAATGAATCTAACTTAGTGTTCTTCATGAAAATTTTTCCTTTTGGTATTTTTTATAACATATCAAAATTTCAGAATTTTCTGAGTTCATTTAAGGGTTATACCGAAATTTTTACTAAAACTATGCATTCTGACGTTTGAGCTGTTTTATTCCGAATTTGCTCAATTTGTCACAAAGTTGAATGCATCTTGAGTTGTTATTTGACATGATGATATTGACATTCAGCATATCATGAAATATTGAGATTTGATGAAGATTCATGGGACATCTTGTCATTGCATTGAAAAGTGTTTTTGGAAATTAAGATGTTAATTGTTACCGTTAGACCCTCGGGTCAACGATGCCCCGGGAGTCGGGATGCCCAAAGGTTCGAATGAGTCAATGCCCTCTAAATGCCTGGTTATATTATGAAAACATGCCCAGAGCTTTTCCTCGGGAGCATCGGGATGCCCGGTTGTATGCTTGTCAATACGTAAATCCGGATGGCCGGGGTAACCATTTTCATGGAGAGCCCCCAAGGTTCCTCGTGATACTAGGTGGGATGCGAGATGCCTAGAGGTGTGGCGAGCCACGCTCTGGATGCCCGGTGGCCTTGAGTGGCTGAATGCTAGAGGTTTCCGCGACGCTAGGGTTGGGTGCGGAATCCCAGAAGGATGCAAACATTGGTCCTCTGGGGGATGAAACCCTTTTGAATAATAAAACTTATGATTCTATTAAGTGTGCGTGTGGTTTGGTTATGGGACTAACTTGTATGTCATGGAATGGGACGTATCATTACAGTTTGGCCCTATGATCGGGACTTGTGTGACTGGATGTGATGCACCTTAATCCTTTGAAATTGCATTTGCCATTGCATTAAAGAATTTCCTGATTTTGATGCATACTTATTCCTGGATTACTTGTTTTTGTCTATCTTGCATGAATCTGGATATTGATGGTACTGCGATATAGCTTAATGAATCTTTTACTGCTGAGTGATTGTACTCACCCCGTTTAGGGACTAACATTTTAGACTAGGAGATGTGCCTCTGCTACTAGTCACCCTCGGCACATTTTACGGTATACTAGTCGATATTGAGTGTGAGTGTTCGGAGCATCATCACCTCGAGATACGGGGGTTAGTCTTTGTTCGTGTGCAGGTTCTGGTCTTGTATGACGTTGGTTCGCTCGCCGGCCCAGCAATTCAGGAGTTTTTGGCTGTGTTAGTCCACCGTGATGGGATCATGCTGAGGATGTTGCCGCCGCTGCCAGCTGATGGACCGGGCTGGGTGTGACTGAGAGTGACGGTTAGCAGATTAAGCATTTTTGGATCACCGACACTAACTGATAAACTTATGTATATGGTTGTTTGAAAAAGGAAAGGAAAGGGGAAGTCGGTCGTCTTTTGACATGTAGCCGAGTATAGAAAACCACGACATATTTTGGTGTACCGACCGATGATGTCTATCAAGTATATGTAAATAAAAGTGGTCGGCTTTATCTTATAAAAGTTTTAGTTGGTGTGCATTGTTTTTGAAAATATGGAATAGGGAGATGTTGAATATGCTTCCGCTATATAAACTGCGTAGGGACCGATCTATATGATATAAACCCCCAGGACTTATGGACTTATTATAATTCTATGGTATTAGAGTGATATATTAACAAGATAAGTGAAAGGTAAGCAAACTGTGGCGACCCTAACGGTTCGGGGGCCGTTCGTGAGGTGCCACAATACCTCTGACAAATTTACCCCAACTAACTATAAAAAAAAACCATAAATTGGTACATTTATGACAAATTTATTCCAAACTAATTTATTTGATCGCAAAAAACTCCAAATTGATAAATTTCTGATAAATATACCCTCCTCTAAATTGTATTAATACCACAAAAAAATCATAAAAATTGTAAACTGTGACAAACGGAGCGTAAAATCCTAAATTAGTATACCAATTAACTATCATGTGTCATTTAACTTAATAATTTGATAGTAAAAATTTTCGAAAACTAATAAAGCGTAAATTTGTCACAAGTATACCAATTTGGGGTTTTTTAGGGTATTAACCCAAAAATAAATGAAGAAAGAAAAAAAAAAAACCTAATCTTCTTTTCTCTTTTAACTCTCACTTTTCGTGATACACAATTCACTCCTTAAGTTTTTTTTTCTTCTTCCGACAAATCTAACATGCGAGTCTGTAATATTGATTGATTATTTTTTCTCCAATTTTAAGATTCATTGAAATAGAGTTGAATTTGTCAAATTGAAACAATGAATGATATTAATAAATTGTGGATTAATGTTTTTAGTGTAAATTCATTATAGGCTTTTTTAATTATTTAATTATTTATTTATTTGTGAATTTCAATAAAATTAATTTGATTGAAATAATCCTAAAAATGATAATTTATTATGTATATAAAAAATATATATTTGATATGCAACGTGTCCCAACGTCAGTGATCTCGCTTTTTTAAAAAACGGCGTGTCGTGTCGCGGTCACAATGTTGTCGGTGCGCTTACTTAGTTTACAATTATATTGGCTGAAAAAAGAAGTTTTTTTTTTTTTTTTTTTTTTTTGTCTTTTTAAGCGA
Source organism: Eucalyptus cladocalyx (assembly GCA_017140615.1). Lineage (NCBI taxonomy): Eukaryota > Viridiplantae > Streptophyta > Magnoliopsida > Myrtales > Myrtaceae > Eucalyptus > Eucalyptus cladocalyx. Next base: position 3,341,373 of record CM029518.1, on the reverse strand, counting down.
AAATGAAATAAACTAGAGCAGTAAAACGTAAGGAAAAGGGAGGCCGTTTGTAGTGTTTTACTAAGATTTAATATAATCATATAAGCAAAAGGAATTTAGCTATAAAGTACAACTTGTTCAATCAACTTTTTGTTGTATTGTGAAATTCATTGAGATATAGAAGAGAAAAGATATGTTGTTTCTTTATTTTAAACCATCTTTTATTTTATAAATAATGTATTGTGATATTTCCACAATATCTTAATTTGGGTTAATTTTCTTTTAATAGTTAGATAAATTAATGGGGGCAATGCAATTTATTTTAATAAAATTTAGATTAGTTCTGTTGAGGGCAACATTTTAAATCAGATGTGTCAGACGATTTTTTGGCCACAATTTATGAGTTGAATTAGAATAGATGCCTTTTTAGCTTAAAATTGAAAATTATATCGGCCCGTGTCCACCCGTGTCAATCACTCATGCTATTCAACATCACTTTAGAATGTTTGGATTGTGCTTTCTAATTGACCATCTTCCAGAGGTCTAAGTGCAGTACTAAAGTGCAACGTAGTTTCCCAAAGCTTTATCTGTGTAAAACTTCTAAAATGTAAAATCTCAGTTACGAATTCCATGAATTTATTTATCATCTAGTCAATATAATTTTGGCCTATTGGCCAGAAATGAGCAGATTTCGTTAAGTTTATATCATCTGTTGCCCAAATTGATAAATTATTGCTATTGTAAGAGGAAGTGTTCTTGAAGACTCGCCGCGGATCCAATGGACAACGTGCTTCTTATTCCATTCATAGATCGATGAGGCTGTAGCAAGAGGCCTTTGTTGCTCCATTTTATTAATTTTGAAAAAAGTACAGATCTTTTTAGTGCAACTAGAAACCTCGAATAAATTCAGCAGGAAAAAAATAGTAAACAGCTCTAAACTAAACAATAAATTACAGGCTCAACCTGACTCGACCCGACCAAGAACATAGGAAACTGGTCCAAACATGGTTAACCCTCAAGGATAGTGGCAAGGGGCTGTGCGATTCTCTGCTTGCAATTATGGAGGGTCATGGCACCCTTTGCAAATTCCGGGAAATGTAGGCAGAGGGCTGATGGCTCTCTTCGTTTTTTCTTCTCTTTTTTCTCATGTTCGACCTGAGCATATCCTTAAAAGGCTAAGTAGCACTCCAGAGAGAACTTGGTACGGGTGGGAATCCCCAAGTGTTGTGGGTCCCTCGGTCCCTGGACTCAAACTAGGGCATTGAATTAGTGGGTTGTTCGGTGGTGGAGTTACACCACGCTCCTGCAAAGGAGTCAGGAAACCAGTTACTCACCGGGTTAACTCCCGAGGTGCTGGAGATGGAACAGGTGGTTGCTGAAATGCACCACAACTCTCCCTCATTCCTTTAATGGAAAGTTGTACTAACCCAACGGAGGAAAGAGTCCCACGTTGTTAAACTTTTTTCTTTGTGCTCAGATGGTGCCGAAGCTTGAGACCATGCTGGCACCGCACATCCGCCATGTCAGTGGTTGGATCAAGAATTGGCCAGTTTCCTATCAAAGTGCATCGATTCCAAAAGAAAAGGACTTAAAATTCAGCGCATTTGACGATTGAAATCAAAGTTCATCGATTAGATTGTGCGCACCTTCTAAATTTAGTGACCACGAATTGATGAAATCTATCGCAAAGTATGGCAATGTACTTATCTCCACCACATCAGTAATCATAGCATTGCACGGGTTTGTGACTCTTGTGGATGGCCAAAGGAAACAATTATGAAAAATCAAACTTGCGACGTAAGCTTGATGGAGCCAATTACCTTATCATTTGCGCCAACGGAGTTCTCGTCAACACAAGGCATTCTTTCCTTATTTCCTACATTGGCCATTGCTTTCCTTATTCATTTCGTGTGGGCCCTATTTAGCTTAAAGAAGTATATCTTTGGTAACGGATTCATGCTGGGTACTTACAATCTTTTCATCGACTCTTCGATTCAGCAATGAGATGATTTGATGTCTTGCCCAGCGCTTTCCTTTTCAATGCTGACGCGTACGCAAAGCTTACCGCAAAAACGAGAAATATAATCACGGAGAAATCACACTTTCCTAGGGTGAAAATATGGGCGAAGGATAAATACAGCGAATTTTTGTAAATAGATTGTCCTGGTTTTGCGGGCAAGAGTTCAGGATGATTATGGTAACGAAATAATGCCTTTCTTTTACCCCCAGTAAGATCTTGTTGAAAGAAAGCAAGCAACGGTCAACGGAAATGAAGGTAACCATTAGCAGTTTTTTGTGATTCCCATCAGTATAATAAACTCACTGCCCGGAGAGCTCGCTGCCCTGGTTTGACAATCTCTCGTACTCTCTCTGTCTCTCCTTTGCAGAGTCTGCACTGCACGGTCCAACACTTTTTTTTGTTGCTGCTGCTCCGGCGTTTGTCAAGCGGCCTCTCCCCTGTCACACCCCGATTCACAAGAAGAAGGGGCATAACACGGCCATCCTTTTTCCAAAGGACGCAGCCTCAACGTAACCAAAATTTCATCCCGATATCCACATATATACATTTGACAAAAAGGGGCACTTGGTTACAATATCAGAGTATATTTATAATCCACAAACATCAAAACATAAACCTTATACAAAGACTAACTTATAAACTTATGAACTATGCATAAGCCATACCCAAAATTTCCACCAAAAAGTCCTCCCGAACGAACGCTCACGCCTATTCGTGACTTTGAAGAACCCGATAAACAAGTAGATGAGAGGAGTGAGCTACCACGGCTCAGTGAGTAACACATTTCTTCTAAGCGGATCGAGAAATCACTATGCACATTTTAAAACACAAACATAACTCACTTTATCATAATACCAAATCATAATTCAAATATCGAAAGCACTAATGGTCGAGTCCATTAGTCAATCTCGTAAAACATGCATCAATGGTCTATTCCATTGATTAATCTCATCAACTCATATCGATGGTCCACTCCATCGACCAAACTCAAATCATACGTCAATGGTTCACTCCATTGACCAATTCATGCTCAAATGTCTAACCATGGTCACGCGTAACGCCCGTGACAAAACGACCAAGATTCCCCCTTGGCAAGGTCTCCACATATTATTAGCCGGTGGCTCGGCCCACAAGGATATCCTAGAATAGTATGCGCATACCCACACCCCTCGGTGGTCCATAGAGACATTGAGCACCAATCACCAATCACAATATCCAAGTAATCCAACATCGAGAAAGAGAATCATATCACAACTCGAAAATTTGATATATAAATATCAAAGCATTCTCCAAAACATTTCAAGATTCTTTCACAAAGAATTTCACAATTCCTTTTTCAAACAACCATTCAAATCGAAGTCGGAATATAATTCCCTTCGAACAACAAATATGTCAAGAATAGCTCGATCTGTTTAATGCAACAAAGTATGCTTTTTATCAACTCATGGAATATATAATCAACCACGTTTCTCAAAATATGAGTTTAAAATACGAAGAAGAAATAGTGTCACTCACCTGGGAAAAGCCAAAAATCAACTACGACGCTCACACGAACCGACGCATTCGGATTCCTAACAATTAACGGGAAAATATTAAAAAGCCGAGTAAAAATGATATTCTTAAAACGACTCGTCCATACTAGGCCTATTAGTCGATAAACGACACCTACGCGCCCCAAAAGTTCACAATTTAGCATAAACTCATCATTTTCAGCTAGGCGCGGCCCATGCGCCAACTTCGTCACGCCATAACTTTCTCCACAAAATTCCGATTCAAGCCGTCTTATAGTCTTTAGAAAGCTCTCTTAACGTACAACAACAACCCCAACTCAGCCACCCCCAAAACAGTACCGAAAATAACAAAAAGATACTCGAAGCCACTGTTCGCTACAGTACCAGATTGCGTCTCCAACTTAAAAATTCCGTTCCGAACAAACCGCAAGCTCAAATCACGATCCGAAAGATGCTATAGCTTCACAACATCCCAAAGTACCATTTCTAAAAAAATTACAGCTTAACGACTCAAAAATTGGGCTTCGCCACACAATTACCCATGAAATCCGAATTTCGAGCCCTAATTGCGGCAATTGCTTCAAGCAAGTGATTAAAAGCTTCAATTTCTTACCGGCCTTGCAAAACACGCTTGAGTCGGCTTGAAGAGGCGTCCGGGTCACGAGCGCGCCAAAATTTTTCCCTTTTTTCCGTTTTTCCTTTCTCTTCGTTCTCTCTTCTCCCGGTTTCTTTCGCTCTCCTGTTTCTGCCCGTGCTCCTCTTTCTCTCCCTCTTTCTCTCTTTTTAAAGCTCAGCCGAAGGTTCCACGGTTCTCTTCAGCCTCCCTTCTTTGACTTTTCAACCTTTTCTTTTCTCTTCTTTTATTTTATTTTCTTACTTAAAAGCCCATATATTACATTCTCCCCTCCTTGAAAAAAAATTTCGTCCTCGAAATTTACAAGTACGTCAATTATTAAACAAGTGAGGGTATTTGCGCCTCGCCTCTTCCTCGAGTTCCCAAGTGGCCTCTCTCTCCGTGTGATTTTGCCATTGGATCTTTACATAAGGAATAGTGCGTCGTCGCAACACTTGATCCTTTTTATCGATAATACGAATGGGCTGCTCTTCGTACGTTAAATTTTCTCTCAACTTCAATGGTGTAAAATCCAATACGTGATCAGGATTTGGCACATATTTCCGTAATAAGGATACATGAAACACATTATGGACTCCGGATAATGCTGGAGGTAAAGCTAGCTTATAAGCAACTTCACCAATCTTTTCTAATATCAAAAATGGTCCCACGTACCTTGGGCTTAATTTACCACGCGTGCCAAATCTCATGACGCCTTTCATAGGAGAAACCTTCAAGAATACATGGTCTCCTACATTAAATTCTACTTTGCACCTCTTAAGGTCTGCATAACTTTTCTGACGGCTTTGTGTTGTTTTCAAACGCTCTCGAATGAGTCTGATTTTCTCTTCGATTGTTGTATGAATTCGGGGCCGGTTAATCTTTTCTCACCAACATCATCCCAGCAAGACGGGAGTCCTACATTTACGCCCATATAAAGCTTCAAAAGGAGCCATTTTAATACTAGAATGATAGCTGTTATTATATGAAAACTCTGCCAAGTGTAAATGTTCATCCCACGAACCACCAAAGTCAATAACGCAAGAGCGTAACATATCCTCTAATGTCTGAATAGTTCTTTCTGACTGGCCATCCGTTTGTGGATGAAAAGCTGTGCTAAAGTTGAGTTGAGTACCTAACGCCCCTTGTAAACTCTTCCAAAAGTTCACTGGAACTCCATGAAGTCTCACTATCTCATTGACGTATCGCTTCGCCATGTCTTCAAGTGAAAGACCGAATCGATAAGACAAAAAGTGTGCAGATTTAGTCAATCGATCAACAATCACCCATATGGCATTCTTACCACTAGGCGTCCTCGGTAAGCCGACAATGAAATCCATGGTAATATGCTCCCACTTCCATTTAGGTACTTCAAGTGGGTGTAGCTGGCCACCCGGTTTCGATGCTCAATTTTCACTTGCGGCAAACTAGGCATTGGTCGACAAACTTCACAATATCATTCTTCATATTGATCCACCAAAAATTTCCTCTCAAATCCCTGTACATCTTGGTGCTCCCCGGATGAATCGAGAATCTAGTGCTATGAGCTTCTTGTAATATCTCCTTTTTCAATTCTGAATCATTGGGAACACATAATTGACCACAAAACCTCAATGACCCATCTACATGGATACTAAAGTCATCTTGTTTCCCAGCTTCTACGCCTTCTTTGATCTTCTCCAATTGAGGATCTTCATTTTGTTTAGCCTTGATTCTGTCAATCAATGTCGGTTGTACTCGGAGATTAGCTAATTGAACACCAAGCTGATGGACCAAAACCTCTAGGTCTAACTTTCTCATATCTTCAAGAATAGGCTTTTGAGAAGTGAGCAATGCTGCCATATTTCGGAGGATTTGCGACTCAAGGCATCGGCTACCACGTTAGCTTTACGGATGGTAATTGATGGATAAGTCATAATCCTTCGAAGTTCTAACCATCTCCTCCGCCTCATGTTAAGTTCTTTTTGAGTAAAAATATATTTCAAACTCTTGTGATCGTAAAGACTTCACATTTTTCACCATACAAGTAGTGCCGCCATATTTTTAATGCAAACACAACCGCCGCCAACTCTAGATCATGAGTAGGATAGTTCTTCTCATGAGTCTTCAACTGTCTAGAGACATATACCACAACTTTACCATCTTGCATAAGAACACAACCTAAACCTTCCTTAGATGCATCGCAATAAATTGTAAAGCCACCAATTCCTGAAGGCAAAGTCAATATAGGAACTGACACCAATCGCCTCTTCAACTCTTGGAAACTACATTCACATTGATCTCGACCACACAAATTTAACTCCCTTCCGAGTTAGGCGAGTGAGTGGACTGGCAATTTTTGAAAACCCTTCTATAAATCTCCCGTAATAACCCGCTAGCCCAAGAAAACTTCTTACCTCCGTGACATTGGTAGGGCGATTCCATTGAACAACTGCTTCAACTTTCTTTGGATCAACTCAGATATCATCCTTTGATATTACATGACCCAAGAATTCTATATGATCAAGCCAGAAGGCACACTTACTAAATTTAGCATACAACTTCTTTTCACGCAAAGTTTGTAAAACAACTCTCAAGTGTTGTTCATGTTCTCCCAAACTCCTCGAATACACCAAAATATCATCGATGAATACCACAATAAATCTGTCAAGAAATTGCCGAATATCCCGTTCATCAAATCCATGAAAGCCGCAGTGCATTCGTTAACCCAAAAGGCATGACAAGGAATTCATAATGCCCATACCTTGTTCAAAGCGGTCTTTGGCACATCATCAACTTTTATCTTCAATCGATGATACCCGTAACGGAGGTCGATCTTAGAAAATACTTGAGCCCCTTGAAGTTGATCAAATAAATCATCAATCCGAGGTAAATGATATTTATTTTTTATCGTCACCTTGTTAAGTTCCCGATAATCTATGCAAAGTCGCATACTACCGTCTTTCTTCTTCACAAATAGAACAGGAGCTCCCCAAGGCGATACACTAGGCCTAATAAAACCCTTATCCAAAAGCTCTTGCAGTTGAGTCTTCAATTCACTCAATTCAGAAGGTGCCATCCGATATGGTGTCTTAGAGATGGGTGTCGTACCAGGCATTAAATCGATGCAAAACTCTATCTCTCTATCAGGAGGCAAGCCAGGTAAATCTTCAGGAAATACATCAGGAAATTCTCTAACAACATGAACATTTTCTAGCTTTACTGGCTCCTTACTTATATCTTTTACACAAGCCAAATAACCGTAATAACCATTTCTCAAAAGCTTTCTTGCTCGCGTAGCTGAAATTAACCTTGGAAAAGTGCCTTCATAACTACAACAACTGTATTAGAAGCTGCTGCATCCTCTCCTGTCATCGTAAAAACTTTCCCAGTCATCCTTTGCCTTTGCTGGCCTTCTTGTGACTTATCAACTGAAGGTGCGGTCTTCCTCATAGAACAATTATAGGCTCGATGTCCAGGTTGTCCACATACAAAACATAATCTACTATCTCCGGGGCATTCTTTCGTGTTGGACAATCACGTGCCATATGTCCCATTTTTCCACAAGTGAAACATGCTCCTCTCTTGCAGTAACAAGGACCGCTATGTCGTTTCCCACATGTAGTACAAGGGCCTGGATTATTTTGAATTCTAGGCTTTCCTGGCTGATTAAAGGCTTTCCTGGCTGATTAAAGGCTTTCCTCTTTCCGTTGCCACCAGCGCCACTATCCTGATAGTCAGTGAATCTCAACTTCTTATGCTAAGGTACGCCTTGCACATCTCGCTCCAGAATCTTTTGTTCCACTCTGATCGCTCGTTCCAAAGCACGTCTTTATAAGATGTCAATGCTAGAGGTGTGAGTGCCGAACCAATTTCATACCGGAGCCCCCTCGAAAGTGATCAGCTTTATCTTGCTCATTAGACACATATTGCTCAGCAAATCTACTCATCGATTAAAGCGGGCTGCATACTCCAAAACCGTGGAGTCGCCTTGAGATATGTGTATAAAATCACTCTTCATTTTTGTCCGAAATGACACTGGAAAGAATTGGGCGTTGAAAGCTTGCTTAAAATCCTCCCAAGCTATAGCACCACCCCTATCTCCGGAGCTGGCCTCATTCCCTCCCACCAATGCTCTGCCTCGCCTTCTAAGTATCGAGAAGCAAAAATAACCTTCTTATCTTCGGGAACACCTTCAGCTTCAAAGATCCCTTCAATCTTTCTAGTCCACTGCTCGGCTACAAGAGGATCAGCTTTCCCATCATAAGTGGGTGGTTTCGCCTTTCTGAATTGCGCAAAGGTGTATGAGCCAGTTGCTCCATCTCCACTCAATTCCTTTGCTTGACGATACCAATGTATCATGGCTTGCTCAAAGTCACTCGGGGGAAACGACTGTTGGTTAACTTCCCTAACTTCATCCGAGTTAGGACTTTCATCACGCCGATCCTCCCATCTCCTCCTTAGAGATGCACCTCGAGAAGCTTGAGGCGTGTCTCTAGCATCATGGGCTACAATTTGCTTGCCTTTACTATTTCTACGAAGCGAAGCAAGTGTCTCCGAGTCACACATGATCACCTAAATTCAAAAACGGAGCTACAACTTAATATCTAAAAGGCTAACACGTTAAAAAAAAATCTATCACACAATCTCACATCGTCCCACATCTACCCAAACAAATCAAAACCTAGGCTCTGATACCAACAAATGTCACACCCCGATTCACAAGAAGAAGGGGCATAACACGGCCATCCTTTTTCCAAAGGACGCAGCCTCAACGTAACCAAAATTTCATCCCGATATCAACATATATACATTTGACAAAAAGGGGCACTTGGTTACAATATCGAAAGTATATCTATAATCCACAGACATCAAAACATAAACCTTTTACAAAGACCAACTTATATACTTATGAACTATGCATAAGCCATACCCAAAATTTCCACCAAAAAAGTCCTCCCCGAACGAACGCTCACGCCTATTCGTGACTCGCTGAAGAACCGATAAACAAGTAGATGAGAGGAGTGAGCTACCACGGCTCGATGAGTAACACATTTCTTCTAAGCGGATCGAGAAATCACTATGCACATTTTAAAACACAAACATAACTCACTTTATCATAATACCAAATCATAATTCAAATATCGAAAGCACTAATGGTCGAGTCCATTAGTCAATCTCGTAAAACATGCATCAATGGTCTATTCCATTGATTAATCTCATCAACTCATATCGATGGTCCACTCCATCGACCAAACTCAAATCATACGTCAATGGTTCACCCATTGACCAATTCATGCTCAAATGTCTAACCATGGTCACGCGTAACGCCCGTGACAAAACGACCAAGATTCCCCCTTGGCAAGGTCTCCACATATTATTAGCCGGTGGCTCCGCCCACAAGGATATCCTAGAATAGATGCGCATACCCACACCCCTCAGGGTCCATAGAGACATTGAGCACCAATCACCAATCACAATATCCAAGAATCCAACATCGAAAGAGAATCATATCACAACTCGAAAATTTGATATATAAATATCAAAGCATTCTCCAAAACATTTCAAGATTCTTTCACAAAGAATTTCACAATTCCTTTTTCAAACAACCATTCAAATCGAAGTCGGAATATAATTCCCTTCGAACAACAAATATGTCAAGTAATAGCTCGATCCCGTTTAATGCAACAAAGTATGCTTTTTATCAACTCATGGAATATATAATCAACCACGTTTCTCAAAATATGAGTTTAAAATACGAAGAAGAAATAGTGTCACTCACCTGGGAAAAGCCAAAAATCAACTACGACGCTCACACGAACCGACGCATTCGGATTCCTAACAATTAACGGAAAATATTAAAAAGCCGAGTAAAAATGATATTCTTAAAACGACTCGTCCATACTAGGCCTATTAGTCGATAAACGACACCTACGCGCCCCAAAAGTTCACAATTTAGCATAAACTCATCATTTTCAGCTAGGCGCGGCCCATGCGCCAACTTCGTCACGCCATAACTTTCTCCACAAAATTCCGATTCAAGCCGTCTTATAGTCTTTAGAAAGCTCTCTTAACGTACAACAACAACCCCAACTCAGCCACCCCCAAAACAGTACCGAAAATAACAAAAAAAGATACTCGAAGCCACTGTTCGCTACAGTACCAGATTGCGTCTCCAACTTAAAAATTCCGTTCCGAACAAACCGCAGTTCTCAAATCACGATCCGAAAGATGCTTATATCCTTCACAACATCCCAAAGTACCATTTCTAAAAAAAAAATTACAGCTTAACGACTCAAAAATTGGGCTTCGCCACACAATTACCCATGAAATCCGAATTTCGAGCCCTAATTGCGGCAATTGCTTCAAGCAAGTGATTAAAAGCTTCAATTTCTTACCGGCCTTGCAAAACACGCTTGAGTCGGCTTGAAGAGGCGTCCGGGTCACGAGCGCGCCAAAATTTTTCCCTTTTTTCCTTTTTTCCTTTCTCTTCGTTCTCTCTTCTCCCCGGTTTCTTTCGCTCTCCTGTTTCTGCCCGTGCTCCTCTTTCTCTCCCTCTTTCTCTCTTTTTAAAGCTCAGCCGAAGGTTCCACGGTTCTCTTCAGCCTCCCTTCTTTGACTTTTCAACCTTTTCTTTTCTCTTCTTTTATTTTATTTCCTTACTTAAAAGCCCATATATTACATCCCCGCCGTCGCCCGACGCTCGCTCCATCTCTGCTCCGACGTTCGCTCGCTCTCTGCTCCGTCGCTTCCTCCGTCTCTGCTCCGGCGCTCGCTCTTTGCTCCGTTGCTTGCTCCGTCTCTACTCCGGCGCGGCTTTACTTCGCGCATTAATCTGCCGTGGCGGCCGAGATCTGGGGCATCCCAATTTCTACAACCACCTGCAGAGCAGCGTCGACGTCCTCCAGAAATCCATCGATCGCCCTCCCATCCCTCTCGGTCCTCTCTCTCCTTCTGATTCTCGTTCCATCAAGCTATTAAAGCTGTGAATCGCATCACTGAGTTGAATCTCTTCTCGTTTCACTTGCTACAGCTAGTTCCTTTGCGTTTCTTTCGGATATTGAGCCGAGAAAAGTTGCAGGGATGATTTTTATTTCGGGTTGTGCGTTTTCCTTCTTCTCAGCGGATTAATTTTTTTGGTGTTTTGATCGCAGATTCAGCTTCTTCGACCTTCGTTCAGTGCTTGAACCGACGCATGTCGGCTGCCAGCAGCGATCTCAATTTGCTCGACTCCATGTCGTTTGGGATCGTGTCGTTTGAGGAGCTGTTAGGTCACTGCAACGAGGTTTTCACGAAGAACCAGAGCGACCTCGCTCAGCTCGAGGAACGCCTTAAGAGCTTTGGCTACGTCCCCGGTACTTTGGGCTCGACCATTTTTCTGCCTGTGTATTTGATTGCGAATAATTGCGTGGAACTAGTTGGTGTTGAAGCGTACATCAATATGCTGGATTGATAGGACAAGAATGCTGGGGCAAAGGTGGTAAAAGAACAATGAAATTGAGTAAGAGTTGAAAAGAATGAAAATGAGCAAGTCAATTATGTGCAGACCTTGATGTCCTGGTCTTGTTTCACGCATCAAGTAACATTTACTAAGATGGGAGAGCATGGATGACGATGGTGATGAGCAATCAGAGAGGTCCAAATCCAAAGTCAATGACGAATATGAAGCTAGTGCGGAGGTATCTTTTAATTTGCGGTTATGATTTCCAGTATTATTTTTGTTCCTAGATATTATCATGGCATGGTTTTCGAGATGATTAAGTGATCATCTTCCCGTCTTCCGTCTTGGGAGTGAAACTTCGCTTGTGACTGTCCTTACGCTGTTGGTCTGGTTTTCTTATGTTAGTTTTCCATATAGATTTCTTATGTGAAAATTTACTGTCTTAATTAGGTGAAGTGTGCATGCTTTGCCTTGATGGAGGGTATTTCCATTCAACGAAGTTTTTCTGTGATAGGGATAATTAGGCATTGTAAGAAATCCTGTGAAAATAAGCATAAAATTGCCAAGAATTACAGCTATATCACCTGTCTATGGAGATTGGCAGCAGCTTTCTTACTGCCTTTACTGTAGGAGACATTGTGGTTGACAAGTTTCTGAGTGGCATGGCAATATTCAAATTAGATTTCAGTTTCTTAGGGCCGAATGTTGCCACTTCTCTAACTGAAATTGCTCTACTTCTCTGGCATAAGATCTCTTTCTCCACCTTTTTAACCAACTTATTTTGATTGTATTTTCAGCAATTGCTCAGATGGTGGGGCACTTGTCTAAGAGTTCTGAGGTTGTGAAGCTTGTTAATGACCTTATGAAAGCTCCTGAAATGGCTGTTACCAAGGTACATTTCCTGTATCAGTTGATGTGATTTTATAATTTGCATGATGCACTCTCTCCTATAAGGGTTCTGTCAATTGTATATTTGCATATTAATATTCCTTTTGTTGTCAACATTCATATTCAGAATGACGAGGGTGATGCCTATATTCAAGCTTTTTCTGATGATATGTGGCTGTTGAGAGACAACGTTTATCTCGTTTTCGGCTTTATCATTTTCAAATATGCTGATAGTTTGAACCTTCATGAGTGGATGAGAGATAAGATAATGAAACGAGCGACTATCTCAACATGACCTTATAGTGCACAATTCAAGAACATTATCTTGAGCAATTTGGGAATGTTAGTTCTCCATTTCTTGCTCACTTGCTGGAATATGGCTTGCTAAGTGGAAAAAAGTTGGAAATGCAAATTGTGAAATAGTTTTGTTACTTCTGATCATAAAGTTGTGAAAACAATGGGTTGTGGAATAGCCTGCACCCTATGGCAGACGAATAGCAGAGGTATATATTTGATTGCTGAATGCAGTTCTTTATATGATATATAGGCTGGTGTGATAGAAGAATTTGTGAATGAAGCGGTTGACATGGCTCTCGACACGGAGGACATGAAGAAGAGATAGACGAAGAGGTTGATAAGGTCTTGACAGCCATTGCCGGTGAGAGCTGCTCAACTTCCAGTGGTAGTGAGGAAGCAAAAGGTGAAGCAATCTGCTCAACCTATCAACCTACTGCAGAAGAGGTATATCTGCTAGTTCCCTTACCGATGGAACTTATTTTTGGTCATTCTTTTATTTCCCCGGTAGGAAGCTAATTGAGAAACTATCACTGCTGCATTCTTACTTTTTTCGTGTATCAATGAATTTGGAATTTGTAGGATGAAAAGCGGTAGCCGAGGGTGTTGATGATGAGGAAGAACTAGAAGAAATAAGAGCTCACCTTGCAGAAGTTAGGTCTTCAGTTCCAATTTTTCTACTATTCCACACTTTTGACAGCCCAAAAGGCAGGGAAAGGAGGGGCAAACTCTATTTCGCCTAACGTGGGAGGAATGCGGGTCCCCTTTACTACATTTTGATTGACGTAGAGGAGATCCTATGTAACACTTGAACGGTCGATGAAACATGGTGTAATGGTGTATAAATATGCAAGTTCTGTATAAACTTGAGCTTGTGGTGAATATCGGGCATGTGGGTCGTCAAATTTACCAATATTGTGTAACACTTGAGCCAGAGCTTTCATTCTTTCAACAGGAGCAGAGATGGAGCAAGCGTCAAGCGACGGGGGAGCGACCGCTTGACGAACCTTGGAGCAACAACAATAAACGTGGCGTAGCAAATGAGAGCGAAAGCAGAGATTCAAATTGGATATTAAGCATTTTTTGGCCCTAAATGAGAAACACAAATAAAGAAAAGAACTAGCATACCCAAATTGAAGTTGGTTCATGAAAAAGGTTTTTTTTTTTGTTGAAAGTAAGCAATATATTGGGGAAGATCAAATTGTACAAACAACACGGCTCCAAAAACTTGCATTCAAAATGAACATGCTCATTATGAGTGGAAGGAAGCCGCGGAAAAAGCCAAGCGGCAACAACAAAACGACCAATAGAGAGCCAACGGCAAACAACGCCTGGCAAAAAGCAACTTAGCAACCAACGAGATGCCTATCCAATGGGATTACGATTAGTGGAAGAGAAGATAATGGGGTCCACATCCCACGAGTGTTGCATTCTCCTGTTCCAGGTAGAGTCCTCAACATTCTTGAAGGTAAGAGCCTTCTCCTTGACGATCTTGAGGAGATGCTTCTTCATGGTCGAAATAGACAGCAGCTCCCCCCATGAAAAGAATATTGTTCATGTTTTTCCAGATGCTGTGACAAAGCACTCCAAAGGAAAAACGGGCAACACATTTGTAAAATTCCTTGCCGTAAAGCAAGGTAATGGCCCAACTGAGAGTCTCCTCCCAAGTCTTGTTGGTTCAGGGAAGATTGCATCTAGTAGCCCAAAAGAAAGCAATACTCTAAGTAGTGCGACATCCAAAAAATAGATGATCGATAGAATCAGGCACCTCAGTCCAAAAAGAGCAGGAAGTAGCGTCAATCATACCATAAGACATTGTTGACACCTAAATTTTGACTAATCATTTAGTAATTAATTACATAAAAATTTAGAGATTAGTCTCTAACCCCTAAGAAAAATAGTAAAATTGCATTTCATGTAGTCGCATTTGCATCGATACTAAAAGCGCGGCAAGGCGCGGCGGTTCACAGTCGATTACATGCACGAAGGGATGCTCTCTCTCCACTGGTCTGAGCACGCAAAAGAGCAAAAGTAAAAAAAAAAAAAAAAAGAGGAAGGAAGTTCTTGCACGTCCATTGTCTCTCTCTCATTAATGCATGCATTAATTCGGCGGACGTGGTAGGGGGTGTCGATCAATAAGATGCACAAAAGGCGGTCTCTCTCTTGTTGGTATGAAAACACACAATGAAAGTCAAAATAATAGAAGAAAGAAGAGTGCTTCACGTCCATTGTCTCTCCCTCATTAATGCCTGCACATGCACGCATTAAATGGGGGACGTGAAAATTCTAGAGAAGCCACAACCGTGAAGAAAGCGAAGAAAGAAGACTCCACTACACACGCGGAAATTCTGGGAAAGCCTGCAAGAGAATAGGCCATCATTTTTATAGTACTTTCCTTCCTAGATCGGTGGCCACCATATTTGAAAAAAAGAACCAAACTTGAACAAGCAAGGAAAAGTTGCGGCTGCCTCCTGTTCACCTGTTCACACTAAGGTTGATTGTTGCCTATAAATAAGCAAGGATCCTCCGCTTAAAGAGGGGGGGAGAACGAAATATTTCCTTGAGAGGATTGTGAGAGCTATTTAAAAAAAGAGAGAGCCCGTGTGAAGAGAACTTGCAAGAGAAAAAAAGGTGAAATCAGAAAGGGCAACAGAGAAAGAGAAAAGAACGTGAAAGAAAAATAATAAAAAAGAAGGGTTGTCTTCTCCAAGTGGGTGCTTCGAGCAACACCCGCAACTCCACTTCCGCAGCTGCTCATTACCTTCGGAGCCCCGAACTCTCTTGCCGTTGCAACCCGCTCGGCACCCGCAGCGGCTCTGTCACCGCGCCGCAACCTTCCTCCTTCTGGCGAGTTCCGAGCCCGTCGCCGCCCCTCTGCCCTGCGCGCCACCGTCCCTGACGCTTGCACCCGCAGCCAGCACCTGCACCTCCTGTTGACGCTGCGAGCACCCTCCAGCCCACACCCACAATCGCGCCTCTGACCGCCCGCACCAGCAACCCCCGAGCTCCATCCCGCTCACCGGCCAACGCCATCAGCTCGACGCCCCCGCCCGCCCGCACCACCGTCACCGCGCCATCGTCTCCTCCCCGCCGGTGAGCTCCGAGTGTCGACGCCGCAACAACCCCCCGCCGCTACCTTACTCCTTCCGGCAAGTTCCGACGCGCGGTTGCCGTTGCAATCCCGCGCCCCCGCTCGTCCTCGACACCGCGACAACTCCGCCATCTCGCTCGACACCGGCCGGGCGCGCTCGAGCCTTCCGCAACGCGAAAGCTGTTCTCGCCGCGACCGTTCTTTGGAAGCCGCCGCTGCCCGCTCCTTTGCCGTCGGTCCGCCGAGTCCACCAGCTCTCCCTCCTAAGTTGCTGCGCCGAGCTGCTGCGACCCGCACCGCAGCAACGACTCGCGCTACCCCGCTCCGTTGTTGACGCCAGATCTCGTTTTTCGCTCGCCGTCCGTGAAGTCCGACACGGGTGCTGCCCTCCTTCGCCGTCGGTCCACTAGTCGCCCGGTTCACCTTCGCCGGAGCTGGCCCCCCGGGATCGACGACTCCTTTTCGGAGACCCACGACAAAGTGCGTGGGAAAGGAAAAGATAAAAAACAAAAGGGGAACATTAGGTAGTTTTTTTTTTTATTATTTTATCTTTATTTTATATAGTTTATAGTTTGTTTTTATATAGTTTTTTTTAGCGTGATTATTCATTAATGCATGATTGAAGTTCCAATGTGAAATAACCCCTCAAATTAGGGATTAGGAGTTCGGTTTTCAAGCTCGAAATCCGACTCACAATCTCTTACAAAAATTGATAATCCAATCTCATGCCCGAGATTTGATTCGCGATTTAATTTAAAATTGACCAACCCGATCTCATGCGCGAGATATGGTTCGTCAATTTTGGGTATTAATCTTATCTTGATTAGATTGGATATCGGGTTATTTGAATTAACTTTTGTTTTGCATAAAAAAAAATTCAAAAGAAAAGATGCAAGTTAGATTAGGTCTAGGGTTAGCGTATTTAATTTTTTTAAAATAAATAAAATAACAAAAATCCAAAAAAAAGCTTTCATTTGGGATATTAGTTTTCTTAGTTTTTTAGAATTGCACGTGTCAATCTAGAATTAGACTTTTACTTCAAGTTTTTATAACAAAAAAATCCCAAAAAAAATTAATTAATTAATTTAGGATGCTAGATTTTTTAGGTTGCATGTTTAATTGTGCGCAAATTTTTAAAAATTTCGAATTTTATATATATAAAAAAATCATGCATATTAGAATAGAATTGCATGTTTCATTTTAAGTTTAGTTTCAATTTTTAGGATATATTGCATTTTTAGGAATAGAAATATCATGTGCACGTCATGTGGGATTAGGTTCATAAAATGTATGTCATGTAGAATTAGCTTCATTTGATTAAAAATTGCCTGTCATGATAATTATGTCATTTTGATTTGCCAATTTAATTATTGCATGTTCATTAAGAAAACACAAATATATATATATATATATATATTTTACTCATGTCATGTAGTTTAGAACACATTGTCACACCATTTCATGTTAGATTAGATGCAATGCATATTGCATGATTTTCATTAAATAAGTAAAAAAAAAAAAAAACTGCGTGTTAGAAATCATATTTTGGTCTGTTGATATGAATTCTGATTTAATATTGCAGACGCTTTCGTTGCCATGAGGTAAGTCCTGCAATTTATTCATCGCTTTCTTGGGTGTTAAACTGGTGGTTTGCGCACCCGCATGATCACCTCACATGTTAGGAAGATAAATTAAAATCAATTTAAACTGCCGGCAAAATATTTTTTGAAATAAAAACGAAAAGGTACCGAAAGGGCGTTAGGGAAATTTAGCGTAATCAAGTCCCCGAACTCATTTAATCTCTGGTTTGTAGGAGTAAAGTAATTCTCCCATTACTTTACTTGGGTTTCTAATCGACCCACCCAAGAATAGATTAGTGGTGACTCCTAATTAAAAAATCAATTATATGTTAAGAACTTGAACCTAAATCGTGAATTGGAATGGGCTTGGGAGAGCTCGAGCTAAGTCTAGGCTTAGCAATTCATTAGCCGAACCCTTAGGTGGTCCAACCCGCTTCGAGGAGGTCACGACAGCTTGGCGACTCCGCTGGGGACTTGAGTTAAAATTCTTAGAGGACTTAGGCCAATTTTCTTTTTGAAAAATATTGTTTGGCAGCGAGGATCCCAGGTACATCCCTAACGTTTAAGGTGTTAAATGTTCTTGCAGGATGGAAGGTATAAGGGGAAGTGTTTGCTAACCTTTGTTTTGCAGGTAGGTGTAGGAATGTATGGTTTACTTTCACATATGAAGTGTTGCTTGATATAAAATGTTGTGTATGCCTTGCATCTAGCACTACACTATTGCACACACAACCCGCCGCCGGACCTAGGCCGCATAGGATCATCTAGGATGGTATTGAGATGGATACCACTTCAACCGCATGCCCGCGGTATGAGTCGCCCATCTCAATCCCGAAGTTTCTTTTCTGGTGTCAAGAGTACCCACCTCGGTTCGCATGCCCGCAACCTAGGTCGGCTATTTGACCAAGCCAAAGTCATGAGGACCCGACTTAGTCCGCACGCCCGCGGCTAGTCTGATCATCCTTGTGGCTTCACTTTGTTAAGCCTTATAGACTAGAAATCGAGCCACTTACCATGCGCGTGTCTATGTGATTGCCCTTTGTTTATTGGTAAAGTAAGTTCTCTAAATTCTCGCCTTTGCAATTTACTTACTCTACCGTATTATTTTGTCGGTCCATGGCATTAGGATTGTCCCGAGTTTTGATCAATATACAATGGGAATACCGGACATTCGAATTATTCTCCCTCTAAAGGAAGAGCTTAGCACATGGTGGGACAAGTTAGACCAAGCTGGCCGTCAATTTATAGAATTGCACATCGGTCGACTACTTCCACTGCTGCGTGTCAACATCCATGGCGGCGTCATCCAAGCACTTGCCCATTGTTGGTGCCCCGAGACTTCTACTTTCATCTTCGGCGGTAAGCATGAGCTCACGCCCACCTTGGAAGAATATAGCACTGCCATGGGGAAATCTTTGAAAGCTGAATTAATTAGCCCGACTATTAGAATAGACCCTATTGTGGCATTATCCGGTTTTTTTAGAATTAAAGAGGACAATGTAAGAAAGGTTTTAAAAGCTCACCGCAATACATGTCACTTATCTTTTCTAAAAGAATGCTTTGAAAATGGCAATTCATTTCAAATGCGAAGGGTTTTCCTTTTAGCTTTCTTTGGGTTTATAATTTTTCCTCATTGCAAGAATGCTATTAACCCTTTGATGGCTCACTTAGTTGAACAAGTGTTGGAAGAAATTTTTTTTTTTAAACACTATTATGGCCGAAACCTTTCTTTCCCTCACGCGATTCAAAGGAAGCGGTGATAAGACTTTCCATTCCTCTCTTGAACTTTTGCAAATTTGGTTTCTTTCTCATATAAAAGGGTTTGGTGGTTTAATGACCATACATAATATTAGTAATTCTAATCACCCTATTATGAGGTTTGAGAACAACCAAAGACATGCACCGGATCACCATTATTCTAGATGGCTAGCTTTCATGAAAAAACCGACTTCCAAGGGTTTCCTATGGCATGCTAAGTGGTTCCAAGTTCGTGTGGCGAGAATTTCATGTGGAGGTGTTGGCCCAATCCCTCTACTAGGATTCACTGGAGCAACGGAGTACTATCCGACTAGAGTGACCCGTCAGTATCAAGTTGTGCAAGAGCTTCCCTCGGCATTGCAAGCAGATCCACTCCAAGCCAACTTCGTTGATGGAGACCGAGACTATGAAGATTCCATTCTTACAATTAAATCAATGTGGGATATGTGCCAGCCATGAAAACTCAAGTGGCCCGAGGAGGAGCTGAAGGGCAAAGAATTGAAGTACTATGCCTCAATTAAGTACATTCAACAACACAAGATTCCAGAGGAGTTACTTCCAAAGATACTGAGGCGCCATCGAAGATCACCAACCGCGCCGAGAATAAACGCCTCAAAAGGGTTGCTGAAAAAGCTCAAGAGGAGAATAAGCGATTGCGCCGAATGGTGTCCCGAGTGTATATTGATCAAGCTAGATGAAGTGTTTGAGTCAATCTTGTTGTTTTCATTTCTAGATTAATGTTTAGGAAGTTGAGTCATTTACTTTCCTAGTTTGTTTGTTTAGGGCATTTTGAGCTTCTATTTCATTAATGAAGTGCTTGAATCAATCTTGCTTCTATTTTGTTGGGATTGTCAAAAACACCATTAATGAATAAAAGTTTTAGACCATTGCCATGGACCGGTGTATTTCATATGAGATACTTATTTTTGTCCATTTCTTCAATTAGGTGATAACGGATCCTCCACGTTCGCCCATCATTACACGATCAAGAGCAAAAATGGCCGACCAAACCGAAATGCGTGATCGTATGACCACTATGGAAAGCCAACTCCAGCAGTTGCTCACTTCTATGCAACTTATGACAGATCAAATGCAATCCCTCAAAGTGAATCAGACTCTTGCACCCGCTCTCCCTGAGATAGTAGTCCCAAAGCAGACGGACAAGGCCCAAATGGGTGATGATGACATGCTTGAGCTGGAGGATGACCCACTGTTCGTCACTACCGAAAAGGCTAAGCCCGACAATGTCCCTAAAACGGAGCAAGATGAACACTTTGCCAAACTTGAAGAGAAACTGAAACAATTGCAGGAGTCGCATAATTCACTCCCATTCGACTTGTCAGTTTATGAGAAGGTCAAGATGCCAAAGAAGTTTAAGATGCCGGAGTTTGAGAAATACGACGGTACTTCCTGCCCAAAAGCTCATTTGCAGATGTACCACGTACGCATGGCCCAATACGTCAAGAATGAGCCTCTCATGATCCAATCGTTTCATGCAAGCTTGACTGGGCCCGCACTCAACTGGTACATAATGAAAAATGTAAACCTTCTCGATACCTGGAATGATGTAACTTACGCTTTCCTAAAGCAGTATAAGTTCAACATGGACATTGCACCTTCCCGAGAGGATCTTGAGCGGATGGAGAAGAAGAAAAGTGAGTCATTTAAGGAGTATGCTGTAAGGTGGTGAAACTTGGCAGCTCAAATCACTCATGAGCCTACAAATAAGGAGTTGATGAAGTTGTTCGTCAAGACTCTCCTGTATGAATTTCGTAACCGGATGGCTAGCACATACGTTGAGAACTTCAACCAACTTATCCCAGTGGGTGAACAGATTGAGATGGGGTTAAGGGATGGATGGTTCAATGAACCGACTCATCAAGGCAAAAGGTTCACCATGAAGAAAGATAAAGAACCGACTTTGAAATCAATGTTGCATATGCGCAACTAGCCCCTAGTAAGCCTCAGATGGTTCGTGTCCCTGGGAATCAGCAAGATGGAGGCCGAGTGCTTGCACCGCGGCAATTCACCAAAATGCAGTTCTCTCCTCTTCTTGGCCCTCTATCTTAGGTGCTGCCGATACTCTAAAAGAAGGGACTAATCTCCCACGAACCAAAGAGGCCCAATGCTGAAAAATTATCCATATATGATCCCTCCAAAAAATGTGAGTATCATATGGGAGAGGTGGGCCATTCAACTGATGAATGTATGACTTTGAAGCACAAGATCCAAAATTTATTGGATACTAAGGCATTTTCTTTTCGTACCACCCAACTGAATGTCAAGAAGAATCCGTTGCTGGAACATGAGGGAAACGTGAATACAATCTTTGACTTCAATGCTGGCAAAAAGACAAACTTGAAGGTGTCTGTCAAAGATATCTATAGCGGATTAGTTAGAGTTGGTTACTATCCGACAGATGAGAATCCTCCCTTGCCTACCATGAAGGAAAGGGTTCAAGAAATGGTTAAGGCTAGCGTGATCGTGTATGCTGATCAAGCTGGAATAGTGTCAACTATCTCTGAAGTCATCATTGACTGGGAAAAAGAATTTGCTAAGCTAAGTGTTGAAAAGAGTGAACCAGATCCATTGATTGAGGACATGCCCCCACTTGAGGACGCCTCCGACCATGAAGAACTGATAGTGGAAGTGCCTTCAACTGATGAAGAAATAATTATTGAGATGCCCCAACTATATGAGTACAAGGATAACAATGCAGTCCCTTGGTCATACGAGCTAAATGTTGACCTGATTACAAGGTCTGGTCGGACCTATGCTCAAGCTAATGCCCAACCTGCAAAGTCAGTTACTGACGAAGAGGCCAAATAATTTCTGGCTATAATCAAAGCAAGTGAGTATAACGTGGTCGACCAGTTGCGGAAATTGCCCGCTCAAATCTCTTTGCTTGAACTCTTGCAAACGTCTCCTACGCATCAAAAGTCTCTAATGAAGGTTTTGAGTGAAGTTCATGTACCAGAGACAATTGAGGTAAATAGGTTGGAGGAATTTGTAGGGTCGATTCTTCTTAAGGATTTAATAGCCTTTTCTGATGAAGAATTCCCTCTTGAGGGGAGGGGACATACTAAGGCGTTATATATATTCGTCAAGTGCAAGGCTTCCCATGTGGCTCAAGTACTCATTGATAATGGGTCCGCCTTGAATATCCGTCCATGGTTGGAGAAATCTTTCCGTTCTCACGGATTATATTTTGAAGACATGAGCGACAAAACGTCATTCTTTCCGCGAGACATTCCTCCTAGAAAAGATGAAGGTGGAGTGATCGAAGTTTGGAGACCAGAATATTTTGAAGCCGACAAAACGTTTCTTTTTAAAGTCTCGAAGACTTTGTTCTCTCGAGACTCAAGACTCAAGACTCAAGACCCAAGACTTAAGACTCAGACTCAAGACTTAAGTCTCGTTCTCACCGACGCTCTTTCTAATCCAGTGACGAAGGAAATCCAAAGCCGAGGTTTATGGTTGAGGATTCGATCCTATTCTCTCGGAATAGATTCTTTGGTTGGATAATCATTTCGGATTCTTTAATTCTTATCTAAGATCGATTGAAGATCCGTTGGTCGACGAAATAATCTTGGAATGTTCTATTCATGGAAACCGAGATCCCGATTGTATGGGCGAACAGATTGATGGGCTATCATCGATTCCTTAAATAGCTCGGATGATCTTCTTGATTGATTCCGTCCAACGGGTAGATTGGAGGAATTCCTTTGGTAAGTGCCAACGGCTATGATGGCATGAAGGAGTATAAAAAGAAGTCGTTCTAGTTATTTTAAGAGGGTGATTGATAGAAAAATTCCGAGTCCGAAGATCCTTGATTGTTGTTTGAGACTGTTCGAGCGAAATTGTAAACAGAGAGAGTATATACTTGGTGACGCCTTGAGTGAGTGTGGTAGATCATCTACACCTAGAAATCAAGGAAGATCAACACCGTAACATCTCTTTGATCATAGTGGAATCCAGCCAATCTACTGTCGTGTAGAAGAGTGGACGTAGGCTTGAATCAAGCCGAACCACTATAAACCGAGTGTTCAATTCTCTCTTTCCTTACTCGTCTCTCGATTGATATTTAACTCTTGCGATTGAATCATTAATTGTTTAAATATCGTACAAGCTTCGAGAAATTTTTTATATACCTATTCACCCCCTCTAGGTACTCATACTAGCTATATCAATTGGTATCGAGCCCGTGTTCTCACTTTGTTTGAAGTGTTTTACTTCGAGTAAAAGATCCATGGCTAGTATGCTAGCACCGGGCCGATGGAAGGGCAAAGCAATACCAGACCTCCCTACTTCGATGGAAAGGATTACAACATCCGGAAGAACAAGATGAAAGCTTTCCTTCGATCAAAGGATCCTCTCGGAATGGGACGTTGTGGAAAGAGGAATCACTCCCGCCGTCGCTTCAATCTCTCGAAAGAGGGAAAGAAACTGTTGAAGCCGGAATGTCTCAAGAAGAGATAAACAAGAGACAAGCACTCGATGCTAAAGCAATTTATTCTTTATATTGTGCTTTATCTCCAACTGAATATAATAGAATATCTTCTTGTGTTACAAAGAAAAGAAGTATGGGATAGATTACACATCACCTATGAAGGGACAGATCGAGTGAAGGAGACCAGAATTAACATTCTTCTTGGTCAATATGAAGCCTTCAAAATGAAACCAGGAGAATCTATAACCGACATGTTTAGTCGTTTTACGATATTGTCAATGGTCTTGAGAACCAAGGACAAAAATTTCTGATCCCATGAAGGTGAACAAACTTCGCGTGGACTCTCTAAGGATTGGAATCATATAAAGACTTCAATAAGAGAAACGCAAAGAATCATGCCATTATCTCGTAGACGAGCTGATTGGAACTCTTCGCCTTACGAAGTGGAACGAATTAATGAAGACGAAGATCCAAGAGGTAAGAAATCTATTGCATTAAAATCAAATGACGATTCCGATGATGCAGATTCTGAAGATGATATGGATGATGAGGAGCTCGCTCTTATGATAAGAAGATTCAGAAAACTGAATAGAAAAGGCAGAAGGTTCATCCCAAGGAAACAAAGTTTTCGAGAGACAGCAGACCAAGTCTGTTGATGATGAGGAACCAAACAAAGATGTAGTTTGCTTCGAATGCAAAAAGAAGGGACACATCGACCCAACCGTCCTCTTTCGAAAAAGAAAAGAGGAAAAGCGAGAAGTTTCGAAAGGCTCTCAAAGTAGTAAAACCGGAGTGATACGTAATGTGAAGAGAGTGATAATGAATACGCCAACATATGTTTGATGGCACATTCGACTCAGACTCGATTCTGGATCGATCGATGACAAAGCTGAATTTGAGGTAAGTAATTTTAAAATTCCTGTCAAAGTCTCTAAATATATTGATGAACCGTGTTTCGCCTCAAGACTTCTCTCAAAAGAATTTCCGAACTTAAAAAGGAAAACTCATTTCTGAAACAAAAGGAAATTATTTTAGAAGAAAGAATTAAAAGTCTAGATCTAAATGTTTCTGCTCTTAAAGAAAAAGAAGATGATCTCTTGAAAGAAAATGTTTTCTTAAAAACAGACTTATCAAATATTTCAAAGAAGTTTTCGATAGGATCCGAAAAGCTTGAAAAAGTGCTTTCAAAGTCCAAAGACCTTACTTTAATAAGTCCGGTCTAGGTATGACAAAGTGGAAACAATCCCCTTGATTGATTTTCCAAAAGTAAAAGAAAGAATTAAGAAAAGACCATCAAAAGAGGCTTATAAAAATCATTTCAAAAGAGTGTTTGTAAAGTCGTAGAGGTCGAAATGCTTTAAGGTGTTCTAAGTGTAACAGATCATTTTGAAAAAGAATGTCCTATGGTTTGGAAGCTCGTTAAGAGAGTATGGCCTAATAATGCTCATCCTACTAACACCAAAGGACCCAAGAAAGTTTGGGTACCAAAGAAAGCTTGAGACTCTCTTTTGAATGCGTGTCTCTCGTCAAAAAGAAGATAAAGTGGTATCTTGACAGCGGATGCTCAAGACACATGACAGAGACTCAAATTGTTTCATTAAGCTTATTCAAGTAAATGGTGGAAAAGTTTCTTTCGGAGGAAATAGCAAAGGAAGTATTGTGGGATTCGGACCGTAAAAATTGGAAATCTCACAATAAGCAATGTCTCACTAGTGGAAGGACTCAACTACAATCTACTCAAAGATTAGCCACCTGTGTGATATCGGTTACAAGATCTCCTTTCAAGAAGGCATATGTTCTGGAACTAGCAAAGATTCGACTCAGTCTTTTATGGGTCGAAGGCATGGAAACATCTACCTCCTTGATGTACAGCCAAATGAAGAACAATGCTTAATCTCAATTCAAGATGAAGCAGTTCTATGGCACAGTAAAACTTGGCCATATCAACAAGAAGCAATTAGCCAAAATCTCTTCTAAGCAGCTTGTTCGAGGTCTACCTAAATTGCCATATCTAAAGTCCGACCTATGCACTCCATGCATTCTCGGGAAAAGGTAAGAAATTCATTTAAGCAAGTAAATCATGTATCTACTAATCATGTATTACGCTTGCTTCATATGGATCTCTTCGGACCAACAAGAACCCAGAGCATTGGAGGTAAGAAGTATTGTCTAGTAATTGTAGATGATTACTCTCGCTTTACCGGGTATATTTTCTTGCAAGTAAGTCGAAACTTTTTCGTACTTTGAGAAGTTTGCTAAAAAGGTTCAAAATGAAAAAGGATTTGCTATTTCAAGTATAAGAACAGATCATGGAAGTGAATTTGAAAATCAAGATTTTACAAAATTCTGTGATAAATCTGGTTTTAATCACATGTTTTCCTCTCCGTATACTCCGTGAGCAAAATGGAGTTGTGGAAAGAAAGAATAGATCTCTTCAAGAAATGGCTAGAACACTTTTAATTGAAAGTAAAATTTCTTCACGATTTTGGGTGAAGCGGTTTCAACCGCATGCTATATTATAAATAGAGTCTTTCTAAGACCTATTCTTGAGAAAACTCCCTATGAATTGTTCAAAGGTAAGAAGCCTATTGTTTCATACTTTCATGTATTCGGTTGCAAATGTTTTATTTTGAAAAATGCAAATGATCGAGTTGGTAAGTTTGAAGAAAGATCGATGAAGGCATCTTCCTTGGATATTCTGCATCAAGCAAAGCCTACGAGTCTATAACAAGAAAAGCCAGTCTGTGGAAGAATCAATGAATGTCAAATTCCAAGACTCGCCGCAAGATGAATCCAAAGCCAGACTCAATATGAAGAATCTGAACTCACGCTAGACCTTCCAAAGTCTTCAACTCAAGAAGCATCTCGACTCAGTGAAGTCCATCATCAAGATACTCATGAAGATTCAAATAAAGAAAGAGATCATCAACCAAGCAAATCAACCAAGAATCGGAAACACAAATCCACTCATCCCAAAGATCTCATTATTGGCGAAATCAATGAAGGAATCCGCACCAGATCAAAAAGGCGTGAAGAGTCTAGTGCTGTTGCTCTCATCTCTGAAATTGAACCAAAAAGCATAGAAGAAGCTTTATCTCGATGAAAGCTGGATCGAAGCTATGCAAGAGGAGCTCGACAGTTCAATATTAATGATGTCCGGGAATTGACATCTAAACCGAAAGGTAAAACCGTTATTGGAGCCAAATGGGTATTCGTGAACAAGATGAACGAAGAAGGAAAAGTCGTACGCAATAAAGCAAGACTCGTGGCCAAGGGATACACGCAAGAAGAAGGAATAGACTATGACGAGACTTACGCACCAGCTTGCAAGGTTAGAAGCTATTCGTCTATTACTTGCGTTTGCTTGTTACAAAAATTTCAGGTTATTCCAAATGGACGTCAAAAGTGCTTTCCGAATGGATTTATCCAAGAGGAAGTTTATGTGGAACAACCGCTCGGATTTGAAGACCCAAAGAAGCGACTCGCCTTCGATCGAAAAAGGCTCGTATGGTCTCAAGCAAGCACCTCGAGCTTGGTACGACAGACTAAGTAAGTTCTTATTACGTAACGGATTTGTCAAAGGTAAAGTAGATACTACTCGTTCATAAAAAGGGAAAACAAAAGTTTCTTACTCGCTCAAATATATGTTGATGACATTATTTTTGGATCTTCTAATGAAAGTCTTTGCAAGAAATTTTCTAAGTCTATGCAGACGAATTTGAAATGAGTATGATGGGAGAATTAACTTTCTTTCTCGGTCTTCAAATAAAGCAATTGAAGGAAGGAACTTTTATCTTCCAAGAAAAATATGCTAATGATCTTGTCAAAAGATTTGGATTGGAAAATTGCAAGAAGACTCGACATACCAATGTCATGCTCTCTTTAAGATAGACAAGGATGAAGAAGGGAAGAAAGTAGATCAAAAGTCGTACAGAGCATGATCGGCTCACTTCTTTATCTTACCGCTTCTAGACCCGATATTTTGTTGAGTGTTTGCATCTGCGCTAGGTTTCAATCGATCCTAGAGAATCACATCTCATTGCCGTGAAACGTATTATCAAATACGTTGCTTCATCCGCAAGCATCGGTCTTTGGTATCCAAAGAGGGGAGACTTTAATCTTCTAGGATACTCGATGCGATCCTGGCCGGTTGCAGAGTCGATAGAAAGAGCACTTCGGAACTTGTCAATTGCTTGGAAACAGGATGTTGTCTTGGTTCTCAAGGAAGCAAAGCACCGTAGCTCTCTCAACGACAAGAAGAGTATGTAGTTTCTTGGAAGCCGCTGTTCGCAGATTCTATGGATAAAACAACAGCTACAAGACTTTGGCATTGAAGACTCATGCACGTAAATCGATGTGACAACACCCAGCGCGATCAATCTCACCAAAAATCCAATCCTTCATTCAAGAGCAAAGCATATTGAGATTCGTCATCACTTTATTAGAGATCATATTCAAAATGGAGAAATCTCTATTCAATTTGTTGATTCAAAGAGCCAACTAGCAGATATATTTACAAAGCCTTTGGAGAAAAATCAATTCGATTTTATCCGCTCAAGACTCAACATTTTGAAGCGTGAAGAAGTTAAAGTCTAGAGACTCACCAGCTCTAAGACTCTAAATCCCGAGACTCAATCATTCATGGCTAAAAGACCGTAAGTTGCTATTCTATCTAAAAGGTACTAATTCTTGTTTATCTTATCTCGAAAAGGTACGTTCTTTTATTCAGATATAATTCGTGTGAAATTTGAAAACTTGTCTTTTTAGAGGAAGTTATTTTTGGCGTTATTGATTTTGAAAAAGAAGTGTTCGTACACTTTCCTTGTGCCGGTTAAACTTCTCTTTTCAAATCCGAGGCACATATAAATTCACAGTTATTCTACCCCCAAATTTTCAAAACCCTAAAAAGCACTCTCCTCTCGATATCGTTTCTACTCTTTGTTCATTGTCGAGAAAGTGGTCATCTTTCTTGGGAAAAGCAAGTGAAGGAATCCTCCTATAGACAAAGGAAGATGTCGTCTTCGAGGAAATCATCAAGAATCGCAAATGGGGACCACAGAGAATGGAGAAGGGACCGACACACTTCGATCTTATCGAGGATGAAGACTTACCAAGTCAGCGACAAAGTCCGATTCGCTCTCCTCCACGTCATTCAAGCATCTCCCCGCCCCACAAGGTGCAAACCGGGAAGAAGAGATAATCGAGGATGCCGACCCAAGCAAGAGTCCAAAACCCTCTCGTTATCTATAAGCTTTATCGTGCGTTGAAAGTCACCGGCACTTCATTAAAGTATATAGATGACTTCCTTAAGGACAAAAATTATGGGAATGAGTATCTTTTTCTGCGGAAAATGGAGGAATTGGGAATTGCTCCTAAAGGAAGGGCAATGGAGGCTCTTGAGAACATTCCCTGATCCTCGTATGCCGTGACAAAATCGATTGACGGGAACGATGATGACAAAATGTTCCTTGAATTTAAACCTAGAATGGGTGTGGCAGCGAATGTGAAAGGAAATCGGATGGATTTGTTTAAATCCAAGGATCAGAGAAAGTGTATTTCAGTGTTGAAAAGAGGGGTGATAAACCCTAGAAGTGTCGATTTTGACTTCCCGGACTCCATCAACGTGAACTTAAGAGAAAAGTTGAAATTGCTTCAACTTGAGACTTTCGCTTCCGACTCTACAGACGGGTATGCTCAATCGACCGCCTATTTCTATTCAAATCTTAGCTTTTTGGATGCGAATAGAATTTCATTCGTTGTTCGAGATCAAGTCTACGTGGTAGATGTGAATATGTTGGCGGACATTGTTGGAGTTGAACGGGGACGCTATCTCCCTATCAAAGTCTCACCGCTCGTCGTACTACTCGGATCTTGTTAAAGATATGGACGCAGAGAAGAAAATTACCTACTCGAGGATGAAGGCCATCAACATCGTGCTTCATAAGATTGTGATTAACCGTCTCGCATCAAGTCTACGTCAAAGACTTCGTGTCTCTTCCCGAAGCAAAGTTGATGTATGCGATCAACTCAGACGGAAGTTTTTCTCCCGCACACTATTCTCTTCCATATGTACAGAGCATTGTCAAAAGACAAAGGACAATTGCCTTATCCCGGTCGGGTGACCAAGATCTTCGACATCCGAACATTGAACTACCGCATACATTTTGTGATCGACCGTGTGAAAAGATGGTGGTAGGGTTGAAAATGTTAATGAAGATGCGTCTCGCAAGAACTCTCCAAGGCAATGGAGAAATTCAAAGTGAAATCTCCAAATTCAACTGCTTCAAAAAGGAAAGGAAAGGAGGCCATGGGTGCCCCATCGAAGAAGAAGAGAAGAACTCTCATCCTTGATGATGAAGATGAAGATGAAGATGATGAAGATCCCACTATCCAAGCGCCGACAAGAACAAGACGTTCGTGTCTCATCAAAACAAACAGAAGAAGAAGATCAGAAAGAAGGAGAAGGAGAAAGAAGAAGAACAGAGAGAGAAACAAAGAAGTTGAAGAAGAAGAAGAAGGAGAAAAAGAAAAGTCTCGCCGACAATTCGGAGAAAAGGAAATGAAGAGCATGATCATCACTCTTCCCCTTTCGATGTCCTAGAGACAGGGGAGTTAGCGAGCAAGAGAGGTCTACACCTCCCCCGCCGTCGTTGAAGATCTAAGACAATCTCCGTAAGACCTGTAAGAAGTTCAGTCTCTCAATTGCCCGAAGAAGGTGATGCATCGATTCCAAATCTGCGACCATTCAAAAACGCCATCATCTCGAGAGAGTCAATGCAAGTACACGACGGATGATTCTCGTAGACTTTCGTAGCATCATGAATATTCTTTCGGAAATGCGGAACCGATATATGTTCGGGATCGTGAAATCCAAGCTTTGAAGAGCACCGGCA
Organism: Eucalyptus cladocalyx; assembly: GCA_017140615.1. NCBI lineage: Eukaryota > Viridiplantae > Streptophyta > Magnoliopsida > Myrtales > Myrtaceae > Eucalyptus > Eucalyptus cladocalyx. Next base: position 3,310,876 of record CM029518.1, on the reverse strand, counting down.
AGCATCTTCGCCTCTATGGAGGATAGACTCAAAGACCTCGCTCCGCAACTTCAAGCCAATGCCAAGGGAGAAGAGGTAGCTCATCCGAGAGAAGACCCGAAGAAGCTCGAAGGAGTAGTCCAGCCTATTGGGGATTTCCAGATCGTGCGCATTCCCAAGCAGACATGACTCCTTTCTCACCCTTTTCAATGATGACAAAAAGGGGGAGAATCAATTTGAACTTTCATATTTTAATCTTTGACCTTTTTGGTTATGTTTATTTTTGAGTATGACTTGAGAACTTGAACTTGGATGACTGAATTGACTGTCGATTGTGATGCTTGACTCGGTCGCATTTATTCAAGTTTTGTTATATGGTGTTTCTCATGAAAGTCTAACCAATTTTCTCGTGGTGGATGCAGAGTCCGGTTATTTTATTAATCTTTATGAGTTAGCCATATTACTTGAGAAATGTTTTGCAGGTCAAAGTTGTTCAAATCTTCAAGAAAGTTTTGTCACCATCAAAAAGGGGGAGATTGTTGGAGAAATCTTTCCGTAATATTTTGAAGCCGACAAAACGTTTCTTTCGCCTAAAGTCCGGAAGTTCGGAGACCGTCGTTTAAAGTCCGAAGACTTTGTTCTCTCGAGACTCAAGACTCAAGACTCAAGACCCAAGACTTAAGACTCAGACTCAAGACTTAAGTCCGTTCTCACCGACGCCTTTCTAATCCAAGGAAGTGACGAAGGAAATCCAAAGCCGAGGTTTATGGTTGAGGATTCGATCCTATTCTCTCGGAATAGATTCTTTGGTTGGATAATCATTTCGGATTCTTTAATTCTTATCTAAGATCGATTGAAGATCCGTTGGTCGACGAAATAATCTTGGAATGTTCTATTCATGGAAACCGAGATCCCGATTGTATGGGCGAACAGATTGATGGGCTATCATCGATTCCTTAAATAGCTCGGATGATCTTCTTGATTGATTCCGTCCAACGGGTAGATTGGAGGAATTCCTTTGGAAGTGCCAACGGCTATGATGGCATGAAGGAGTATAAAAAGAAGTCGTTCTAGTTATTTTAAGAGGGTGATTGATAGAAAAATTCCGAGTCCGAAGATCCTTGATTGTTGTTTGAGACTGTTCGAGCGAAATTGTAAAAACAGAGAGAGTATATACTTGGTGACGCCTTGAGTGAGTGTGGTAGATCATCTACACCTAGAAATCAAGGAAGATCAACACCGTAACATCTCTTTGATCATAGTGGAATCCAGCCAATCGATTGAATCATTAATTGTTTAAATATCGTACAAGCTTCGAGAAATTTTTTATATACCTATTCACCCCCTCTAGGTAGAAGAGTGGACGATGGAGGCTTGAATCAAGCAGAGGATCCGAGATAATGGGATGGAACCACTATAAACCGAGTGTTCAATTTCTCTTTCCTTACTCTTTTAGGATTTGATGTTTTCTAGGTTTCTCGATTGATATTTAACTTTGATTGCGATTGAATCATTAATTGTTTAAATATCAATTACAAGTTTTATTTTCGAGAAATTTTTTATATACCTATTCACCCCCTCTAGGTACTCATACTAGCTATATATCAGAAAAATAGATAAGAAATGCATGCCGTTTAGCCCCGTTTGTCTTTCCGAACTATCCATTTTATGTTTCAGGAGCAACCTTATGGCAGGCAAGGAGGTCCAATCTAATGCCATGAGCGATGACGGTGATGACCCTGATGATCCAAATGGTGACTCCATTGAAGTACAACAAAGTTGGGAGCAACATGAAAAACCCAAAGTTCTCACCTCCAAGCAAACCGTCACTCTCAATTTGAGTGAGGCCGAAGATCCCAAAGAGATAAAAATTGGGGCAAATCTTCCCAAAGATGAGGCCGAACACCTGACTCAGTTACTAAAAGAATATCAGGATATCTTTGCTTGGACGTATGTTGATATGCCAGGTTTAGATCCATCAATTGTGGAACATTGTTTGCCCACTAATCCAAACATACGTCCAAAGAAGCAGAAGCTTCGGAGGACTAAACCGGAGCTCTCGAAGAAGATAGAAGAGGAAGTAATGAAACTTCTTAAAGTGGGGTTCATCGAAGTCTCGCAATACCCTGAATGGGTGGCCAACATAGTACCAGTCATGAAGAAAGACGGTCGAGTCCGAGTGTGTATTGATTACCGGGATTTGAACAAGGCCAGCCTAAAGGATGACTTCCCATTGCCACATATCGATGTTCTCGTGGATAGTACTGCTGGATTTGAATTATTCTCTTTCATGGATGGTTTTTCTGGGTACAACCAGATAAGAATGAAAGATGAAGATAAAGAGAAGACACCATTTATTACCCCGTGGGGAACTTTTCATTATAAGGTCATGCCCTTCGGACTTAAAAATGCGGGGGCAACTTACCAACGAGCCATGGTTACATTGTTCCATGACATGATGCATGAAGAAATCGAGATATATGTCGACGATATGATTGCAAAAACCCGACCTGGGAAAAGTCATGTTGAAACCCTCGAGAAGTTATTTGATCGGCTCCGTGAATTCAAACTCCGTTTAAACCCTGCCAAGTGCGTGTTCGGGGCAACATCAGGAAAATTACTTGGGTTTATGGTAAGTAGTAAAGGGATCGAGATTGACCCATCTAAAGCCAAGGCAATATGTGAATTGCAACCTTCGTCGACAGTGAAGGAGGTTCGGAGTCTCCTAGGGAGACTGAATTACATTGCACGATTCATTTCCCAACTCTTTGAGACCGCTAAGCCGTTCTTCAAACTCTTGAGGAAAAACGTACAGGTTGAGTGGAATGAGGAATGTCGAGAGGCGTTCGATAAGCTGAAGCAATATTTGATGAATCCCCCAGTTCTTGTCCCACCAATATCAGGGTATCCTTTGATTCTGTACCTCACAATCCATAGTGAGTCACTCGGCGCGATGTTAGCTCAGAAAAGTCCCATGGATCAGAAGGAACGAGCCATTTATCACCTCAGTAAAAAGTTCACTGTCTCGGAGCTAAAATATTCTGATGTTGAAAAAACTTGTGCTGTGTTAGTATGGGTATTACATAGACGCATGACAAGACACCTTGCATTACCGACATTTCTCGTGAGAACGATCCCATCAAGTATTTGTTTAATCAACCAGCTTTGGTGGGTAAGCTAGCTAAATGGCAGGTCTTGATTTCGGAATTCGACGTGCAGTTTATGCCACAAAAATCAGTTAAAGGCCGAGTAATTGCTGATATATTAGCAGAGAATCCTAGAACCTTGAATGATGATGATTGTCCTTTGGATGATTGTATTTTGGCCATAAATGAAGATGCATGGTCTATGTTCTTTGATGGAGCTGTGAACTTGTCCGGTTCCGTACCGGCGCACTAATATCCCAGACGGACAACACCACCCAAAAGAGCCGCGAAATTAATATTTCCATGCACGAACAATATTGCTGAATACGAAGCTTGTATTCTCGGACTTCGAGCCGCAATTGAAATGGGAGTGGCCAAATTGAAAGTATATGGAGATTCGCACGATCATACTCCTGATCGTAGGTGAATGGAAGACCAGGGATGCCAAATTATGTCTTATCATAAGTACCTCGAAGAGTTGGTGAAGGAGTTTGACGAAATCTCGTTTGACTATTTGGCTAGATCTCATAATCGGTTTTTGATGCCCGGCAACATTGTCATCTATGTTGCAAGTTACTGATGGTTTAGAAGTTGAGCCTTTGAAAATTGAGGTTCTAGCCAAACCTTCTTATTGCATGGTCGTAAATGAAGAGCTTGATGAGAAGCCATGGTATTGCGACATCATGAACTATATTCAAAAGCAGGAATTTCCTGAAGGGAGCACTCCAGCTGATAGAAAATACATAATGAAAATGGCCTCAAAGTTCTTTGTCAGTGGTAAGAATTTATACAATAGATCTTATGATTCAGTTTTATTGAGATGTGTAGATGAAGCAGAAGCCACCCGAATCATGCAAGAAATGCATGAAGGAGTTTGTGGCCCACACATGAATGGGCACATGTTAGCCAAGAAGATCATGAGACTAGGTTACTATTGGCTTGCGCTGGAAAGTGATTGCATACAGCATGTTAGAAGTTGCCATTGTTGCCAAATTCATGGAGATAAAATAAATGTTCCTCCAACGGAGTTACACCAGCTATCTGAGCCATGGCCTTTCTCAATGTGGGGGATCGATGTGATTGGCCTAATAAATCCCAAAGCTTCAAATGGGCACCGATTCATATTGGTGGCAATAGATTATTTTTCGAAGTGGATTGAAGCCACATTATATGCTAATGTCACGGCCCGAAATGGTGTGAAGTTTATTAGGCATGACATAATCGCCCGTTATGGTGTCTCTAAAGCAATTGTCACTGACAATGGGACAAATTTGAATAACAAGTTCATTGATGACTTGTTCAGTAAGTTCAAAATCAAGCATTTGAATTCATCCCCTTACCGCCCACAAATGAATGGAGCTGTTGAAGCAGCTAATAAGAACATCAAGAAGATCCTGGCTAAGACATCCGAAAATTATCGAGATTGGCATGACAGGTTACCCTTTGCTCTAATGGCATATCGGACATCGATCCGAACATCCACCGGGGCAACCCCTTTCTCCTTAGTTTATGGCATGGAGGCAGTCTTGCCTGTGGAAGTAGAAATCCCCTCTTTGAGAGTCTTATCCCAAGTGGAATTGTCCAAGGCAGAATGGACACAACAAAGGTTCGAGCAGTTGAATCTGATTGATGAGAAAAGGTTAAAAGCTCTTTGCCATGGTCAGATGTATCAACAAAGAGTAGCCAAGTCTTTCAATCGGAAGGTACGGTTGAGAAACTTCGAAGTGAATGATCTAGTTCTAAGAAAGGTGTTGCCAATTTTTCCTGATCTTGGAGGCAAATTTGCTCCAAATTATAGCGGCCCGTATATGGTGAAGAGGGTACTCCCTGGAGGTGCCTTAATCCTTACAGAAATGGATGGTCGTGAGTTTTCTAATCCTATTAACTCTGATGTTGTGAAGAAGTATTACCCTTGATAGACTTTGTTGTGAATCAAAGGTACTCATTTCTTCATTGAATTGTGTGGGAATGGAATGAATGAGATGAAAAGTAAGCCCTGTTTCATATGCATATCAAATTCATCTTATTGGATACGACAGACGTGTTGACCCAGAGTCAGTTCAATGAAGAAGAAACACCCTGTGGACACTATCCAGCGCCTCGGCCTAGTGGTATGGGGAATGAAGGGGTCCGAGAATGACCAGGGTTCGATCCCCAGGAACGGCAACAAGGTTGCCACACAAAAAAAAAAAAAAAATTTTTGGTCAATCTTTTTCTTTCTTTTTTGAGCAACCAAGTTCATGAAGTGATGGTGACCTTTCAAAGAAGAATTTTGCATTATAGTTTAACCTGTTTAATTTACCAATTCCACTGAGGATTGTCACCACCGATCAAGTTAATGAATGATGTGGAATGGATTGAACATGCTAAATGAGACATGTCAGGATGATGAAAGGCAAGCCTTATCCTATACACAGTCCCTTGCTCATACATTGGTGAGATGAGTGTAGGAAGTTCCATGTTTGCAAGGTAAAGAGTTTTCTCGCGAAAGGTACGATGATCGAAATGATGAGAGGCGGTTCATTCTCTATCCCAAACACTATGTGATCATCCATTGTTTAAACCCTTTTGAGCCCACACATGTGGATAATTTTTAAATTACCCCTGTCAAGAACCACCCCACATTGGGGCGAATTGGAGGTAAGATAACATCATGAAGTGAGAAAATTGATAGGAATATTCTTGCTCTCACTTGCATCAATCTTCAAGTGTTGCTATTACATTGAATTCATACGGTAATTTAAGTGCCTTAGGATGATGAAAAGAGCAGTTCTTTCTCTATCCTACACACTTTATCCATTGCATAGCCCCTTGAGCCTGTAAATTCGTTTCATTTAAACCCAATTGGTGATCATCCCCCACACCGGGGCAAGGCAAAAGGCAAATGGTCAAGCAGCAGAATCCCGAGTGCCGACAAAAAATGAAAACTCTTCAAGAACCCAAATGTTAAAGCATTACGTGGTTATTAAAAAAAAAAAAAAACAAAACAAAACAAAAGGGGCATGAAAAAGCAGTGTGCCTGGTAAAAGCAAGGCCAATGCTAATAGAAAATGAAAGAAAGAGTCAAGACAAATGATTATTAGTTGTAAAAGGGTATATTCCCAATGAAGTGGTACTCAAAGAACTCAAATGCCAAATTTTTATAGTACCTATGAGGAAAATCCCAATGGCGAAGAAGAAAACCGATGACAATGCCAAGATGATCACCAATTCTCACCCCCCTATACACATTTTGAGCATAATGATCCATTCACTTCTCAACCCATGAACTTAACCTACGTTACGTCCCTTACAAAGTCTCTTCAGATTAGGGCACCGAAATTAACGTAGGAATTCATATGTTTAAAAGCATTGTTCGAAGAAGTGCGAGCAAGACCATTTCTGTTTCATTTCGCAGGTTCCTTGACTTGTAAACCCAAAGATGATTGCGAAGTATTGTTCTTTCATTAGCCTTGACTCAAAGAGTCCCTCTTTGTTGAGCCATTGACCGAGCCTACATTACAGTCCTGATAAAGACCTCTCAGATTGACCAGTCGTACCGCTTGAGAATACTCGAACCCTTGTTGACATGATGAAAGTAAGATTGAGTGATTCTGTGATCCCACATTAATGGTCGGGACAAAATAGCCTTCTTAATGAGAGTGAGTGAAAGTCCTTTCTAACTGAAAGTCTCTCATTTGGTATTCTTGAAAATCCATGTCATGAGTAAAAATCGTCTTAAACGATGATTCTCCCCAGTGGAAATTTGGTGGTGCAAATATGATAAAACCATCATGCATAAATCTTGATTGAATGGACAAAAGCTTCAGTGGACTTTCGAGTGTGCTGAATTGCTTACTTCTTTGGCGAATGCATGTATTTTTGCTCTAATCATGTCTGACAGGTAATGTTTCCTTGAAGACCCAAGAGCTCCAGACATTTATGTTGCCTTTCAGAAGCCTCGAGGTGAGAAATCTCTATGAATATTTGAAGTACATCCTTGATGTTCCAAAACTTCTTTCTACCAAGAGGTAAGTGACCTTCACGAATATCCCAGGTTTGTCCTAGGTATTCCCAAATTCTTGATATATGTCCCAAAACTCTTCGTTAAGCATTTCATTCTGGATATGAATGCTTTCTGATCTTTTCGTTATACCTTAGTTTGGATCTAGGTATTTCGAACCCTCTTAATCCAATATTCATCTCACCTAACATTGAGTGCTTATTGGTTAAGTTCACAAATTCTCGACATCTCAGTCTGGATCTGGATATCTCAAAATTCTTCGTTAAGCATTTCATTTTGAATATGAATGCTTTTCGATTTTTTTCGTTATACCTTAGTTTGGATCTAGGTATTTCAAACCCTCTTAATCCAATATTCATCTCACTTAACATTGAGTGTCTATTGGTTAAGTTCCCAAATTCTTGACATCTCAGTCTGGATCTGGATGTTTCAAAAATTTTCCCGTTTAGGCAACCGTAGAATGGTACGGGTCCTAGATAACATCTATTCAGGCGACCGTAGAATGGTACGGGTCTTGGAAAATGAATCCTAGTTTAGGCGACCGTAGAATGGTACGGGTCCTAGACAACATCTATTCAGGCGACCGTAGAATGGTACGGGTCTTGGAAAATGAATCCCAGTTTAGGCGACCGTAGAATGGTACGGGTCCTAGACAACATCTATTCAGGCGACCGTAGAATGGTACGGGTCCTGGAAAGTAAATCCTCGTTTAGGCGACCGTAGAATGGTACGGGTCCTAGACACAACCAAGCAATGTCATACTGGGCGACCGTAGAATGGTACGGGTCCTGGGAAAGCAGTCTCTTTGCAAAGCCATGTTACTATTCTGGGAGACCGTAGAATGGTACGGGTCCTGGACATGTAACACCAATCTATCTTGAGTTACTCGAAGGTAAGTTATTCCAGGTAAGTTCCTTTATCATTTGCATTAGTATTTCCACGCATCATATAAATTGCATTTCAAAATGTCATTCATTTTCCCAAAAAAAAAAAACTTCAAAATATCATCCATTGCATGTGCATGATCAAAATTTAGGTATCCTATTGTCTTTGAATGCAACCTCTGCGAGCTTACCTTCAAAGAGGGGCAGCTGTTGACACCTAAATTTTGACTAATCATTTAGTAATTAATTACATAAAAAATTAGAGATTAATCTCTAACCCCTAAGAAAAATAGTAAAATTGCATTTCATGTAGTCGCATTTGCATCGATACTAAAAGCGCGGCAAGACGGCGGTTCGCAGTTGATTACATGCACGAAGGGATGCTCACTCTCCATTGGTTTGAGCACGCAAAAGAGGAAAAGTAAAAAAAAAAAAAAAAAAAAAGAGGAAGGAAGTTCTTGCACGTCCATTGTCTCTCTCTCATTAATGCATGCATTAATTCGGTGGACGTGGTAGGGGGCCTCGATCAATAAGATGCACGAAAGGTGGTCTCTCTCTTGCTGGTATGAAAACACACAATGAAAGTCAAAAAAATAGAAGAAAGAAGAGTGCTTCACGTCCATTGTCTCTCCCTCATTAATGCCTGCACATGCACGCATTAAATGGGGGACGTGGAAAATTCTAGAGAAGCCACAACCGTGAAGAAAGCGAAGAAAGAAGACTCCACTACACACGCGGAAATTCTGGGAAAGCCTGCAAGAGAATAGGCCATCATTTTTATAGTACTTTCCTTCCTAGATCGGTGGCCACCATATTTGAAAAAAAAAAGAACCAAACTTGAACAAGCAAGGAAAAGTTGCGGCTGCCTCCTGTTCACCTGTTCACACTAAGGTTGATTGTTGCCTATAAATAAGCAAGGATCCTCCGCTTAAAGAGGGGGGGAGAACGAAAAATTTCCTTGAGAGGATTGTGAGAGCTATTTAAAAAAGAGAGAGCCCGTGTGAAGAGAACTTGCAAGAGAAAAAAAGGTGAAATCAGAAAGGGCAACAGAGAAAGAGAAAAGAACGTGAAAGAAAAATAATAAAAAAGAAGGGTTGTCTTCTCCAAGTGGGGGCTTCGAGCAACACCTGCAACTCCACTTCCGCAGCTGCTCATTACCTCCGGAGCCCCAAACTCTCTTGCCGATGCAACCCGCTCGGCACCCGCAGCGGCCTGTCACCGCGCCAGCAACCTTCCTCCTTCCGGCGAGTTCCGAGCCCGTTTGCCCCCGCGCCTGCGTGCCACCATCCCCGACGCCGCACCCGCAGCCAGCACCTGCACCTCCTGTTGACGCTGCGAGCACCCTCCAGCCCACACCCACAATCGCGCCTCTGACCGCCCGCACCAGCAACCCCCGAGCTCCATCCTGCTCACCGCCCAACGCCATCAGCTCGACGCCCTGCTCCGCCTGCACCACCGTCATCGCGCCATCGTCTCCCTCCTGCTGGTGAGCTCCGAGTGTCGACGCTGCAACAACCCCCGCCGCTACCTTACTCCTTCCGGTGAGTTCCAGATGCAGCTGCCGCTGCAATCCCGCGCCCCTGCTCGTCCTTGACACCTGCGGCAACTCCGCCATCTCTGCTCGACACCAGCAGCTGCGCTCGAGCCTTCCGCAACGCTAGAAGCCTTTCTCGCTGCGACCGTTGCCGGAAGCTGCTGCTGCCCGCTCCTTTGCCGTCAGTCCACCGAGTCCACCAGCTCTCCCTCCTAAGTTGCTGCGCCCGAGCTGCTGCGACCCACTGCACCAGCAACGACTCGCTGCTATCCCGCTCCGTTGTTGACGCCAGATCTCATTTTCGCTCACCGTTCGTGAAGTCCGACACAGTGCCGCCCTCCTTCGCCGTCAATCCACCAGTCGCTGCCGGTTCACCTTCGCCGAAGCTGCCCCCCTCGGACTGACGACCTAGACCCGCGACAAAGCTGTGCGTAGGAAAGGAAAAGATAAAAAACAAAAGGGGAACATTAGGTAGTCTTTTTATTATTATTTTATCTTTATTTTATATAGTTTATAGTTTGTTTTTATATAGTTTTTTTTTAGCGTGATTATTCATTAATGCATGATTGAAGTTCCAATGTGAAATAACCCCTCAAATTAGGGATTAGGAGTTCGATTTTCAAGCCTCGAAATCCGACTCACAATCTCTTACAAAAAATCGACAATCCAATCTCATGCCCGAGATTTGATTCGCGATTTAATTTAAAATTGACCAACCCGATCCCATGCACGAGATATGGTTCGTCAATTTTGGGTATTAATCTTATCTTGATTAGATTGGATATCAGGTTATTTGAATTAACTTTTGTTTTGCATAAAAAAAAATTCAAAAGAAAAGATGCAAGTTAGATTAGGTCTAGGGTTGGTGTATTTAGTTTTTTTTAAATAATAATAAAATAACAAAAATCCAAAAAAAAGGCGTTCATTTGGGATATTAGTTTTCTTAGTTTTTTAGAATTGCACGTGTCAATCTAGAATTAGACTTTTACTTCAAGTTTTTATAACAAAAAATCCCAAAAAAAATTAATTAATTAATTTAGGATGCTAGATTTTTTAGGTTGCATGTTTAATTGTGCGCAAATTTTTAAAAATTTCGAATTTTATATATATAAAAAAATCATGCATATTAGAATAGAATTGCATGTTTCATTTTAAGTTTAGTTTCAATTTTTAGGATATATTGCATTTTTAGGAATAGAAATATCATGTGCACGTCATGTGGGATTAGGTTCATAAAATGTATGTCATGTAGAATTAGCTTCATTTGATTAAAAATTGCCCGTCATGATAATTATGTCATTTTGATTTGCCAATTTAATTATTGCATGTTCATTAAGAAAACACAAAATATATATATATATATATATATATATATATATATATATATATTTTACTCATGTCATGTAGTTTAGAACACATTGTCACACCATTTCATGTTAGATTAGATGCAATGCGTATTGCATGATTTTCATTAAATAAGTAAAAAAAAAAAAAAAAACTGCGTGTTGGAAATCATATTTTGGTCTGTTGATATGAATTCTGATTTAACATTGCAGACGCTTTCGTTGCTATGAGGTAAGTTCTGTAATTTATTCATCGCTTTCTTGGGTGTTAAATTGGTGGTTTGCGCACCCACATGATCACCTCACATGTTAGGAAGATAAATTAAAATCAATTCAAACTGCCTGCAAAATATTTTTTGAAATAAAAACGAAAAGGTACCGAAAGGGCGTTAGGGAAATCTAGCGTAATCAAGTCCCCGAACTCTTTTAATCTCTGGTTCGTAGGAGTGAAGTAATTCTCCCATTACTTTACTTGGGTTTCTAATCGACCCACCCAAGAATAGATTAGTGGCGACTCCTAATTAAAAAATCAATTACATGTTAAGAACTTGAACCTAAATTGCGAATTGGAATGGGCTTGGGAGAGCTCGAGCTAAGTCTAGGCTTAGCAATCCATTAGCCGAACCCTTAGGTGGTCCAACCGGCTTCGGGGAGGTCGCGACAGACATGAGAAGAGACTGTGTAGGCAACCTTCACTTAGTGATGAACCACAGGTTCAATTGGTATCGAGGTAGGATGACATTACGTTACTCCAGATGAAACAATGTCAATTGACTCTAGCCTTCTTTCGCCTTATGGACTCCCAAGTCGAGGCCACCGAGAACAAGCCCATTGAGGCATCCCTCCAATAGAACTGATCTTGGACTCTAGACAAGGAGGGAAGTGGCGAACCCTAAGATTCAATCTCTGATCTGATAGCCCATCCATCCTCAGGGAAGAGATCGGCAACCAAAGCTTGCCTAGAGAGACCGGAGCTATAGATGGGGGAATCTGTGAAAAATAAATTCAAAGGACCCCTGGGATGCCAATTAACGAACCAGAGTGACGCTGATAAGCCATC